>CM077213.1:30348002-30948002 GCA_039654625.1 Rhinogobio ventralis | reverse complement strand
ATCTTGATAATAGAACTCACTGTCTTCAGGATCTGACAATTCTGGTTTCTGTTATTTCTTTGGTTGTGCTTTGTTCTTTGGCTATGTTCTTTTAATCTTCTACGAAACATCATCTATCCATCTTCTTCCGCTTATCCGGGGCCGGGTCGCGGGGGCAACAGTCTAAGCAGAGATGGCCAGACTTCCCTCTCCCTAGACACTTCCTCCAGCTCTTCCAGGGGAATACCGAGGCGTTCCTAGAGTGTCCTAGGTCTTCCCCGGGGTCTCCTCCCGGTGGGACGTTCCCGGAACACCTCCCCGGGAAGGCGTCCAGGAGGCATCCGAAACAGATGCCCGAGCCACCTCAGCTGGCTCCTCTCAATGTGGAGAAGCAACGGCTCTACTCTGAGCTCCTCCCGAGTGACCGAGCTTCTCATCTCTAAGGAAGCGCCCAGCCACCCTGCGGAGAAAGCTCATTTCAGGCCGCCTGTATCCGGGATCTTGTCCTTTCGGTCATGACCCACAACTCATGACCATAGGTGAGAGTAGGAACGTAGATCGACCGGTAAATCGTTACTGCAGAAGCTGCACCGATCCATCTGTCAATCTCTCGTTCCATCCTTCCCTCACTCGTGAACAAGACCCCAAGATACTTGAACTCCACTTGAGGCAGAACCTCTCCACCAACCTGAAGCAGGCAAGCCACCCTTTTCCGACTGAGAACCATGGCCTCGGACTTGGACTGACCTGAAGGAACTTCTATGAAACAAGAAAAGGTTTCTGTGCACATAGTCTATGGGGTCCAAAACAACACTGGAACCCATGAACTGCCATTGTACAGACATTTAGCACAATATGTTCTGTTTAGAAATGACATGAGGGTGAGTAAATCATGACCCAATTTATTTTATGTGAGCTAAGCACTACCTGACTCACTGAGCTTGAACTGAAGTCATCAACAGATCAACAGACAGGTATATCTCTAAAGAGATAACAACAATCCAAATGTGGCGCAATGAATAAATGCATTCATCTGTCTGCATGTTTCACTGATCTCCAAAATGTGTTCTGCGAGACACAGCATGTAGACAGCTCAAGAAATGGGTAATCCATTGGAATGAAGTACAAATTGCCCAACATGTTTATTCTGAATGAGGTAGGTATGGACTATGTCAATGGACATCGGCCTTATTGTGGAGATCAATGACCACTAAACTGCATTTGGAGACATCAACACATGCATAGATGAAGAGAATGTGTTGGACAGTTTGCCACAGTTCTGAAAAATACTTCATGAATTGTAGATCATTACACTAATCATAATTACAAAGCCTAATAAAATTACATAAACATATTCCTTCCACTAACTACCACTAAACATTTCACACAGAAGACCATGCAGAGTGATCTCAGTTTCTCATGCTGCTTTGAAGTTTTTCAGTGGCACTCTCAGGATATTGACATGAAAGAGGACAACTCAAGGATCTGTTTTTCTTAGGAACACTGTTCCCTCCGCTTCAAGCACATGCTGGGAATACCAGGACGGTGTGCTTGAAGCGGAGTGGAACAGTGTTCCTAAGAAAAACAGATCCTTGAGTTGTAACTTTATTACAAGTCTTTCTTCCTCTTGGGTTTGATTTATGGTGAACGCTTGGGTATACTGACTGATGGTGTAAACCTGAATGTTGACTTGTCAAATAAATCTAAGTGTAATGACTTTATCAAACAAAAATATGGAGGGCCAATACAGTCAATGACATGATGGCTCATGCGTTTGTCCTATTAATTTATTTAAAAACTCAGAACATACAGAAAATGACTTCTATGATGGGCATGTTTTTTATTTTCTGAACTAAACTTTATATATTTTTGTCAGGATGGTACAACTGTCCAGATCACATAATGAAGAAAAGCCTCATTAAATGAATGAAATTCATGAAAAGTAAAAACCTACTGTAGTTTGACATGATCTTTAATTATATTTTTTTTCAGAAAAAAAAAAAAAAAAGAATTTAATATTTTGAACAAAAAAGTCTGCCACATCGTAGTCAGCAAAGTGTGTGGTCAAGGATTTCAGCAAAGGTCAAGACTTCAGATCAGATGATTTAGCATTTTTAAGACAAGGCACAAGTTAGTCCAGGTTGTAAAATGTCATGTGGTGCAACTCCCCAAGGCAGTAAAATTTATGAGTAAATAATGTGGAATTTGTATGCAAGCAATAAGGTATGAAAGGCTGTGTTGTATCGTGAATAAGTCACAGCTGAAGGGGGTTGTTATGCACGACACAAAGTGGAGCCATTAGATGGCGGAAAAGACTGATTTTATGAGTGAGTCACTCAGTAGCGAAGACTTTTATATTGAAAGGACGGAAACTTTTTGTGTGAACACGGAAACCAGATGTAACTGACAAATGCTTTGACTTACGCTATCAGTGTCAGAGCACGGGACAAACCCTTAACTCTTAAAAGGACAAGATATTGCAGCGGACATTCAAACAGATTTTTTATTATGAAAATAGGACTGACCTGAAGGAATATGCAAGTCTGCAAGTAACACACTCGGTCACTCAATCGCTCTCTCACAATACTCTTCTACATAATACAGTAAGCTTCAATGAACAATATAAATTGAGAACAGCCATATGTTTGCTAAGAGTAGTTGCTAAGGGTGTTGTGTAGTGATACACAGAACTATTGGATGAAGTGGTCATAGCCTTGTTTCATCGTGAATAAAACAGCTGCTGACCAATCAGAATCAAGAACTAACCGTTTATATATAAATATATATATATATATATATTCTGGTTCTCAATTCTGATTGGCTGAGAGCCTTTTCCAACTATGCGATATTCTACCAGTATCACCACAGGAACAATTTCACCATTTGTATCACTCAGCATTTCTCACAGAGAGTGTCATGGTGGTCGAGCAAACAACCATAATTTTACAAATACTACTGTTGTTAGTTTTTCGGTGAGACTGTACTTATTTAGACCTCAAATATGCCACTTATATATAAACATACTCGCTTAGTCGATCTCTCTCTCATACTACTCTACATAATACAATAAGCTTCAAAGAAACAACTCAACGTTCCTTCGTTACTAGTTCTAAAGGGATGTTTTAGAATTAGTAATGGAGGATTGGGCTCAACTGTTAAACTGTGAACTTAACTCACTCAGGTGTTTTTAAAGACACTGTTGTTGCGGTCGAATCACAGCCATGCAGATATACAGCCATATCACACGGCTACTCATGTATTCAGCAATATATTATTACTTTTTACTTGATGGTTACACCACATGACATTTGAGTCAACAAACGTGTTGCAAATGGTAAAGTAAAAAAAAAAAAAACATGAAACATGAATACGACAAGTATATTTCTCTATGGACTTGCCACATGCATTTAAAACTATCTTTTTTCCTTTATCATAGACACTATTATGTCACCATATATGCAACTTTATGTACGAGTAGTAGTAAGCATTATGAAATCAGAAGAACAAGTGCAACTGAATTCCCCAGTGTTTGTTTGTTTGTTTGTTTACTTTCTATCAAATCATATATTATTTCCTGTTAATGTGCTCTAAAGCTCTTTTGTATGCTGAGAAAGATGAGATCTAAGGTTTAATCCTGGTCAAACAATTGACCTAATGCAAACACACCTACTCTGAAAAACTGTTTCCATAGGATAAATCCGTTGGGATTAATGGGTTTATGACAAGGCAGAGCATTAAGGCCCAGAATGCAATCATAATTCAATTCACAGTACTTTTTTCAAACATTAGAGAATCAGATTTATGTATCAGGTTAATAGCGATCCATTTTGTCAAATCAAATCAAGAGATCGATGTGTGCAAATCACTAAGGTCGCTGGGATATGTGAAGTGAATTTTCATGTATCGCCTGTGGATTATGACTGGAGTAGGTAAAGGCCACTCCTGTGATACGCAGAAAAAGGCAGTCATCCGCCTACATCCAAAAAGCCTGTTGCCATGGCGGCCATTCACTGGCAATGATATCAGCTTGTACTGGCTTACACATAATGAAGCAGAGGAGGTATTCATTATTCTCAAAAGGTGATGCGCTGGAGACAAAGGCTTACATCCTGTTGACATTTTTTTGATAGAATGAGTTTATATGATTATCAAAGCAGGCGTATTAATATTGGAGTCTATAATGAAGATAATCATCTATCCATAGAAAGAGAAAAGATTTAGACTTGCTAACTGAAATAGAAAGTGATCAATCAATAATAATACTGATTATTCCTTCATCACAGCACCTGTTAGTGGGTGGGATATATTAGGCAGCAAGTAAACATTTTGTCCTCAAAGTTGATGTGTTAGAAGCAGGAAAAAATGGGCAAGCATAAGGATTTGAGCGAGTTTGACAAGGGCCGAATTGTGATGGCTAGACGACGGGGTCAGAGCATCTCCAAAACTGCAGCTCTTGTGGGGTGTTCCCGGTCTGCAGTGGTCAGTATCTATCAAAAGTGGTCTGAGGAAGGAACAGTGGTGAACCGGCGACAGGGTCATGGGCGGCCAAGGCTCATTGATGCACATGGGGAGTGAAGGCTGGCCCGTGTGGTCCGATCAAACAGACGAGCTACTGTAGCTCAAATTGCTCAAGAAGTTAATGCTGGTTCTGATAGAAAGGTGTCAGAATACACAGTGCATCACAGTTTGTTGTGTATGGGGCTGCATAGAGCAAAACAACGAGGTCAGTGCTGTTTTGGCAGCAAAAGGGGGACCAACACATTAGCGAGGTGGTCATAATGTTATGCCTGATCGGTGTGTGTATATATACACACTCACCTAAAGGATTATTAGGAACACCATACTAATACTGTGTTTGACCCCCTTTCGCCTTCAGAACTGCCTTAATTCTACGTGGCATTGATTCAACAAGGTGCTGAAAGCATTCTTTAGAAATGTTGGCCCATATTGATAGGATAGCATCTTGCAGTTGATGGAGATTTGTGGGATGCACATCCAGGGCACAAAGCTCCCGTTCCACCACATCCCAAAGATGCTCTATTGGGTTGAGATTTGGTGACTGTGGGGGCCATTTTAGTACAGTGAACTCATTGTCATGTTCAAGAAACCAATTTGAAATGATTCAAGCTTTGTGACATGGTGCATTATCCTGCTGGAAGTAGCCATCAGAGGATGGGTACATGGTGGTCATAAAGGGATGGACATGGTCAGAAACAATGCTCAGGTAGGCCGTGGCATTTAAACAATGCCCAATTGGCACTAAGGGGCCTAAAGTGTGCCAAGAAAACATCCCCCACACCATTACACCACCACCACCACCAGCCTGCACAGTGGTAACAAGGCATGATGGATCTATGTTCTCATTCTGTTTACACCAAATTCTGACTCTACCATCTGAATGTCTCAACAGAAATCGAGACTCATCAGACCAGACAACATTTTTCCAGTCTTCAACTGTCCAATTTTGGTGAGCTTGTGCAAATTGTAGCCTCTTTTTCCTATTTGTAGTGGAGATGAGTGGTACCCGGTGGGGTCTTCTGCTGTTGTAGCCCATCCGCCTCAAGGTTGTGCGCGTTGTGGCTTCACAAATGCTTTACTGCATACCTCGGTTGTAACAAGTGGTTATTTCAGTCAAAGTTGCTCTTCTATCAGCTTGAATCAGTCGGCCCATTCTCCTTTGACCTCTAGCATCAACAAGGCATTTTCGCCCACAGGACTGCCACATACTGGATGTTTTTCCCTTTTCACACCATTCTTTGTAAACTCTAGAAATGGTTGTGCGTGAAAATCCCAGTAACTGAGCAGATTGTGAAATACTCAGACTGGCCCGTCTGGCACCAACAACCATGCCACGCTCAAAATTGCTTAAATCACCTTTCTTTCCCATTCTGACATTCAGTTTGGAGTTCAGGAGATTGTCTTGACCAGGACCACACCCCGAAATGCATTGAAGCAACTGCCATGTGATTGGTTGATTAGATAATTGCATTAATGAGAAATTGAACAGGTGTTCCTAATAATCCTTTAGGTGAGTGTGTATATATATATATATATATATATATATATATATATATATATATATATATATATATATATATATATATATATATATATATAGATATAGAGAGAGAGAGAGAGAGAGAGAGAGAGAGAGAGAGAGAGAGAGAGAGAGAGAGAGAGAGAGAGATTTTTTTTATTATTACTTTTTTTTTATACAAATTAACTGCATTTTAAAGACATGAAAAACCTAATTCATTTAATTCATAGAGATAAAACTACAGACAGAAGTGTGCTAAAGGATGGTTTGAGCATCATGGCAAAGCTCATATAATGTGCTCTGGTTCCGTTCCTTGTCATCTTAAACCATACATTCTTCTCATGCATTCCAGCCAGCCGATTAAGGAAGCGCATCCATTAGAAACACATGCTGAGTTCCAGGGTCACGACCCCATATCTGTCTATTTCCTTCACTGTAGGATCCAGAAGAAAAGTGGTAGTTTCCTGTAACTATAGTGACCAAACAGAAAATACACTGTCTGTTGTGCCACTTTTGAGAGACTGTAAAAGGCCAACACTTGTTCTGCATGTTCAGAGCTTGTTTTGACACAGCACTTAATGTACTGTCGGGTGTAACAACAGTGTGAATCAAGTTTGTCAGAACTGTTTTCTTAAGTCACCCTTTTGACTGATTTTATTGTTTGACGGCTCTGTCTTAATCCACAGAGGAAGTAATGAGGCTTAATTTAAACCGACCACATACATCAGAGTGAAACCTTGACCTTTGTGGGCCAATGTAAATGTGCACATTTCTTTGAAAGGAGTGACAGGAGTTGTCACATGCCGGTTATACTGCATTGTCAAAGAAGAGGCTGCTGGCGGTCATGGGTTAAGAATGAATGAAGGGTATTGACAGGTGTGTGAATAACTTTACATTTGAATTTGTGAAAAGGCTGCGGGGGTTAATAAAGGCCTTCTGAAGTGAATCAGTGGGTTTGTGTTAGAAAAACAGGATTGTGTGTCTTCAGAAAATTTGGTCTAAACCTCTCAATTCATATGGATTAGTTTTATGATCGGTTTATGAACTTTTTGAAGCATCAAAGTGGTAGTTGCGTAGACTGTCAATGGAGGGACATTATATATTATTGTCACATTAGCAAAATTTCTGCAAAAATTCACTTGTGAAAAAGGTCCATTGTCTATTGACAATACCATAGCAAAATATGAAGCACATCACCTTAGAAGTCAGTTTCGAATCTGCGTGACAAACTTGGGAAGATTGCATGGGAAGTTTTCACCCTTATGCAAAATTGCCCACGAAAATTTGCACTAACAGAAAATGACCATGCTAACAAAGAAAGTTGTTAAATTATGGTTAAATTGTACTTGTCTAATAACACCAGCGTAAACTTTGTTTTACTATGCCTCAGGTCAAAAAAAAAAACATAACAATGGTAACGTGTCAAATGTTTTATGTCCGGGAAAGCACTACACACCTGCATGCCTGCACAACATACTTCATCAACGGTCTATACGGAAGTTTTTCCATCTAATTCAGGACATACTATAAAAGTACAGGAATTCAGATGCAACACTGTCCCACCTAGATGCCTGCATAACAATCAACTGATTGTGACTTCTTCAGTGCAGTATGTACCGCAGCCACACCTGATTTCTCTTAATACTCCGCTCTGAAGTTTCCTGGCTGCAGGTTGACGCATGTAGAAACCAGCAAGTCTACAGCTCCACCTTTCCTAAAGCTGACAGCCTACTTGAATTGACTGGGAAGATCATTCCGGTTCCTGCCTCCTACTCTCCATGTCCCAGTTTTACCGTGTTACACAACAGCAGCCGGCTGTCCGTCAACATGTCTACATACACACTGTGGTGCCCGCCAATTTTGGCTGTTCATTTTTTGGCTGAAGTGACTGAAGTGTGAAAGAGTAGTCCTTAAGGATTTCTGTAGATGCTCCAGTTACTTTATAACTGGAAATTGTGGAAACAGACAGAAATTCCTTTCTGTGTCTTGTAGTATAGAAAGTGTGTAATACTTAATTGAGACAGATGAGTAACTTTACTGTTAGAGACAAATCTAAAACTAAATCTTATTAGTTATTGCCGTCCCAGGTATAAATTATGTCTTTAAAGGCCGTGACACACCAAGACAATGTCCGACCATCATTGAGCCATCTTTGAGCATCTGTCAGCTCAGTTTTTGCGATGTGTTTTTACAATGTGTCAAAATTAGTCAGACACTGTCGACGGCTTTTTGGATGATTGAGCATGTTGGATTGGCGTCGGTGATACAAATCCCTCTGATTAGCTTTTCAAGAACCAATGAGGTTCATTCTCATGTTACGCAGCACGTTTGAGCTTCAGCAAGAACCAATGAGGTTCATTCTTGTGTTACGCAGCACGTTTGAGCTTCAGCGAGAACCAATGAGGTTCATTCTCGTGTTGCGCAGCACGTTTGAGCTTCCGCAAGAACCAATGAGGTTCATTCTTGTGTTACGCAGCACGTTTGTGCTTCAGCGAGAACCAATGAGGTTCATTCTTGTGTTACGCAGCACGTTTGAGCTTCAGCGAGAACCAATGAGGTTCATTCTCGTGTTGCGCAGCACGTTTGAGCTTCCGCAAGAACCAATGAGGTTCATTCTTGTGTTGCGCAGCACGTTTGTGCTTCAGCAAGAACCAATGAGGTTAATTCTTGTGTTGCGCAGCACGTTTGAGCTTCCGCAAGAACCAATGAGGTTCATTCTCGTGTTACGCAGCACGTTTGAGCTTCCGCAAGTACCAATGAGGTTCATTCTTGTGTTGCGCAGCACGTTTGTTCTTCAGCAAGAACCAGTGAGGTTCATTATTGTGTTACGCAGCACGTTTGAGCTTCTACAAGAGGTTTGTTCTCAGGCATCAAGCAGGTTCGGTTGAGCTTCTGTTTGTTCGCTGATTAATGTTTATATGCGAATAAAAGCCTAAATTCAATCTGTTCATCATATAAAGCGATCACGTGTCTTCAGAAAATTTGGTTTAAACCACTCAATTCATATGGATTAGTTTTGTGATCTGTTTATGAACTTTTTGAAGCGTCAAAGTGGTAGTTGCGTAGACTGTCAATGGAGGGACAGAAAGCTCTCCGATTTCATCAAAAAGATCTTTGAAACGACATTAGGATGAGTAAATGACAAAAATTAATTTTTGGGTGAACCATCCATTTAACACTTGGGCCAATGGGCCAAATATCACAAATATGTCTCGACTCTTATGTATAATATTACACATTTTCTGGGCCTCTAAAAGTACTAATAATTTCTTTAAAAATATCAGTGTAAAAAAGTACTTTACAGGAACTTTCCCTTCAATAGACTATCTAAAAATATCAGAAGGTGTTGTTCTAAAACGAGCTAAAAAAAACAAGCGTGTCTGAATGTGCTGAATGTAAAGGACACTTTGCTACAAGATAAATCCATCCATCCATTCTCCAAACCGCTTGTATAGGATCATGGGGATAAACTGTCATTTTTCACCCAAATCTGCAGTCTGGCTCTTCATGTATGGTCCCTAGAGAGTGTTAGTGAGTGAAGCTGGGAATACTGGATGTCTGCCCAGAACATCAAGCCCTTGCCGAGACTCCACATCTCCATGACCCTGCTGCCTGCCTTTCAAAAGTCCTTGATGCCTCAGAGGCACAAAGAGGGCAGAGCTTGGAGCTTCACTGACAGTTTGCTGGATAAATGTCTACTGTATGTGCATGATGGGGTCACTGTGATTTCAACAAAAATGTTGATCCAGTAACACGTTGTACTTGGTGAAATCACGTTCACCGCATGATGGAGTACTTAACATCACTGCTGTAGAATGACGTTTATGATGCCTCAATGTCTGACACAGAAGATAACAGATGAACTGAACAGATGGAGAACAAGTTCAGCATCTCCTGTGTCCTTCATGTATGATGACAGATCACAGACCCACATGACTGGCAGAAGCTGTGACTCACCTCATTAGAATTCATCTGAAGTGAATCTGCCCATGCTGAAAGCTGCACACGTGCTGACTAAACCACTGAAACCAAGACTTTCACAATTTTTTATATTGCCATAATTTCTGCGAAGTTAGACACCAGGCTAGAAATTGAAACAAATCATTCATCAAAGAGCAAAAATTCGGACTTCACTGACAGTATCAAAACCATAAGACTTTCTTTGCTGTACAGACCACAAAAAGAGAATAAAAAAAAAAAAGTCCTGGTAAAAAGTATCATTCATAAAAGGTCAAAGGAGTCCAAACAACGATATCCTAGCCTTTTGAGGTTATAAAATTATATATTCATTAATCCAAAGGCCACTGATTGAGTCAATGAGCTGAAATATTAGAAACACATCAGTCGGATTTATGAACAAATCAATCAGATCAGTTTTCTGAATTGGGTCAACAGTCTAATGGAAAACACCAACACAAACAGATGGGACGTTGCTAATTTTCTCATGTACTCAGTCTCATGAATTCTCCAGAGAAGATTTGAATAACAAATTAATCAAATTTCAGTCACACAAATCTACTGCATAGCCTTTTAAACCAATGTATTAACCATTTTTATGAAACGTTTATGATTTTATGTGATTTTTTTATGTGCTCCTGTTCATTGTAATTAAATGGAAAAGAGCAAATATAAAAAAAAATCTAAATATTGAGAAAATCGCCTTTAAAGTTGTCCAAATGAAGTCCTTAGCAATGCATATTACTAAAATGTATTATTTGATATATTTACAGTAGGAAATGTACAAAATATCTTTATTGAACATGAGCTTTACTTAATATCCTAATGATTTTTAGAATAAAAGAAAAATCAATAATTTTGACCCATACAATGTATTGTTGGCCATTGCCACAAATATACCTGTGCGGCTTATGACTGGTTTTGTGGTCCTGGGTCACATTTATGTTTTATATTACGCTCATGATTATATTTATATGCATGTCATGCATTTTCTATTATATTGTGTTGTAATTCACATTGTTTAGCATCGCTGTTTTTAATGTGCTATTTAAATGAATTTTACCTACCAAGTAAATAATGGCAATTTTTGGGTGAACTATCCCTTTAAGTCAGTGGTTTTCAACCTTTTTGATTCCAACTTAAACATCTGCTAACAATATTTAGCTAGTTTATTTATTGTAGTTGAATCAATGGCCCTTTAAAAAAAAAAAAAAAAAAAAGAGTCTATTGATGACTATTATAATTAATTGCGATGACAACTAAATGACTGTCTCTGGTAACAAAAAGCCTTAGTATTAATGACTATTTTTCTGTAGCATGTTATTATGCATCATGCATGCAAGCTGTGATAATGAATGCTACTGTAACAGATGAGTGTATATTCAAGAAACCTGTGCAGTTGTGCATGTGAATGGCCAGTGTCTCTGCATTAGTAATCATGATACTTGGCGTGTAGCACAGCAACGCCCCCCTTCATGAATTCATCTGAACATCATCACTGCATTAGGTTTCATGTGATGCTCTTGTATTAGGCTGGACCGATTAGTCTAATTTATTTCAGTAAATGATTCAGCCGAACAACATCTGTAACACAACTATACAATAAACCAGCGAAACTGGGCTATTGCAGCTAAAGATCCGTGTCCTTAAAAAGCCTTCATTCATTCAACTGGTCCCTCACGAACAGGGCGAATGTCCTCATAGTAAGATGCCGAGCGAGACAGCATTAGGGCGCCTATGATGCCCAACACTGTAGCACGCGCCTGTGATGCCCTAAAAAGCTTTGAGCTACAATATGTGTACATGTTTAAAACCACATTATTATAAACGAAGCATAAAACCCCGACCTGTTTTTAAGACTCACCGTATTTTAAAATAACCCCACAACGTCAAACAAAAATCCCGTTGGATCTTTTGTATTTTACAATTAACCCTCAATTGACCATAAACACACATAACCCATCAGAGGAGAATCGTTATGAACTGTGTGTGTGTGTGTGTTGTTTAAAGAGAATCTGAACATTCACATGCAAACAGGCGTCAGCTGTGGAACATGAGTGTGTTCTTACCTGAAACGGGGTGAATCTTTAATACATTCCTCAAAATCCACCGTCATGTTTGCAGTTATTCCGTCTTTCAGTTAAAAATGTAACACAGCATTGCCGGTGGCTGTAATACGCCTGAATGTAAAACGCAAGTGTATCTCTTTCCCCAGTAAAACAGTGACACTGTGACACACTGTTACAGATCTGTGTGGATCTGTTTCAGCGCCGTGCGAGCTAAGGGACCGTCGTCAAAGATGCGGCAAAAGATGATAAGGGAGCGTCTTTCAAATACCCCACATTTTTACTGTGTGCGTGTGTACATTTGAAATATTTGGTTTGACTGGTAAGTTCACCCAAAAATGAAAATGATCCCATAATTTACTCACCCTCAAGCCATCCTAGGTGTGTATGACTATCTTCTTTCAGATAAACACAACAGTTTCCAAGCTTTATAATGGTAGTGAACGGCCAAAAAAGCGCATCCATCCATCCATTATAAAAGTAATTCATATGGCTCCAGTGGGTTAATAAAGGCCATCTGAAGCAAAGCAATGGGTTTTTGTAAGAAAAATATCCATATTTAAAACTTTATAAACTAAAATAACTAGCTTCCGCAGACGGCCTACACAAGTCGACTTGTGCCAAAAGAGTAACTTCTGATGTGATGTGACGTAGGATTAGTGACACAAACAAATAGGGCTGGGCAACAAACTCAAGCTCCTCTTCTCTTATATCACAATCCAACATTTCTCTTTAGAATTCTTGTTTTAGACTAATTCATGTTTTGTTTTGCTCTATCCTCTGTGCTTCCGCGTTCATCAATACGTCATGTGTCAGGACAGAGCTAACTCATTAAGCATAAGTTATGGGATCATTTTCATTTTTTGGTGAACTATCCCTTTAATTTTAATTTTAGGGTGAACTAGCCTATCCCTTTAACTTTCCTTATAAGGTTATCCTTGAACTTTTTTTTTCCACCAATAAAAAAATATTTAAAATATTTTTTTTTCAGCAACCCTTTACAATAAGGTCCCATTCACAAAGCATTAAATAATGCTAACAGATACAACCTTTCATTTAAAAATGTATCATTATATGTTAAAAGAATCATTAACTTACTGCAGAAGTGTGCGTTAGTTCATGTTAACTAATGTTAACTAATGTTAAAGCCACAGTATGTAATTTTTCGTATCCAAACAGTTGCTCACCTGTCTAATAAAACACACGATATATTAAAGCGTCTTTGGTGTTTTCGCGGTTTCTACAAAATAAAACCGGAAATCGCGGGTAACGCGGGTATGATGTCATTGATAGGCGCCGCACGGACATGATCCGTGTCCTGGTTAAAATGGATTATTTCTCTGGATTTAAACATTCTTGGAAACATTTGGGATTATGTAAGTACACAAGTCAGCAAAATATATAACACTGTTCTAGTGGTTTTTGGATATTTTAATCCAAAAATATTACGTATTGTGCCTTTAACAAATGAAACTTTATTGTAAGGTGTTACCTGTGTGTGAGCAAATAAAATCAAATATCAAAAAATTATCTAGAGCTTCACACAATGCACGCTTTGCTGCACAATAATAATACAAATGTTATTTAATTAAATGTTACCCATAATTAATACCCCTTTCACCTAAAAATCGCCCATATCATTCCAAAATATTCTACTAGAAATGCAGTTGAAAAAAATCCGCAACGAACAATCCGCAAAACTCACATTTAGTATCCATATCTGTATAAAATCTTTAAAATCTAAAATGTTTAACAGTGAGCTTTAAGTTCGTCCCCCTCTGTCAATCATCATTGTGTCAACGCCTACGTCAGGGTTGTCCTTGTTCCCGCTGATTTTTTTAAAGGTTTTTTATCGTCCTCCGATACCGCCTTTACATTTCCAACACTTAGAAAATAAATATCGTCAAATAAAGCCAAACATGTTATAAAAATTAAATACTCTTTGTAAGGCAAACAGGTCTCAAGACTGAAAATATGTGTGTTTTAAGTAATTTGGCAGTTGAACGCCTTTTTTTAAACAGGCATCGCT
Organism: Rhinogobio ventralis; assembly: GCA_039654625.1. NCBI lineage: Eukaryota > Metazoa > Chordata > Actinopteri > Cypriniformes > Gobionidae > Rhinogobio > Rhinogobio ventralis. The sequence goes on along the minus strand of CM077213.1, from coordinate 30,933,934 downwards.
TCGGGTTCTAAACGTCAGACCGCAGCTGAGTTTTCCTTTGAGGCGCTCACACATGGCTCTAATTTTTAACATGACTAGTATCGTTCGTGTGTGTTAGGGCGTTATTTTGGGTATACGACGTTTAATGAATATTTATTTGTTGACTTCTGTGTGATACGTACGCTGCTTTTTCAATTCTGTTAACGCCTCGTACTGACAAACTTTAAACGTATATAACGGGAAACATGCAACACTCCGCCGCGCGTTATTTAATCTTTTTCCAATACGCAGGGACCAAATACAGGTCTGTCTCCATGACAAGCACAGCCACGCTTCTTCCTTATTGAGCTGTTATAACATCACATGTCTGCTTGTCATTCTGTCCTCAGTGGCGTGATGAAAACACCAGCCGATCAAGCTGTAGAGGGGGTTCAGAATCATTTAGAGGTCAGTCTCTGCCTGACAACCAAAAACAGCTGACTGTCTCAAAATAGTTTTTTCTCATGACAGATGCAATTTTTTAAAACACTTGTTTTGTAAGAAAATGTGTTTAAAATGTCAGTTGAAACTGGCACAATCCAGTTCTCTATTTTACTGACTCTTCTCTGACTTCTGACTTGTTGCTTGTCTCAAAACATCTGCCATGCTCTTCAAAGCTATATAGCTGCTCATTAAATTGCATTTCTTTTGGAAATGGAATATAAATATTTAAAAAATCCCTGTGTGATACATTTCTGTTGGCAACACAGATCACTGCGCTTGCATGGATTGGATTGGCTCTGATTTGATTTGTTTTGCACAAAAAAGTAGTGAAATACACTCATTTGTCAAGGATATAACAAAATAAAGTTATAAACTTGTTTCCATTGCGGTCCTTTATGTAAAGCACATCACTCATAGCTACAGGTACATTGGTATTGTATGGTATAAATACAAAATTAAAATATATGTCCACATTTACAAAATTTACACATACAGACCAAATACTAATACAAATTCATCACTTAAACAACCTATTTAAGAACCAACTTTTAACTTTAATACTAAAACTAGCCATACTTTTAATATCTATTGCGGTCATAGTAAGTCCACATGAAGTGTCGGTTTGGTGTTGTTTCAGTTCAATATTCAATAACTGTAAAGTTAATCAATTGTGAAATGAGTTCAGTTGAGCTATAAGCAACTTCAGCTCAATTCAGTTAAATTACAGCATCGACATTGCACAATTTGTAAATTGTGAAACAAAGTCAAATCAACTATAAAGCAGCTCTGACACCAACAGTGGTGTCACCATTGTTAAAATTTTGTTCTCATCCAATAGTCTCAGTGCAGTCACATCAAAAATATTACTGAATATTAAGGGCCAGATTTACTAACAGCCTGCGCCAGCGTAAACCCTCTTTTGGCGTTAAAAAACTACAGTCAGGATATACTAAAGACACGCAGTGATAAATTAGCGCTGAAAAGGCGTGGACAGTGTTGTTTTTGTGGCTGACCTTATTGCAGATACATTTGTAGGAGTTTCCCTTTCAGATGCAGCATTGATGGGATTAGAGTATTTAAATGAATCACGCAAGGTGATTTACTAAGGTTTGTGCTCGTCAATTTACTGGTATTTGTGTCATTATTTACCGCCCAAAAAAAGCATGTCTTAAAGCAGATGCTAATTTGTGCTGCTCTTGGTAGATTGCGTTGGTCATTATGGAAATGATCCGGCTGCATCTGTTCTTTAATTTGCATGTTGTCAGAAGATCTTTCTTGGAAGAAAACTAATTTGCCCTGTTTAGTAAATCTGGCCCAAAGTGTCTAGATACCATGAATTTAATTGCTGCTGTTTGTTTTGTCCTGTGTAGAGTGCAGTGCGTAAGCTAAAGCCGGTCAATGAGGTATCAGTGTCCATCTCCAGTAGAACAGACACTGGTGTGCATGCCTTGTGTAACTCTGCACATGTGGATATCCAGCGGAGAGCAGACAAACCACCACTGCTGGAGCAAACCCTGGTGGAGGCCTTAAACTTCCACTTGAAAGCAGAACTTATAAGGTGGGAGTCTTTTAAGGGATTTAAAAAGCTGTATATTTTTCTACCATATTTTTTATATACACTATTGTTCAAAAGTTTGGGGTCAGTACATAGTTTTTTTGAAAGAAAATAATACTATTATGAAACAATGCATTAAATTGATCAAAAGTGACAGTAAAATCTTTTACATTGTTACACAACTATTTTATTCCAAACAAATGCTATTCTTTTGAACATTCTATTCATCAAAGAATCCTGGGAAAAAATGTATCACTGTTTCAACTAAAATATTAAGCAGCACAAATGTTTTAAACAAAACAGTCAAAACAAACATCCAGAACTATGCTGTGTGTTGGCCTAAATGCGCTTGTTGTATGTACGTACATATGATGGTATTTTTACCAGAGGAGAAGTCCAGAAGAGCTTATGAAATGTGTAAAGGAGTCAAAACAGCGGCAGGAATCCCTCCGTCACACACACAAACAAACAAAGATCTGCTGCAAGGGGACAGTGTTTCCGACGCCTGTATTGAACTGTGGCAACGTAGCTGCTATGATGAGAATAACCAGGTATGCTTGAGCATTCTGTCCTTTTTAGGGTCGCATCTTGTGACATCACGTCCTGTTTTTGGTTTGTTTACATGTCTAGTCTGGGGATGTGACATTGAGGAAATTTTCCCACCGGTTAATCGACGTGTGACAACACCAATAAAACCGGTATCACTGGCGGGGGAATTTCAAATCGCTAATTTTAAACCGAAAGTAAAATGCGCCCTGCTGCTCGGGCATTCATAACGGAGCAGTGTGGAGCAAAGCGAGTGTTTTCACCATAAATGTGTACGTACTGTGCAGCCGTGAATGAATGCCTGTGCGGCCGTGCTCATTTTAGTTTCAGTTTAGAATTAGCGCCAATTCAGGGGCGAGTTGCTTAAATTGTGGGTTCAAACTCACTTAAATAGGCGCTTTTACGTTTCTCTTTGAAACCAAATCTTCTGCAATCATTGTCTCTTCGCTCTCGTGATGAATGAAATCTGACTTGCGTTTGTCATGCGACTCTCATTCAGCTCACACTGTATTGTGCAGACACGTTCAGTTTTTAATTGTAGTGTCTGTTCTCTAACTGAACTAAATGATTTTATTACTATAAAAATGAAAACGACGGTGGGTGTGGTGCCGCGTTGGGCAAGTGATGTTACCGGTGTTTCACTGCAAGCCTACTGTAGTCCGTGTTTCGTTCATATTTCACTTTCAGTTGAACCCCACAAGAGGCCTTGTCCACACTAATACACTTTTGTTTCAAAACATTGCGTTGTAGTGCGGTACTGTGATAGGTTGCCAACTGTGCAATAAGGCCGTTCGTGAAATTTCCAAACTACTAAATATTCTACAGTCAACTGTTAGTGGTATTATAACAAAGTGGAAGCAATTGGGAACAACAGCAACAGCCATGTAAAATCACAGAGCGGGGTCAGTGCATGCTGAGGTGCGCAGAAGTCGCCAACTTTCTGCAGACTCAATAGCTACAGACCTCCAAACTTTGTGTGGCCTTCTAGCTCAAGAACAGTGTGTAGAGAGCTTCATGGAATGGGTTTCCATGGCCGAGCAGCTCTTACATCACCAAGTGCAATGCAAAGCGTGGGATGCAGTGGTGTAAAGCACGCCGCCACTGGACTCTAGAGCAGTGGAGACGTGTTCTCTGGAGTGATGAATCACACTTCTCTGTCTGGCAATCCGATGGATGAGTCTAGGTTTGGCGGTTCCCAGGAGAACAGTACTTGCCTGACTGCATTGTGACTGCGAGCCAGGCCTTCACGTCCAACATCAGTGCCTGACCTCACAAATGCGCTTCTAGAAGAATGGTCACAAATTCCCATAAACACACTCCTAAACCTTGTGGAAAGCCTTCCCAGAAGAGTTGAAGGTGTTATAGCTTCAAAGGGTGGGCCAACTCCATATTATACCCGACGGATTAAGAATGGGATGTCATTAAAGTTCATGTGCATGTAAAGGCAGGTGTCCCAAAACTTTAGGTTACTTTGCACACTCTTCATATCACAGTCACAGATTCCGCCAGAAGAATTGCTCGATAACTTATGTTTTGTTCTGTCTGTATCATCTCAGTGAGCTTTTATGAGGTTTTACTCATGCGCAGTAGGGTGAATTTAGCGTGTGGACAAGAAACTTAGAAAACGCTGGTGTGGACATGGTTTTGAAATGAAAACGCTGTTTTAAATGTATCCGGATTAATGTAGACGTAGCCAGACTTTGTTTGGAAGCACCTTTTCAGGGGGTTCAGTCCGCTTGTTTGGGGCACACCAGGGCAAATGAACCGCACTAAGGGTGCGTTCACACTTGGCATGTTTGGTTCGATTAAAACGAAACCTGGTGTGATTGTTCTGTTAGTGCGGTTCATTTAAATGAATGTGAACGCTGCCATCCAAACCATGCTGCGCACCAAACAAGCGGACAGAGAACTGAAAAGATGTGTCTCACTCTGCTTCCAAACGAATTCTGGTGCGAAATGTGAATGCAACACGGACCAAAGACATGTAAACGGACCTAAAAACGGGGCATGATGTCACGACTTAAAGATGTGACCCTAACAGGACAAAATGCTCACGAATACCTGTTTTTTTCCCCCATCATAATCGCAATGATTCTTATCACAGTTCGGTACAGGCATCAGAACCGCATCTCCACACAGCAGATCTTCGTTTGTGTGTGACGGAGAGTTTCCTGTCGCTGTTTTGACTTTTTAGAATTTTTAAGCTCTTCACGAGTTCTCAGCAGGTCAAAATACCATCATATGCAGGCTACGCATGTACAATGAGCGCATTTAGCCCAGATCACAGCATTGTTTTGGATGTTCGGTCACCAAAATATACACAATAAAAGCAGACCAATCAGGTTGTGAACATATCCCTATGCCTTTAGGTTTGGTATCTTTAGGTTCTGTTAAAATGCCAATTTGAATGCTAGTGGACCAGGACTAAATGTTTTTTTACCAACCAAGCAAATTGAACTACAATTAGACACACCCTTAACAGAGCAATCGCACCACAGTTTGTTTCAATCGAACCAGACCTGCCAAGTGTGAACACACCATTAAACATAGAAAACATGACATTACTGTCTGTCATTAATGCTCGAAGGGAGCAATAAAGCATTAATTTCTCAAAGTTTTTCTTTTAAAAGTCTTTCAATCAATCTCACATTGTGTAGAGTCAGAGAGGTCAAAACATGGCTAATTCAGATCTGCTGCAGTCTTTGCAGGTTGCTTAGTTGTGAAAGATCAGGGCCAGTTATCTGGAGATTCAAACCCCTGAAGGGGGAATTCACGGGAATTACTAGGATCCCCAGTCGCTGTTGTGCAAGGGATTTAATCCCATGTTGCTCTAGGCGGACCCTCCTTGTATTAAATGTTCTGTAAATTGCTTTTACAAAGTCACCCTGACGCTCTTCTTTAGTGTGCTGATGTGGTGTTTTGCCGTTAGTGACAAAGTGATTCCTTTAAAGAAAATAATTTTGGGCTGATATAAAAGTGGTATGAAACGTAGTTGCGTAGACTGTCAAAGGAGGGACAGAAATATTAGGTTTCAAAGTTGAATGAAAGTCTTATGGGTTGGGAATGACATGAGATTAAATAAATGACAGAACTTTCATTTTTGAGTGAACTAAGCCTTTAAATTCGTATTTTTCTTTGTCTACTATTTCAATCCAAATTGTATAAATTTGTGTAGTTGGCAGGTGGGATGAGCGTTGATGAATATTTCAGTGGGTGTGGGTTGGGGAACCTCAGGTCACATCAATCACTTCACATCAAGTACTTACTCTCCAGTGTGTCAATAATGCTCATCATGTACAGATGTCTGGGATTCTCTTGGAATGCTGCTGGAATTTATTAATTTAGTAACTGGTTCAGTGCCGTTTTCCTTTTAAATTTTCCTTAAGTCACAAAAACTATTTAAAACTGAGGGCACACAGTGCTCATGTCAGGTCTGTTTGTGTGTTATTCCATGTTCCTGTTAGCAGCGATTAGCGACTGCTGGTAAATCATTAATACCCACTGACAGACTCCTCTGGGAGCCTGAGCATGTCATCTTCTTTATTTGGTGTTGTGAGTGGAGGAGCAAAATAGTGGAAATTGCCCCTTAAATGCCCCAGCGACCCTGCAGAGATGCTGTCAGAGTGTAATGATGCTTTTAGCTGAAGATGCTGCTGGCAGCTGTGCTCTTTATTCTCTCCCTTCCCTATGTTGAGAACTCACTGGCCACTGAAACTGAATCTGAATCCACACAGACACATGATCGTTAATCAAAATTGTTGTAGCCGTTTGTCTATAAGTTTATTTTTTATAAGTTATGTTATTTGTTTATTATTATTATTATTTACTATGTGTATATTCATACCATACTTCTATTTAGGAATTAGTTTAGTTCATTGTCGTACACCTGTCAGGTGCATAAGGTATATGTCACCGCGTATGGGCGGGAGAGCAAGTGACGAACAAATGTTTGGATTTTGGGATGGTGGTTATTCACAGCTTTTTGACCACACTAAGTTTCTTTTGCTGGAATTATGAACTTAATTTAGAAATGCTTTTGAAATAAAACTTTTTGTGTTTAATAAACTAATTTAATTTTAAAAAATGAAGACGGCGGTGGACTGGAGTGTGTGCAAATAGTTTAATCACTGTTCCCTGAATCCACGGCCTACTACGAAAGGCCGACACAAAAATAGTATAACTGAAGGATTTAGTATAGTTAGTACAGATAGTAAAGTGATCATTTTCATGATCTTTTTTTGAAGATTTTTTTATTTGATCAAAATGCAGTTTAAAATAATATTTTGAAAAAATATTGCAATTTAAAATAACTGTTTTCTATTTGAATATACACTATATTGCCAAAAGTATTGGGACACCCCTTCAAATCATTGAATTCAGGTCACATTCCAATCACTTCTATGGCCACAGGTGTATAAAATCAAGCACTAGGCATGCAGACGCTTCTACAAACATTTGTGAAAGAATGGGTCGCTCTCAGGAGCTCAGTGAATTCAAGTGTGGTACCGTGATAGGTTGCCACCTGTGCAATAAGTCCATTCGTGAAATTTCCTCTACTAAATATTACACGGTCAACTGGAAGCAATTGGGAACAACAGCAACTCAGCCACGAAGTGGAAGGCCACGTAAAATCACAGAGCGGTGTCAGCGCATGCTGAGGGTCACAGTGCGCAGAAGTCGCCAACTTTCTGCAGAGTCAATAGCTACAGACCTTCAAACTTCGTGTGGCCTTCAGATTAGCTCAAGAACAGTGTGTAGAGAGCTTCATGGAATGGGTTTCCATGGCTGAACAGCTCATCCAAGCCTTACATCACCAAGTGCAATGCAAAGCGACCTGACCTCAACCCGATAGAACACCTTTGGGATGAATTAGAGCGGAGACTGCGAGCCAAGCCTTTTCAGTGCCTGACCTCACAACATTTCAGCTGTTCTGATTATTATTATCCATGTAAAAACAGTTGTGCTGCCTTATATACTGTTTTTCTTTGATAAATAGAAAGTTCAAAAGAACAGCATTTATTTGAAATAGAAAGCTTTTGTAACATTATAAATGTATTTACTGTCACTTTTGATCAATTTAATGTGTCTTTGCTGAATTAAAGTATTAATTTCTTTCTTTCAAAAAAAATTAATAAAATACTTACCCCAAACTTCTGTACGGAGTATTTTAATAATTTATTATATATTTTATGTATTTAAAAAAACTGTAAACTGTTATCTCCATCTTACTTACTCTATTTCAAATGTATTAATGATGCCTGATTTTATTTACAGCACATGATTTCACAAAAATGCCGCAAAACATGACAAAATTATCCCAAATATTTCAAGTGTTGTAGTAAAAAAAAAAGGTTTTTTTAACTTTGTACAATATATGTACACATTTTCTATTAAATTCCCATAATTCAATTATGTATAATTATATATAAATATGGGTTGACACTGTATTGATCATTTCAATTAATCATAAAGGTAAAATATGCATCTGAAAATAATTTCCGTTATGGGAAATATCACCTTAATAAATATTACACCTTTTGATACTGATGTCATTTTTTTGTTTGTTTGTTTTAGAAGTGCAGATACAAATATTTATTTCTACTTTTATTTACAGAAAGTTTTATATCGGGGCATCCTTAGTATAATTATGTTATATATTTGTAACGTGGTTAGCAGAACTTTAGCAGTCTATCCTGCATCTGTGGACGGTTCTTTGTAAAAGTCCCCTTTCTGTTAACATAACAACATAAACCCTCTTTATTTGACTCATATGACCTCATCACTGTAAGTGTGTTGAATGTCAACAGGTTCTGTGACTTTTGAACTTGATCTTTTTGTCGATTTGTCACGTTATTAAACTAATGAGTATATTCACAGAATATCCATACTGTTATCTCATGAATAGTAATGAAGCACTCTGTCATGGGCTTTAGGGAGGTCTGATGGTGATAGACTGGTCCTCTCAAAAGGCCTCATGGGACTGTATTGCATGAATGTTTAATGAAGAGTTGAAGCTTTTTGTGAGTCAACAGAATTCATGGGGATTCAAGACCACCAGTTTAATCCATAAGAGCACTTAGTCAGATGAAGACCACCATCCCAGCAGGTGACAGTGTTTGGAGCAGCATATCAAGCATTATAAAAACCTTACAGATGTTGTGAATACTGTTGTGTGTTTCACTGTTATTCAACTAATTACTATAATTTTATATACAGTACCTGTCAAAAGTTTGGAAACATAACAATTTTTTTATATTTTTGAAATAAGTCTCTTCTGCTCGCCAAGGATGTATTTATTTAATCAAAAATACAGTAAACACAGTAATATTGCTAAATATTATTACAAAATATTTTATTTTTGAATGTATTTTTAAACTGTAATGTATTCCTGTGATCAAAGCTGAATTTTCAGCATCATTACTCCAGTCTTTAGTGCTGCTCAAGAAACATTTATTATTATTATTATTATTATCAAAGTTAAAAAACAGTTTTTGCTGCTTCACATTTTTGTGGAAATGGTGATACTTTTTTCAGGATACTTTGATGAATAGAAAGTTCAATGAACAGCATTTATTAAACAGAAATCTTTTGTAACAATATACATTTCTTCACTGTCACTTTTGATCAATGTAATGCATCCTTGCTGAATAAAATTATTAAAGGTACAATATGTAAGATTTTTGGATTATAATAGAACAATGTTATATATTTTGTTGACTTGTGTTCTTACATTATCCCAATTTTTTCCAAGAATGTTTAAATCCAGAGAAATAAGCAATTTTAACCAGGACACGGACCGTGTCCGTGCGTCACCTATCAATGACATCATACCCGCGTTACCCTCGATTTCCTCAAATTACATAGTTTGCCTTTAATTTCAAATTTTTGTTTCCACAAAAATGTTAAGCAGCAAAAACTTTTTTCAACATTGATAATAATAATAAGAAATGTTTTGATCAAATAAACGCAGGCTTGGTTGAGTGTAAGATACATTTTAATGTTTCCAAACTTTTGACAGGTACTATATAAAATTGTTATTTGTGAGTAAAACATTATTTTAAAAAAATGTAAAAAGTTCTAGGGTTTATGGAATTTAATTATTTAAATGACTAATAATTATTTTATTAATTATTTTAACACACAGTGGGGGAAAGATCTGAAAATATTGACCTTTTTCTGCTTCCAAAACATGATTTCATTTCATAATGTTCATGAAACATGCAGATTGTTGCTCTGAGCATCAAATATCAGATGAAGTGAGTCGTACTGTTTTTATCCACTTTTAACTTTAATATTTGGCATGTCCACCTTTTGCAGCAATTACATCAGCACATCTCTCTGGCATAGTGTCAGTATACTTCCTCTGAGAACTTCAGCACTAATGTTATTCCATGCCTTCTGCAATTGAAGCCAAAGACTTTCCTTTGAAAGTACAATAAATCTGTCCGGTTTATTTTCCAAATCGCCCCAAATGTGCTCGATGGGGTTGAGGTCCAGACTTTGAGGGGGGCAGGCCAATCTTTGTCAGTGTTCCAGCAGATTCCTTCCATCGCAGGTAGTTCCGGTAATAGTTAGAAGAATGTTTCGGGTCATTGTCCTCTTGGAAAATAAGACGACTCCTAGATGCCAAGTGTTCTAATAATTTTGGCCACCACTGTATTTCCACTCCTAGTTAAATAAAAAGTTTGAAAATAAGCCGTTTTGTCGTTGTAGCAGAAGTGTCAGAAATATCTTGAGGGGCCTTCAAATGTTGTCTTTGATGCTTGAAGTCATAAAAAGGCCATTAAATGATTTCAGCAGTACATCGAATTTTGCTTTACTTAACTACGTTTAAGTTGAATAGATAAAGGAACATATTTCCGTGTTTCTCGTGTTCTGTCCTTAACCACAAAAATAAACCAGATTTGTTTGTTATTACATCAAAGATGCATTTGAATTTTGAGTGACTGTTGTTTTTATTTTATGAAAACCAGTGTTATGATATTTCCTCCAGTGTCTTGATTACTCTGGACTAACTTGAACCTTTTTCAGTGGAAATTGGCGGGTGAGTTTGCAAAACAAACACATGAGCCTGTGCATTACCAGATTTGAATCAGTGTGTGCTTTTCTGTGTTTTTTTCCCAGAATCACCAGGGCTTACCGTGTCCACAGTGACTTTCATGCACGCTATCAGGCCATATCACGGACATATGTGTACCGCTTTGCTTTGGGTCTCAGACATCACACAGAAATGCCAGTAACGGAGAGGGATCTATGCTGGGCATTACGAGACACGTGAGTGCCACCCCCGCTCTACTGCACGTGCTCAGAGGACTTCTGTCTAAAACCGCATCACTACACCCGAGTCACAGAAGCTAAATCCTCTCAGAGAGGAATAGGAACAAGCAGTGGAAAAAGCTGCACATGAATTATACACACTCACAAACAAGACCCATCATATGGGCAAGCGAATGATTATCTAGGCCAACACTGAAACCAAAGAACGCAGATGAGGAAAGTATGCATTGTTTCGGCAGTGCATGCCTCAGATGTCTTTTTGAAGCCCACGATGGAGCGAGAGGCCCGTCTCCAAGGTGACGCGTGAACATTAATGCTATTTTTTCCACTCTCTTCTTTTTTAGCAAGAAAGTAGGCCAAGATAAGCTTCAGGCTCGTAGTGACGCAGAACAACACCCACTGTCGTCTTATATCTGGTCCATGAACACACACATTCCATCTGGCTTTCCATCTCATTCATAACAACTGCCATTCCCCACACATAAACTGGATTAAGTCCTTTAAAACGGATGTGTGTTGAGGTTGTGCTTATCTGACCGTTCCTTAACCTGTGTTTCTTTTCATTTATGCCTTCTGAGAATTTGTGTCGACTAGGGCTAGGTGATATATTGAATATTAATGATATATTTAAGCTGCTTTTGCTAAATACTAGCATTAAGCAACATTGTAATTGGCCAATTTGATGATTTTAATGTTTTTTGTTTATTGACGATGAAATTTCCTAAAGATTTTTTTGCGATCTTGTCACTGGTGAACACAAGGACATTAACTCTTTCCCCACCAGTGACGGAAATTTCCGGCTTTCCGTGTTTTCACTGTTATGCGGTAGGGGGCGCTATGACACATATTCTAAAAAAGAGTACAGAATCTCCAGATCAAAACACATGCAAAGAAGATGCAGAAACAAGCGATCTCATATGTAATTATATGCATATGTAAAATAACGCGATCATCAACGTTAAACAGCATAGCATATAAATAAAAACTGCCTAATGTTTACTGAATGAAATGTTGACCCAGGACGAGCTACAGGACTGTGAAGCTTTGGGGGTGTTGATGGACTCGATCTACTTTATCTGTGTTATCTGTCATTCTGAATCTGATCTGGATTTAGTCTTTGACAAAAAAGTGTCTGGTTCTGTTCTTTCATTTGATATATTGCATGTTTAGACATTTATACAACAAAATATTCTAGGGGCATTTTAAATGAAAATGTAATGGGGCTGTCAAGTGATTTTTAATCTAATTAATCGCACATTAAATTTGGCTGATAAATTACCCCTAAACGATCATTTAAAGTCATTATTGTATTAAATATCATCAAATAGACATTACAAAAAGTAGCATTAGAAAGAAATATTTTATTTGATAATAACATCAAATTTATTACACATAAACTTTTAAGCTACAACGTAGAGGTCTACACAGAGCACCCGAGACCCGTGGACCTGGGACGGGTTCGGGTCTATATTTTAAATGGTCAGCCGGGTCCGGGTCGGGTCCCAATCTATTACTTCGGGTCCCGGGTCTGTTTAACATTGTGTGTAATACCCGAGTCGATCACACTCGGAGAACACCTGGCTGTGATCAGAGTCAGTCAGCACGGCTTGTGTGTTTTTTGTAACTTGCAACTTGTAAAATTAGGATAAGAAAAGTGTGAGCCGGGAAATATGGTTTAAAAAAAGAAAAGAAAAAAAACCCACGAGCGATCTCTCTCTCTCAGCCGTTAGAAGCAAAGCGGGCAGATTTAATGCAAGCGCACGGTAATAATGTACTCATATTTAAATAATATATTTCAAATCAGCAACAAAATCTCAGCTGAACTGTCACATAAATGTTTTCTATGACACTCAAATTGCATAAAAAAGCTCATATTTCAGGTTGCTCCAGCTAACGCGCATGTGCAGTCTCAAGCGCGTGTCATGTTTCTATGGCAACCGGAGCTTCCGCAGTGACTAATGACTTTAAAAAATAATATGAATGAACCGTTTTGTTTAATCTTAAAGTTTTGGTGGTCAGATTTGGCTCACAGAGATGATAGCAAATAAATAATGCGAACGTCAGCAGCCATGGCACTGAACAAGCAATCGTTATTAGTTCAAAAGGGCAAACAGTCAAAGTTATTATGCGAGTTAACTCGAGTCGAAATACAAATCTGCAAAGTCGCATTTGTCATCCGTCACCGTGACATAAAGTGGACTTTTACAGCTGAAATGACGAGTGAATAAAGCATGCTTGGAATAACAAGAGGAATAACATGGATATAACTTTTTTCTTGGCAAGAATTGTAATGCATCACAATCAGGAAGGGAGACGATGGCTATAGGTAGGCTAAGACAAAAAGTTATATTTTTTCGGAACTTGTTTATTGACTTATTAATAGCAGTTTATTGTGGAATATGTGACAATTGGGTCCAGTGGGGTCTGTCTCTTCCCGCTGGGTTCGGTTCCAGCTTTCAAATAATAGACGGGTCCAGGTCGGTTCCGGGTACTACATTTTTGGCATTTCTCGGATCTGCACGGGACCGGGTCCAGCTTTTGAAATAATAGACGAGTCCGGGTCAGTTCCGTGTAGCACATTACAGGTACGAATTTTTGGATCCGTGTAGACCTCTGCTACAACGGCCATGTTTTTTTCAGAAGCTGCATCTAAATTGGTATTTAGATATCTTTAAGGAACAGTTTGGTGACCAACATTCTAAAAATAAATATCTCCAATCTCCAAAATATGAAATATTTAATTAATCTCGCTTCCGGCAAGATTCTGAAGAGTGCATACGATGGACACTTTATTATCCCACAAAGCCACAGGAGAGGATTTGTGAATGGCAGTGAAGCGACGTAACTGACGCTGGTAGGTCACATGATAATGACAACATGGTGATTGTAGTACAACATGGCAATTTTAGTACGTCCGGATTACATTGTTAACACACATTCATACTGTATAGAACGTACTTTTCTTAGTGGTTGTGAAATAATTACTTTTTCAAATTAATTACCTACTCAAGAGTGTATGCGATTTCAGACGCAGCCACTCTCTTGATGAATGTGCCATTGGTTCACCTGATTGATTCACTCAAAACGCAGATTCATTCAGAAACGAAACACTGCCATGTTTGGAGACGCACAGTTCTGCTTTGGCTTTGTAGGTAATATTTTCGTTGGTGAAAATGAGCAAAAACAGACAATTACGTGCCTAAAATAATACAATATTAACTTCTTATTTATTGACCTATTGTGTAAAATCAATATCACATTTGCACTTATGCTATTCGGGACAAAAACATCATTCATGTGATATTGCTAAACTCTATCACATGATATACTAAATATGAGAAAACATTTTTTTGCCCTGCTTCATGTTGTTGTTGCTCTGCTTCATGTTCGTCACCAGTCAACTTTATGAAATGTAAGATGATCTATGTAGGTCTGGGGCGGGATGGGTGCGTTAAATCATCATTTCAAGTTATTTTTCCATAACTAATTAATGAAATAAACATGTAAAAATCAACAGCCCTAATATTTAATAATTAATATGTGTTGTAATGTTTGTGCATATAACTGAAATTGGTTAAATGTTAATGTGTTAATTTATTGAAAAACAATGTAGACAACATTGATTATGCCTAAATCTGTATGGCTGTAATGGAAGCATACCAAGCCATTTCAAAGCAAAATAACATGAATATAAAGATATGTATTAAATTTCAGCTATATACAACACTGTTCAAAAGTTTGGGGTCAGTAAGATTTTTAAAAGAAATTTATTCAGCAAGGTGCATTAAAAATGATCAAAAGTAAAAGTCAAAATAATGTTTCGAAATATATATATATATATATATAATTTTTTTTTTTTTTTTTTTTGAGCTTTCTGTTTATTAAATACGGATTAAAAAAAATTATTATCACTGTTTCCACAAAAATATGAAGCACTACAACTGTTTTCAACATTGATAATAATCATACATATTTCTTGCAAATCATCATATTAGAATGATTTCTGAAGGATCATGTGACACTGAAGACTCGAGTAATGATGCTGAAAATTCAGCTTTGATCACAGGAATAAATTACATTTTAAAATATATAAAAATAGAAAACAGTTATTTAAATTTTCAGTAATAGCCCAGCCCTGAGAAACAAATGACTCGTTTCCATCAAGTGGTGCGGTACGGTTCAGTACAGTACAATTCGGGACCACAAACCCTGATCCAGCTTGCGTTTCCACTGCCAACAGTACGCTTATGATAGGCCTGGTGTAGCGATCGATGTCATTCTCGCGCGAAGAAGAAATCGACACAGTAAACAACAGTGGACGACATACAGCAGATCTTGTTCTTGCTTCTTGCCATGTGGCTGTTTGTCACAAGACGACACACTTTTTTTGAGCCAAGGCTGCAGGCTGCAAGGAAAAACACAGCCGAAAGTGATGAATTAGGGTACCATTTAAAACTTCTGACAATGGAAACGGCAAAAAATTGCATACTGTACTGAACTGTACCGCTCGGTGAAAACGAGCCATAATTTCCTAAAGTAATTAAATGCAGTTTTAAAATACTGTTACCACACAGTCTGTAATAAAACAGAGTTTGATGCTGTCCATACTTCATTCTCCTCACAGGAGGCTAAATATCAATGCAATGCAAGAGGCCACTGCAGTGCTGATAGGAACCCATGACTTCAGCACCTTCCGTGCCTTGAACTCAGAGACGCCCTTTAAGAACCCAGTGAAGTCCTTAGAGTCGGCCCGGCTGGAGCCTGGGGTCTCATTTAGTCAGAGACACTTTCACAGGTAGGACTCTCTTCTGTCTAGGTAAAAAGCTACAAAGCAAAAGATTGGAGGAAGCTTGGTTTGCTTGGTGCTGTGATGATACCAACAATATTGGTTGCCTGATTTTAAATAACAATAAATAACGCAATAAGTCTTTCCAAACCCGAAAAACTTTGTTCCATGATAATGAGAAGTTTAGCAGAATGTTCATGCTGCTATTTTCCATGCAGTGCTGCTGAAAAAAGGCACCGTAATAAAACACCCAAATATCCTGTGTACAATATCCTCTATAGTCTTCTGAAACCATATGATACTATATTGATTTTTAAGTCATTGTCCACTGACAATCTTGCCTTTCATCATATTTATTTTACTCAATATTTACCCCAAAAATATATATTAACAGTTCAGTTGGCAAGGCTGTCAGTAGATTTGATGTAATGGTCAATGTAATGAAATTATATAATATAATGAAATCTTGGCATTTTATTTTAATAGCCACTTTTCAACTGCATGTGTAGAGGGATTAATTGTGCAAATGTGGAGTCATTTGGTACATAAGCAATAGCTTCTGATTTCATAGAAAGATAATATGGCTGAACATCAAGACTAAAGGTCATCTAATCCTTGATTAGTGGATTGGAAATTACAGCATGCTGCCAATAGTCGCTAATGCAAATTCATTCTTTAGCTATAAACCCTCCTGGACCTAACAAATTTGTGCATTAATAATCCCAATTATGATTTTATATAGTCAGTTCTTTAACCACTGGTCATTATCGGCTCCAATCTAAAGCAATGTTTACATTGTTTAATATCGTGTAGAAATGTTAGCAATACACAGTATGAAAGGCAAAGCTGCTTTGTACAGAGGATGGCCAGTCTTTGAGGCTGGTCTTTCATCAGTCAGCTCTTGAGTTAGGCATGTGCGATGAGACTGTTGCTAGGCAACAGATGTTGGACTAAAGCACGATGCTGACAAAAGCGGGCTGGCGGCTTACTCTTGCTGTAATGATCTGAGGGACAGACACGGACTGTAGCCTGTCAGATACAGTGAAGAATGTCTGTTTTCATACTATCTTTACCGTACTCTTTCAGGTCAGATCAGTGTACTGAAGAAAGCGTTTTAGTTACAAAACTATTTTGGGCAAATACAAAAAGAGGCATTCAGTATTTGATTATTTGGGATAATTTACTGCATTATAGCCGCTGAGAGGCTAAGGAGCAGGAAAGAATCCATGACGCGTTCTCATGTGTTTAAAACGTTTATTGACATGATGTAATGATATAATCCATATTGAGGTAGAAAACACTTAAAGGCATTTAACAATCCCTAACATTTAGAAATGTTAGAAATGGTCAACAGAAAGTAAACGTTCCTGGCTACTCACCCCCTGGTCTATTACATGGTCTATCAAAAACAGGAAACACTACCAGGTAAATTTAACTACCCGGATAAAATACGAAATAAAAGACAAATGACACACACACACTTAAACATCAGCACAGTCGGATTTTTGAGACGTGGCAAACAAATAGCCCCGCTAAAACTCACACCATTGGTAGATTTTTCCTTCAAGTTTATTGATTGGCTGACACCAATTTCTTTTTTGACTTCTGACTTCTTTAACTTTGATTTTCTTTTTCTCCTATTTCTTTTTTAATTTAACTTGAGATTTTTCAGGACTGTGTTATTTTTTCATTTTCCTAAACAATTATTTACAACAAACTTAGTTCAAAATAACCTAGAAATTTTGCAGGCTGTTCCCCTCAGAAGCCATAGGGAGGCATACTGTATGTTTAAAACCAGCTCACACTGGGATCCCTTCGGCGGGTCATTTTGAGTTTCTCACGTGCAGCTCTCAGCTGGGAGAGAGCAGTCGGGACACACACACCATCTGCTCTGTTTAACACTAATGTCAAGATCTGCAGGGGATCGACTGCTTTTATCATGTACACACATTCACTCATATGTCACTATGTAACTAAATGTCTGCATCAAAACCAGATCAAGGCATTTTGCTGCACATCCCAAGAAATGCACACATACGTTTTTTTTCTCTCGAAAGGTAGACTTTAGATGCTTTTAATGGGACAGTTTCTCAAAAAAGGACAATTTTGTCTTTGTATGCTATATGTCATTAACAGCAGTGTGAATGTTCTTTAAAGAGACAGACCATATGATGCTTTTTAATGTTTTTCTTTTCCTTTAGTGTGTAATGGATATGTTTGTGCATGTATAAGATCTGTAAAGTTACAAAGTCCTTCCACAAAAGTGATTTTTTCTAATAGAGAACACTGATCCAGACCTGCCTAAAATGCCTTGATTGAAGTCTATATATTACTTCCGCAAACGTCTGTCACAATGTGAAATATTAGCATAATGCCCATCCAAAGGCATGAGAGCCACCATGTCTTGGCGTTCCGATGTGGGTTTGCTTATTTTTCCGACACACTCTTAAGGTGTTTGACCAATCACAATGCACTGGGTCAGCTGGCCAATCAGAGCACTTTGAGATTTTTGGAAGGAGGGGTTTTGTAGAAACTAAAACCTAATCAGAGCGTTTAGGACAACCTGGGAATAGAGGTACTGCAGTAATGTACAGTATGTGAAAAAATAATGTTTTGAACATGAAATCATGTTAACATGTTTTATTACACCCAATAAACTAAATAATAACCTTTTAAAATAGCATCATATGGCCTCTTTAAAATATCTCCTTTTTGGTCCGCTAAAGAAATTAATCTGAGTTTGCTAAAACAGAATGAATTAAAGCTACAATATGTATTTTTTTGCCACTAGGGGTCGCTAACCTCTTCAAAACAATAACAAAGGCATAGATTGATGACGCAGTGAATGAATCATGTAACTTGTGTTGAAAAGTTATAATGTTATTCTGTGTTTAGTTTGTTGGCTGTATTAGACTAGCATTAAGCTACATCAACATTAAAGCATCATACTGATGATATTCTAATATTTCATCGTGTTGAGCTACTTAACATTGATTCGTTTTATGTGCATTTGCTCACCTGTCTAATAAAGCACATGCAAGAATGGCATCTCTGTCGAGTCGAAGTTTGAAGCTCTCGCCATCTCGAAAACGTCATGTCGATACTGGTCCTCTTTTGATTTCTCATCTTGTTTCAAAGTCTGCTTACCAGGGTCCATAATGTTTGAACAAATCTACAACAGCGTGCCGCGAGACGTACAGTTGTCCACGTCTGTTGCCATGGTTTCTACGGCAATAAAAGCGGAAACCGTGGATATGACGCCATTGACAGGTGACTCCCTCACACGTCACGGTTCCTTGGTTAAAATCACAATTTTCTCACGATTTACAAATAGTTGGAAACATTTGTGATATTGTAAGTACTCAACTGAACAAAATATATAACACTGGCCTAGTGGTGCAAAAATCCTACATATTGCACCTTTAAGTTAATAATGACAGAATTTTCATTTTTCAATAAACTTTTTAAAGGGAAAGTTATTTAAAAGCGCTTATGAAAGCCTCTTCATTTATAGCTCTGTGTGTGTGTGTGTGTGTGTGAGAGAGAGAGAGAGAGAGAGAGAGAGAGAGAGAATGTCTATTAATATTTCAGTTTGATCACAACTACAAGAAACAGTCAGAATCAGGTAGATCTCTTGACAGCTAGAGCCTAAATTAAACCCTGCGTTTTGTAAATGAGGACACAGTAACTTAAAAGTGATGCAGCTATACATTTATTATTGACTTGGATTTAAACTACAAGATATCCAATATACAGACACGGTTTTATACTATAGAAGTTAAGTAGTTAATGTAATGTCATATCCATCTGTATCATAATTGAGATCGAGGACTTCACCCAGGAGGAGCATCATGAATATAGAAACATCATGAATATGACCGCATGTGGTCGTCAGATACATCTGTTAAGTCACATGAAGATTAATTAATTACTAAATGGATAGCAAATAAGCTTATATGTCCAGGTGCACCTTTTTAGAAAATAACACTGAGTTGGTTATGAAATGTTTGTACAGTCACTAAGTTAATGAGATCAGAAATTATTCCTACAATAGGGTCGTATTCATACAATGGCATTAAAAGAATCACATAGCCATTGAAAGTAGATTGATTATGAGGCAAAGACGATAAGCTAATAAGGTAACCTAAATGTTTATTGTTTGTGAAACAAGATATGTTTATACTGTATGTTTAATCAAAATCAAGGGGTCAAGGTCTGGCTAGTTCATACGGGCCAGTTCACTTAACTGACATTAAAGTGCCCCTATTATCCTATTTTAAAAGTTATTTTGTTTTGGAGTCTCCTACAATAGGTTTAACAATTTAAAAAACACTTTAATTTTCTCATAATATCCATTGCAGCATCAGCTCTTTTCTCAGTGTATGAAAGAGTTCGATAAATTGCTCTGATTGGTCAGACAGCCCAGTCTGTTGTTATTGGTCTGCTCTGCTCTGATTGGTCAGACGACCCAGTCTGTTGTGATTGGTCTACTCTGCTCTGATTGGTCAGACGGCCCAGTCTGTTGTGATTGGTCTACTCCGCTCAGATTGGTCAGACGGCCCAGTCTGTTGTGATTGGTCTACTCTGCTCTGATTGGTCAGATGGCCCAGACTGTTGTGATTGATCTACTCTGCTCTGATTGGTCAGACGGCCCAGTCTGTTGTGATTGGTCTACTCTGCTCTGATTGGTCAGACGGCCCAGTCTGTTGTGATTGGTCTACTCCGCTCCGATTGGTCAGACGGCCCAGTCTGTTGTGATTAGTCTACTCTGCTCTGATTGGTCAGACGGCCCAGTCTGTTGTGATTGGTCTGCTCTGCTCTGATTGGTCAGACGGCCCAGTCTGTTGTGATTGGTCTACTCTGTTGTGATTGGTCTAACCGCCCAGTCTGTTGTGATTGGTCTACTCTGCTCTGATTGGTCAGACGGCCCAGTCTGTTGTGATTGGTCTGCTCTGCTCTGATTGGTCAGACAGCCCAGTCTGATGTGATTGATCTACTCTGCTCTGATTGGTCAGACGGCCCAGTTTGTAGTGATTGGGCGACTGCTTACAGCACATGTCGGAAACCAAACGACCATTACTAAATCTGAATTTCAGCTTCTTCTGCACTTTTATACTCAGTGATACGAATGGCGTCGGTTTTACTGTATCAATTCGAGCCTGAGTCCACATCTTTGGAAATGCAGCAAAGTGGATTTGCAGCACAGAAAACAGCGTCTTCTCGAACAACACAAACCCCCAACTCTTCCAGTCTCAGCAACAACTACAGTGTTTGAGGGTCAAAGCAGATGTTGTTCACGGGCAGACAATGAAGATTATAGGCTGGAATTATGGTAATTTGTTACAAACCTACGTAGGTTAGAGCAGCAAGTGAGACTATACTGTAAACCCAAATAAATTGGCAAAACTTGAGGCAATCGGTTACATCAAATTTTTTAAGTTAAGAAATTTAAAGTTTAAGTAAGCAGAACTTGCTGATTTTTTTATTTTGTACAATTTAATTGCTCTTAAATTCAAATATTTGAGTAAGCTAATTCATACATTTAAAGGTGCAGTGTTTAGTATTTATGGGGATCTATTGACAGAAATGCAATATAATATACATAACTATGTTTTCAGTAGTGTATAAAGTCCTTACATAATGAACCGTTATGTTTTTATTACCTTAGAATGAGCCATTTCTCTCTACATACACCGCAGGTCTCCTTACAGTGAAGTCGCCATTTTGCACCGTCATGTTTCTACAGTAGCCCTGAACGGACAAACTGCTCTACAGAGCGCTAGCTACTCTTGATGTCTCAGACGACGGCATTTTTGTCATATGTCAGCCACCGTAGCTTCTATGTGCTTCGAAAGGGAGGGGTGAGCGGTTGGTGGTTGGTGGTTGCAATTCACAACCTGACCACTAGATGCTGCTAAAATTTACACAGTGTACCTTTAAATTAAAATGATCAATTTAAATATTTTTAGTAGTGGAAACTTAGCTAGCTTTAACTAGCTAATTCAATAAATGCTACCTTGCTAATTGGTAACACAATGCTTTGATAGCATTAGCATAGCATAGCACTTGCTGAATGAGCACAGCAATATAATACATTTAACTTACTTGATATCTGTTCTCAAACTAAGCTCATGCTCCACTCATCACCATGCTGGAACCCCCTCCCCAAAACCCCAACATAACAGAAACTCTTCTAAACTAACATAGCAAAACATTAAACACTACTAAATCTCCACCTTAACATTAATCTTGCACAAAAAAACATTATATAACACTTAATTTTAGTAGTTACTCTCCCTTTTGAGTGTCATGGCAAAGCATGCTGGGAAATAGAATTCCCAGCCCAGTTTCAGTTAAATTTAAGTTCATCTAAATTAAAAGAATCAAGTTCATAAAACTCAAAAACAATGAAACAATTCAGATTACTTAAAATGTGTCAGTTTTGTGAACTCAAAAGAAAAAGATAGCTCTAAATACTCACAAAGGTTCACGTGATTGAACTAATTTGTTTAATTTGAGTTGGCTCTACTCAAACCAATTAATTATTTTGAGTGTTAGGGTTTAAAGTGTAGAATTACTGATGACTCATTTCAGCCAGGTCAGAATCACTTCTTTCTTTTGGGAGACAATAACTCCATTTATCTGCACTTTGATCTTTGAAAATCTGGAAATATCTTCAAATTTGAAAAGTGTGATTTCTAGATATGGAACAGTCAAAGAAAATAATGAAATCTTAAATGAAAATCTACATATTCTATATATATTTGTGTTATTTTCAGTTCTGAAGTTATCCGTTCTGAAGTTCTGAAGTAATTTTTTAAATCAATTTAGTCATCAGACAACTGGAAAAGTCATGGGAAAACCATAGAAATTCTTAAAAAATGTTATGAAATGTTTATCATTGCATACTGTTTCACATACATATTTAAAAAATGTAGTGCAGTAAGCAATTAGCTATTCTATTGAGCACAGATTATTCTATTGACATTAGACTCATATGTGCTTCCTTTGAGGTTTTCATTGCATTGGTGTTGTGTGCTTATCTCTGTTCATGTAATGCACACTGCCTGTTTGTTCATTCAAAGCCATGATTAAATGAGAGCCAGATGATCTCATTCAGCGTTTCTATGAAGTCATTCCAAACAAATCTCATCGTGAATTTTCCGCCATCATTTTTGAGTATGGCGGAAAGGCAGTATGAAACATTTAACCTCTCCAGCAGTAAATATTGGTTGCTCTGCTTGAGATGTTATCTAGCCTGATTGCTCCAGTGCTCCTGCTGCATCTCCAGTTGTTTTTTTGATGCAGGCATTCTGGCAAAATAGTTGTCACATTTAGTTTTAATGGGAGAAATACTGTACCAACTAGACAGAATAATATGTTCAGTGAAGGAGACAACCCAAAAGAGGTCATGTCTTCAGTCTTCACCCATGAATCTGTTGTTCACTGACTACAGACATGGAAATTTGTTCATGTTGTGGTGGTATCTTCAGCAATGGAGCTAATATGTAGATATAGTGGTTTAACCCTTAAATGCATGAATGTTTCACCAATTATTCGCCATTATTACATATTTGGGTCTTTAGCTACCCGGATGTATATCTAACACGAATGGATCTCTACCTGTCGCGATAATATAAAACTCTACTGATATTAGAGTAACAATTACAGAAGAATAAAATAATGCATATTTTGTTACTTTTTGGAGTTTGGAAGGGTTCAGTTTGAGCAGATGTTTTATTTGATCATCACTATTCAGCATCTTGCTCATATTCACAATCTCAAACATATTCTCAAAACTATCATTTTCAACATCTTCAAAATCAATATTTTGATCGCTGACAGCTTCTTCACCAGATCCACCATCAAGTGACAGTGACAGTTCTTGCTCTGCAGTAAATCGCTGAGCCATTTCAAGTTTTGCTGATGATATTTCTTACTCTTTTGTTTTCTGCCTGCGGTATCTATGAGTGAAACGTCACTTCATCATTGTGTGTCAGACATTGCCACTTTGTGGAGTAAATGTGAATTGCACTTATTCAGTCATTAAAGATTGAATTATTGTTGTGCAGAAAAAAATATATCTACACTGTTACACACCTCGGGTTGTTAGCGACCCTATACAATTTTTACAAACAATGAATGGGAAAACAGGCATTCTTTTTTATATTTTTTTTCTTGTTATATTGTTTATAATGAATTGATTGAGGAATACTAAGAAGGTTGATGTCTAACTTTAAAAAATGAATGAGGAGGAGGGTAGTGAATGACTTCCCGAGTCACTAAAGACCTGAGGTATGCGTTTAAGGGTTAAAAAAAGCATTTTTCATGCTTAAATGTTAAAAAAAAACATTCTTTTACATCATTTTAGATTGTTGCAGCCCCTCTCTTCCAAGTCTGTCAGTAACACTCTGGGCTGTGTTTCCCAAAAGCATTGTAAGCTTAAGTAGATTGTTCTACGATCTGCTTAGGCTCACAATGCTTTTGGGAAACACAGCTCTGTTTAGTTCCTGTCTCTATGAAGCTCCTCCTTCCGAAAAGCGCAATGTGCTCTGATTGGTCAGCTGGATCAATGTGTTGTGATTGGTCAACCGCTCAAAGCGTGCTTCTGAGTTTCAGCACACTACTAATGCAACTCAACCAGGCCTCGCCCCTTTTTTGTGTATGCCTTTGGATGGGAATTATTTAAATATAGGAATATCGTGACGTGTTCGTTCCCATAAGAAAACTCAAGACTACAAGCATTTTTTTCAGTATAAACTAAAAATCGATTAATCCAAAATGAATGTTTGAGCAAACATGTTGAAGATTAGCCGATGGGCTGTTGATTCATTAAATGGTAAGCCGTTTTCCCACAAAAGCAGTTTATTCAGCGTAGTGAAGCCTCTCCTCCATTGACATCCATTAAAAAAAACAGCCTTTCCCTGCGCACCACAGCATTATGCAGTGTTATGCTTTTTTCAGCTAAGGTTGCAGGCTGGCCTTCAAGTGACTTTGCTACAACCAAGGCATTTTAGGGAGTTCAGAAAAAGCGCTTATGCTCAAACAGCAACATTACACACTAAAGAAAGTTGAAAATGCAAAGCATAATAGGTCCTCTTTAATTTGTGTATTTTTGACTGTTTTCTTTCAGAGATATTCAGTTCTGGGAGCTCACTTTTAAAAGTAGGTCTTTTTTATACAGACAAGTAAGTACATGCTTTGTTTCCTTAAAAACATGATGGTTATGTTGCATTATGGGATGTCTGCCTCCTAGTGTTAAATGTGTGACTCTGCACTAGTTTGAAAGAATGTGTCTGGTGATGAAAAACGGCTAATGTCATATAACAGCACTAGTGTGTGACGTTTTCCCCCACAGGTGCGGAGGATGACTGGGGCGCTGGTTGCCGTTGGTCAGGGTAGACTGTCTGTTAGTCAGATTCAGGAGCTACTAGAGGCACATGATTCATTGGCATTCCCAAATAACCTGACCGCCCCAGCCCATGGCCTCTTTCTGACCAATGTACAGTACAGAGATGCAGGTGAGAACTGGAAACTTGGGTCAGAATGTTTGGAATACCACACTGCTCATTCTTAATGCAGTATCTATGTAAATTGAGCATAGGATGCACATTTTAGACTACCCAGAACTATTCAAAAAGAACACACTGCACATATCCCACAAAGCAATGCTCTTGAATTGACCTGGGTTCTGGAAAACTCCATACATTTTCTCCATAGGCAAAGTAATTTCTTAAAGATAACTTATAAACCATTGAAGACAGACCTACTGTGAGCTACAATGTTGTTAATCAATGGTATTCAGCCCGCATTATTTCAACTTATTTTTTAAGATAATCATGTTTAGCATTGGAATTCGTGGTGGAAAAACTACATTACCCATAATGCTGTACAGAAATTTCCACCAATCAGAGAGACAAGTAAATAGTGCCAAAAGAGCTTGCAGAGAACGCCCACTCCTATAATCGAGTCAATCTCCCAACGCTCTCAAAATACTTAAATATTTGTATATACTGTATATATACATATTTTGCAATAAACCTAAAATATGTGACTTGTGCTGGCAAAAGGAGTCGGAACGCACATGGGATAATTTTGAGCTACAGGCAAAACAAGTAAAAAAAAAAATTCAATTTTGAGGTTTTCACAAAAATTCGTTCATTAAGCCCTCATCTAGCAATCCCAATGCTCCAAATAGCAATTAAACATCTAAAAGTATCTTTATTTGTATGTTTTCAGAGGAGTACCTTTCCTTTGTCCATGAAAACGATCTCACTCACGCTGACTGACACATCCATTTTTGAAAATTTGCTCATTGCGACTGCCAGCACGGGTCACATATATTGTTTCTATAGATATAATCAACAACTTTAAATTAATAGTTTTATTTTTCTCCATCATCTTTTTGTCAGATTTTTTTAATACTTTGTAATGTTATGGTTCACATCATAGCTGATTCATTGCTTATTAACAAAGACTTTTTTTAAAATCCCTATGGGAAAAATGAATGGAAAAAATGCTTCCGGAACCAGTGCTGCCAAAAAGGCGGGCAGACACTAATGCACTCTAATCAAATTTATTTTTTATATCTTTCGTGACTCATGATTTGATCAAACTGATTAAAGTTAAGTTACACAAAAATGGATAAAAAAATGTACGTTTAGAACGTTAACGTTTAATATAACGTTTTTTATTTAATTCTCAGAATATATGTCCTGCACTCACTAAATTAAACATGCAGCATGATGAGGTCATGTGATCAGTGTAGCATACTGCTGTTTGAAATGTATATTGTTGCATAATACATGCTGTTTTATATACTATATTTAAACAGTGTATAATGTGCAGTATGCAGTACACACACATTCTAACAGCCATTCTCTACAAGTATCCATTTTCTCCACAAGATCCTGCATATATAGTCTACACTGGGCAATATGTTGTCCTGCTAAGGACAGTAAAGAACATCAGTATTAAATATGTATACTTGTTTTCTTACAGATCTTGGCTGGCTGAACCGTGATATAATTATTTAAATGCTTATTAAAGAATTAAGAAACTGAAATTTCTGTGTTAAAGTTTTACATACATACATAGTTATACATTCCTGGATATTTAGCTAAATGGAATGACGTGAAACAACACACACATATATAGGCTATATATATAAGGGCTGTCAAGCTATTTTTATCTAATTAATTACATCAAATTTGGCAGAGAAAATGACCCCCCAAAAGATAATTTAAAGTCAATATTGTGTTAAATAAGAAAAGCATCAATAGACGTTATAAAAAGTAGCTTTAGAAATAAATATTTTATTTGACTCAACAGAATTTTTTACACAAACTTTTAGGCTACAACGGCCATGTTTTTTTTTTTTTTCCAGAAGCTGCATTGGAATTGGTATTTAGATATTTTTAAAGATATTTTATAAATGTATTTTTTAACAAACGTTATCCTTAATATTTAAATATATTCATAGTAAATTATATAGATTAGAAAAATAAACATTACAAAAATTCAAAGATACTTATATTCATAGTTTTATTCTACCACACATCATTCAGACATCAATATCAGCTCAAATGCAGCAAACCTGAGAGGTGCTGGATTTGTTAGTTTTATCAAGATCCGCGGCAAACATTCCTCATCCTGTAACATCCAGACAGTCACTGATCAGCTCCAAACACACACAGAGTCTGTCATAACACACAACTTCCAAAGCGATACATACTTTTGTGTCATCAACATTAAGTTACGGAAGTTATTAATTTCAAACGGCTGATGTGTCATCTGTAAGTGCATGTTTGTTGAAAACCAAAAAATATCTTAGAAACATTTTTTTCATGTAATAACAATGATACATGAACATGTGAACAAATCACTATAACCAGCCTCGTGGTGCTAAGTGGAAACATCCATGAATTGTCATGATTATTTTTACATAATAAAAAAAAAAAAAAAGTGTAGCAATGCAATGATTATGCAGGAATGTGTTTGATAATAGACAAGTCCATTTATTACCTGATGCAACACCAGATCAATTGTGTTTCTAGACAGTCCTTTTAATCATAGACTTAACATCAATGTTGTTTGCAAGGAAAAATGGCAAAAAAATAAAACCCTCTATTTAATATTGTAACAGGTCAAGTATGATTGACAACTCGAGACAAATGAACAAGGCATCAGAAAATGTATTGATCAATCCAGTAATTCATCATCAAAAAGTCTTCCCTTCAAAGATGCGACTGACACACTTTACCCCAACCTCACATGCCAATGAATAAAATATACGTATATAATGCATATATAATGGAGCTGAGTGCAGTGTCGGTTGAGTTTCAAGTGGTTAAATTAAAACATTCCATAATATAAAATAATCATTTGCTATGGCTACCCTGAAGGATACAGTAAGATTGTAGATGCGTTCACATCTGCCTTTTACATTTTTAAGGCGGCTGCAAATGGGAATGTGGCACAGCCTTCTGCGGTTACAAATTCTGTTGCATTTGTGTACTTAAACCTGATCGCTTACAATTCAATGCAGTCTGTTACTGGGAACGCAAATAACACTTCTTCCATGACTTCTTACATTACTCTGCATCTGTTGAATATACTATTTCACTCTTTGTACTTGTTAAATATACAAGACCTTATTTTAATACAATGAATAGACCAGTTTGCATTATTCCATGTTAAATTGAGTACTGACGAATCCAATGGAGGCACAAATCTTTGGCTTTTACATGATTTTAGACTAATAAAAGGACTTTGGCAACTATTTCTTTTAATTCAAAGCCAATAACAGCCAACATCCTTTCAGTAGAAATGTTTTACTTCGTGAGGTATCGAGTATTGATGAACAACACACTAACAGCAATCTCTCATATTAAATAAACCCTGCATTTTGACTCCTAGTTTGGAGTGTCACAAAATCAAATGTAGCTGCACCCAGTTTCATACAACACAAATATACTTTTTCATGACATAGAACCATGCATCCTTGAATTAAAAGAAAATTCCATAAGCAAAATGAGTCCTTGGTTTGGAGTCCCATATTAAAAATCAATATAACAGTTAATGTAATTTCTTCCACACTTGGTGTGAAGGCAGGCTGTTTAAAAGTCAATTTAAAAGATGATGCAATTGTTAATATTGAAAGGCATATTCCTTGTGTCAGTATCCCAGACCGCAGCTGTAGCATTCTCCAACACGTGACGTTAAGACTACACATTCAAAATTTATTAAAGTACAAAGAGTGAAACAATTAAAAACAGCATCTGAGATAAAACTGCTGCACATGTAAACATCCTCTCTGGCACAGCTCTGCTTCCAGCCTCCGAATTAAAATGTAGCGTGAGCGCAGTCTTATTAGAAGAACAAAGACGGCCGCTCAGTTAGCGATTTTCTCAATTTCATCCAAATCATCTGTGTCCAGCTTCTCAATTTTCTTATCTGTAAAAGACAGAAAATTTAATTAACCCACATTCAGAACCATGAGAACATGGTAATATATAACAGTACAGATAGAAATTCATAAAATTACCTTTTATCAGCATGCAAATAAATGCAAACTTTACTATTTTAATATATTGCAAAATGTATTTCATTACTGAGTTGGCTGAATTTAAGTATCATGATCCTTCAGAAATCATTCTAAAGCTGCAGTTCCACCACAGCAACTAGGAACTTAAGGGTGGTACACTGTTTCGACCACAGGGCCTGAATTAGGTTCAGTGTAAAAATTTCCCTCTCAAAAGTTTCAAAGTTCAGGAACTTTTGGGGGTGGGACTTGAGCACTGAACATGCTGATTGGTTGACTCCACGCAGCATTTTATTTCAACCAACATTTTTAAAAGTCTGTTGCAGTGCGTGCAGTAAGAGTTGTTTGCTATTAGTTTAAATAGTCTCTGACGACGAGAAAAACGTTTCAAATGCCAAGGCAGGTGTTAGCCAATCAGATCGCCTATGCAAATACCCTAGTGCAGACGCTAGTCAATTGCGTTCATGTAACACCGGAAAAGTAATGTGATTGGCTGTTGTCACTATGATGGTTGCATCAGCATCAAGCATTGATGCCCCCTGTGTGATATCAGTCTTGCATTACCTTTTGACTATACTTTCAAAAACATATATTTTAATAATTTATTCCATTGCCTTATACAATTGGACTAACCCATTACGAATTATTTATTATAAACACACGATTTTTGCATTTTACAAATTGAGGGACATCAACAGAATGTTTCAGACTTTGCAGAGAACGCTTAATCCTGGACATCTCAAATTTGTTACTTGTGGGAAATCAAGGTTCAACTTACTGAAGTGCTCCTGGATGCGGTTGAGGATGTTCATGCTAAACCTGCTGTCCACCATGTTGATCGCCAACCCCCTCTTGCCGAATCTCCCAGTACGCCCGATTCTGTGCAAATATGTCTCATTGTCAGGGTTGCCATCCTTGTCCACTGGCAGATCGAAGTTGATGACCACTGAAACTTGCTCCACATCGATACCTAGTAGAAAAAATGTTTGGAAAAGCAGCAATTAGGGAAAATCTGCTAAACTTGAACTAAAGATGAGGTGGACACCTTAGGTTTTGTATAATGGATAAAACGACATTCACCTCTAGCACAGACATTAGTGGTAACAAGTACTTTCTCCTTGCCATCGCGGAAACGTTCGATGACTGCTGCCCTCTGCTCCACCTGCATCTCTCCGCTGAGCAGCGCCACCTGGTGGCCTTCTCTGGACAGCTCTCCTGCCAGCCACCCGGCCGTTTTCCTGGTCTGTGATGGCAAATTATACGAGTAAAAACTCAAAAACATGTATGTTTTACTTTCATTAGGCCAATTCTGTGCTTTAAAAGGAAATTAAATAATTTGTTACATTTATATAGCGCTTTTCTGGGTACTCAAAGCGCTTTACATAGAAGGGGGGAGTCTCCTCAACCAACACCAATGTGCAGCATCCACCTGGAAGATGCGACGGCAGCCATATTGCGCCAGAACGCCCACCACACAGCAGCTTATTGGTGGAGAGGAGACTGGTGGAGTGATGAAGCCAATCAGTATATGGGGATGATTAGGAGGCCATGATGGACAGAGGCCACTGGGCAAATTTGGCCACGATGCCGGGGTTACACCCCTACTCTTTTTCCAAAGGACATCCTGGGATTTTTAATGACCACAGAGAGTCAGGACCTTGGTTTAACGTTTTGACAGTATAGTGT
The DNA here is from genome assembly GCA_039654625.1 of Rhinogobio ventralis. Lineage (NCBI taxonomy): Eukaryota > Metazoa > Chordata > Actinopteri > Cypriniformes > Gobionidae > Rhinogobio > Rhinogobio ventralis. The sequence continues at coordinate 30,903,079 of CM077213.1, read as the reverse complement.
CCCCATCACTATACTGGGGTGTTAGGACCCACACAGACAAAAGGGTGAGCACCCCCTGCTGGCCTTTACTAACACCTCTTCCAGCAGCAACCTAGTTTTCCCAGGTCTCCCATCCAGGTACTGACCAGGCTCAACCCTGCTTAGCTTCAGTGGGAAACCAGTCTTTGGCTACAGGGTGATATGGCTGCTGGCCAAATAACGCCTCAATATCTGCAAATGATATTGTACTTACGTGGCAGAAGATCATGGCCTGTGCGATAGTAATGGCTCCGTAGATGTTGCACAAAGCCTGGAATTTCTCCTCCTTGCTGTTGCAGATGACATAGTACTGCTTGATGGTGTCCAGAGTCTCCTCTTCACGCTTAAGTTTAATGATGTTGGGGTCGGGAACAATCCTCTTTGCAAAGTTCCACACGGTTTCTTCAAATGTGGCAGAGAACAGGAGCATCTGGCAAGTTTTAGGAAGCATCCTATAAAAATACAAGAACAACAGGTTGTAATACTTAATAAAATTTAAAACAAATTTCTTATCTAATGCTCTGAATCATTTGAAGATTTAAAAAAAAAGAAAAACTATTTGAAAATAGTACAAAATAAGATGTATAAGAAAATATACAAGCAAAACAGCATCCTTAGGTAATAGAAATTCAATCAAACGTCCAAAAGTCAAAAGACACCTAATTATATAAAATGAGTTAGTTGTTAGAATTAGTGACAATGCAATACTGGCCCAATTGTGCAAGTGACAATTCCATCAACTGTCCCGACTCCAAAACGCGAGAGTCTAGTATCGCCACCTGCAGCATTCTTGACGCTTGCCTTGTGCAGATGCAATGTGGTGATGTTTAGCACATTTTGAGAGAAAGAGAAAATGACTGACGCGATACCCACAGTGATGACTGCTAAACAACGAGAGCAGTCCACTCAGATCAGTCAGTCTCTTTCCAGCTCAACCAATAGCAAGAGTTTGGGACATGGCTACTGTAGCAGGTTCATTTATCATGAGAGTGAGGAGCTGACTTACAAGATGGCGGAAGTTTTATTGTGTTTTTCATTAAGAAGAATAGGCTAATGAACCCACCATTTAAGCAATCTGCCACTGTTATGAATGTCCGTGTGGATGTGGGCATTTTACTTTCGCTTTCAAATTGGCGATTTAAATGCCCCAGCCGGTGATGCTGGTATTGTCACACGTCGTTTAACCGGTGGGAAAATATCCTCACCGTCGCATCCCTAGTAGCAACAAAACAAAGTACTCCTAATATGTTGGACCTTTTATTGAAAGTAGCCTGTTGATACACGACTTCACAAGCACCCGTAAGTGATGCGTCTGTGATGTTTGAGTTGGGAGAAGTGAGACGGGTGAAACGGCACGAGTTAGGAGAGTAGGGTTGGGTATCGTTTGAATTAACAGAGGAGAACTGGCACTCTGACTGAGCCTGGTTTCTCCCAAGGTTTTTTTCTCCATTATGCCACCTGATGGAGTTTTGGTTCCTTGCCACTGTCGCCTTTGGCTTGGCTTGCTCAGTTGGGGACACTAAAATTTTCAACTAAATATTCAAATAAATTTTCAACTAAACTACTGATCTGCCGCATGGTCACTATATGATAATTGAAATGAGCTGGATAATCAACATTCTGTTGCATTATTTTCCTGTTTAACACTGTGAAGCTGCTTTGAAACAATCAGCATTGTAAAAAGCGCTATATAAATAAAGGTGACTTGACTTGAGATTCTTATCGATTGCTAATTTAGATTCCAATAGGTAAAAAAAAAACAAAAAAAAAAAAACACCTTAGATATTCACATTAGGCTATTGCAAAACATTTCATTGTAGCTGCATACCATGAACAAAAATCAACAGGCTAGAAACTTTTGGCAAAAAAAAAAAAGCCTAATATAAATTTCAAGCATTATTAAAGACAAGTAAACACTCAGTAATTAAAAAAAAGAACAAATAAACAAATTAGCAATTGCACAAAAATACAACTGAACAAAGATAGGATTGAAAAACCTTTTCAGGTATGTACAGAAAATGTAATCAAAATGTAAAGTAACACTGCACTTTATTGATAAAATATAGGCTATACATTACAAATATAGTTCAGTTATTGTGTCTAGAACAGCAAGTGAATTTTCTCGTCTTTTGTTTGATTAACGTTATCAGAGACGGCATCAAGAAAATCTGCCGTCAACGACATAACTGACTGTTTAAGAGAGTATTTTGACATTTTTGTGTGTAGTTGTCCATTCGCGTGCTGTGCAAAAAGATGAGGAAGAGAACTCAGTTCATTATCGCGCACTATTCATTCACGATGACAAGCCGTTCTGTGTGGACTTGTGTGTGTCTGCAGCACAGAAAATAGCACGCTCGTGTGTGCAGCGTAAAAAAAACAAACAATAAAATGCACACACAGTAACTGATAAGTGGAATCGAAATGCGCATTTCTTATTGAATCACCGGTTCTGGGCAATTTGGAACCGGTTCCAAATTGGAAACGGTTCTCGATACCCATCCCTAAAGGAGAGATTGCAAAGTTGTTTGTAAAAACTGTTATTGTGATTCCGTTAGGTGCCAAAATGTATTGCCAGTAAATCACTTGCATATGCAACTAAATGTCATTAGCCATTAGCTAATAAATTGTTATAGTTCACACACCAGTGACTAAATTAGAGGCTAAGAAGGTTTAAAACACTTTTTAATTGTGTGTTTTTAATTCATGTTATGTACCATGAACGCTTTACAGTAGAACACTGAGCATTTGACTGGAAAGAATACGCAAGCTTAGTGCATAATGCAATAGCATAATATGGTTCCTTTGGAATTATTCATTGTTTTAGACTTTTTCGTTTTGATTCCAGCAAATCAATTCGATTTTACAAGCCAATGGCGATCATATAGACAATGTGTGCCATATAGCCAAAGGGTTGAAGAAAGTCGATGTGGTCTTACACTTTTAGACCCCACTGTAGACATTTAGTAAACTACGGAAAAAAAAAAAAATCACATACCTCTGAATACGAATGCTCTGGTCTTGATGGCCCTGTGTAGCGATCATGACATCAGCCTCATCCAGGACAAACACGTTGATCCTCTTGGGGTCGATGAATTTAAGCTTTTGGCACCAATCCAAAACAGTACCAGGAGTGCCAATCACAATCTGTTCCTGTAGTTTTGTTCCCCGCTCCACTGGACCAAACAAAACACACAGCTCAATAACATGCACAATTATACAGTCACACCTGCCAATATCAACTATTACATACTCATCCAAAGTAATAAATACCTAATTATTCTTTGACAGTGACAACATTGATATTTTGTTTTTCTGAGATATCACAGGACTTTTCAGCAGATGACTTGAATAACTATTTGGAAAGAATGAATCATTCTAAAGTGAATGGGGTGCGTTTTATTTATTTTTTAGAAAAACATCTGCATATTTAAAAAAAAAAAACAGAAATATTACTTTGAAAGAGGAATTTGTAGGACTGGATAATTCGGGAAAAACCTGAAAAAAAATGTAGTTCATATGTGTGTTTGCTTATTCGTAGAACTAACTAAAACCACCATAAAGATAATTTTTTTATTATTTATTTTTAATCTTTCCACTTTAGTTTTCATAGGCCACATTCCTGCTGTTTTTAATCAACTCAATATAAATATAAAATAATGATTATTGTTGAATAATTTAAATTGCAGCCTGCACGATTTGACAATTGCACGAAACCATATCGCGATACCGATTTTATTTTGATATATATTACGCAGCACTAACAGGGTCAACAACTGAAATTTTGAAAGTCGAGAAAATATGCAGTAGATAACGTGTTGCTAAAGAGTTATGAAGAAAACCTTAATTCCTAAAATAAAAGCACTTACATTTATTTCCTCTGATGGCATACACTAGTTGGACTTCAGGGTAAAATTTCCCCATCTGCTCAATGACCTTGCCTGTCTGCAGGGCCAGTTCATATGTGGGGGACACACACAGACACTGGGCAAAGAGAGACAATCATGCAATTATTTGAATGCATTTATGCATTTCATCCACTGATTCTGATGCATTTCATACCTGAGGCCATTTGTTTTCAGGGTCCACATGACTTAACATGGCCAGCACAAAGGCAGCCGTTTTACCCGTGCCTGACTGAGACTGAGCGATGAGATTCTGTGGACTGGAGGGAAGAATGTGGTGTTCAAACTCTGCTCTCATTAGGATGGGTTTAAATGAAAGGAAAAAAAGATTAACTTACGGTTCTGCAAGCATCATGGGCAATGCGGTCTCCTGGATTTTGGAGGGCCTGTTGAAACCCATGGCATACACTCCTTGCAGCAGCTGAGGTTTTCTGGGAAACAAAGTAAGAAAAAAAGAAAGAAAAAAAAGTCATAATTTGCATGGGTGGGCCAAACAAGACAAACAGATCACCCATAGATCTTAGGATGTTCACACTTGGCGGGATTGGTTCAGTTAAAATGAACTCTGGTGCGATTGCTCTGTTAGTGCAGTTAATTTGAATACTTGCCATCTGAACCCTGGTGTAATTATAAATCGTGTATTTATTTGGTTTCATGTTTTCTGTCTCTTCCCTATGCCTCTGTTGAAACCGGACTAATGCATCTGCATGCGTCATTAAAAAAACATATTTTTCTAAATGCGTAAGCCTTTGGACTTAAAAGCCTTAATGGAGTTTGTTTTGTGCATTCCTGTGATTGTGAATAAATGACAACCGAATAGTTATGCGTTCTCTTTTTATGGTAAATAACATCAGTTTGATTGATGTGCACTCCTGACATATATTAATAAATTACTGTCACTGTAAAGTTTTTATTGTAAAACATTAATCTTGAGTCTTTAAGTAAAGACCAAACTAATCTGTCATGCTAATTTTGCAATCTAGCTACTTGTCAGTCGGCTGGTGAAATGGTGGGGTTGTGTGACGTCGTTCTATAGAGGCGTGTTATGGCGGGTTTAGGGTAGTGCTGCGGGGCTACTGACCCAAAAGTGGAAACGAAACATGATTTTGGCATTCTGTGCTAGCCCTGGCCTAGTCTCCCGTAGCCAGACCTTCAGACTGACGGCAGAAGCTTTTCCACAGCTTTCATTGGCCAAGGACCACCCAAGAGGATGTTTGACTGACATGTAACGCAACCAATCACAGTTCGTTTTGTTCTGCATCATGTTTAGTGGCGTGAAAATCTAAAGTCGATGTCCCTGCAATAAAAGACCAGCGTGCATTTATAAATTTCTCATTCAAGAACGTTGGACCCGCGAACGTCACATAATTTTGAAAATCCAGCGTTTAGTTGATCCTGGTAAGCACTCATTGTCACAGTTTTAAACACAACGGTGTTCTTCTTCCATGAGGGAGTCACAGCATTTGTTTCCAGGCGGACAGTTAAAGAACGCAACACGTCTCGCGGATATCCTGTAGAATTCAACCAATCAGATGACGACTTCAAAACTCCTGAAGTGTTTGCAAAAAAGTGTGCCATATGCATCAGACGTTCAGCCAACGGTCCATGGCCATGATGTCTGAGGCTGAGACTAGTCCTAGCCTGACAGTGGAAAAGTGCCCATTTTCTTTTTTTTTGGTCCAGGCCAAAAGAACCAAGAGAAGTGAACTAGTGTATACACACCCTTAGAGTAGTGTTTTTCCAAGTCTTAGTTGGTCAATAAAAATATCATTAAAATTACATATAGTTGTTACGTTAGTCTGACACTCATTGAAGCTGTAATACAATCAGGAAGGTGTAAAAACAGTCCAACTTACAATCGTAGCTCTTCAAATGACTTGACCGAGTACAGCGGAGAGTTCGGATCCCTCTGAAGGACTTCAACTTGATTGGTGGTGTTGACTAGATTACTACGGATCAGTTTATTCAACAGTGACTGCGCTGCCTTGTCATCTGCAATTCGGATCAGTTTTAGTCAACTCATGCAGAGCATATACACATACTCAAACCAGGCTGAACTCAGATAAGAGAAGAAAACGGTCTATATCATAAATCCTCACCTTTATCCTCATCCTCGGTCTTATTTCCATTTCCTTCTGTCTTTGCCCCTTATTAATAAAGGGAAAGGAAGAAAAAACAACCTCATTCATCATCAAATCTCACCTAGCAATACATACAAGTATTGAGGAACAAGCATTCTCACCATTTGCTTCAGCTTTCACCTTGTCCTCTTTCGGCTTGTCATCTTTTTCATTTATTTGCAAGTTGCTTATCTGTAAATTAAACGCATGCATGACTTTTAACAATCTGTCGACGTATGAAATTCAAGTTACAGAAAAGCACATAAATTATCAGTACAATAATACTACACTAATATGATACGGTATCACACACGTTGTAACGTTATTTGTTTAAATTGCACAAAGTTGGCAAGCCTTACTGCGGCACAACAGCTTTAAAGTTAAATGATAACAAATCTAATGGCACTGTTAAACAACCACGTGAATTATTGCGTTTCGTAAAATCTGTGATTAAATTGTTCAGTTTGTTATAATTATTGTTTCAGCTTGAGGTTTAAACCCACCGACTCCGCTGCGGCTTCTTGTTCATCGACAGCCTGGGCCCACGAATCTGTTGCCATGTCCTTACTTGTAAATAAAATGTTTTTCCTTAAAAGCGGCACTCGAAGATTTAACAGCGGACTGTTAAATATAACTATACATAAATCCTTAATAAAACTAAACGAATAAGACTAGAATGCAACAAATTCATACAATGGCGTGTGGCGGTCCTTGCGTCTTATAGGGTGCGACACTCACACCTCCGGGCGGAAACAGGCTCGTCTGTAGTTGGTTCCTATTAAACGTTCCGCTGTAAGGTTAAAGTCACCGTGAAATCAAAATGGACAATTATTTTCTTATTCTTTTTTTTATTTTATTTTTTATATAAAATATTGCGGTATTTAAAGGGTTAGTTCACAAACAAAAATAATGACTTTATTCAACAATTTCTTCTAGCTGTGTCAGTCTCCTCTCTGTGTCAGAAAGCTCTCGGATTTCATCAAAAATATCTTAATTTGTGTTCTGAAGATGAACGAAGGTCTTACAGGTTTGGAGCGACATGAGGGTGATGAATTAATGACAGAATTTAAAAAAATGACAGAACTTATTTTTTGGGTGAACTAAACCTTTAAATAAAATATAAATGATACTTTTTTATTTTTATTCAAGTGCCCTCATAATCTTTCATCAAAACGACTTCCCCTCCCTCTTGCATCGTTATCTTTTCTCTTCTCTGATGTGTTTACTGGTGTGAGGGCGGGACAACCTGTCACTCACATAAGATCCACCAATCCACAGCCATTCAATCAATGCCTGATGGACAAAATCAAGTCCCGCCCTACATTTTTCCTTGTTCGAGAAGCCCTTTCACTCAGATATACATCACAACAATGAAAAAAACTATAGTCGCGTTTCCACCGAAATTACCCGGAACAATTTGTCCCAGGAACTTTTTTTCCCAGACCTGTTGCTGTCTGCGTTTCCATCGCGGTCTAAAGTACCGTGAAAATTAGTCCGGTGACGTAGGACTGTGTGCGACTTTCCGGATCCCGCTGGATTTCGTCCTAAATAAAAACTAAACAGTACTACTTCGCGAGCAGGGACTTTCTGAGGGGGAAATTTTTACTCGGAACCTTATTTAGACCCTGGTCCCTGCGGTCGAAAAACACAACGAGTACCACCCCAAAGAGTCTAGTTCTTGGGGAAAGTTTATCATGCCGACTTTAACTTAAATATTTCTGTTTTTAAAAATGGGACGTGTTGCTCTGTAGGGGTCATTTGTCATTAACAAGACTTTTGGTTTGTGTGGGTATGCACACCATATATCAATATTTTTGATTTGCCCCATCTTTTAGTCCACGCTCCTCCTCTCAGCACATTAATTGGAAAAGGTAAGTAATTTTAGCATCGACCAAACTTATGCTTAAACTACAATTGTTTGCTTATAATATGTGTGTTTTTCAGTCGTATGCAGACTATTGTGGAGGAAAACCCTGTGGAGTCTATAACGATCGTTTGAAACAGGTTTAGATTTACTTGGTTAAACCTTCTTCTGTAATGTTATTACAAGACACACATTGTCCCTCACAAAGTCTCTTGACAGTGCAGGATCTCCACTGAATGCAATACAACACTTATTGTGTAAAATGTAATTTCATAAGTGTACATGCTAGAGCTACCTGAGTGCAATAAGAAAATTCCCTATTTTTATATTTTAAACACCCCTATAACTCTCTTCACACATTCTTATTTCCACATACCTGTATGTAACAGCAATCTGTACATTTACTATTTGTGTTTGTATTTTTCATGTTTGTCTCATTCTAAATCTCAGCATGTTTGTCAAAACTCAAGAGATGTCTTTTTATATCACAGTATGTTCTTTAGACCAGTCTCTCAAATGTTGCAATACAAGAGCAAGTTTTGATATCAGTAATTCTCTGTGTTGCCTGTAGATGCTGCCCCACACTCCTGGAACATTCTCACAGACAGGCAGATCTCAACGAATTGGCTGGAATGAGATATTATATATTCCAAAAAAGGGGGAAACTGTCTATTGATCTGCTCTGTTGGTTTTTAGACATTCTTCTGTAGAGCACAAAAGAAGAAGAGTAATTAGAATATAAAATTTAAGTCATGAGGCTCCAATTACGTGTTCAAACATTTGATGAAAAACAAAAATGTAGGCTATTTATTCAGTTCATTTACTGTATTTACATATTTTTTTTGCTAACATTATTTATAAAAACCAAAAAAATTCTATTTAAAATATAAGATTTTATTTACTCAAATAAATAGAAACCACTGATCATCTTATTAATAACTAGTTATTGAAGCCAAAGTTAGAAATCTAATCTATGCAGCGTTATTACTGTGACACAATTTTAAAAATATCTAAACAGACTGTCATTTCATTTATATATTTAGATCTATACTTTATTATAAGCTCTCTTGTTTGCATGTTGATTATTGAGTATTTCACTGTTTCATGATCAAGATTGTGACAGCCAGCTTTTAATTGTGCTCTGGCTCTCTTGTTAGTTTAATGAGTAATTGATTCTGGTTTGTCCTTTTGTTGAATAGGCTGACTGAGGGTCGCTCTGCTTGTGTCTGAAGATTACATCAGTTTATGTCGAGAGGAATCTTTTCCTTCCCAAAAGTATTTGTAACATTGGGGAAAGAGGGAAAACCTTGTCTTTTCATCTTTTTACTGTTCATAATGACTCCGCAAGTGTCCATGGCAACTAAAGATTATGAAATGCACCTTCACTACAGACACAGTATTCAGTTCACCAAAAATATACAGTGCATCCGGAAAGTATTCACAGCGCTTCACTTTTTCCACATTTTATGTTACAGCCTTATTCCAAAATGGATTAAATTCATTATTTTCCTCAAAATTCTACAAACAATACCCCATAATGACAATGTGAAAGAAGTTTGTTTGAAATCTTTGCAAATTTATTTTTAAATTAAAAAAAAAAAAAAAAACAAGTATTCACAGCCTTTGCGGTGACACTCAAAATTGAGCTCAGATGCATCCTGTTTCCACTGATCATCCTTGAGATGTTTCTACAACTTGAGTGGAGTCCACCTGTGGTAAACTCAGTTGATTGGACATGATTTGGAAAGGCACACACCTGTCTATATAAGGTCCCACAGTTAACACTGCATGTCACAGCACAACCAAGCCATGAAGTCAAAGGAATTGTCTGTAGACCTCCGAGACAGGATTGTATCGAGGCACAGATCTGGGGAAGGGTACAGAAACATTTCTGCAGCATTGAAGGTCCCAATGATCACAGTGGCCTTCATCATCCATAAATGGAATACGTTTGGAACCACCAGGACTCTTCCTAGAGTTGGCCATCCAGCCAAACTGGGCAATCGGGGGAGAAGGGCCTTAGTCAGGGACCCAATGGTCACTCTGACAGAGCTCCAGTGTTTCTCTGTGGAGAGAGAACCTTCCAAAAGAACAACCATCTCTGCAGAACTCCACCAATCAGGCCTGTATGGTAGAGTGGCCAGACGGAAGCCACTTCTCAGTAAAAGGCACATGACAGGTGTTTGCCATGAGAAACAAAATTCTCTGGTCTGATGAAACAAAGATTGAACACTTTGGCCTGAATGGCAAGCGTCATATCTTGAGGAAACCAGGCACCGCTCATCACCTGGCCAATACCATCCCTACAGTGAAGCATGGTGGTGGCAGCATCATGCTGTGGGGATGTTTTTCAGTGGCAGGAACTGGGAGACTAGTCAGGATCGAGGGAAAGATGAATGCAGCAATGTACAGAGACATCCTTAATGAAAACCTGGACTTCAGACTGGGGTGAAGGTTCATCTTCCAACAGGACAACGACCCTAAGCACACAGCCAAGATAACAAAGAAGTGGCTATGGAACAACTCTGGAAATGTCCTTGAGTGGCCTAGCCAGAGCCCAGACTTGAACCCGATTGAACATCTCTGGATAGATCTGAATATGGCTGTGCACCGACGCTCCCCTTCCAACCTGATGGAGCTTGAGAGGTCCTGCAAAGAAGAATGGAAGAAACTGCCTAAAAATAGGTGTGCCAAGCTTTTAGCATCATACTCAAAAAGACTTGAGGCTGTAACTGGTGCCAAAGGTGCTTCAACAAAGCATTGAGCAACGGCTGTGAATACTTATGTACATGTGATTTTTTTTCTTTTCTTCATTTTTTACTTTTTAATAAATTTGCAAAGACTTCAAACAAACTTCTTTCACGTTGTCATTATGGGGTATTGTTTGTAGAATTTTGAGGAAAATAATGAATTTAATCAATTTTGGAATAAGGCTGTAACATAACAAAATGGGGAAAAAGTGAAGCGCTGTGAATACTTTCCGGATGCACTGTATCTATTCTCAGATACAGTTGATAACATTTGTATGCAATACAGCTGTCACGGATGTGGCTGTAATGAAGCGCATGAACACCCACAAAAACATTCTTTAATAAAAGTCCAACTAGGAAACATGCAGGAGAATCAGAAGGAGTAAAGATACACAAGGACATCAACGATACCAGACAAAGGAACAGAATAAAACTCAGGGCTTAAATACATGGGGAACGTAATCAAACAGAACAGAAACAGGTGTGAGAGACTAATTAACAATCAAGGAAACTAACTAGGAACTTTTTATTTGTTTATATATAACATGTTTCTCTAAAATACCTGATGCTAATGAGTCAATTGCGTCGTTCAGCAGTCAGATAATTCCTAATATTCGTTCACGCCATGGCCTGATCATCGTAATTACGAGATTCCAACTTGTAAGAAGCGTTCACGCCCACATAGAACTTGTAACTACAACTTGTAACCAATTTTCTGAGAGCTCCAACTTGTACCACCTGACCACTGCAGATTCGTGGCATCTTCTGTCACAAGCGATGTTCCTCTTTATTTTTATGCACATTTTGGGATATGACATAACAAATGCAGGATGAAAAATATGCACAAAATCTTCAAGTCCCCCTGTAGTCAATAATTTTATCCTTTAAAACTCATCTTTGATTACCAAAATGACATATTTAAAAGTTTTTTCCTGTGAAAAAAAATTCATGCCTTAAAATATGGAGCCTCGCCTCCACTCACACCAGCTCAGAGATCCACTCGATCAACTTTACTCAAATTACTGTAGTAAACGCTGCACAAAGGTATTACTCTTTACGTCAAACACATACTGTAATTAAAATGATTAGCCTTTTGCTTAAATATGTTATCAAACAGCTAATAATGTGTTGCTAATGTTACACAAACCATGTTCTCGTTCACCATCAGTCTGCCTGCTAAAAACCAGCATCCTTAGAAACGCTTTAAACATAATGTCAGTGGAGAAAGGCATAGAATTCATCATAACATCCTAATATACATCACATAATTCATAAACCTGGCTTCTCTTGAGACTCCCCTATGGAAGCATATGTGTAGCAATATTCAATTTGCAATGCAATATGCAAAATGGCAATGCATTTCTGTATTTAAATTTACATACCACGTGTGCAACATTTGGAGCAAAATTATAATTCAAATTGAATATAATTTACATTTACTATTTCCTACACTAGTTTTACAGTTTTTCAATTGTTTACACGCAACTTTGAAAACCGGGTTTTTTTTTTCAAAATCTAAAATCACAATTATCCAAACGCCACTCAATTTGCATAATTCCTAGATTGTTTGCAAAATGACACATTTCAGTCAAAACACACATGTGAAAAGTTTTAATTTAACCAACACAGTCCTCAATGAACAAACACTATTGCAGCCAGTTTCACACTGCTGTGATAACACATTTGTAAAACTAATTTTAGGAAATAGCATGTGCTAGATTTTTGGCCAGACATTGTTATGTAAGGGATAATTTAGATGGGGAAAAAAAAAAAGTGACAAACCCACAACATACTTCATGATTAGTTTGAGATATAGGGAGAATGTACAAATAGGCCTACTATAAACTTACCAAGCACTGATGCTGAAGACTGAATATTTAAAGTTTATTTCAATACTTACAGTATTTCTTACCATAATCAGTTACAGTAATCAACACAAGTAAAATCAAGACAAATAAAAATTACTGCATGAAGTACATAAACTTTGACTCTGAAGAAAAACTACTGTAAAAGCAACAAGAATACTGTAACTATTCATCATCTCTCCATCTGGCTGGATCAGGCCATAAGATTTCATCCACATCACAGGCAAGGCACTGTTGGAAGAATCGCCTCGTGTGACGAATCCACCCCTGCACAGAAGCTGCTTCGATATGATCACAGGCCTGCTCCATGGCCTGAATGAGGGGCAAATGGTCATAGGGCCGCAGGTCGTATACCTTCCACCGCCATGCTGAAAAAAACTCTTCTATTGGATTCAGGAAGGGGGAGTGAATGTATAAGACTTCAAATTCAGGGTGCTCACGGAACCAATTCTGGACCAGAGCAGCCCGATGGAATGAGACATTGTCCCAAACGACAATGTACCGCATCTGGTCCACTTGGTTTAATGCTGTGACAATCTCGTGCAATCCGTCAAGAAATGCAAGTATTAGATTTACATTATAGGGTCCCAGATTTGCATGATGGTGGAGGACCCCATTTTGTGTAATAGCAGCGTAAAGGGATTGCCCTGTGTCTAATTACATTTCTCCCTCTTGTTTTCACAAGGTTAAATCCAGCCTCATCCACATATATAAATTCATGTTGAATTTATGCAGCATCCATTTGCAAGACTCTCTGAAACACAGTAAAATACAATAGGATGCTATCTATTGCACAGTATTTTTTTTGTGCCAGAACATTATAAGCAGTGCACAAAACCACACCATAGTAAGATGAACAATACATACCTCCACATACTCATTGCGCAGATGTTTCACTCTCTCTGAATTTGTCAAATGGTACCCGATACAGTTGCTTCATGTATTTGATTTTTCTTGAGGATTCGACCTAATGTTGACAGAGAGACTCGTTGGATGTTATTGAAAATATGGTCATCATTGATATTGGCTTGGATTTCTCGCAGCCTGATACAATTATTGGTCAAAACCATGTTCACAATGGCGGCCTCTTGTGCACGAGTGAACATAGGGCCCCTTCCACCTTGGTGTCCTCGACCCTCAATCCTATGTAAAAAAAAATGTTTGTAATGACAAGGAAGTAACCTCACAATCCTTATCTGTGTCTAAGGTGTGAAAATGTGTGTAGAGTTCTACTACATCACTGTGTGTAATGTTTTGCAAAAAGGGTGAAGCAGACATTGTGTGTAATGTTGTGCAAATCTGTGGAGGTGTTTTGCTCATTGGAGTAGAATTTTGCAAATTGTGTGGAAATTTCTATTTTAGTGTGTAAACAATCGTAAAAAACTGTAACATCATTTAAACATATTTTAATGCTTTATAAGTTATAAAATGTAATTACAGAAATGTTTAGATGTGTTTAACAAAATTGTAGCAAAATGATCATTTAAATGTTATTTTTCTTAATTGCATTTACACTCAAAGGTAAGATACTTCAGAATGCATTTTCATTAAATGTCCCGCAATGAATGTAGCAAAATACAACCATACTGATATAGTAAGCAATAATCTTGGACAGCTTGTGTAAGATTATTTGAGAGTAAAATAACCTGTTGTAAAACGCCGCTCACTTCAGCAGACACACGAGCGCCAGGCGTGTTCTCTGCGAGACGTTCTAACCATAAATATCTATGGTTCTAATAATGTACTGGTCTAACAGAACAGTCACTGACAGATGCACGTGATCATTTCTGTGTTCTTGCTCCACTTCATCTGCCAGTAAATGCCTCGCTCTAACAGCTCTGCTGCCGCCATGTTTCCAACACCTGACCCCGCCTTGATGCAGTGATTGACAGGGCGGGCCGGAGACTTGATCGGCTCGGATTGCATTTTCAATACCACATTGAATTTTGCTACATTCACTGAGGGACATATAATGAAAATGCATTCGCAAGTATCTTAACTGTGAGTGTAAATGCAATTAAGAAAAATAACATTTAAATGATCATTTTGCTACAATTTTTGCTTGAACATGTTAAACACATCTAATCATTTCTGTAATACATTTTCAATTTAATTTTGCAACTTATAAAGCGTTAAAATATATGTTTAAATTTACATGTTAAAACTAGTGTAGGAAATAGCAAATGTAAATTATATTATTCAATTTGAATGATCATTTTGCTCCAAATGTTGCACATATGTAAAATGTAAATTTAAATACTGAAATGCATTGTCATTGTACATATTGCATTGCCATTTTGCATATTGAATATTGCTACACATATGCTTCCATACTCCCCAGCTTCACAGCATAGTAATAAAATGCTGAAGCCCACCCACACATTGACGTGATTGGTTACAAGGTAGTTTGTGACGTCAGAAACACAGGCGATTTTAAACCGCTTTGGTTCTCTGCAGTTTTAAGGAGAAAATACTCAGCAATAGTGTTGACTGATGAATTGGCACATGGTTAAAGCATATTAAAAACACAATGCTAGCAATGCGTTTGTATAAGAAAAATAACCATATTTATATCTTTATAAACTATAATCATTAGCTTCCAGTAACGGCTGTACGCGAGTCTATTTCCGGCGGAAGAGTGACCTCTGACCCGATCCCAGTCATGCGTCGGAACTAGACTCGCGTATGGCCGTAACCGGGAGCCAGTGATTATAATTTATAAAGTTATAAATTAGATTACGTAATTTAATTACAAAATAAATGTAACTGTAATCAGTTACAGTTACTGAGAAAAAATATGTAATTAAATTACAATTACTTATGAAAATGTTAATGATTACAAAGGGGGTTACATCTGAATATTTTCTTAAAAAAACATATGTTGAATAATATAAATTTGTTGCTTTGCCTGTTATTGATGTGCACGGTGTCTCCTGATATTTAAAGACCGTTTAGTAAAGCGATGCTATTCTGATGTTTTTGACTGTTTCTCTTGTTTGAATTTTTACATCAATCCACTTTGCCGCTGAAAGCTTTAGGCTACAACCTGTCTGAGAGTTGCCACCATGGTGAGTGATAAAAATGAGTTCCAGTGCTGAAAAATAGAAAAGTAATCAAAAAGTAATCAAATGTAATCAGTTACATTACTTTAATAAAGTCATTGAAATAGTTACACTACTTATTTACATTTTGATTAGAGTAACTTGTAATCTGTAACCTATTACATTTCCAAAGTAACCTTCCCAACACTGGTTATATGGATATTTTTCATAAACACACGCATCGCTTCACTTCAGAAGGCCTTTATTAGCCCCCTGGAGCCATGTGGAGCACTTTTATGATGGATGGATGTGCTTTTTTGGGCTTTCAAAATCTATATTTTTTAATACAACTCTGATTGTATTTGTCTGAAATAAGAAAGTCATATACTCCTAGGATGGCATTTTTGGGTGAACTATCCATCTCCGTTACTCATTATACGTCAATGCTTTTGCACCCCCTCGCAAAATGTTTGGGTTCTCTCGAGAAACGCTGCGTTTGCTCGCAAACACTTTGTGTTCCCTCGCAAAAGTTTTGCGTTCGTTCGCAAAGAACACAAAAGTTTTGTGAGGGAAGGCAAAGCGAAGCAAAGTTTCTCAGGGGAACGCAAAATGTCTGCGAGCATTAAAATTCATTATCCTCCTATCTCATATTTTCACGTCATGATAGTTGAATAAAACTGCAAAAAAGAACACTGATATGCAGACATTGACTCATTTTGCCATCATGTACAAAGATCATGTACAGAGCTCTGACTGGATTGACCAGAGTTAAGTACTTTATTGTGTTGGTAGACAGGCAATCATTCTCCAATAACATGTTCCCAGTACTGCCTTATTACATTCTTAATAATACATTAGTTTCTTTATAATATAGGCCTACTGATACTCAATAGCTATTTGGTGCCCTTTCATCTGGAAAGAATGATGTATGGGAATGACTGGCTTTTAGAATGCTGATTTATCTAATCTACAGTATAAATACGATAATCTGAAATGTTTGTTATTTGAAGGATTCAATATGAGGGGAAGTAATACAATAGAAGGGGCTTTGTGCTCGATTCACCACCCTAAATGAAGTTTTAATGTCAGTTGCTTTATTTCAAATCCTGCCATCAGGACGTGAATGAGTCAATGTCCTAACAGTTTGTTTGGGACATCGTCTTTTAGACTTGTTGGTCTAATCCAGTGACCAATGGTGGATTTCAATCTGGGCCAACATATTTTATTCAAGAGCTTGACTTACACAGTTACCAGCCATGTTGCCCAGGGCTTTAACACAGTTGCTCTGTGCCACCGAGAGACAAAGCGCCCACTCTGTTCCATCCTGAAAACGATCTCTCTGTAATAGCTTGTGAAGTGACCTCTATAGTATTGAGAGGCTTTGCTTCTGCTTCTGTTTGATAGTGGTGTGCGTTTAGCTGTGGACGTCTGGTGCATTTGAAATAGTTTTCCTCAGAACCTCTGAACTACACAATAGGGTTACATCATCCTCCAAGGAAAGCCAATCAGAGGAACACAGTATGATTTTTGATATTTTAATTAGCAGCTGTAGCTCCGTTACATCATATTTGCCATCATATTTTCATTTCCAGAGACTGTTGGTCGATAAGACCAAAAAATTTCCACAGAGGGCTTGAGGCGATTATTCATGTAGAAAAAAAATGCGTAATTGTTATCCGAATGCTTTCTTTTGAAGCCTCTGCACCAAAAATCACTCTCTGAAACATTCTCGTACACTTCCCACTGACGACTTTGCAGTAGCAAAGAGAGCAAAAACCTGTAATGGTAACCATGGAAACAGTCCAGTCAGCCAACAGTGTATGTAGCCTTCTGGTGTTCATGGTGTACATACTGAGTGAGCCTCTCTGACTCAGACTCCCTACCAAATAACAAGCAGCCTCAAAACAAATCCACTGCAACTTCAGTACAATTAAAACCAGCAGATAATCTTGATTAGTGTGACAGACTGCGTACTTCTAATGACGTCAATCATTTAACATGTATAACAATTTAACATGTATAACAATTTAACAATATATATACATATATATGTGATTAATCGTGATTAATAAATTTG
Source organism: Rhinogobio ventralis (assembly GCA_039654625.1). NCBI lineage: Eukaryota > Metazoa > Chordata > Actinopteri > Cypriniformes > Gobionidae > Rhinogobio > Rhinogobio ventralis. The sequence continues at coordinate 30,885,442 of CM077213.1, read as the reverse complement.
ACAGCTCTAATACATGTACATACATACTGTACATACACACACATACATACATATACAGTCATGTGAAAAAAAGGACACCCTATTGAATGATATGGTTTTCTGTATCAAGACATAATAAAAAATCATCTGGTCTTTGGCAGGTCTTACTGTGGAAAATAAAACCTCATACAAACAACAACACATGACATATCACACCGTGTCATTATTTATTTAACAAAAACTAGGCCAAAATGGAAAAGTCATGGGTGAAAAACTGAGTACACCCTTACTGTTAACAGGAATTAAGAGGGTTAGAAACGGTCAGGCGCTGCTAATGAAATGTCTTTGATTAATTGATCATCAGCAAGTGTGATCACCTCTATAAAAGCAGCAGTTCTGGCAGTTCGCCGGTCTGGAGCATTCAGGTGTGTGTTAACACAATGCCAAGGAGGAAAGACATCAGCAATGATCTTAGAGAAGCAAATGTTGTTGCCGTCAATTTGAGAAGGGTTAAACGGTCAAGGTCCCAGCAAAAAAAAAGGTCAGACCGTGAAATGCTCAGAGAAATCACAAAACACCCAAGAGCTACACCTCAAACTCTACAGGCCTCAGTTAACATGTTAAATGTTAAAGTTCATGACACTACCATTAGAAAAAGACGGGATGAGTATGGCATGTTTGGAAGGGTTGTCAGGAGAAAGCTTCTTCTCTCTAAAAAGAACATGGCTTAGGTTTGGAAAGTTGCATCTGAACAAACCTCAAGACTTCTGGAACAATGTCCTTTAGACAGACGACACTAAAGTAGAGATGTTTGGCCATAATGCACAGCGTCAAGATGAAGACTAAACAGCACATACACCTCATACCAGCTGTCCATCATGCTTGGTGCTTGGCTTGTTTTGTAGCCACAGGATCTGGGCTCCTCACAATCATTGAGTTGACCATGAACTCTTCTGTATACCAAAGTATTCTAGAGTCAAATGTGAGGCCATCCGTCAATTGGGTCATGCAACCGGTCAATGATCCCAAGAACACCAGCAAATCTACAACAGAACGGCTGAAAAAGAAAAGAGTCAAGGTGTTACACTGGCCCAGTCGAAGTTCAGACCTCATCCCGACTGAAATGCTGTGGCAAGAGCTGTGCATAAACAAATGGCCACAAACCTCAATAAACTGAAGCAACGTAGTAAAGAAAAGCGTGACAAAATTCCTCCAGAACGGTGTGAGAGACTGATAAAGTCATACAGAAGAAGTGGCTCGACAAGCAATTCAGTCATAGGGTGTACTTAGTTTGTCACCCATGGCTTTTCCATTTCAGCTTTATTTTGTTAAATAAATAATGACACAGTGTAATATGTCATGTGTTGTTGTTCATCTGAGGTTTTATTTTCCAAATTTCAAGACCTGCCAAGGACCAGATGATTTTTTATTATTTCCTGATACAGAAAACCATGGAATTTAATAGGGTGTACTTTGTTTTTCACATGACTGTGTGTGTGTGTGTATATATATATATATATATATATATATATATATATATATATATATTGCACCACACACACTTAGTGATGATTGTTGCTGTATTGCTCGAATGAAAGTCTTACTATTTGTCTTACAGGTCATGGGTAAAAGACCACTGGAGGAATTGGAGACAGGACTTGATACCCGGAGAATGCAGAAATGAGGGAACATACTCAGGTAGATAACTTCAGGTAAGTAACCCATGCAGTGTTTGACGGAGTCCTGGTCGTAAACCAGACGGTGATGATTGTGTGGAGCAGGCGGGAGCCAAGAGGGATTATGGGAAATGTAGTGCGAAGGTGACAAGTGATGGTGAAGTGAATGGAGATTGTGACAATACACTGTGCCCGGCCAAAAAGAAAATCGCTGTTTGTATTTAAATAGGCAAATGCTTAAGAGTCTATGATTGGATCATTATTGCAGTGATTATTATGTTTCTAGCATGTTATATGTTTGGCAACAGTTCTTCTAACCCTAATTGATGGATTGTGTAGCTTTTCATTTCTTAAACAACCATGTAGGAAGACACATCATGGCCATATTCCAGGATGAAAATGTAATTAGGGTTAGAAGAACTGTTGCCAAACATATAACATGCTAGAAACATAATAATCACTGCAATAATGATCCAATCATAGACTCTGAATCATTTGCCTATTTAAATCCAAACAGTGACTTTTTTTTTGTCCGAGCAGTGTACATAAAATATATAATACATATAATGTATATAAATATACATTTAAGTGTAATTACTCCTTTATTTAATTATTTATGCATGTACTTGTTTCCAAATGAGTTGGTTTATTAAATTATTGTTTTATTAAATTATTTATTGATTTCATTATTTTATTTTGAGGACTGTAGTTTAAAATAATTCATTTTTGGTGGTTAGACACTGACTGATTAGCACTGGTCAGCACCACGGCAACGGATAACAAACAAGGTAAAATAAAGTACTTCCATTAGCATGAAAACAAATGACAAGGTTGGTTTCAGCCTCTGAACAATCTACGTCAGTAAAACAAACATTCCAAATAGTTATTTTCATACTCGACCAATTGCAGCAACCAAGTCTTAGAATTCCAGAAACCTTCCGTAGTTCATTTCCAATCCCACCACAAAATTTCCCTGTTCTGATCATGTAGCCCTTTGCAGGCATCCATTTGTTCGAGTCATATTGTCTTCATGGCCCCCATTGAAACAAAAGCAAAACATAGAAGCCAAATGCAAATTACAGCAGGCGCCAGATTATTTGAATGTCTCTACCAAACACAGCACCAGGCAGACTGTGCCATCACACAGTGCCGGCCTCCCTTGTGCATTACATAATGCCTCCTGACGTGAGCTAATGTTATTCGGCTGAGACGGTGTTCCCTGTGCTTGTGACATTTTTTGAACGCATGATCATCATGTCACAATCTGAACACACCAATTCATATAGAACCTCAGACTGCTCTTTGCTTTTTAGGAAATGTCTCTATCTCCAACCGGTACGAGTGTCCTCGAATGCCTTTTTAGGATGGTTTATAATTTTGGTATAGTGCTGAATAGGTAAAAGGCACTTGTATCAGCCAAGGATACTGTAGTGCATTAGTACAAGCATAGGCTACTAAGGTCACACTTAATTTTAAGGTGTCTGTGTTACAGTGTAAATATGCATTTAAGTACCGTGTGATAATAATTAACTACATGTACTTACTATAAGGTTAGGGTTAGGATTGGGGTTTTGTTTAGGGTTAGTTGCATGTAATTATGCATAATTTATAGTATTATGGTTGCACTTTTTTTTACAATATGTGTACTTAAAGTGTACTTACTTAAGTGCTGGTTAATATAAGGTAACTACATGGGTTAAGGTTAGGTTTAGTGGTAGGTTACAGTTTTTGTATTAACTATAACAAGTAACAATCAAAAAAAGATTTTTTGATGCTGTTCACTTTTTTTTCGAACAATTTATTTTGATTCAACACCATTGTATCAGGTTTCTGGTTCAAATGTGATTGATTCATGTTAAATTGACTTGAAACTGTTGCTCTATGACTTAACTTAATGGGCCCTATTTTAATAATCTAAGCACATGGTGCAAGTGCGCTTAGGGCGTGTCAGAATCCACTTTTGCTAGCTTAACGAAGGGAAAAATTGTCTAAAAGGGTTGTACCTATAGTCTCTTAATGAGTAATGGGGTGTGTTTTGTGCGTAACATGCAATAAACCAATCAGAGTCTCATCTCCCATTTCCTTTAAAAGCCAGTTGCCCTTGCGCTATTTACATGGCGGAATTTGCAAGTGGAAAAACTGAATGCTTCTCTAGCGAGGAAACGGATGTGCTCGTCATTACTGCAAATAGGCTAATTATGATACATGCAATGACTATCCATTATGACATGTAGGCATTGTTATGTACACAATAATAATCCTTTACATGTTAATCCTTTAATTGTTCATATTTAAAAATGTCTGTGTGCTGCTGCGCATCCTTGTGTGTGTAACAACCTATAGGCGCACATTACTACCGTGCCCTTTAAATAACACAAAAAAATACTGCACTATTGACTTTAGACCAGGTTTTTGTTGGTCTAGTCATTTTCAGTTCCTCAAAATAGCAACACACCAATAATGTGCCTGAACACACCTGGTTTTCAGACCAGCACGCCCATGAGTGAACAGATGGGCGCGAGTGCATTTGCTATTTAAACAACGTGGAGCTGGACGTGAACTGCAGTGATAACTGCGTTAAACTAACTCAATTCAATTATGGACAGTGGTTCCACACAACCAACTTAGTTTTTATTAAAGGTTTATTTTTAACCTATGCAAAATCTATGTGTTGTAGAGTGATTCTATAATAGCATTTCAAAAAGTTAAGGAACAAAACTATTCACTAACAGAAATTCTTTCCAGTATCTTATTGAAAACATATTAAATTGTAATAAATCAGTGCTTGCCAAACACAAGTTGCCAGACACAAGTCAACTCTGTTACAGACATATTAGGCAATGTGTAGAAATAACATTGGTAACAGAGTTTGACGGTAACAGGATTGACAATTTTAAACTTTTTAGCCACTTTCTAGCATAAATGCTAAGTGCACATGGCACTAATGAATTCATCATGTTTAAAAGTCTTTTAAACAACCCACTGTTTGATCAGTGATAAAGTTTTCCTTTGGATATTGCGGTAACAATTTTTTGGTTTTACAAAATAACTCTTGGTGTAAGAACTTTTTAGATTAGAATAATTTCTCAGAGAGAGCACACACACCTTTCAGTGCTTCAGATCTTATCGGTGAGGGAAAGTGACATCGTTTCCTGTATCTTACATAATTCCACCAATTTAAAGGCAAAGTATGGTACGGTAACAGAACTGACGCAAGAGTTTTTAGACACACATTTTTATAAGATAAAAGTTATTTTGTAAACACTTTAATGTTGTAGAATTAGGAAAATTACTATTTAGGGCTTTTATAAATAAAATAAATAAAATATTACCAAAATAAAATATTTTGATTACACAATGATACATGATGGAAAAAATACACTGACTAATTCGGACAAGAAATCATGCTTTTATACTATATAAGACTTTATTTAAAAGAAAATATTATATCGTTATGGCCTGTAACATCTCGTGATCCATGACAATGAGTAACAAACTATTAAAATAATAAAAAATATAACCATTTGAAAAAAGCAGAAAAAAATAATGACTTTGGACACCAAATGTACCTGCAATTGTAGAATCACTCTGTGACACAACTGACTGAGGAAGAATTTATGTAAATAGTTATGTCCAACCAACTCAATTCAATCACTTCGCTGTAACTTAATCTGGTTACGTTTTCTAAACATGTTTTGGTCTAGTAAAAACATGTACATGGGGAACAGGACTGTAAGATAAAGTGCTGTTGCTTCTAAATCTGACACATGCCACAGCATACGGTATTATGTATGGATGCAGCCAAACAATACATGTGGATTGATGTATTCATCCACATTGTCAGATCCTCTGCTATGGTTTCCCTAGTGGACACAATGGAAATTTCATGGGAGGTGAATCTGTTGCCATGGCAGCCCATCCAGCCAGTGTTTTTAACAACGTTACCTCAAGTCTGGCAGGAGAAGCTCTGGGAAACTCACTCGTACAGTTTGCAGATAATATTTGCTCTGACACGCCACGTGATTCCTCCTGATCTCGGCGGACTGGATTTTTAGATGGTGCGCTTTGACAATGCTAATCCCAAACCATGAATCATTGAAAGCTTGTGGCAGAGGTGGAAATGTCATGTCCCCTGGATTTGTGCACACGCGCAGATTTCAGCGGAGCATTAGAGATGTGTCAGGGGAAAAAAACGGCGTCTCTTTGAATGTTTCTCAAAATCTTTATTATAACAGATATTCTGTAGAAATGTTCTGTGAGATAAATACGTTATATTCAAGAAGACGTTCTTAAGGTCTTGAGGTTCGTCATGCATGACTAGAATACACCACAAGTATGAAAGAGCCCTGTAAACATGACCACCGAATATTAATATACCCGTGAAGAAAGCACAGAAATATATGTTTCTCTCAGGATAATTTGGCACATCTACAGTAAATATACTTTACGATTATAAGGTTACTGTCTTTAAACTGACATTCCAGATTGAACCCGAACATCAAATGAATGAAATGAAACGAAGCAGATCACGAGAATCACAGTTAAGCTACATACAAAACATTTATCCAAAGCAAAAGTCACTTCTCGTCATCGGTCTACTATATAAAACGTTTGCTCAACCTTCAACACTGCAAAATATGTATCCAAAGATTTAATAAATAGCTTTTTTTTACATACATAATGAAACCTCTTTTGAGGTCCACTGTGGAAGAAAAGGTCGACATTGCTAGTATACCATTAACACCACCAGTAGGCTACTGGGTTAAGCGGGAAGATACTGGTTTGGTGTTAATGGTACCGTCTGCTCAGTCTATCAAATTGCTTCATTGGAATCAAAAAAAGAAAAGAAAAGTAGAGCCCAGTCTCTTTAATGAGACCGAACCCTGTGATTGCACATATCTCGGAGTATAGTTTGGAAAACACAGTATTCCTTCGAGCCCCCCTGGGCCATTCTTCCAGACCGCGGGTTCAGCCCGCCGCCCCGTCACACTGTAAACCCTGGACAATGGAGTTAGGGAGAGGAGAATGTGTGGAGTGCTTGTTGCCAGATGGGAGAGAGAGCCTCTTCACAATGTCTTTGGATATACACATCAGAGAGGTTTAGGAGTCTTTGGGTCCGTTCACGCTGACGAGGATTTCTCTGTGCTCTTGTCCAGTGCTTCCCCATCGTTTTCTTCCTCAATGACTGTTAATGAACAGAGACACATGGGTTGATGATGAGAGACCAACTCACACATCAGCTATTGTCTCACGCCATGCACTGGCACAAAGATGGAGATTCCATGTTGCCATGAATTTTAATACAACAGAAATGGCGCAATACATCATTGTGTCAGAATCGCTGTATACCAAAAAAAAAAAAAAATCATCCTTTGACACATAATTTCGTGCGTAAAGGCATAATAGAGAAGCGCAACATGGAATTGACATGTAATAAACAAAGGCATTGTCCGTTACCTCTTTTGCTTCTCCCGATCTGCCCGAGCTTTGGTGGTCGTTTATTCTGGTTGCCACCGAAAAAGTTGTTGGTGTCTTGGAGACGGCAGGTGAAGGAAAGGTGTTCCTCGTCCCCGTCGTTGCCATAATGAGTCATTTTGTCCTCGTTATACGGCAATACATCCGACATGCTGTATGAACTAACCGCGGCTACTGTATGTTCTGTTGAATCGATCGCGCGAGGTGAATTTTGTCGAGCGAATCTTTCGCCTGTTTACCTCTATCGCACGTGTCTCCGCGAGTGGATGTCTGGGACGCGGGGCGAATACATGTAATTTCCTTCTTTCAGCTCGCGCCCGCTTCAACTATTCCAAATTTCCCAACGTTGGAATTCTCGAAACGTGAGTGGACGCGCGCGGAGGAATGCGCCTTTGCGCGCTCGGGGCTTTTCGGCGGCTGGAGCGTCGTATGGAAAACCTGAGAAACAAATGCAAATTGGGAAGCGATGCAAAACAAAGATCCCTGATGGAGAATGAACGTCACTGAGGCGCGGGCTTCCTCTCCAGCTCTTTCATTGCAGCTATCGCCAATATTAATCTTGGGAAATTTCCAAGCTATTTGTCCCTGGAACAAGATGCTGACAAATAAAGATATACGAGATGATCTTTTAATATTGAAAAGTTTAAACATGTAACTTGATTTCATACATTTTGAGACAACGTTTATATAACATTCTTTACAAAATTGCTGATGTAATGACTCTAAAAACGTCATGTGGTGTAACCATCACATAACTCTCCCCTTGAATAAAAAAAAATCATTATAAAGTTTCCAAACATATGTTTCTTAAGAAAATGTTTTCTAAATGTGTGATATATTATCCTTGACACAAATGGCATCATGCATGTTGGTTACTTTAATTTGGCAGACATTTTATTTTGAATTGTATAGAACAGAATGACAAAATTGCTAAAACTCAATATATCCTGGACAAAAAAACGACCTCAAAATAAAGCCATGCATGAACCAGCAAGATAGGTGGGGATCTATCTATCTACCGATCTATCTGTCTATCTATCTATCTATCTTCAATATAAAATTATAAAGACCTCCTAGTGAACTGAGGGTTTATCAGGAGTCAGACAAATAGCAAACAGAGCTAGGCCTGATTCACAGTGTTTCACACTTTTAATCTGCTACCAGAATCCATTTTGTAAGACCTCATATCTTAGTTGTAGAAAGAACCTAAATGCTCTGAGCCTGTTCTTTACTTGGTTATTTCATCCTTATTACATGTGTTTCAGTCAAAGCCAGAGCAAACAGAATATGATATTAAAACATGCCTGCAAATAGCAAGAGAAGGCAATATGGGATGTTTTTCCCCCTCTGTGCATAGGTTTTAATTTTGTAATATCAGACGCTGGAATGATGCTGAAGTCATACTGGCACAATCTGGATATGAGCTGAGGGGGTTTGTTCCTCTGTCCAAGATGTTGAGAGTATAATCTTCTGCACTGGGCACAGTCTTAACCTTTACAGGATTGAGCAGCAGACATTGTCACTCCACTGCAGAAATATCCAACCAGCAGGATGGAAGCGAGATGCACGGCTTCCTCCTATCTGTGAATGAGAGGCCATTTTGTTCTGTTCTAAATAGCTGAAATGGTGAACAGTTCAGTTCAGCTTGTCTTGGTTTGCTAAAAACCAGCCCAGAGAGGTCATTTGAATGCTTAGGCTTCAGACAGTTAAATATTGAGAGGAAAGATGAAGAAGACGAGCTTAGTGTGCTTTGAAATGATGTGTTGACAGACTACAGCTGTGATTCTCAACTGGTTCTTAGAGTGTGACAGGAATCGCAGTCTCTGACGTCAATATCAAAAGATACAGGATGCATTTAATATTCCCTTTTAAAGTCGACATGAATCAGAAGTTGCGCTAGTCTTTTTTCCCCTATTGTGATGAGTGAAACAGCTTCTGGAACAAGAACTAAAGTAGGGCGGGACTTGATTTTGTCCATGGGGAATTGATTGGATGGTGGTTTGCTATTGGTCGATCTCACGTGAGTGACTGGTTGCCATGCCCTCGCGCCAGTAAACACATCATCAGAGAAGAGAAGAGATGTTGCTGCAAAAGGGAGGGGATGTTGTTTTGATACGTGGGCAAATTAATAAAAAAAACTAGATTATTTCTAATAAATACTGCAATATTTCATAACTATAAGTAACTTTGCACATGTCAATTAACTCTCAGGGTATTAGTAGACTGTTAGGTTCGGGTTAGTAGAATAAGTTGACGTAGTTGCCTAGTCAGTAAAATATCTGTCGGGGAGCATCAAAATAAAATGTTAGCAAATATTAAAGGAACACTCTCACTTTTCTCACTTTTTTTGAAAATAGGCTCATTTTCTATCTCCCCTAGAGTTAAACAGATGAGTTTTACCGTTTTTGAATCCATTCAGCCGATCTCCGGATCTGGCAGTAGCACTTTTAGCATAGCTTAGCATAGATCATTGAATCTGATTAGACCATTAGCATCTCGCTCAAAAATGACCAAAGACTTTTAATATTTTTTCTATTTAAAACTTGACTCTTCTGTAGTTACATCGTGTACTAAGACTGACGGAAAATGAAAAGTAGCGATTTTCTAGACCGATATGGCTAGGAACTATGCACTCATTCCTGCGTAATAATCAAGGAACTTTGCTGCCGTACCATGGGTGCAGCGGTGCAATGATATTACGCAGCGCCTGAAAATAGGCTAACTTCCGTCAACATAACCAAAGTGACAACCTGCTTGCAAAGGGAGCATGCCTTGTAACCATGGAGACGTTTGTGAGAGACGATTCAGAAGATATTTACTTTCCTGAACTGTATCTATTTGAACCGGAATACACTGAAGATGAGCTTTTGGAACGTGTAAGGCAAGAAAGTGTGGCTGAACAGACTGGGCAGAAGGGAGGAGAGCAGATTCAAACCTTTACAACGCACAGAACCATGGCTAATCGCACAGGTAAATCCACCACCTAATTTGCCGGCTGCAACTCTGCAACTACACAAAATTAGGCTGAATCATTCACTATTCCCTATGTTAGTCCACTAATACAGTTCACTTGAAGGAGTGAATGAAAACGAGTGAGTGAATTCGGACAGCCGCTGTGTGTACATCAGTTGTACACTCGTTATTTCGGTGCAATGTGTGATTGAATGAGTGCACTCAGTAACGTCCACTATGAAAAGTACACGATGTAACTACAGAAGAGTCAAGTTTTAAATATTTTTGAATGAGATGCTAATGGTCTAATCCGATTCAATGATGTATGCTAAGCTATGCTAAAAGTGCTACCGCCAGATCTGGAGATCGGCTGAATGGATTCAAAAACGGCAAAACTCAACTGTTTAACTCTAGGGGAGATGGAAATTGAGCCTATTTTCAAAAAAAGTGGAGTGTTCCTTTCAGCAAACAGTCTACTAATACTCTAATGACTGGTAATTGATATGTAGTTACTTGTAGTTAATAGATTGTCTAAAGTGGACCATCGAAACTAAGTGTTACAGTTGGAATCCTCAATAACCACATAGAGATTTTAAATAACTAAATGAAAAATTAGAAAACATTGCATATTTTTATGGTTTGCACATTATAAAATGAATATGGGTCAGCTTATAAGAAGTCATGTACAATAATTATCACGTCAGTCACAAGCTCTGCACGTGCTGAATATTTTAGCAAATGGAGACTGGCATGTCAAATTACGCATTGTTCTTTAGTATTTGTTCATTTATTATGGCATATTCATTCACAATGCTTGCCCTGTGGGAATGTGCTGTTCTGCACTTTATTTCCCATGAAACACTATTCAGAAATCCATCAGATTATTCCAAACATGTTCTCAGCCCCCTCAAGAACGTCATTCCTCCCATATGACCTTATTGTTGGTTGGTTTAACCTTTACGCTCCATGTTACCTATTGTTTTCAATTATGTAAATAATGAATGATGCCCCAGATACATAAAAGTTATTATTATTAAACTCTCAATTCATATGATACACACATAAACTGCTGTGAATGATTGTGTGTAGTTCACATGGGGCCTGTCATGCGGTGATCATCTTACATGTGGTGTCATGTGCAGGCAGTGAAACCAAAAGCTCCTGGAACTAACACAACCTCCAGAGAAGAGTAATTGTGGACACACCCAGTCCTATTAAATGTGCAAACATCCTTTGTTGCATGTACAGTACAACGTCAAATCCTTTTATAGCTTCCCGTTCACATCATTTGAGCTAAACAAAGGCAATTTTTCTGCATTTAATATCCTTTGGTGTAATGTTTTGGGATAATTTAGAAGCAAATAAGCATTTTGGGAGCATTCTGATCAGCTTTCACAACATGAAGTTTTTTGCAACTATCCCGCATAATGATAGGAAATCCAACATATATATTATATATATATCCAACATCAAATTACTTCATGAGTTTGTAAGCATATTAAAAGGTAAGCATACGTCACATTAAATTTAGATTCATTCGCTTCCATTTATTAGTGCTTTTTCAACTTTATATTACTATTTAAAAGTTTGGGGTTGTTAAGATTTTTTTATGTTTTTGAAAGTCTCTTATGCTCACTAATGCACCATTTATTTGATCAAAAATACAGTAAAAACAGTAATATTGGGAAATATTATTACAATTTAAAATGTAAAATTAATTTTATTCCTGTGATCAAAGCTGAATTTTCAGCATAATTACTTCAGTCTTCAGTGTCACATGATCCTTCAGAAATCATTCTAATATGATGATTTGCTGCTCAAGAAATATTTATGATTATTATCAATATTGAAACAGTTGTGGAAAATGTGATACCTTTTATTCAGGATTCTTTGATGAATAGAAAGTTCAAAAGATTAGCATTTATTTGAAATAGAAATCTTTTCTAACACGTTTGATTTGAATTTTTTCCTTGCTATTTACAAGTATTTATTTTTGTTATTAAGACTTATATATGAAGGCTGCATTAAAACTTAAAGACAATTTACCATACTTTCATGAATTTTTTTTAAATGCCTTTTATGCAATGATTTATTTTACTTTTGTCCCAGTCTTACACTTTTAGTATTAAAATATGTAAATCCATCATAAAAATATTAACTATTACATGTTTTGAACTATGATGATCTGAACAAACAGTGAAAAAGCATAAACCATATGAATATAAATATGTGTGCGTGTGTGTAAATAAATATACATATAAAAATAAATAAATAAATAAAGTAATGCCGTTTCAGCATTTCCACTGCTACCAACAATTTTGTCCCTAATAAAACATAAGATAATTACCATTTATAAACTGGGTATATCTATTGTTCACCATTTCCAAGCAAGTTGTTATTTTGTCAAATTATGCAAAAACTATATAGGTATTAAGGATACATACCCCAGTGAAAAAATAGTATACTTAAGCACAATTTATTCATATGTACTTTAGTATAACTAAATATATTTGTGACACACTTTAAATTGGTATACTTAAAGTCTGTTAAATTGGAACAACTAATTTTGTACTAAATGCATTTTAGTTGTACAAAAGCAGTGCTAAAGTTCAACTAAAGTTGTATTAAATATACTTGTTTGTGCTAAAGTGGAACTATTCCAAGTATACTTAAGTACAATTTAAACATACTCTTGTATAAATGCAGAATTCACTCAGCATAAACTTCAAATGTACATTACAATTGAAATTAAATTACACTGTAAGAGTGTTGAACATACATGAATATTATAATAATAACACACTGCAATGGCATTCTAAGTATACTTGAAGTATGCTAATGGAATCATTATAGTGATAGTGTGCTTCAAATAGGCTACAATAAAGTAATATTTATAAATAGTGACCTGCAGTATACCATTAACTTGTTTATCCGGTGAACATCAGTGAGACAATGTCAACAGATATATGTATATTAATTGTAGGAACGGACTGGATTAGATATGGGCCACCCACGCAAAACTGGGGTTACTTTGTGTTCTTTCATATTGTTACAAGTACTGCTATAAGCAAACAGATTTTTGACAATGACAGGAAAAATGATATGGATTTAAATACTGTGAATCGCTGAGAAAAGTCTCAATATAGGCGCAGTAAGCAGTGCGTGAAAATAAATGCAAAACAACATGTATAGAACATAAAAGTGCATTTAACTTGAACTGGTTCCAGGAGTCCTGGTGGCCGTGACAGAAGGTACGGAGGAAACGGCTGATCTCCTGGATCTTCCTCCCCGTCTGCCCGTTCGACTCTGGATGGTATCCTGATGAGAGGCTGACGGTGTGTTGGTGGAGGCATTAGCAGAGGGCAGGGTCTCTTCGGACCAGACGATAGGGTTGACAAACAACTGATCAGGCAGGATGGGCTCGGAGTCTTCGGTCTTCTCATCTGGACTGTGGATGCGTGATAGGGCGCCTTGACATTCTTGGAACCGGGGCGATAGGAGATGGTGAAGTGGAACCGGGTGAAGAATAGCGCTCATCGAGCCTGGCGCGGATTCAGTCGCTTAGCCTCACGGAGATAGCCCAGGTTTTTATGGTCGGTGAGAATGATGAAGGGGTGTTGAGCGCCCTCCAGCCAATGCCTCCACTCCTCAAGGGCCAGCTTGATGGCGAGAAGCTCCCTGTTCCTGATGCCATAGTTTACCTCCGCCGGGCTGAGCTTGCAGGAGAAGGCACATGGATGGAGTCTGCTGGGGTTCTGCGATAAGACCGCTCCCACTCCGGTGGTCGAAGCGTCCACCTCCACGATGAAGGGGAGTTCCGGGTTAGGATGGACGAGGAGGGAAGCGGTGGTGAAGGCGGTCTTGAGAGCTTCGAAGGCTTCAGTGGCTGCTGGTGACCAGGACAGAGACTTGGGTTGATTACGGAGGAGGTTGGTGAGTGGACTTGCGATGGAGCTGTAACCTTGGATAAAGTGACGATAGAAGTTAGCAAAACCTAGGAACCATTAGAGCTGTTTGATGGTGGTAGGAGTGGGCCAGGACCGGATGGCTTCCACCTTCCTCTAGTCCATCTAGATGCCACTGTGGATGATGTAGTAGCGCAGGAACTGCACTGAGGGCTGGTGGAACGAGCACTTTTCGGCTTTCAGGAAGAAGTGGAAGCTCCTCAGGCGTTGGACGAACTTGTGGAGAAAACTCCTGGAGAAACTCCCGGAGCACCTCATGGATGAAATCCTGGAATACGGAGGGGGCATTGGCCAGTAGGGGTCACGAAGGCGGTCTTCCACTCGTCCCCCTCAAGTATCCGGAAGAGGTTGTACGCGCTGCGGAGGTCCAACTTGGTGAACACAGTGGCACCACGGAGATGTTCCAGCGCAGCAGGGACGAAAGGAAGGGGATAACGGAACTTGACAGTGATGTTGTTGAGTGCACGGTAATCAATGCAGGGCCTCAAGCCTCCATCCTTCTTAGCCACGAAGAAGAAGCTCGAAGCAGCAGGGGAAGTAGACGGACGGATGTAACCTTGGTCTAGTGCTTCCTGGATGTATTCCACCATGGCCTTCTCCTCCGGACGAGACAGTGGATAGATCTTTCCACGGGGCACTGGCTCACCTGGCAGCAGATCAATGGCACAGCCCCATGGCCGGTGGGGAGGCAGCTTGGAAGCACGTGTGGGGCAGAAGACGTCGCTGAAGGGGGCGTAACAGGCTGGGATGTCCACCAAGTGTTTCTCTACCGGACTCTCGATGGACGTGGAGCAGATAGACAGGTTCGTGGAACACGGAGAAACTGGAACAGGAAAGGCAGAGAAACAATCCGGAAAGCAGCTGTTGCCCCACTTCAGGATTTCTCCTGTCTTCCAGGAGATGACGGGATTGTGCTGCTCCAACCACGGGCGCCCTAAGATGATGTCAGCGGTGGATTCCTCCAGAACCAGCAGATGTTGTTGTTCCACATGAAGAAGACCCACTTGAAGCAGTATTGGACCCACGGAGGAGCGCACTTGATGGCGACTGAGAGGTTTCCCGGTTACCGAGTGGATCTGGTAGACAGACGGGGTGGCTGTCGTCCTGAGTTTGAGCTGGCGGCAGAGGGAGCACGAGATTAAATTGCCGGCTGACCCAGAGTCGAGGAGAGCGACAACTGTAAGAGATACACCGGCAGCAGTAAGGATAAATGACTGCATACGAGTGGCGAAGCGAATGGAGAGTTGGATGAAACGTTCAAGCCCGATGGTATCCTCGTATGCAGCGAGATGCAACCGCACCCGAGGATCCAGACCTTGTCTGTATGTCGTCAATAGGGATTGTTCGTTCCACCCACTCGCTGCGGCAAGAGTGCGAAACTGGAGAGCATACTCATTAACGGACATCGAACCCTGTTTCAGATGATAGAGCCGCTCACCAACTGCTGAGTCCCACGAGGGTTTTCCGAAGACCTCTTTGAAGTGGGTGGTGAAGCTGGAGAGAGAGTGGGTAAGCGGATTATTCTGGGAACAGAGTGGTTCAGCCCAACGGAGAGCTTTATCAGACAGATAATGAAAGCTACTTTTGAGCGTTCGTTGGGGTACAGGTGCGGTTGCATCTCCAGGACCAGCTAGCATTGCAGAATAAATCCGTTCCAGAGAAGGGCGCCGGTTTGGCCATGGGACTGCCGTTCACCGGAGGCGCAGAAGCGGCGGTGTTGCTGTCGGAAGTGCTCGCTGTGCTTGGGAGTGGGTGGAGCCTGGCGTGCTTGTAACAATATTTCTTAATATTGAGCCTAAAAAGTGTTTAATATCACTATTACTAAGGATAGTAGGATCACTGTATAATTTAAATACAAGATATTTAAAGTACACCTAAAGTAAACTTGCAATAATTTCACTTTAGCACAATCAAATACTTAATATTTGATTACTTATATCTTTAGTTGGACCTCAGCACTATTTATGGATAACTAAAGTGCATTAAATACAAAATTACTTGTTCCAATTTAGCAGGCTTTAAGTATACCAATTGAGTATACTAAAAGTACAATTGCAGAGTATTTATATTAAGTACACAAATATAAATGTATTTGTAGTATATTTAGCATAAAATAAATGTATTTCAAATACATTTTAGTATATTTATTTTTCACTAGGGTAATATGCCCTATTTTAACGATCTGAGCTCATGGTCTGAAGTGCATGGCGCAGGTGCACTTAGGGCGTGTCCGAATCCACTTTTGCTAGTTTAACAATGGAAAAAACAGTCAGCGCACCCAGCGTGTGGTCTAAAAGATTACCTAGTCTCTTAATGAGTGATGAGTGTGTTTTGGGTGTAACGTGCAATAAATCAATCAGAGTCTCATCTCCCATTCCCTTTAAAAGCCAGTTGCGGAGGGCGGATTCCCACCATGGCGGAATATGCGAGCGGAAAGACTGAACGCTTCTCTAGAGAGGAATCCTTTTATTGTTCATATTTAAAAATGTTTGTGTGCTGCTGCGCGTCCCTGTGTGTGCACCCGCATATAGGCGCATATTACTAACGCGGCCTTTAAATAACACAAAAAATACTGCACTGTTGACTTTAGAGCAGGTTTTTGTTGGTCAATGGCGCAGTCGTTTTCAGTTCCTCAAAATAGCAACGTGCCAACAATGAGCCTGAACACACCTGGTTTTCAGACCAGCACGCAAACAGATGGGCGCGAGTACATTTATTTAAACAATGTGGCGCTGGACATGAAAATGACAACTGAGTCGGGCTGAAACTAGCAAAAAACACTTGTCTAACGCCTGGCGTCGCATTGCGCCGGGTGTATGATAGGGCCCAAATGCTCAAATGTAGTTTTAGCAAGACAAAAGAGTTATTTAATTTGAAAAAAAGTTTCTAGCTATCATTTCCACCATAGAAAGCTGTTAAACACAATACATAATTTGAAAGGCATGTTTTAGGAGACTTTATTTTCAAAAAGTCCACAGGGATAAAGGTGCCCATATTTAAAGAATATTGTTTGCACATTGCATGAATACAAACACACAGAAGTTTACTCTTTCCTTCTGAAAAGGCCAGCTGACTTAAGGCATCGTGAATATGGGCTGTATATGGTTTGGTCAATCCACCTGCGGAACCGGGACACAGCCGTATACACCCCTGGAAACCTTGGATCTCCACAGCCATTTCCCCAAGAGACCAGGCCGTAGACCCGTCCATCACACACCAGCGGCCCTCCGGAGTCCCCCTGGAACATCAAAATGCCAACAAGCATTGAATCATGGATAACGAAGGATGCCAGCTGGTTATCGCAAGTATCTTTCCACAGTACCTTACATGCATCTTTTCCTCCCATTCTGGAGCCCGCACAGATCATGCTTGTTGTGATGTTTCCGCTGAAGGAGTCACTGCTGTTGCACTTGGAGGTGGAGACAATGGGGAGCTTGACCGTACGCAGAGTGAGAGGGTTCAGACCTCCACTGTGGCTGGTGGAGCCCCATCCAGACACCCGGCACATCCTGCCCGCCAGCAGCCCTGTGTTCTGTTTGGGGAGTGGGGCGAGCGACACATACCTGTTCAGCTCTATAGGCGCACTAAGCTGAAAGAACCAACATCCATAGACAGACACATATCAGGGTTGGTATGAAAACACAACTTACATCATCAAACTGTTATACCATATATTACAAAGCATATGAAAGATGACCAGCTTGCTATGTTAATATTGAACTTTTTTCAATTCATTAAACAAGAACTCGACATTAAATGAAGTTGATTTAAGAAAGTTCAGGAGGAGCACATTCAGGTAATCCAACCACTCCGTGCGAGAAGAGACCTACACTGTAAACCCGAAAAAGTTGAGGCAAACGGTTACATACATTTTTTTTAAGTTAAGAAATATTTCAAATATTTGAGTATGCTAATTCATACATTTAAATTAAATGATCACTAATTCAATAAATGCTACCTTGCTAATTGGTAACACAATGCTTTGATAGCACTTGCTGAATAAATACAGCAATATAATAACTTTTTAACATTTAACTTACTGTACATGTTCTCAAACTAAGCTCATGCTCCACTCGTCACCATGATGGAACTACCCCCCCCCCCCCACCCCCCCAAAAAAAACACCCCAACATAACAGAAACTCTTCTAAACTAACATAGCAAAACATTAAACACTACTAAATCTCCACCTTAACATTAATCTTGCACAAAACCCATAATATAACATTTAATTTTAGCAGTTACTCTCCCTTTTGAGTGTTGGCAAAGCATGAAATATAATTCCCAGCCCAGTTTCAGTTAAATTTAAGTTTGTCTAAATAAATAAAAAAAACAAGTTCATAAAACAAAAACAAAAATGAAACAATTTAGATTACTTAAAATGTGTCAGTTTTCTGAACTCAAAAGAAAAAGCAAGTTCTAAATATTCATAAAAGTTAATTTGCTTGAACTAATTTGTTTAATTTGAGTTGGCTCTACTCAAACCAATTAATTATTTTGAGCATTAGGGTTTACAGTACACTATATATATATATATATATATATATATATATATATATATATATATATATATATAGCCGTCCCTCAGCGTGAACTTGTGAAGTAACATTTTAGACATAATATTGCCAGTTGTTTATCTATTTTTGATCTGTCCAAAAAATATCTTTCTAAATAACATTAAAGCAGAATATACAGCATTTGCACGCAACACAGTTATTTTAAAAAAATTGGTTAAATTAATGATTCAATGACTCTTAATGTTTCTTAAAACCACCAGGAAATCAAAATTGATTAATCTTTTTTTTTTTATGGAATATTGCAGTATTTACTGTAAATGATTTATCCGTGCACATCATTCTTTTTTTTTGTTGCCTCATAATCTTTAATCAAAATAACTTCCCCTCCCTCTTGCAGTGACATCTCTTCTCTTCTCTGATGATGTTTACTTCCGTGAGGGCGGGGCAACCTGTCACTCACATGAGATCGACCAATAGCAAACCACAATTAATTTCCCATGGAAAAAACATTTTTCTAGTTCGAGAAGCAGTTTCACTCAATTTTCATGCCAATTTTAAAGACATTGCATACTCTCTGAGTAGTTACTTCTTAAGTATTTACTTTGCGACTGTTAAAAAAGTATGTTCTAAATAGTATGAATGAGATCTTAATGTAATACATTCTTCACAGTGTCAGTTGTATCACTTCACTGCCGTTCAAATCTCATATACTTTCCTACTATATAGTAGGCCCGGGATGGGCAATTTCGATCCTGGGGCCACTGTCCCGCAGAGTTTAGCTCCAACCCTGATAAAAACTCACCTGCCTGTAGCTTTCTAGTGATCCTGAAACTTGATTAGTTTGTTCAGGTTTGTTTTATTAGGGGTGGATCTGAACTCTGCAGGACAGTGGCCCTCCAGGCCCAAAGTTGCCATAGTAGGTGACAAACAATATGTGAAAAAAGTAGTGTGACTGAATTCACAGTGTTCATAAAGCAGTAGCCGGAAAGTACCTGGATTGACCTACTACTTTTGGCAAGATTCTGAAGTGCACATCTGATGGATACTTTACTATCCCATAAGGCCATTGGAGATGATTTGTGAATGACAGTTAAGCGACACAACTGATGCTGGTAGGTCACATGACAAAATGACAGTTGTAGTACGTCCAGATCTCATTCATACGACACACATACATAAGTATATAGAACTCATTTTTTTAATGGTCACAAAGTAATTACTTATTTAAAAGAAACACCTAAAAGAAGAGTCAGCGATTTCACAGTCAACCTCACTCAATGACGTCACTTGTGGCCACCTGCTAGAGGAACTTGTCGAATAAACAACTGAAATATCCCCACCACCAAATACCATGTACACAAAATGACAGTCTGACCAGAACATGCAAACACAGACAAGCGGAGTGAAACAAACAGTTCCAGCGCTGTTGGACTCATATGAGCACTTGTGGAAAGCCACTTAGACTAATTCAAAGACCTGAACTAACTGTTTTATAATATATATGGTGTTGTTGAATACTTGATTTTGACTGATTGATCAACAGGTTCAAGGACTGATTAAGTAAGGGATAATGTATAGCCAGTTAGGTAAAATTAATTCTGGTTTTAGGAGCACAACAACGAGTTTGAGGTGTTGACTTGGCCTCCAAATTCCCCAGATCTCAATCCAATCGAGCATCTGTGGGATGTGCTGAACAAATTAGTCCGATCCATGGAGGCCCCACCTTACAACTTACAGGACTTAAAGGATCTGCTGCTAACATCTTGGTGCCAGATACCACAGCATACCTTCAGGGGTCTAGTGGAGTCCATGCCTTGACAGGTCAGGGCTGTTTTGGCAGCAAAAGGGGGACCAACACAATGTTGGTCATAATTTTATGCCTGATGGGTGTACAACAAGCGCATTTAGCCCAGCACACAGCATTGTTTTGGATGTTCGGTAAGTTCCGTCGCAAAATATACGTTATAAAAGCCGGCCAATCAGGTTGTGAACATATCCTTATGACTTTAGGTTCATAGGTTTAGGAGTTAAAATGTCAATGTGAACGCTAAGCGGACCAGGACTAAATGTTTTTTTTTTTTTGTCCTTACCAAAAGAACCAAGTGAACCAAACTACAAGTGTGAACACACCCTTATAATTATACTCTCACTTAAAATGTGATATATTCATTACACAAAGAACATGTACCTTTATGAGCATAATATCTGCATTATTGGTGCTCCTGTTGTACAGAGGGTGTGGGATGAGCGACAGAGGCTTGGAGTACTGCTCTGTCCCCTCATAAACACCCAGAGTATAGTCTCCAGCCACCACCATCATCCGATCCATCCTTAAAGACAAGCAAAAATACAGTCGCCACCCTCTGATGGGATGATATTCTAACACCACCGCAATGTAAATACTGTATATAAAGAAAGAGCTGTCCAGATACCACACATATGCTTGATATCTGATTTCTTGACATGACTTGTTATACACAGGGACTCTTTGTAGAGGACATGAGTTGAATGACAGTATTTCTCCCTGTTAGCAGGCTAAGCCATGCCAAGCAGCAGATAAGCCAGCATTCATTAAGTACCACACGGTGATGACGGGTCAAGGTTACCGCACGTCCTGTGTGCCTGTCTGCTTTACTCTGCCTTTCGACTCACCCACGGACTTGGCCATCAGCTCATAAACAGCCTGTTTAGGCAGATAATCTATTTAAGGAAAAGGAGAAAAATCACGCACCCAATATTGCAATGGGCAGCTGTAAGCACCCAGTACTTATGGACCAGAGATCCGCCACAGAAGTGCAGCCCTTTTGAGCTCTGTAACGACACTATGTATTTGATTGAATTTGGCGAGGGGGTATATCCGCCAACAATGCGCCCCTGAACAAAGTCCAGACCTGGAAAACAATATAACAAAGATTTAAAATAGCTCAAAACTCAAGGTGACTGTGAAAGGACAATGAAATAAAACTCTAATCTCATTTACATTGAGTTTAAATTGACAGCTGACAAAATCAAGCTTGACACCCTGAATATCCCTGTTAAATAAAGGTCAAGTTTCTTTCCAAGAAAGGATATATGGCCTGATATTCTATAAAGTGTAAAAATCATATGGGTTAATAAAACTTTTTTTTTTTTTTTTTTTATGTAATGACTCTAATGATGTCATGTGGTGTAAATTTTAAGTACAAACTATTTTCCTAATCACTTAAAATATAAGATGTTTGACCTTTATATATAAAAAGGTAAAATTATCTGATATTTTAAGAAACTTATTGACCTTGCCAATCAGTCATATATATGATGTTTTTGAAAGAAGTCTCTTTTGATCACCAACGCTGTATTTATGGAAATACAGTAAAACCAGGAATATTGTGAAAATATTATTACCATTTAAAATACCATTTACCATGTTTTCTATTTTTATATATTTTAAATATATGATATATTAAATATATGATATATTGTAATTTATTCCTTTCATGAAAAGCTGAATTTTCAGCATCATTTTTATTACTACATCCACTATTACAAAAGTATATCAAATATTAAAAAGCAGTGAAGCAGTTTTATTTTTTCTAAGAAATATTTAAAAAGTAGTTCCAATTTCCAACTTAATGCAGTTTTTCCCCATAAATTTCATAATTTAGTTAGGCCCTTTTCATTGTGATATTAAGACAGTTCTATCATTCTGACCATTTTTACCTAATGCCCCCTGTATCAAAGTGAAATTTAATTCAGAAAGTAAAAACATGCTTATCAAAGGTGTATTCGATTAGAAACAAAAATGAGCATCATGTCATGTCAAAAGTTAAGCTTAAATACTGTAAGAGTCATGATATTGCCTTGTTAGAAAGCTAAAAAGAAGAAGGTCAGCTTATGATAGTGCTCAGTACTTACTGTTGGCTGGGACGAGTTTCAACAGCACCAGAAAGAGCAGCATGGCTAATGTGAGCATGTGAAGCGGTACTGACTGCACTATATCGACCAAACCCTTCCACATAGGGTGAGGGAATCACATCAACACTGTTCCTCAGGTTTCCCAAGTTCTGATTTCATGGGGAACTATGAATCAAACATTGTTTGATTCAAGGAGCAATTTGGGCTTTCAGCAGCATTGCCCTCTCTGACCTTCTCATAACACATAATATGTACTCACTGGACCGCTTGAGAGTAATGGACATGTATTAAGACCAGTTCACACGTCTGGTAAATCTCCCCAACTCTGCATGTGATAATTAGTCAGACCCTTGTTAAAAATGCTAATGTGTTGCTAATGTCATTTCTATTATAATATGGAACCAATCCTTTAGGCCTCAAATAAGTATCTTCTAAAGGCCCAGATAATTATGAAGAAAACTATAACAATAACTATTTCAGCATCCACACCAACGGAAAATAACATTCTTATAATTTATCAAATCCTTCCACTCTTTAAAGTCTCAGTGCAGTCAAGTACTTCTGGGAAGTTGAAATTACGACATCAGGTGTGTTTAAGTCACTTTGGTTGGAGAAAGGTAGTACGGAGCCCCTATAAAGGGACCTATGTGGAGGGGTTTTCCTCCTCGCCAATCAGATGGCTCAGTCTGTTGTGATTGGTCTACTCTGCTCTGATTGGTCAGACGGCCCAGTCTGTTTTGATTGGTCTACTCTGATTGGTCAGATGGCTCAGTCTGTTGTTATTGGTCTGCTCTGCTCTGATTGCTCAGACGGCTGATTCTGTTGTGATTGGTCTACTCTTCTCTGATTGGTCAGACGGCCCTGTCTGTTGTGATTGGTCTACTTTGGTTCAGAATGTATTCTTCCATTTAAGAGACAATAACTTTATTTGTCATGCACTTTGATCTTTAAAACTTTGTAGACATTTTACATTCACAAACAGCTGTATTACATTTGAAAGGTAATATTTGAAAAAGCAACTTTTACAAATGATCATATCACTATGCTAAGCTAGTAGGCTAGCTTGCTAACAGAACGATAATAAAAAAAAAGGCTTTTTGCCTTTATTAGATTGGACAGTAGCTATGAGGAGGGGCAGGAAGCTTTTGGAAAGAAGAAAGAGGAACGAGTTCAGGAAAGGAACTCTATTTCAAATTATGATAGAGCTCCTGTTAGGTTTCATATGTTAACATTAGTTAATGTATTAACTAATATAAACTAACAATTAGCAATACATTTGTTACAGTATTTATTAATATTTGTTAATGTTAGTTAATAAAAATACAGTCGTTAATTGTTAGTTCATGTTACTTCACAGTGCATCAACTAATGTTAACAAATACAACATTTGATTTTAATAATGTATTAGTAAATGTTGAAATTAACATTAACAAAATTAATAAATGAGTCTAAAGGTGCAATCACATTTATCTTTGTTCTCGAATTTTCTGTTAATCTAGTCATTTCAATAGGAATTTCGCATGCCGGAAAAAAAAACATGCTTCCTTAAATTTGTAAGTACAATCAACTTGTCATTTCAACTTAAATTACATTAAACTGACTTAAAAAATGAGTTGAATCTCGTATAACTTAAAAAGTAAAGTTTTAAATGGCTTATTTTGATGAGTTGAAGTAATGTAAAAACATATGTTGTCATGACTTACTGATTGTCACTTTTTACATTAGTGCTTTATACATCGCTACACTACTGACAACAGACAATGGACCTTTTTTACCTGCAAAATCTTGCTAACGTGACCGCACCTTAAATTTAAACCTCCTCGTCCTCTCTGCCAGCAACTCGCAAACATGTCGTCCATCAGATGCAGTAAACATTTGCCTATACCCTATGTCCCCCACAAAAGCATTTTGTTTCAGAAATACACACCATGTTTCTGTAACTACCCATCTCAAGGGAAAGAGAATAACAATAACATGCTCTGGCTGAACAGATTAGTTGAGTTACGTAAAAGAGAATGTAGCACGGCAGCACCAATAATAATAATTTCATATTTAGTATCTCATTGGATTTTCAAACAATAAGAGGAGAGAAATCGACATTTAATTTTCTGATCAAATCCCATGAGACACAATTAGAATACATATTCATTACATCCAAGGAGGGACTTGAGATAAATGGCAAACTCATCCTTCTAGGTGGAGCTTCTCCCCTGAGGATACAGACGTGCATTTCTACAGTCAAGGGATATTGGAAAGACCTTGTAAGCAGATGCTTTGTTTAACACCACCCTATTGCCTTTGCCACCCAATTTTGCCGCCACCTGATATCCTATTCTTTGACAAACCATTTTGTCAAATGAGAGAGTCTATAGATATTTGATTTCCCCTTAGAGAGCAGCACAATGTGCATGAATCAAAGGCAAGGTCTTAGACACGATAGCATCAAACAAGAGGAGGCGATCACAGATACTGAAAGCTTTTGGGTCAGCCCAAGTCCTGGCGTGTTATCGTTTTTGTTCTTGAGAATAGTTAGTGTACAAACAAGACCATAAAACCTAAGGGACAGATGTGGTTACACTATAAAAGCAAAGACAATATTCACATTAGATAGTGCGGAAGGAAGGTAGTGGGATTTAGCTGCTCAGGATTGAGCTTTCGATGCTTGCGGTGAGTTTTTTTATTTTGTCTATTTCTTTTTTAGATAGGAAACGTCATTAATATTATACATCTAACGTCATATATACTATACCATTCAAAAGTTTGGGATCGGTATGATTTAAAAAAAAAATTGTTTGTGAAGTCTTTTATGCATAAGAAGTCTCTTCTACTCACCAAGGCTGCTTTTAAAAACAGTCATTTCAATTTAAACATAATTAAAATAACTGTTTTCTATTTTAATATTGTAATTTATTCCTGCCAATTTTCAGCATTATTACTCCAGTCTTCAGTGTCACATGATCCATCAGAAATAATTCTAATATGATAATTTCTGATTAATATCAATGTTGAAAACAGTTGTGCTTCTTCATATTTTTGTGAAAACATTTTGTTCAGGATTCTCACATTATTTGTTTTTATTGTCACTTTTGATCAATTTAATGCATCCTTGCTTAATACAAGTAGTGTACATCACACATCATGTCACATTAATGGTTTCTAGACATTTAAAAATGATGATTGATTGATGACAATGTTTACACTTTATTTTTCTTTTTAACTATTATTATTAAGTTAGTTAAACCAACCAGCTAAACCACACCTTGGTCCGGCTGAAGGGCCAGCTAAACCAGTTTAAACCAGCTGAACTAAACCTTTCACTTTTAGTATTAACTTTTCCAGCAGGGTAATCTGTTGTTTGACATTTGCTTTGACATTCGTTCAATATTTGACCAAAACGTGATGCTGACAACAGCTGTATTGTGCTCCATTTGTTTTCCGACCTCTAAACGTCCTCTGTGTTTTTTAGATCCCTCAAACATGAAGAAATGCCTTGAATACGCCTTGCTCCTCATCATCTCGACGCTTCACGGTAAAGCACTGCAGTACCTGAGCAACTTACAACGGTCTCATCTAAATATAATGCCTATGTGACAGGATGTTGCTTTCTGCGCATACATTATTAAAGACGTTGGTGAGCACAGGCCGCTGGCATTTAGTGTTTATCTAGCAAATATGAGGTCTTTATCATTATTCTCCTCATTCACAGGCTCGCTGCAGCAGAGAATCATCGGAGGACAGGAGGTTGAGCCCTATTCCATAAAGTACCAGGTCTCTGTCCAGTACAACAACTATCATTACTGCGGAGGAACACTCATACACCCGCAGTGGGTGGTTACTGCTGCCCACTGCTGGAGGCCGTGAGTATTTCAATCACAATTCACCTTTATTGACAAAGACAAGGAACTTAACACACAACATGCTACAGACAGTATACCTACAACTCATTTCAGTACCTTCACTGATGTTTACTGGTCTGTTCGCAGGAGCTATTTAATCAAAGTGGTTTTGAGTGAACATGACCTCTCCAAAAAAGAAGGCTTTGAGCAGGTGTTCAACGTGTCCAGAGTCCTGGTGTATTACATGTACAATTACAGGACATTTGATAGTGACATTATGCTCCTGAAAGTAAGTTCATTAAGCATCAAATAAAACATATCACATTCTTGTTAATAAGTCTGTTTATCCTAGTCATTGGTTTGGGTAAATTGCATAAAGTTAAAATCTACCTTCTGTCCATCTATCCATCCATCCATCCATCCATCCATCCATCCATCCATCCATCTATCTATCTATCTATCTATCTATCTATCTATCTATCTATCTATCTATCTATCTATCTATCTATCTGTCTCTGTCCATCCATCCATCCATCCATCCATCCATCCATCTATCTATCTATCTATCTATCTATCTATCTATCTATCTATCTAATCTATCTATCTGTCTCTGTCCATCCATCCATCCATCCATCCATCTATCAGTAAATCATTTACACATAATGTTAGTGTTTAATTCGGCCTTTATATGGATTTTAATTTTAAACAAATGATTGTCATCACACACACACATACACACACAACATAGCTTTTATATATATTTGAAAAAATGACTGTTTTCTATTTTATTATATTTTAAAATATAATTTATTCCTGTCATCAAAGCTGAATTTTCAGCAATCTTCAGTGTCACATGATCCTTCAGAAATCTCATGCTTATGATCAATGTTGAAAACAGTTACATTAATATTTTAATTTTCATTAATTTTTGGAACTGTGCATCAGTTGGAGAAGCCTGCAGAGCTCAATGCCAACGTTCAGCCAGCCGTGCTGCCAGCCTCACTCGCTCCTTTACCAGGGGGCACAATATGCACGGTGAGCGGCTGGGGCGTCACTCAGGTCTACAGTTATTACCTGTCCCCCGTCCTGCGTGCTGTGGACGTCCAGATCATCCCTCAGTGTCAATACTACTACTACTACAGAATCACAGACAACATGGTGTGCGCCGGCTCCCCGCTGGGCGGCAAAGACTCCTGCCAGGTGAATCCGAGAGAGAGGAGAATGTGCATACAAAATACATTTTCAGTATTGTATCATGCTTAACACTGTGTGATCTGTGGTGACATCGTGCTGTGTTCGGCTGCAGGGCGACTCTGGCGGGCCTCTCATCTGTAATGGTTATTTTGAGGGGATCGTGTCCTGGGGCATCAGCTGTGCCAACCCTTATTTCCCAGGAGTCTACACCAAAGTCCGCAACTACATCACCTGGATCAACTGGATAATTGAAAATGACAACAGCTAGAATGTTCTTTTTCCAAAGGTTGTTGAACTGCCACACCATCAAAAAGACCCAGTATACCGAATACGCCGGTCAGTGTCTATTAGATAAGATTAATACCAGCATTAAAAGTTGTTTTATTCTTTTACGTTCTCAAACGAAGAGTTAAAAACTGCTCAATTTATGAATGAAAAAAACAAGAAACATTTGAACAGGAAGGTTTTTGGATATCAGAGACTTTCATTTGTGGTTAAATTCATGATTGTATTAGTGCGAAATCAAATTTCTACAAACTTCAATGGTCATCTTGATTTAATCTCTTTTTATTCAACATATTTTTAATGTTATTTCAAGGCAGGAGACCATAAAATAAATAAATCAAGTATTTTCCCAGCTTAATATCACTGTTGGCCTATTTATCTCAAGCTGTCTTTTGTGAAAAGCCAATGCTTTTTCATGGTTATTCCATTGGGAATGTCAGTGTATTATTGTGCAGTGACCTTTATACCTCATCCTCACTGTTTCGGTGTGGCTAAGGGAAAGGTCGCTGTCGACTCTGACTGGAAATTACATAACCTTTCAGCATGACAGCATCACACACATCAAACACAGAACATCAGGGAGGTGGGAAATCTGGGAAAAGGGGATTGGATGTCAGATCTGGAAAAACATTTCACAGTTAACTGAAAGACTATAGGCATACACACATAGCAACATGGGAGACCAAAAGATGAGAAATGAGCTTGTGGATGGGTTGAACGGGCACTTGTTGGGAATAAAAGAGTTGATTCGGAAGTCCCTAGAGGCCAAGAAGTTTGCCTACTGCCCCTACAGCAAGTTCCGAGTCGGGGCGGCACTCCTCACACATGACGGGATGGTTTTCACAGGTGAGGGAATACCTGAAATGTAAAAGTCATTAAGTTGTACAAAGATCAGATGATTTTAGCAGTGCTGGTTGCGTATATGTTTTTTTACCATTACTTGGCAACAGAAGGAAGACTAACCCTCATGACGTTCCAAACCGTAAGACTTTCGTTCATCTTCAGAACACAAATTAAGATCTTTTTGATGAAATCTGAGAGCTTTCGGTCCCTCCATTGACAGCTACACAACTACCACTTTAACGCTTCAAATAGTTCATAAAGAGATCGTAAAACTAATCCATATGAATTGAGCGGTTTAGTCCAAATTTTCTGGAGACACGATCACTTTATATGATGATTTTTACATTGAAAAATGTTTAATAAAAAAGCAACATTTTAAGCAAAAAGCTGAGAAAACCGCATTTTTGTCAAAGACTACGTCCGGATTGGATTAAATAAAGTTATAAAGTTCTTTATTAATCAATATTTTCAAACAATGTAAGTTTATAAGACAGTGTAAAACTTTGTGAAAAAAGTATTTAATAGGTTACTCAATCAAAAGAGTAAACACAACTACAAGCCATTCTTAGAATTATACTTTTAAGTAGGCCTATATCTCGATCAAAAGATTATAGGCCAAATTTACTTGGACCTTTCTGTCAGTATAAGTCAAGTGTACTTGTGCAAATTTAAGTATATTTCTGAGAAGTACATAAAAAGTAGACTGAAAGTATACTTGGTTATACTTAGTTTAAAAGAAGTATACTAATAGCACACTTAAATAAACTACTTTTTTGTAAGGGTTCTGTTGGTCTGAACAGCTCATGCTTTCGCTAACCAATGATAACTCTTTGATCTGATTAAGTATTACAGTTGATCACTGCTCTCTCAGCCTTGATCTGCTGTGAAACAGCACTATGTTGTTCAGTAACCATGTGTTATTCACTGCAGTAACATGGCTGTGGCAGAGGATGTCTTTGTCGTCACAGAAAGTAAATAAAAACCTTGGCCCCTGACCTGACAGGCCCCCTTCTGACCAGCCAATACAAATAACTACAAAACACAAGTTCGAGATGTACCTCATATGTGTTTACAGTGTGATGTAACATATTTGGACACTTATGCCCGGTTTCACCAATATTATCAGATGCTGCTTTTTTTAGGATCGCCGCAGTTTCAGGACTGCATTTCTAGGACACTAGTTTTTTTGTGTGACAGCGCCATCTAGTCAACGGTACTCCAACAGAGGAGACCTGATTTAAACTTATTCTACCTTATTTTTGACAAAACAGCAGGCACGGCCATTTTAAACTTAATTACTTAAATTTGTTTTAATATTTCAACAGAACTACCAATGAGTAGGTTTAGGGCTAGGGGTTGGTTAGGACAATATATCAATTAAACAATCAATTAAACAACTAAATACTTGCTAGGGTCCTAGAAATGTGGTTTCACAGCAGGGCTTAAAGGGTTTGTTCACCCAAAAATGATAATTCTGTCATTCTCACCCTCATGTCATTCCAAACCCGTAAGACCTTCGTTTATCTTTGGAACACAAATTAAGACATTTTTGATGAAATCCGCTCTCTGACCCCACATAGACAGCAACACAACTACCACTTTCAAGTTTGGAATGACATGAGGGTGAGTAATTAATGACAGAATTTTCATTTTTGGGTGAACTATCCCTTTAAGTCTATAGTCCAAGACTAAAATGCGTGTTTGAGCTGTTTTAAAGGGATAGTTCACCTAAAAATGAGTTCCAAACCTGTATGAATTTCTTTGTTCTGCTGAACACAAAAGATGATATTTTGAAGAATGATGGTAACCAAACAGTTGAAACTGAAAGCAACTTGCACTGACATATCTTAAAATTTGTCAGTGTCATTGTTTTATCTCTAGATGCACATTAGTAATTTTTTTTCTTTCTAAGGCATATTTAAAAAAGCTACTTAAATGTCCTAATTTAATCAAGGCCTATTCCTGACTCAATCTAAACCCTGTCTGTGAATCCAGGCCATTGATTTCTACAATTATAAACAACACTGTATGCTAAATTTCATTATTGTTTAACATCAGGCTGTAATGTTGAAAACGCATGCTTCAACTTGGGAATCTGTGCTGAGAGAACTGCCATCTCAAAAGCTGTATCAGAGGGCTACCGGGATTTCAAAGCCATTGCTATTGCGAGGTAAACTTCTACTGTATTCAACAGGCCCTCTAGTGGCTGAATATAAGCACTATAACATTTGTAACCATTTTAACTAGTTCCATGTTTGGAAGATGACTCTTTTAGTATGATACAAGTGTCTTCTGCTCTTTCAGTGATATGTGTGAGCACTTCATTTCCCCCTGTGGAGGCTGCAGGCAGTTCATGAGGGAGGCAAGTGTCATTTACCACAGTATTTCACATTAACTAAACAAGCAGCATACTCAGGTTTCATTAGGAATGCTATTTTTTGTTTACACCTACAGTTTGGTGCTAACTGGGACGTGTATTTGTCCAAACCTGACGGTTCTTATGTGGAGAGGACCGTTGAGGAACTGCTGCCTGCGTCTTTTGGTCCAGAGGACTTAATGAAGGAAGTGAATATTCGGAACGAGTTTTAAAGAGCTGACTCTAGACAAGAAAGTCTTTGTACCTGAGAGTTTTACTGTGTGGTTAGAGGATTAATGGTGTTTAATAGGGAATGCTGAATGTACATTTGTAATTTATATACTTAAAAGTTTCAAAGTATTATTATTTTTCAATAAATATAGTCAATACAGTTACAAATATGAGTATACACATGTTGCTACAGTACAAACTTTATTATTATTTTTAAACAATGCACGATATGCAAATCAACCACAAAAAGTGCAACATAAAAAAAGTGTCATTTTCTTAAAAGAAAATGCCAACTGATGATCTAGAGACATTCTTAACCTGATTCAACTGGTCATGTTAATTCAGATGCAGTTAGAACCTCTATTTAAATATTATTAAGTTTATGAATTAAAGAATCCTAAGCAAGTCAAAGTGCAAAACATGAAACAAATGACATTAAAGAAAGTATGGGGTATGAAAGGCAGCACATGCACAAATGGCAGCAAAACCTAAGTATATTCTCAAGCTTTCAAAACGTAACAGTGACCTTTTCATGCACCACAGTTTAGTAAATTTGTAGTTAGAGATTTTGCATAAGGAGAATGGGTTGACTAAACCATTCCCACACACACACACATTTTGTCTTATTTCTATAATCCAAATAGTGACTGGAAAAAAGGCAGAAAGGTTACCTTACTATGAACTGCTTCTGAAGCCAGGGCCATCGCTTGAAATCACAGGGCCCTGGACAAAATCATAAGGGTGGGCCTTAGCCGCCATATATCCAGCTGTGCTGAGACACATTTAGCCCTGTTGGAAGCTACACAGAGTGGCTTTATCTGGATATTGGCATTCATACAGTAATGAAACAACAATACTAAAAAAAAGACAGTGTACGTTGCAGATGGAAAGGAGTTTTGCCCCTAAAGCAGCAGACGAGCACATGGTGCTCTAAATGAAGAAAACCTCTACTCATAACCAGTGCGTTTTACAGAATAACTTAATATCACATAATAACCAAGTAATTTGGATAGAAAAGATGTTGAAAGCTAGAATTCGACATCTTTCACGTCACTACAGCAAGCCTCCTGCAACAGGCCTGAGGACAAACGGGAGTCTTATTTCTGTGGCGTTATGGTGTCCAGACCGGGCCAGGCCGGAACATAGTGTCTTGGTAGTGTTCCCTCCATGAGCCTCTCCATCCACAGACCCAGTCGGTCCAGTTTGTGGTGGATCTCCAGAGTGGTGGCCTTCTGGCGGGAACTTGACCGGGACCTCGAGGCTTTGCTTGGCCCGGCCGTCGACACATCCTCGTCGGACCACCTGCTACATTCGGCTTCCTCCCCCGTAAACACAGGCCTGAAAAGGCAGAAGTACTTCTTGTGGCCGTTGAGCGCCAGGACGTGGCCAGTGTAGTCTGATTTGATGGAGGTGGTGTCCTCCTCCTCTTCCTCTTCGTCCAAGCAGTCTGACGGCCTGGCATCAGGAGCCGACTCCATGAGTGAATCCATCCATTGGCTGTGCTTGTCCACATTTAAAAAGGAGTAGTGAAGAGTCTGAGACCTGCAAGAGGAAGTAGATTTGAATGGATTTGTTTGTAGTAAAAAGTAGGGCTATTAATACAGCTCTTCTACTTTCTTTCAGCATTTAATTCCATGTAATGCATTTACTGCTACTTTCCAAACTCAGGAATAGGTATTCTCCAACTTTTTAACTTGAAAACGACCACTGGAACACTACTCAAGTTTGGACATTGAATGTGTAAATGGGAAGCACCATATACAATTGACATTCCATTGGTTGTTCCAAGTGGAGGTAAGAGAATCCCAGGTTGAGTTGTCTGAAATGCAGCATGACTGGAAATTGGAATTCTCCCTTTTTACTTTAAAATGACCCCACTTAAGGTCGGACATTCGACTTGTAAAGTGAGAAGTGTCATTTGACATCATTTCACAATGACATTTCATTGGTTATTCAAAGTGGAGATGGGAGAATTCTGGATTGAGTTGTTCGGATCGCAGCATAACTGGAACATTATTAGGGCCAGATTTACTAAACAGGGCAAATTAGTGTGAGCGCAATTCCAAAAAAAGTGCAGATGGGAGTGGAAAGACGCGCAAATTAAAGAACGCAGACGCAGCTGGATCATTTCCATAATGACCAACACAATCTACCAAGAGCAGCACAAATTAGCTTCTGCTTTAAGACATGCTTTTTTTGGGGTGGCGCAATATATAATGGCGCAAATACCAGTAAATTGACGAGCGCAAACCTTAGTAAATCACCTTGCATGTTTCATTTAAATACTCTCCTCCCATACATTTATGCTCTCCCCCAAATACATATGCAATAATAAGGTCAGCCGCAAAAATAACCCTGTCCACGCCATTTCAGCGCTCATTTTTCACTGCGTGTCTTTAGTAAATCCTGACTGTAGTTTTTTAACACTAAAACAGGGTTTGCGCTGGTGCAAGCTGTTAGTAAATCTGGCCCTTAATGTCAGAAGTAGGTAATTGCAACATGTCTGGAATGCATAACTACATAAAGTAGGGTTTATGGTTGAGGTCTACAATCCCGCGGGACTATCACAGGATCCGTTAGACCCGATGCAACAGAGTGCAGTTTCAAGTTGAACTGCTGAGTACGGGAGGGAAGATACTGACGTGTGCGTGGGAAACGGGAGAAAGAAATGACTCACAAAGTCTGCAAAAGACAAATATCTAAAAATAAAATAAAAGGTACAGCATGTTGTTAGTGTTATTTGTCTGTTCATGAACAAAAATAAAAAGAATCAGTTTATAGGTGCAGGGTTGGATATTCTTAATGTTTTTTTTGATTTTACAAAGCAGCAAGGGAAGGCATCTTTCTTTTGCCTGGTGTGACAAATGCAACAATGTGAGGTCTAAAACATTGTGTGTGTAGGCTGGGGTATTGGGAAAACTTGCCTTTGGTACTGGAACGAGATAGAATCATACAGGAGAAGGAAGTGTAAACCGCACCTTGAGGGCTGGGAGTGGTACGAAGTGTGAAAGATGTGGATGGGAGTGAGATAAAATATAAAACTTTTTGTGGGAGCAAGATACGAATCTTGCAAGACGCATGACTTTGCACAGACCTCGCGTTTATGATACTTCAGTGAATGATGCAAATACATCATTTTGACGGTGACTTTGCATTACAAAACTGAAGAGGAAAGACGCAAATTGAATGCATCTTCTGATTGGGCATACGTTGACCAATTAGAATTTAGAATTAATGAGTCCAGTTGTGTTTTTTAAAAATCCAAATGATTTCAAAATGACCTGGGCTGTATTTCCTAACAGCATCACAAACCTAAGTAGTTTGTCGAAACCATTGGCACCAATGTTCTCCAAGATCTACCAAGGCTTACAATGCTTTTGGAAAACACAGCCCTGGCTATTTCCACACCTTCACCTCAGCGGTCTAAAGCTCGATAGAAGATGAAGAATGCTAGAATTCGTTTTGCAGATGCATCAAGTTGGGAAGTTAGTGTTGAATGGATCACAACCTAAACTCTGCAAGAAGGTTGATCTCCAGAAACAGTTTTAGCATTCTCTCAAACACACACACAGGCCTCACCCTGAGAATGAATATACTTCTTTGGCAAACTTCCTGAGCAGCACTTGCTTAGAAGCATCAGTGAGGATCAGCACTACGTTGATGTGACCAGGCTTTAACCTGACTAGGTTACTCATGTAGGTGATGTCTGTCAGCTCCGTCACCTCCACAAAATTCTTCTTAGGGGGACGACTGTAACAGGAAAACCAACTTTTAGCGATTTGTCTAATGAACAGCTAAACACATCTGTGATCTCAAAATCTATATTTAACATGCTGTTATGTTATGTCACAGTGTAATTTTGCCATTAAGCAGTGTTTCACCTTGAAGTGCTCTCAGTTCCTGGAGAGCTCTCCGCTGTCTTTGGTGAATCAGTGGCCTTTTGTTTGGCTGGTTTGTCTTCCCCAGAGTCACTGTTCATCAAAAAAAAAAAAAAAAAGAAGTAAATATAATATACAACTCTCCATAGAAAGGCACTGAGATATAACTAACCAGTCCTACCTGAAAGCCTGAATGATTACAGTTCCAAACAGGATGAAAAGTGCGGAGAAGATCAGAGACAGTACGGGCATCATCTCACGCCTGGTGGAAGCAGAAGTAGATGTAAGCTAAGCTTAAAAAAAATAGCAGGGCTGCAACAACAAATAAATCAATTCAATGAAAAAAACCTATTGACAATAGTAGTGCTGCCCCCTAATAGCTGTCCAAATGTTAGTCGATGAGAAGAGGCTTGGTCAACCAAATTTTAATTGGTCAGTTGGTTGCAGAAGAAAAACTTCACAGGAATTGGTGAAGCATGGCAGTCAGATCGTTAACACGGCTGGTCCATGTGATAATTATGTCGGACAGGAAATCCAAAGCGTGGGATCATTTCGAGAGGGTAAATGAGGACACCAAAAAGGTAATATACAAACTCTGCAGGCAAATGTTTGACTCTTAATCAACTCTCTCAAACATGGCTTATCATTTGAAACATGCATGTAGTAGTCTAACTTTAGCCACTTTACATGGCCGCTCGCTCTAACGTTAACCTAGATAAATGTGCGCTATTATTAGGTGCAAATCCAAGCGTTTGTGCAACGTGGAAGCTATATTAGTACTGCGCTTACTGCATGACGTTTAGTGCATTTCTCACTATAGGCGATGACAACTTCATCCCCACACTCCTGCAACTACCAGTCAACTAGAAAAATGTTATCATCAGTTAGTGGAGTCTGTTCTTATTTGTTGTAAAAAAAATTGTGTTAAGTGTCTTTAATTTGCAGATTGTTTTAAGGATATCTTTGTTGTGGAATATGCATTTCAACTAAATGCTGGAATCTTCTAACAACAAATTAACCACAAATTTACTCACCCTCATGTCTTTTGTTCATCTTCGGAACACAAATGAAGATATTTTTAATGAAATCTGAGAGCATTCTGTCCCTCCATTGACAGCTATGCAACTACCACTTCAAAAAGTTCATAAAGAGATCGTAAAACTAATCCATATGAATTGAGCGGTTTAGTCCAAATTTTCTGAAGAGACACGATCGCTTTATATGATGAACAGATAGAATTTAGGCTTTTATTCATATATGGACATTAATCAACTCACACATCAGTTATGGTAAACAGAAGCTCAAGCATGTTCACTTGACGTGCAAGAACCAATGAGGTTCATTCTCGTGTTATGCAGCACGTTTGAGTTTTGAGCTTGTTTGTTGTAGACCAGTTATAGTCAGGTAAACAACAAGGGACAGATTTACTAAACAGGGCAAATTAGCGTGAGAGTGCAATTCCAAAAAAGCGCCAATGGGAGTGGAAAGTTCTGTTTCTGATCTACTGACAGACGCAGCCGGATCATTTCCATAATGACCAACGCAATCTATCAAGATATGCTTTTTTGGGCGGTAAATAATGGCACAAATACCAGTAAATTGGCTAGTGCAAAGCTTAGTAAATCACCTTGCATGATTCATTTAAAGACTTCATTTGCTACTGAAAGGGAAACTCCTACAAATGCATATGCAATAATGTCAGCCGCAAAAATAACCCTGTCCACGCCTTTTCAGCGCTAATTTATCACTGCGTGTCTTTTCACTCCAAGTCTGAGGAAATACCATGGCTGGTTCAAGACTAGGCTTAAGTTTGCCTGGAAAAGAGGTAAGAAACTGCATTTAAACATGACCGTGAATTATTCAGTTGTGCTCACCAGTTAGAGTAGAGAAGATCAAAGTAAAATTGAGCGAGGTAATCATATGCAGTGTTTATCCACTGAATCAGAAACATCTGAAATTTTAAAAAAAGAGAAAAAGACATATGATTGCATTGATTATTTCGCTCATCTAGTGATTAGATCTTGAGGTTCAACAACAGTGCCACAAAGACAATCTTATCCACTCATTACTCTGTATGACTTACAGATGCAAACTCATTGTTTAGTTCAGGCAGCATGGCATCGTTGGTAAGGTAGGAGGGGTCTCTTTGCAGGAGCTCAAGCAGCTCATGGAGGCGGTGCTTATCATCATCACTCCCATTCCATCCACCCGTCACTGTCCGATACAACACCCTTCCAGTAGTGCTGCGTCTCTCCAGGAGAATCACCTGAAGTCAAACGCCCAAAAGGTCTAAATTCATATGGCATCAAACAAAGTGACTAAACGGGCCTACTATGTGTATATAAATCACCTGTGGAGGGGTTGTATCGTCCTTTTTGAGCAGGGTGTCACAGAGAGGCTGCTGTTTTCTCTGATAAACATAAGCAAACCTGAGGACTTCTTTAGTGTTGGAGGAAGCAAAGTCAAAGAACGCCTCATTCACTGACACAAACTGCTCTCCTTCACCAGTAACGAGAAGAACACAGTACCTGTCAACCAGAAAGACAGGGAGATGAAGTTTTCTACCTTCTCTAATTGAAGACCTCTACAATTAGAAGTCAGATTTCATACTTCCTGCGACGGTGGAACTGTTTAACTGGACACAGCTCATCAAAGAGTTTCTGATTCACCAGGCGCGGCACCAGCAGAAAACGATTATTGGACACAAACTCGTCAATTATCTGCTTTTTCATCCCTCTTGCCTAGGGAGAAAAACAGAAAAGGACTACTTGTCTGGCAAAAAACAACAACAACTGGTACACAGTCTGTGAGAAAACTGGCAATTGGCTGTTAACAAATGGGAATCAGGGCTTCACCTGTATAACATCAGCCGGTTTCTCTGTGTTCTCTTTGAACAGGAGCATGGTGGGAGCGTATGTGTTGATGTTGAAACTCTGCACAACTTGGGAGGTCTCGGTCAGGCCCATATCCACATAGCCAAACCTCACGTAGTCTTTATAGGCAAACGCGGTGAGCTATGAACAAGAGAATATAACAATTTGTGTCAAGAAAATAGATTTAGAAGACAGACTATTTGAACAGTTGATATAATAAACACTCACCTTATACAAAAGAGGGATATTAGATGCTACATCAAACATTATCACTCTTGGTTTATTCTCCTCATGCCAACTGTTTAAAAACTCGAGGTAACTGTTATCAGTCACCTAAAACAAAATAATAGAAAAAGAAATAAGATGAAGATAGAGGGTAAGGAGAAGAAATAAAAACAGGAAAAGCAAGGAAAGGAAAGGGAGAAAAAGGAACAGGAAGTGAAAAGGAAAGGAAAAGAGAAAAGGGAAAAGTAGAGAGATAAAAGGAAATCGAAAAGCAGCGGAAAGGGTGAAGTAAAGGGAGATGTAAAGGGACAACGGGAAAGGAAGGAAAATAAAGCAGGAAAGAAAGAAAGGGAAAACAAAAGCGAAAAGAGATGGAAGGAAATGGAAAAGGAACATGAAAAGAGGAGAAGGAAAAATGGAAAGAAAACGAAAGGAAAGAGAGAAAGGGGAAAGAAAGGGGAAAGAAAGGGAGACAGAAAAGGAACAGAAAGGGAAAAGACAAAATAAAGGAAAAAGGAAAAGAAGAAAGGTGGGTGAAAGAAAGAAAAGGTTCAAAGGGAAAGAGAAGAGAAGGGAGAAAAAAAGGGAAGGGAGAGAAAAAGGAGATAAAGTGGAAAGGAAGTAAACATTTATTAAAACTTAAAGGTGCACTATGTAACTTTTCCGTCCACTAGAGGTCGCCTATTCAAAACAAAGGCGTGGTTTGATGACGCCAAGTTTGAGCGCAGAATCTTGGGACATGTGGTCTTCACCTCACAGCCGGTGGAAAAGAATCGGGATAGGGATCAGAAATCATGTTAATGGATGCGATTATTAACGTTACTGGTGTATGAAGCAGAGCAGGACCGAGTGTTGTGTGAGCTGAGCAAGGCCGCTGGAGCTGGGAATTTTATTATGCCACAGTCGCCGGCACCATTTCCGCTTTTCCGGTCAGCTCTGTTTATCATATTAGATGCATCTGAGTGTGTTGAAAATGATGTTATGACGTTACTCTGTGCATTCGTTTGCTGGCTGCTATGACACTTGTTGCACACTGCAGTAAGAGTAAGCGTTTCTGCTAAATAAAACCGGAAACCGAGGGTAACGCAGACATGGCGCAATTGATAGGCGACTCCCTCACACGTCCCGGTTCCTTTGTTAAAATAGCAATTTTCTCACGATTTACAAATAGTTGGAAACATTTGGGATATTGTAAGTACTCAACTGAACAAAATATATAACACTGGCCTAGTGGTTTTTGGATATTTTACTGAAAAAAGGTTACATAGTGCACCTTTAACTTATTAACTCATTTTAGTTGTATTCATATGAATGTATATGTTTACAGTCCATATTTGTAGCAACAAGAGCCAATGCTTGTATTAAGCAGTTGAAACAGACAACCTGAATAATTAAATATAGATCAAAGTCCTACCTTCTCCACCAGTTTCTGAGGCAGAAGGCTTTCCACAAACTGCCTCAAGTGTTCCCTGACCACAGAGTAGTGGAAAAAAGTGATTTTGCCATTGATTAAACCAAGTATGGAAGGTGTGCGGTGGGCACCAAGATGGTTAGCCAGCTGCCTCTCATATCCAATGTCCACCACACCGATACCAACCCCTTCAAATCAAAACAAGAGGTTATATTCTGAGCATATGTGGTGTTATTTCATTGAAAAAATTACCATCCACAATGGACTATTGGACCACTTTACCCAATATACGTGTGATATGCATCCTTAAAGGGATAGTTCATCCAAAAATGAAAATTCTGTCATCATTTACTCACACCCAAGTTGTTCCAAACCTGTATGAGTTTCTTTCTTCTGTTGAACACAAAAGAAGAATGCTGGTAACCAGACAGTTGATGGTAGCCACAGTAGGAAAAAAATACTATGGAAGTCAATGGCTACCAGCAACTGTTTCCATCACCAATGTTCTTTAAAATATCTTCTTTTGTGATCAACAGAAGAAAGAAACTCATACAGGTTTGGAACAACTTGAGGGTGAGAAGCTGTTATCCCTGCTGTCTGCATCTGTGAGCCTTTGTTTTCACAGACTGAACATGTTCAATCAGTGTTTGTTGGTTTGTGGAACGTCTGAAAAGTGAAGTACTGTAATCTGGTGATTGTGGCTGCTGGCTGGCGTCCGTCAGTACAGTGTGAATTGGCCTTCATGTGTATTAGAATATCACTCAACTCTACAGGAATCAACTGTGAGGGTGAGGATCCTGAAGAACATACCTAATGGCTCCAGCTCCAGCACAGTGTCCTTCCATACAGGCTCAATGTGAATGCAGGTGAAGCACCACTCTGATGTAATCTTGATCAGGTAGGGCCTCTTGAAACTATCCGGTAGCACCTCATTCATGTACTGGTTGTAGTGAAGGAGATGCTTGCTCTCTGTGAAATCTCGACTCGTCCGAGGAAAGTGAAAGAAAGATTCATCGAAGTAGAAACTGTCATGAAAGTGTCTGAAGCCCTGCGGCGCTCGTGCAAAGTTTTGATTCTCGTCCATTTGGCCAAAACGGTCATAGTTTGCCCTTCGCTCCTCATTGGACAGAATCTATGTAAAGTAAATCATGTGCAATTCAATATGCATGATTTTTACTGAAGACATATTTCAAAGGTTTACATGAATTTTACAGCAGTTATTTAACCCAAAAATATTTAGAATTGTATAATCTCCTGCTTATTTTGTGTACATTTTAGACAAAAAAAGGAAGAAACCTCTCAAGAACTACTTTTGGTCATGTTGTTAGTGGACAAGTCTTTATAATACACATAAAAGTCTTTATAATGAGCAGATTTTATGTGGGTGTACGTGTAAACATACATTTACAGAAACACCACTGATTTGCCAAAACTTCTGAAATAAAAAATTGCTATAAATTTCAGATTTAAACAACTGGTATAATGCAATTGCAATATAATTACTTGCCATGTAAAAAATTTATGTATAAATAAATGTTTTGGTTTTATTTGAAAGAAATTAATACTTTTATTCAGCAAGTGCATGTATACATTAAATTGGTCAAAAAAGTAAAGACATTTATAATGTTACAAAAAAGTTATATTTCAAATAAATGCTGTTCTTTTGAATTTTTTGTTCATCAAGGAATCCTGAAAAACCCTGTCACTGTTCCACAAAACTATTAAGCACCACAACTGTTTTTAGTATTGATAATAATAAGAAATATTAAAAAGAAAAGCACCCAATCAGCATATTAGAATGATTTCTGAAGGATTATGTCACATGACATTGAAAGCTGAAATAATGATGTCGAAAATTCAGGTTTGATCACAGAAATAAATG
This sequence comes from Rhinogobio ventralis, assembly GCA_039654625.1. Lineage (NCBI taxonomy): Eukaryota > Metazoa > Chordata > Actinopteri > Cypriniformes > Gobionidae > Rhinogobio > Rhinogobio ventralis. The sequence continues at coordinate 30,843,971 of CM077213.1, read as the reverse complement.
GATTTGAAAATATATTAAAATAAAAAACTGTTATTAAAAATTGTAATAATATTTCACAATATTACTGTTTTTATCTGTAATTTTAATAAAATAAAATAAGCCTTGGTGAGCATAAGATACTTATTTTAGGAATATTACAATTTCTTACAGACCACCCAAACTTTTGAACGCATATATACACTATATTGCCAAAAGTTTTGGAATGTCTGCCTTTACATGCAGATGAACTTTAATGACATCCCACTCTTAATCCGTCGGGTTTAATATGGAGTTGGCCCATCCTTTGCAGCTATAACAGCTTCAACTCTTCTGGGAAGGCTTTCCACAAGGTTTAGGAGTGTGTTTATGGGAATTTGACCATTCTTCTTGAAGCGCATTTGTGAGGTCAGGCATTGATGTTGGACGAGAAGGCCTGGCTCGCAGTCTCCGCTCTAATTCATCCCAAAGGTGTTCTATCGGGTTGAGGACAGGACTCTGTGCAGGACAGTCAAGTTCCTCCACACCAAACTCGCTCATCCATGTCTTTATGGACCTTGCTTTGTGTACTGGTGTGCAGTCATGTTGGAACAGGATAGGGCCATCCCCAAACTGTTCCCACAAAGTTGGGAGCATGAAATTGTCCAAAATGTCTTGGTATGCTGAAGCATTAAGAGTTCCTTTCACTGGAACTAAGGGGCCTATGACAACCCCACACCATAATCCCCCCTCCACCAAACTTTACACTTGGCACAATGCAGTCAGGCAAGTACCGTTCTCCTGGCAACCGCCAAACCCAGACTCGTCCATCGGATTGCCAGACAGAGGAGCGTGATTGGTCACTCCAGAGAACACGTCTCCACTGCTCTAGAGTCCAGTGGCGGCGTGCTTTACACCACTGCATCCGACGCTTTGCATTGCACTTGGTGATGTAAGGCTTGGATGAGCTGAAGCTGAAGGTCTGTAGCTATTGAGTCTGCAGAAAGTTGCTGACTTCTGCGCACCTCAGCATATACGGACCCCGCTCTGTTATTTTACGTGGCCTACCACTTTCTGGTTGAGTTACTGTTGTTCCCAATTGCTTCCACGTTGTTATAATACCACTAACAGTTGACCGTAGAATATTTAGTAGTGAGGAAATTTCACGAATGGACTTATTGCACAGGTGGCAACCTATCACGGTACCACGCATGAATTCACTGAGCTCCTGAGAGTGACCCATTCTTTCACAAGTGTTTGTAGAAGCGTCTGCATGACTAGTGCTTGATTTTATACACCTGTGGCCATGGAAGTGATTGGAACACCTGAAATCAATGATGTGGAGGGGTGTCCCAATACTTTTGGCAATATAGTGTATATATATTAGGTAAAATTACAAAAATGATGAATGTTTTTGTTCTTACATTATATTATACACAATGCAACTATCGTACCTCGTAAGATTTAGTGATCTTGATAAACATGTCCTCTGCCCCTGGACTTTTGTTCTTGTCAGGATGCCTATGGATAAAGAAATGTGAACAAAAGAAATTAAACAAATGTGGCTGTTTTCATTCAGACATCATCATGAGTTACATAATTATTACACAATATGTCTTTACAGCAGCACATTATAGGAGTCAAAGAGAAGGATGCTAATCATGGTAAATGAAACAGCCTTATTCACATATTCTTATTTAGAGAGTGCATGTCTGTGCTCAGCCTCTGCTCTGAATACTCACCATTCCCTTGCGAGTCTCTTGTACACTTTCTTGATTTCGGCCTGGCTGGCGTGTCTGGACACTCCAAGAACTTTGTAGGGATCAAACTCGGGCGCAGATGCTAGTGAATCTCCAAACAGAGCCAGGAGAAGAATTGCCCAAACGCAGCCGGTCACAAACACACTCCAGCCTCCCATCTTCTGCTTCATCAACTGACAGGCTAAACAAATAGAGGAGACTGGAGCTAGTCGTCACACATTATACTCCAGGAAATATTCTTCAGGAAAAGAAGTCTATTCTTTATTGACACAAATCTTAAAATCTAGGCTACAGATAAAACCTACTGAACATGTTAACCGTTATTGTCCAGGAAAAAAAATACACACTTCACTGAATCCAATAGCAGGGTGTGTTGTCACAATAGAACCTGCCATTAAAGAAATAGTTCACCCTAAAATGACAATTCTGTCCTCATTTACTCAACCTCAACTTGTTCCGAACCTGTATGAATTTCTTTCTTCTGCTGAACACAAAAGAAGATTGTCGGTAACCAAACAGTTGATGGTCCCCATTAACTTCCATATTATTTTTTTCCTACTATGGAAAAATCAACTGTTTGGTTACTGACATTCTTTAAAATATATACAGGTTTGTAACAACTTGAGGGAGAGTAAATGATGACAGAATTTTCATTTTAGGGTGAACTGTTCCTTTAAATAGTCTATACAGCCTTTTAGACTAAATTTAAACATAAAACAAGTCATGAAAGTGCAAAAATGTAAACGTTAACAAATGTCAAACCATTGTTTTGGCCAACACAATATACTTCAGGAGAGAGGAAACATGATTCGTCTGTCACAATAAAATCAGTCTATCAATACACAGTACACGCATATCTCTAATAGATGTAATTGTTTCTATGGGAACCAGCACACTAAAACGATCACTGCAAATCAGATCAGCTGCGCGGTGTGATCATATGATCAGTGCCGTTCAAATGCATAAGACAGTGACTATTTACAGCAGACACACACACTGCCAGCGTCTGATAACACAGTTATACTGAGAGAAAAAACAATTTCCCCTTTTAATGTATTCAGTGAACAGAAGCGCGAGCTGCACGCCCTACAGAGGAATGACGCTATCACGTCAGTAATGCAAATACTTCATTAAACACACGAATCCAGAATAATGGTAATACCGAGGTCCGACTCTTGCTCTAATCGTATTTATTCACAATTTAGCAGCAATCCATATTCTCCTGATGGTAATGGATGGATCGTTTCCGAAGCCTTCACCTGCACGGTACTTCCGGTAGTGAAGGCTTCTGGGTAAACACTTTCTATGATAAAAGTCCGACCGAATTAATCCCAAATCGCTTTTTTTGTGCATTCTAACAGTACACATCTCATTTATGGGCCATTGACAAATAAAGATTCAACAATGGTGTTTTTTTAAATGATGTAATGCATATTTCTGAGTCATGAACAATGTGTTTCAGTTGTTAAATAATATTTCAAAGTATTTAAATTCATTATTTGACTGTTTTATGTCATATTTTTCAACTAAATAGTTGTATGTATACATAGTGTAGTTGTACCACCTGACAGAAAGTGACCAGTCTACGCAAACTTGACATTAGCAGTTTATATTAGTATTTGAGAGAAATCTACAAACCTTTTCGCTCTGCCACAAAGTTGGGCTCCTCTGGATAATGCATCATGATGTTTACTGTTATTACACGGTCAATTCATAATAAAAGAGCCATGTTTGCAGTTTGAGAGTATACAAATCACTGGAAATTATGGAAATGTCAATGATCTCAACAGCCTTAACTACTGATATTTATAAAATGTGTTTATATGAAAGGTTTCAAAACTTAAAATGCCATTGTATTTATTTTTTAATTTTTATTATTAAGATATCGTTTTAAATAGTTTTCTTTGATTTGTTCGGACAGCTGCACCACCTGATATTTTGGGTGTTTAAAATAACAAAACACAAAAAATATTTAGGCTATTATGTACTAAAAATGAATTCAAACTAAATAGGTTTTATAGAATAAAGTGATATATGTCATGAATTTATCAAATTATTTTAAAAGAAAATAATGCACTTGGACAAAAATATCCACGTCATGTCATTGACCCTAATCAGATCATATTTAATAAAGGAATGCATTTTTTATTTAGGAGATATTTTTTTTTTTATGAGCAGTGCTTTTCATGTCCTTCATACATTTATTAAGCAATATAAGTAGACTACTACATTGTATTTTTTTTACAGTTCAGTAAACGAGAAGTTAATACCCGTTCAGACAAAAAAAAAGGCAAATTGCATGAAAGTGTAATCTATTAAATTTAATCTACAGATCATATTTTAAACTATAGACATACACTCACCTAAAGGATTATTAGGAACACCTGTTCAATTTCTCATTAATGCAATTATCTAATCAACCAATCACATGGCAGTTGCTTCAATGCATTTAGGGGTGTGGTCCTGGTCAAGACAATCTCCTGAACTCCAAACTGAATGTCAGAATGGGAAAGAAAGGTGATTTAAGCAATTTTGAGCGTGGCATGGTTGTTGGTGCCAGACGGGCCGGTCTGAGTATTTCACAATCTGCTCAGTTACTGGGATTTTCACGCACAACCATTTCTAGAGTTTACAAAGAATGGTGTGAAAAAGGAAAAACATCCAGTATGCGGCAGTCCTGTGGGCCAAAATGCCTTGTTGATGCTAGAGGTCAGAGTAGAATGGGCCGACTGATTCAAGCTGATTGAAGAGCAACTTTGACTGAAATAACCACTCGTTACAACCGAGGTATGCAGCAAAGCATTTGTGAAGCCACAACACGCACAACCTTGAGGCGGATGGGCTACAACAGCAGAAGACCCCACCGGGTATCACTCATCTCCACTACAAATAGGAAAAAGAGGCTACAATTTGCACGAGCTCACCAAAATTGGACAGTTGAAGACTGGAAAAATGTTGCCTGGTCTGATGAGTCTCAATTTATGTTGAGACATTCAGATGGTAGAGTCAGGATTTGGCGTAAACAGAATGAGAACATGGATCCATCATGCCTTGTTACCACTGTGCAGGCTGGTGGTGGTGGTGTAATGGTGTGGGGGATGTTTTCTTGGCACACTTTAGGCCCCTTAGTGCCAATTGGGCATCGTTTAAATGCCACGGCCTACCTGAGCATTGTTTCTGACCATGTCCATCCCTTTATGACCACCATGTACCCATCCTCTGATGGCTACTTCCAGCAGGATAATGCACCATGTCACAAAGCTCGAATCATTTCAAATTGGTTTCTTGAACATGACAATGAGTTCACTGTACTAAAATGGCCCCCACAGTCACCAGATCTCAACCCAATAGAGCATCTTTGGGATGTGGTGGAACGGGAGCTTCGTGCCCTGGATGTGCATCCCACAAATCTCCATCAACTGCAAGATGCTATCCTATCAATATGGGCCAACATTTCTAAAGAATGCTTTCAGCACCTTGTTGAATCAATGCCATGTAGAATTAAGGCAGTTCTGAAGGCGAAAGGGGGTCAAACACAGTATTAGTATGGTGTTCCTAATAATCCTTTAGGTGAGTGTATGTAGTGTGTATAATTATAAAACTGACCAGAGATCAGTTAAAACGAAGAAACTGGTTCATGGGACACCCCCTAGCGTCGAACCTTCAAAATTGCACGTCTGCCGAAATCACATGACTTGGCCAGTTTGATAAGCGGCACTCTCCGAATTACTGGTTCGACACAAACATACCAAACGTTTTCGAAGCTTAATAAAGTTAGTTTAAAAAAAAACTCCTGCTACTATGATATAGTGAATGAGGTAGCCTAATAAGTGACCGGTTTCAGACGCATTAAAAGGTTTTCGTGGCTAAAAGAGTCATTGCATCATTCACTCAGCAACTAAGGAGCAAAACACAACTGCTGCTGGGGAACCCATGGATGTCAAAGTCGGAACAGTTGTAAATCCTTTCACCTCAAAGCACCCTCAGATAGCCCTGCTTGGTTATTCCTTTACACTTCACAAGACTGTCCTCCTTCCTTCGTTCCCAATTTTGTTGAAATTTGTGGAAAAAGGACCACCATTTCCATTTCACCAAGATAATTTTTTTATCTATAAATAAATTGTATTTAAATATTTCTGACACACATGGTCAACATTTTCATGTGTCAGTTGTATAACATTGACTTCAATGTTCATCAAATCCCATTCTGGAGCATTGTAAATTTAGTTGTCATGAAATCTCATGCTATTTATTTTTTTTAATTTTGTCATGATTAGGCACACAGATTTTTTGAGTTCATATTAATGGACGTGATATTTTGATTACTAAAGACAAATTAGGCTGTGTAGTGTTATGACTATCCGGGTCAATGACATGGCGTGTCAATTCTGGTGTCCAAAGCATAGGCTATTCACAATATTAAAAATATATACATTTTTAAATGCACTACATTAAATGACTCGACTTCCCCCTCTTAATTACTCATGTGAGTATTAATTATAAATAATTAATCTTTAAGGAACTTTTGAGCTCCCAAAATGTAATTCCGGGTAACTGTCCCGGCTTCAAATCTGAATACAAAAATATGACAACAATTAAATAAATAACAAAAATGATAAAAGTATTTAAAATCTACTTGGCATAATTGTATTGATGTTTTTGAGTGATACCTACAAAATATAGTGATAATACTAAGCTTCTTTACTTTTTTATGACTTTTGTCTTCAAATTGTAATTTCTCTAATGTCATTCCTGGATAACAGACGTCAATGACCATTTTGGACCGTAATGCATTTTGGTATATAATATTGTTTCAAAAAGAAGCTCCAAAACATGTGCAAAGGTCAGTAAGCGTCTCTTAAAATGTTGATATTTTGACCTTTTCGGTCAATGGTGCACTTTGTAGCAATATCATGTGTCCTTTTGGATAACACTAGTAAAACTATTTATTTGATCTAAAAGATTACCTTAAAGTGACAATAGCTAAGTTGTAGTAGGTGGTTAAGGTAGTGCCTGATTATAAAGAGAAAATATTTGTTTTGTCATCCCTGGATAACAAAAAAACTCTGTTAGTCAGGGCATGTCATCCGTTATCCAGAATGACATATGTATAACAATCTAGTTTTTAATTAATATTTGTGAACTTTTAGGCATAGTTATTATTAGCCGACTAGCCGATTAAGCGATAGTGCTGCTGCTAGTTGACTTGGAAAATATTAGTTGTTCACATTTAATGTTTTGCTTTATATATATATATATATATTTTTTTTTACATAGGCTGCGTTTAAATTACTGTCATGTTAATGTTGAATCTTGAAATTAATATATTATTTTGAAAAGAATATATGAGGATGGTTTTCATGGTAATCTTGAAAAATATTGCAGAATGTCCTTCCATCTAACAATGACACAGGCAATTCATTTAACCCCCATTTGTGTGTTAGATTACACAATTCTGTTTTTTGTTGAGTTAAGGATAAAACAAGTCTTATTTACTTTATTGGAAAACATTTTAAAACATTTTCCAGTTTTTTTTTATTTGGTTCTGAATTTTGAGTAATCATCAGCCAAACATTAGCCCATGTCTATATGAAATCCCAAATTGATCATATTAATTGTGATTAAAATGTAGTTTTCCGAGGTAATTGTTTGTTGAGCTCCAGTTATGGATATTAGTACATTTGTATATGCCAACAATGGTAGAAATGTAATTAATTTCAAAATTCATTACCGTTACCCCGGAATGACATTTTCATGGGGAAAAAGATCTGATTCATCAAAAAATGGTTAATTACATTCTTAAAATGAGTGCATGTCATTGCATTACATACACAACACTCTAATAAGTATAAAAAGTCCTATTTTTTTTTTTCTTATCCGTCATTCACCCATCTAACGAGAAGCTGTGGTCAATATAAGCACAGGGAGCCACTGATTTAATACGCCTGTAAACCAGATGTGGTTGAGAGAATGATTCGCTCCATTGACGACAGACAGTTCAAGCACTCTCTAACATGAACATCTGCTCATTAATTTTGCCAAGAAAATGTTTACTGGATGAGATCTGACGTCTCTGAAAAAAAAAAGGATTTTTATAAATCACTCAGACCTTGTTACCTTTGGATCGTTTGCCAGTGTAGTCATCATTTGAGAGTTAGTGGCCAGGTTGGTGTTCTCTTCATTCACAGTGTGTGTGTGTGTGTGCGCGCGCATGTTTTTCTATCCTGATGGGGACTTCAACCTGAATACACACTGACTCATGGGGACTCGTGTCACCATGGGGACCTAAATTGAAGAAAACCATCTTATAGAAATAAGAAATAAAAAGAAATATAAAAATGCAGAAAGTTTTGTGTGATGGGTATGTTTAGGGGTAGGTTTAGTGTAAGGAAGGAGAATATGCGGTTTATACGTCTATGGAGAGTCCTCACAAAGATAGTGAACCAGATGTGTGTGAGACTGTGTGTGTGTGTTACTGTGTGTGTGGGTTTTAATGACAGTTCTCGGTATGTGACTGTCAGGTATGATGTTTATTTGTGCTTCTCAAGGGGTATTTTTTTATGTTGTCATTAAACGCTGCATTAGCGTTAGATTATAAATTAGAGTTTTGTCAGCCAAAGTCATCATACAATATGAGCCGAGCAATATAAAATATTTCACACATTTTATTTGCACTATTGATTTTATTTTATTGATTTTTTTTAAAATTTAGAATATAAAATTATAATATCAGCCATAACATGAAAATGATTAGCAGTATCAGCCATTTTTTTTTATATCGGTGCATCTCTAAGAATATTAACCCAGTATTTTTGTATTTTTTTCAACTTCTTAACCAATTTCTTCAAAGAAATTACAAAAGTATGGAGTAGAGAGTGATTTTAAAGTGCCCGTTATGCTATTTTAAAGGTTCCTAATTTTGTTTTGCAGTCTCCTACAATAGGTTTACATGCATCCAGTGTCAATATACACTTTAATCTTCTCATAATAGACATTGCATCACCTCATTTCTGAAAATGGTTTGTTCGAAGATTCGGTCTCTCTAAACCCCTCCTCTGCTCTGATTAGTCAAACGGCCCAGTCTGTTGTGATTGGTCAACTTCTTACACGTGTCGGAAAGCCAAACGCTTACTATAACTGAAATTCACCTCCGAATCTTCCTCAGCACTTGTTACACAGTGATACAAACAGTAATGATGGTGTCAGTTTTACTGTGTAAAGTACAGTGAAGAGTGCAAAGTGGACTCACAGCACAGAAAACAATGTCTTCTTGACATGTCGACAACACAAACCAAACTCTTCCAGTCTCAGCTGCAACTACAGTGCTTGAGGGCAGGTTAAAATAGACGGTGTTCACGGACAGCCAATAAAGACCATAGGCTGTGCTAATTTGTTACAAACCTACGGAGGTGTGTGACAGGAAGTAAGACTGGAATTGCTGATGATTCTTTTCAGCAGTTGAGAATCGATTCTTTCTTTTAGGAGACAATGGGTCCTATCATACACCCGCCGCAATGCGACGCCAGGCCGACACAAGTGTTTTTTGCTAGTTTCAGCCCAACACAGTTATCATTTTCACGTCCAGCATCACGTTGTTTAAATACCAAATGCACTCGTGCCCATCTGTTCGCCCATGGGCGTGCTGGTCTGAAAACGAGGTGTGTTCAGGCGCGTTGTTGGCGCGTTGCTATTTTGAGGAACTGAAAACGACTGCGCCATTGACCAACAAAAACCAATAGCGCAGTATTTTTTGTGTTGAATGGGTGTGTTAGTAATATGTGCCTATAGGCGGGTGCACAACGCGTGTACACTCTGATTATTACACACACAGGGACACACAGTAGCACACAAACACAAGCACAGCTGGCTTTTTAAGGGAATGGGAGATGAGACTCTGGTTGATTTATTGCATGTTACGGCCAAAACACACCCATGACTTATTAAGAGACTAGGTACAACCCTTTTAGAACATGTGCCTGGCGTGCCGACCGTTTTTTTTTCTTCTGTATTTAAACTAGCAAAAGTAGATTCGGATACGCCCTAAGTGCAACTGCACTGTGCGCTTCAGACCATGCGCTCAGATTGTTAAAATAGGGCCCAATAACTTTGTTGTGCATTTTTTTTACATTCGCAAATAGCTGTATTACACACTACATTAAAGGTAATATTCGAAAAAGCATAATAGAGGCACTTTAATGTACATAAAATTTCACACGTGTTTCACTCTTTTATTTTCTAATTTATACACATTTCATTTTCATATATGTATTTATTTATAAGTATATCCGTGATCTCATGATTATAATTTCAATGTAGTGTTGTCATGATACTGGAATTTCTAACTTTGATACAATAGGCCTACAAATCAATACAAAATATTGGAAATAATGTGAAAGTGAAAATAAAGCGTATTCCAAATTCTTGTTAAACTCAGCACATGCAGAGATGGATTTTGCTGCATTTACTGAGCTGAAAACACTGGATCGCGAGCTGACTATATACTTATTTAAAAGTTTTCCAAACAAGTTTTGCGTCATCTAGTCGGACTTTTGCTGACAAACAAATGGGGAGATCTAGGTGCAGGTAATATAAAGAAACAATAATTCTTGTTAATATACATATAGTACTGACATCGTAATACAAAGCTGATTGAAAATCTGCAAACTTGTCCTTTAAAATACACAGATTGTGTGTCAACTCTGCGGACAGAGAGAAGAGAGAGCAAGAAAGCTCAGCTTGTATTAGTGTTTTGAAAATTGGTATTTCAAATATTCCATTATAGATACATATATATTGAAAAAAAAATATTTCGACAACACTAGTTCCAAGTACAAATTATCTGTTAAAATTACATTTAAAGGCTGATGGGCTGATCATTTTGATGATGACATCTGTTTGATAACGGTTGTCAATCATTGTTTTGTCTAGCTTTGGAGGCTCATTGTTAGATTGTCTTGAAGAGGCCAGAGACGATGTAGTCTGTGTAAACTCCATCAAGCAGTCCGGTGCCGTTATTGTGAATGAACCAACAGGGCACTTGTTCTCCGTTCTTCACATCTTGTCTGAAATCTCTCTGCCAACCCCTGTTGACACAGAATAATGCGGTGTAATGGTAACATCGACCTCTCCATGTTCAAAGCGAGGGCAAACTGTACAGTGTCTTAAATTCACCTGGTAACTACAAGCTCTTGTCCCTTCACAAACATGATGGCATCTGGTTTCTTTGGATCCTTTCCTGGAAACGGTTCACTCACTTCAAACTCCAATCCATGGTAGAACTGACCTAAAGAGCCGTGAACACAGTTCAGAGTGCAACCGTCACAGACTGTGTTGCTTGATAATGCACTATAAACTGAATGTTTCACACTTAAGCTAAGTTGACAGCATTTGTGGTATAATGTTGATTACCACAACCAGATTGACTTACTCTTGTCCATTCTCTTTTTTTGGGCCAATTTATTAATGTAAAAAAATATTCATAAACATGATGTAGAAATATGTATGTCACGCTAGATTCACACAGGGCATCGGCGTCAACGCTTCTCATTTAATGAGAATTGAATTGGAATGGGTGACGTCATGCGTTGCCGAATTGAATTGTGGGTTCCGTTGCGTCACGTCACTGGAGTTGCTCGCGGCAGAAGTGCCAACGCAGGCATTAGCCAATCAGATTGCCTATGCAAATACCCTAGCACAGACACTAGCCAATTGCGTTCATGCAACACCGGAAAAGTCATATGATTGGCTGTGGGTAGCGTCAGCACCAAGCTTCAGACACTTCCTCCGTCAAGCGTTGTGTAAATGCAGCGTTAAAGGTAGGGTATGCAATTTTTGGAGAGAGTTTAGCTTTGAAAGGATAAGATCCCCCGTCCTCCTTTCAGAGTGTCTCCAAAGCCGTGCCTCTTTAAAAACACGGGTGAAAACAAAAGCATTACGAGAGACGGTGTTAAATTATCTCATGTCTCAAAGCATATAACATTACAATAATAATGAACACAAACAACTTAAACAGCACTGACCTGTACCACCTGACTGCTGCAGATTCATTTCGGCGTTGATAGCGGTGACTATCAGTGGGAGAAAAAAAATCGATGCATCGCGATTCTCTCCAAAGATTCTGGATAGATTCTGAGAATTTCCGAATCATTTTTGAGCTTAGTTTTTAACCGCAGATGCGTGATAGGGCTGCGTGTGTTTTAGAAACACCCGTATTCTGCTTGCTTCCATTTCCTCACACACACACACCACTGGACCAATGTACTTGCTTCTCAAAATGGTTTTATGATGCAAAATTAATGTAAACACAGTCAGTATATTTTTTCCTAAGGGATTAAATGGACAGGACAAACCACATCTTATATTTCAAAAGAGATCTGTGCATTAGTGTGAACAGCTCTCCCGCTGCCTATGATGTCATTAGTAATCGGCTAATCTAACAACAGTAAATCATTCAGATACTCTTAACATTCAGATACTCTTAAATACAGAAAGCATTTTTTTATTGCTTGTAAAATGTTTCTTTGTTCTTCTTTATTTTTTACTACTTTCTTTTGTTTTGAAGCTATATTAGTTTAAAATTATTAACAGACAATTGTTTTAATTTATATTTTTAATTTGTAAAAAGTACTTATGATTACATATGTAATAAAAGAAAAAAAGATTTTAAGATTTTGAAGTTGGTAAACGAATTAATTAATTAATAAAAAAGTAGATCAATAATCATTTTGGATTCGGATCATGACTCCCAGAATCGGATCGGATTGTGAGGTGCCTAAAGATTCCCACCCCTAGTGTTGACATTAAAACATATAACGTCATGGGTTTCCAGCTCTTCCAAATAAAATGGTGTGAACGCTGCGCGTGCGCTTTGGTCGACGCAGCAGCAAACTGTCCTTGCGCGGCGCAAGCCATTGAAATAATGGGTTTCATAGCACACCTGTGCCGTTGCCGCGTTCTGTCTGAAAGGCCCATTAGCTTGTTTTGGTTCAGGAGGAACTGTAAAAATTGGCTGCTGTTTCAGTTGCCGTGCTCAGTGACTGATGTCTAAAGGCCTTACATACTCCGCAAGAACAGAGAAAAAAGTTCTCGCTCCCAGGGCTTTGGGAGTTCTCTCAGCTTGTTCTCAACACATCATCTGAGCAGAACTTTTTCTTGTGGGTGTCCGAGAACTATTGTGTGATTGGCCAGAAATTTAAAGTGGGTGGGGTTAATGTGGAGAAACGGAAATGTTTGGCACCTGCTTTTCTCGTGAAGTATGGATATATAGTGGTATTAAAGTGTTAATCAACATTACTCTACAAATGCTGTCGATTGATCTTCACTTGTACTGTACCTGGAAAATGATTTTAATATGACATATATATTGTAGTAAGTTCTTTAGATGTTTTACCAAGCAGGCCATGGACATTGCTTGAAAAGAGATGACTGTCCAGAGTGTAGAACCCGAGGTAGTCTTGATGATACGGGTGCTTCTGCCAGACTTTGTGCAGGATAATAAGAAACTTGACTGAGTTCCTCAAAGTCACTGTTAAACTACGATCTTTGATCACCTGCAGATCCATGCTGGAGAAAGAAGGACAAAGTTCTGTGAGGAGGATTAGTCTTTCTCCAACTCCTTTTGAAGAGTACACATTTTAGTTAGCTCACAATGACTTGAATGAAGTGAAAAGATGATGTGTGCTTCTCAAACAGAAGGCTGCATCCTAGTGAGGCCTTCCTAGTCCAGTCCTCCTTAATTTTGGAAAAATACTTTGAATTAAAAATCTTTATATCAACTATCTTTGTATTAATTCAATACAGTGACTGACAGCCGTCTGTGGACTCCCATTGGCTTGTGTTATTGGCAGTTTAGTGTTAAGTGATTAATTTACGCAAAAACAAAAGATAACTTGTATGCCTTCATCTTCAAAATCATTATACTGTTTTTGTCTTACATTTCATAATGAACTTAGACAAGCTCAGTGCAGATTCATTTTCCGTCAGTTCTTTTTCAAGATTTGAAATGTGTGCAAAGGATTGTGGGTGATTTAAGGACGTGACTTAATGCATCCTTCAAAAATGAGCTGAATGAAGGACGCGAAACGGCTGCCTTCTAAGGATATTTCAAATTGAGACAGCCTTTGATGGAGCTTTATGACATGGCAGCCGAGATATGCAGCCTTATTAGGATGCAGCCTTCAGATCGAGAAGCACCCAAGATCCTGCATCTTACTTGGGCCCTTTAACCGTGGCAGTATCAGTCCAGAAGAATTTTGCTTGTTTTCCCTCATCAGACACTGAGATCTCTTTTGTGCTCACCATCAACCTGATCCCAAACTTTTCATGAACGATTCCAAAGCGCCCAAAATAGGTGTTTACTTTTTCTCCAGGGATGACCTTCTTATCACCAATGGTTTGGCCATTGACCACAATACCTGTGGAGCACCATAGAACCAAATAGAAAACACTAAAACATTGAGCTTCAGAATAGCTCACAAGATAACAACAGACGTATTGTCCTCTGTCATTGGTGAGTAGCTATTTTTGGGAGCTTAAGCCCCTGATTTTCTGTCCAAAGCCTGTGAACTTTTGAAGTTACATATAACATCAGATAATACAATTGATACATTGATGGAAAAATAGAAAAAGTGGTTTTCGATTTAAAAACATTAAACACCGTTGACTGTCGTTTGCTTTTTCAGCTTCTCTGGAAATGTTTTGCCAACAACTTTTAGTTTTACAAATGGGCACAATCTTTGAAAGATGAACAAATGTATTTTTTGGTCATTACATTAAAAATAACAATTAAATTGGATATTATTTTGAGATTTGAAGTACTAGAAAAAGTGTGAAGCACTTTAAAGTCCTTGAAAAGTGCTTAAATTTCACTCTCTGATATTTCACTCACTAGATCTTGCAGCGATGTTATTAATACTGAATTCAAACGTTTTCTCACTTGATCTCCCATCGCTGTGTAGTAACGGTGTTGCGTGATCGAGATCGGCCCTGTTCTAAACTTGCGCTGCGCTGTCTATTATTGGTCCGAGCTGATAAATGGTCAGCGCTGTGCAGCTCAAACGAGTAGCAAGGTTTTGTACTGCTTTCATTTCGATTGCCGTTTGATATTTCTCATATGCAAAAGAAATCTCTTATCAGTTGGGCAACAGTAAGGGCAGTCGTAGCCTAATGGTTAGAGAGTCAGACTTATTAGGGTTTGATTCTCAGTGCCGGCAGGAAAATGTAGGTGGGGGGAGTGAATGAACAGCGCTCTCTTCCACCTTCAATACCCACAACTGAGGTGCCCTTGAGCAAGGCACCTAACCCCCAATTGCTCCCCGGGCACCGCAGCGAATGGCTGCCCAATGCTCCGGGTGTGTGTTCACGGTTTGCACTGTGTGTGTGTTCAATACTCGCTGCTCCTAATGTGTGTGCACTAACTTGGATGGGTTACCATACTTGGCCTTCACGTCACACTTTTTTTTTCACATTCCCAATGTGGTGGTTACCTTATTTCAGGCATTCAACTAAAAACCAATTCAACACACTTATTGATTTCGGGACGATAGAACCAGAAGTGCTAAAATGCTAACTTGTTTCCGGGTTTTGGCCTACAGAAATGTGTCATCCCTGCAAAATTCAATTATTTAATTAGCACCTCTTCTGAACCGTTAAGCCCCATCTTTGCACCCCCAACTAAAAACTTGCTAGAAATTTCCCCTAAACATTCCCAGAAAGTCCGAAATGTTCCCTGAAGGTCCACCAAATAACGTCCCCCAACCCTTAAAAGAACTCCACATCATGACTGTCTCAGAACGTTCTCAGAACATCCCTGCTGGTGTCAAGGGCGTCGCCTGGTAACGTTCCCAGAACGTTCTGAGACAGTCATGATGTGGAGTTCTTTTAAGGGTTGGGGGACGTTATTTGGTGGACCTTCAGGGAACATTTCGGACTTTCTGGGAATGTTTAGGGGACCATTACTATAGGACGTTCCCTCTAGGTCTCTACACTACAGTCCCATAGCGTTTGCAGGACCTTTAGTGGACCATCCTGGAATGTTATTTTTTGGTCCTATTTAGGTCCTTCCATCATGTTTGTGTGAATCATTGTACACTGGGCTGCTTTGCAAATCCTGATCCCACTTCATATATAATGTGCGAGTTTGCAAATCGCCTTTCTGAATGTGCTAATGTGGCTAAAGTTACCATTGTCTCTTATCACAGAGACCAAAGCTTGTTATTTTTAGCCCGAAAATGCTCACCGCCTGTACAGTTCAGAAGCGCACTTTTATTACTTCTTAAAAATAAAACAAATGACATAGCTCTGATCTCTGTGAATACAGTCAGAGGCAATGGTAACTTTAACACATTCACAAAGGCGATTTGCGTACATTCACAAAATATAACTTGCGGTACTTACATGTTCTGAATATGAAGTTGGACAAACAGTTGGTATTGATCCATCCTTGAGAAGCAACTTTTGTGCAAATCCTGCGTTTACTGACCCTCATTTGCAAAGCAGCCCAGTGTACATTGATTCACTCAAACATGTTCTGAAAACATTCAGTAAACGTGATGGAAGGACCTAAATAGGATCAAAAAATAACATTCTAGGCTGGTCCCCTAAAGGTCCTGCAAACGTTATGGGAATGTAGTGTAGAGACCACTGCACTGAACAAGATATATTGCAGCGCAGTCCTGAATGAAATGTCACTATCTGACTAACTGGGAACTGTATGGGAACGTTCTGTTGCTATGTGACCATAGAATAATCAAAATGGAAGGTCCCCCTAAAGTTAAATAAGGAACCTTGAACTGCAGCACGTTCATAACTAAAAGAGGACGTTTTAGGAATGTCCCTAATGTTCTATAAAGGTTCGGGATTTTTGTCACCTTAAGAGAACTTTTAGGGAACGTTGCGCAAGGTCGCGAGAACGTCCCTTCTTACGTGGGAAAATCCTGGATTACAGTGACTGTACTTTTGGAGGGCACTTAAAGCTGCAGTGAATTGGTTGGACAAGTGAAGGTTCCACAACTAACAGTATTTTCGACACGCAGTGGATGTAAGACACACTCAAAAAACAAACAAACAAAAAAAAACTACATGAATCCCTGCATGCTTTGCATGGGACTGCATTAGAACAGTAAATTAAGCAATGAAGTGTGAATTGAGTAAAGGGAAAGTGAGATTTAGAAGAGTTTCTGTTATGTTTGAGTTTTTGTTGTTACCATTTTGCTGAAGAACAGAGCTTAGAAAGCTGCTCTTGACAGCTTGGGAGAGCCACAATTCGAATAAAAATGTCAAATAAACCTGTTAGATTTAATATGAATCAATAATGCCATGAGGGGGAACCACGTTCACGACAGAAAAACTGTGTTCTTGTGAAGCTATGCCTCGCAGAATGTTAATGCACTTTTCTGCTAAAATAGCAAGTTGTTCTTACCTGTAAGCGGGTCTCTAACCAGGTTAAAGATGGTACCAGGTTTGTCATCAATGTTAAAGCACAGAGCATCATTCTTTTCTGGCAGCTCAATGATGAAGTGTGGATCTCCATCAACTGTTAAATTGACAAATGGTAAGAATAACAATGCTGATGAATGACTTCTGAATCTTTATCTACATTTCACATGGCCAGTGCATGGTTTTTACATTTACCATAATATGTAGGTTGTGCATAGCTCCCATAGGAGTAGCTGGACGGTATGGCTGAGTAACCTGCAAATAAGATAAAATAAATGCATGAAAATAGTTCACTTGGTTTTACATAATGTCAAATAGAAGAGAGAAAGCTTTGGAACTCTTATTCGCACATTAGTACACTACAGTCTCAATGCTCACAGAGTCCCGGACACCAATATTTTAATGATTCATAAATTAATCACCATGATTGTACAGCACACTGTGATTGTATTTTAGCACCATTTGTTGTTTGCTTTTGGAAGGAGCAGAAACTGTGATAGTGACATCAGACTTAACCAGATTAATAAGTGTAATGGCTTACCACTATATCTTTGAGATTTTCCTCGTTCCTCTGTGAATTGGTGTTGAGAAAAGAGTGTCATATAACTGAATAAACATTAACAAAATCATTGAGAACACTGGAACAAGTTTGTTTTTAATTGTATGGGCATCTCCTCTAAGATTTATGTGCCATTTCCATACGTTTTTCAAACTTCTGTTTGCTATTCGACAGTTTAGTCATACCTTCAGTCAGCTTGTCAGCAATGAACATGTCGTTTGTGGCCTCATCTTCAGGTTTAGTGACGACCATGGAGGTAAGCGGTGTAACAAAGTTGTACTTTAATGAAAGGCTCAAAGCATCAGCAGTAGCATTTCCTTTCTCCTCTGGTGTACCTTTGTCTCTGTCAGAAAATATTTTTGTATTATAATTGGATTTGATTCAAATCTTCTGTGTAAAAGATTATGAATTATGAAGAGGACTTTTTGACCCTTCAAAGTTTTAGGTTAGTGTGTTAAAGATCACGCTTTCTCAAACTGACTTCTTATCCAGGAGCTCTTGGATGGTCAGATATGCCCAGAGACGCTCAGTGAAGTCCCCAAAGATATACTCTTCATCAGGAAATATGGTTTCCCACTTCTGAGCATTTGCCTGACCTTTCAACTCAAAATTATTTTCAAACTGTTGCGAAACAAACAAAGCAGGATTAGTCCCCCAAACAAGCTCACCACTGATAATGATGTAAGTTCACTGAGAATGTGATCATAGATATTAATGAGGCTACAATCTTTGGATTCATTGGTAATGTGTGTAATTTTTTCAGAGGTGAAAATACTTTCTCATATCCACCTTAATATGCAGCAGTAACTTTAATAAGCCTGACATAGCAACAGTGGCTCAACCAATGGTGTGAGTTTGGGGCAGAGCTATCTGATTTACCAACCCATGGCTGAAAGGGGGAGTGTTCTGAAAACCCTTTGGAGATGGTTTTGCTAGAGGCACAGAAATTACACATTCCCCCCTCAAAGGTGCAGTATTTATGAGGATATATTAACAGAAATGCAATATAATATACATAACTATGTTTTCAGTAAAGTCCTTACATAATGAACCGTTGTTTTTATTACCTTAGAATGAGCCATTTCTATCTACACACACCGCGGGTCTCTTTACAGTGAAATCGCCATTTTGCACTGCCATGTTTCTACAGTAGCCCTGAACGGACAAACTGCTCTATAAAGCGCTAGCTACTCTCTGCTGTCTCAGACGATGACATTTTTGTCCTGTGTCGGCCACCGTAGCTTCTATGTTCTTTGAAAGGGAGGGGTGAGTGGTTGGTTGTTGCAATTCACAACCTGACCACTAGATGTCGCTAAAATGTACACAGTGCACCTTTAATTATCTGCATCAGAAAGGCATTTTATTTTTTGGGTTTTCACACTTACAAGGAGATATTATGCTTTTATGCTCACATACATCCAACAACCAATGTCCTCAGATTTATATACAGTTTTTAGAAAGTAAGCTACTGGAGCTATGGACTATGTGTATGTGTGACTGGAACTATAGATTATTTACTCACCCCTTGTGCGGACACTTCAATTGCAAAGTTGTTAATGTCATTTAAGTCATTAAGTTGGCCAGCGACCATGAGCTCCGAGCCGTTGAATAGCTGTTTAAAATGGCTTCTTGTCAATGAGTTAACAGTGTTGTCCGGATAGTGAAAATTCACCTCTGAAAGTAGAGGACTTGACACTTCTTCATAAAATCCCTTGATAGAAAATAACAATAATGGTTATATATTAAAATATTCCATAACTGAAAATATTGCTAATGTGTGAAATTTGTGTGGCTTTATGATTCTTAAAGTGATTTATGAGATTGTTTGAATGAAGATAGCTATTCATTGATAAAAATAATCATTTAAAAGGAATCAATATTTTGCAAAGACCTCAGTTTTGCTACCTTTAGCTGAAGCGGAGCATCTGAATCCTCATAAATCCTGCGAACCAGGCCATTGTTCTGCCTGCTCAATGTATCCAAAAATCCATAGTCTGCATCGTTACCGAAGGCCAAACTGAACACAGTGATATTTCCATTAATTGCATTATGAATGCTCTTTTGGATCTCAGGAAGAGATCTTGGCCCTAAAATGAGTAAAAATGTATGATTAAAATTTACCATCACAGACAACAGGCAACAAAAATGAACAGTAGTAACAAATAACTGATTGGTTAATCTAGTCTGCTCTTGAGCCGAGCTCTTTTGATTTCTTGCTTGTGTTCTCAGAATAGATAGTGGAAATTACACTAGGGCTGTTTCGTGTATGTTTCTTAAGGGGTACTTAGTCATTGTTTTTCTTCAAGGAAAATCACAAAAACAGTTAATGGCTGCTGGTATATACATACACTGGTTTGGTTCCCCATCAGTCAGCAAAATGATCATCAGTACCATATTCTCCGGGGCTGTACCGTTACGCTGTTCTTCATACAGCATCTCAACACCATAAATGACAGCATCATGCAATTCTGTACCTGAGACAAAAAAACAGGTGCTCATGTCACACATTTTTGTATTCGATTAGTGATTTAGAAAGGGTGCAGAATATATTTTATCTTTAAAATATTATGTACAACCCTCTACGCACACCTTGGCAATAGAACCACTATTGGCTAGTAATTTTTTTGTTTACTTGCCAGACTGATATACTATTTTATATATATATATACACCTATCAGGCATAACATTATGACCTAATATTGTGTCCCCCTTTTGCTGCCAAAACTGCCCTGACCTGTCAAGGCATGGACTCCACTAGACCCCTGAAGTTGTGCTGTGGTATCTGGCACCAAGATGTCAAAACCAGCGGCACAGGCAATCTTGGCGAGTATTCAGATAAACAGTCAGTTTTGAATTGTTAAATAGCTAAGAAAGTGAACCCATGTTGTGTGTAACAGTATAGGTTCCGCTGAACACCGTTCATAAACTCTTAAAGGGACAGCAGTCCAATATTCCTGCCGCTGTCTGTCATGTTAATCAAAGAACAAAAGACAAAAAAAAAAATCACTTTCTGCTCTTTACTGAATACGTTTTATAACTTTAATGGTAAGAATTGATCTGTATTAATATTTACAATGAAGACTATAGAAATTAAGGTAACCAATGTAAAATAACACTGAATGTGTTATTTTACATTTGATTACTTTAATTTCTGCAGTATTTCTTACCTGAATAGAAACCCAGTTAACCTGAAAAACTTAGTTTCATAGCTCTCTTTATTCTATTGCATTTATTTGAGCTGTTTATATTTTATTACTGACTTTTTACTTTTTTATGAAAATAAAACTTTGAGTTGAAGAAAAGTAGATTTTTGTTTGTATATGTTGTCAATTATAGTTCTTAGAAAGAAAATCGGTATCGGCAGATCACACTATCAAAAAATCGGAAATCGGAATCGGCCAAGAAAATTGCAATCGGTGCATCTCTACAACAGATATAAAGTAAGTTAAATGTATTATATTGCTGTCCTAATTCAGCAGGTGCTATGCTATGCTAATGCTATCAAAGCATTGTGTTACCAATTAGCAAGGTAGCATTTATTGAATTAGCTAGTTAAAGCTAGCAAAGTGTCCACTACTAAAAATATTTAAGTTGATAATTTTAAGTTAAATGTATGAATTAGCTTACTCAAATATTTGAAGTTAAGAGCAATTAAAATGGGTTATGGGTGTTGAAGTTGCCTATTTTTCACCTAGTTTTATCCTTTGTGCTGTTTAGGCTGCCAAGTTTTATTGAAAGCCCATTTTGCCAGCGGTGAGGTACCCCTTTAATGTAAGGTAACTACATTAAGTGAGTTTTGCTGTTCTCAGTGCATATTAATTTGTGCACCAATTTAAATAAATATTATGAAATTCTATATCATCATATATTGACATTCCCACAAGTTAATATTACCACGGAACAGCAAAATTAAAGGGATAGTTCAACCTGAAATGGAAAATGAAGCCATTTTTTACTTACCCTGCTGTTGTTCCAATGCCCTATGTCCTTCTATACTATACTATAAGGTTTTGCAAGAAAGAAACCGTATTATTCAGTCAAAACACTGAGCTCGGCGCACTCTGTGCGTGCTCCTGTGACTGCGTACGAGCTGTATCATTGCGTGATACTTTTGTATAAATTTTGTGTTTTAGCCTGGTCGATATTCACTGCCATTATAGGAAAGAGCGCGTGCAGGACTATTTTTTAAATTTCTGCTTTTGAGGTCTGAAAAAGATAGAAGGACATAAGGCATTGGAACAACAGCAAGGTGAGTAAAAGATGGCTTTATTTTCATTTCAGGGTGAACTATCCCTTTAAAGTAATTATCCAGGTTCAATATGAGTAAAGCTCTGTATATTATTGAGAATGTACAATTACGTACATAGAGTACATGAACTATGTTTGTGACAAATTATTAGAATAAAAACTAGTACCACCCCTTTACAGTTAATTTAGCATATTTGTAAATGTAGAATTAATGTTCTTTAACAAATACAAGCTTACATTTCTGCTTTTAACTCTCAAAGGGCTCCTTCCTAGTCATTGTGCATTGTACTGTTGTGCTTTATTTAATGTTTTCATATGGATTGCACCCAAATTAATCTTGTTTATAATTTGTTCAGTGATCATTTCAGTTAAATTTCATATTCATACTTACCAGCCAAAACTTGAATTGTTTTGACATATTCCTGGGCTGCATGCACATTTTCCTCTGTTGCTTTACTTAAATGTGGCCGCCATACAACAAAGGTGGTTGAAAAGACGATTATCGCAAAGTAGTCATCCTCTGGGAGTTCACCCAGAATGGTCACTAGGGCCTCTTTGGTCTCATTCCGGCAACAAACACAGATTGTAACTTTGGACAGTTAATTTGTCTATTGAAAACAGCTTTTCACATTTAATAAACATAACTTACCTGTCTGATTTTATTTCCCCGCATAGAGTAGCTGTTGTCTATCACAAAAACAACCATCTTTGGTACTCGTGGAAGACTGGCTGGTGCAAAAAAATGCACAAAGTATCCATTCACAATCTGTAGAAGATACACATATATATATATATATATATATATATATATATATATATATATATATATATATATATACATATATATACAGTGGTGGTCAGAATTATTGGCACCCCTGGTAAATATGATCAAATAAAAAAAATTAAAAAAATTAATCTGCATTGTTTATCCTTTTGATCTTTTATTAAAAAAATGCACAAAAATCTAACCTTTCATTGAAGTAAAAGAATTGAAAGTGGGGGGTAAATCACATTATGAAATAAATGCTTTTCTCCAAAACACGTTGGCCACAATTATTGGCACCCCTAGAATTTTTTATGAGTAAAATACCTCTGAAATATATTCTCATTAATATTTACATTTTTTAGCACAACAGAGTGACTGGAACATGAAAATGTCCAGCTATGATGTCTTGTTCCACAGGAGTATAAATATGAGAAAACACAAAGGCCAAATTCCCTTAATCATCCATCACAATGAGTAAAGCCAAAGAATATAGTTCTGATGTGCAGCAAAAGATTGTTGAGCTTCACAAAATAGAAAGTGGCTGTAGGAAAATAGCTAAAGCATTGAAAATCCCCATTTCCACCATCAGGGCAATAATTAAGAAGTTCCAATCCACTAAAGATGTTACGAATCTGCCTAAAAGAGGATGTGTGTCTATATCGTCCTAATGCACAGCGAGGAGGAAAGTTTGAGTGGACAAATACTCTCCAAGGATCACAGATGGAGAATCACAGAGATTAGTTGAGTCTTGGGGTCAGAAAGACTAAAAAAAAAAGAAATCAAACAACCCCTACATCACCACATGTTGTTTGGGAGGGCTTCAAGAAAAATCCTTCTTGCTCATCCAGAAACAAACTCCAGCATATTCAGTTGTCAGACACGACTGGAAATTCAAAAGGGACCTGGTTCTGTGGTCAGATAAAACTATAAAAAGCTCCTGAAATTGAATTTGTACAACCACAAAATATATTTGGGAGCATGTGTGCAAGTGAAAATGATTGTTGTGGTGCGACCCGTTTTCATTTCTCTACAAAACATTTGCTAATTACTGCCTGCTGTGAGCCGATACAGTGACTGGTCCACCGTTCTATCCAACGTTACATAACCAATTAAACTTCATCTTTACATTCTTAAAATTGCTGTCCGTAACTGTTTTTGGCTAAAAATGATCCAAAATCTAATTTTGAGCAAGTACATAACCAGCCAGTGTTCAAAACTATCTCCTTACCTTAGCCCGATTCACAACGGTAAGCTTGTAATAATGTGTTATAATTTGAGTGGTACTGGTGGATTTCCACTGGAAATTCGAGCATGTCTTTGCGCCATTCCGTCACGTCTGTATACATAAAGAAGGAGTCTGGCTAGTAAGCTATCGCATGTGAGGATGCTGCAGGTGGCGGATCATTTATGGCCTTTTCCCACAGCAGATGGAATAATTAAACTCATTTTGATGGTGGATTGTAATCCAGAAAGGTCCAAATGACAATCATCAGTGACAACTGGAGATTCACCCGCCGTCAAAAGCAAAATATTGTACAGACTGTACAGAAATTAAAATATACAAGTAACGCTAATACACACTAAATACACAGTCACGCAATGCTGATGCTGTTAACATTAACAATTTGAGAACAAAGTACTAAAAATAATAATAATAATAAACATGGTTTGATGTGATATGAGCTAAGCGATCATTAGATTTAATCGCTGTTAGTAGCGCAATTTATTGTAATGCTTTTTTTTTCTCAGTCGGTCAGAACAAAAGTGGCAGGCATGTTACTTACTTGTTCAGATGACATTTTTCGGTGAAACGTATTACTTTGCTCGTACTTCCAAGACATAGTATCTGTAATTCCGAAGTACAGTATCTACATCGGTGCGGTGACTGACAGCCACACACTCCTCAAAACATTAGATTCATCCGCGCTGAGGAGCCGTGCCGACGCACAACCCACGTAAAGATAATAATTCCGCAACTAACTGCAATTGCAGGTTTCAAACAGAGATGGCGACGAAGAGGCAACTTACGGACTGCAGCTTTAACTTTAATGCAGATTTTAATATTAGCCGCCAATCACTCCCTTTCACTGCGTTTCGTTGTAACGTGACCATGCATGGCGCCAGAATTTTTTCTTTCCCGGTGCTAAGGGGGGCTAGACCAATATTTGGGGTTGCTAAGAAAATAATCGATATTCATGACGTCAGAGTTACTTCATAAAGAAATTGACGTTTTTTTTTTTTTAAATAAAAGCAGCTATGGTAGCCTACACACCACATTCATCAGAAGTGTAGTTTAAAATTATATTTTGTCAAATAATAGGCATATTAATTTTTTTTAGCTTAATACATGTGACCACAAGACAACGACAAAAACCTTTTACATGCAAAGGTGAAAGACTTCAGCACATATGTATGCATAATCAGAACTGTGCATACTTTACACTTAAATTAAACGAACATCACAATCTTAGTGATTATGTAATTGATTAAATGTAGCCTTTTAAGGGATTTAAGCATTTTTTCACATGGCTGACAGTCATATCCAATTGTTTTCAATGGGAGCGCTGCGTTTTTAGAACGCCATGAGCGCAGCGAAGCGCTGAGCATCTATTTCACGCTCAGCGCTCAACGTTTTTACCGGTCACCGAGAGATGAAGAATGTTCAACTTTGAATTAAACACAGCGCTCCTCACTTATCATTTTTACCCAGCCATCCAATCACAGTGGAGATGGACAAATACAACACCGACCAACCGCCACATTCGGCTTGTACAACGGCAACAGGTGAAAACAACAAGCATAATAACGGAACAAAATAATTTTAAAACGAAAGCCAGAGCAGATTGCCTACTTTACATTTGTATCTACAGTTTTATATAGAACCAATACAGAAACTATCTGTGAAATGAGATACTAGTACCTCCGTGGATATTCTGTATCATAACAACCAAAGCGCCTCAACTGAAAAAAAACGCAGCAATGCCGAAGTGCTCTCAAGCGCCCACAGCTAGCCGCTTTCAGCTGGCTAAAATGCAGGAAACAGTGCTCACATGACACGGAGATTACAGGCAGTGTGACAGATATTTTTATGTCTGTAGTTTTTCTCTCAAACCTTTCTCTCTCTGACTCCTCTTTCTTTTCTCCTTCTTTGGCCCCCATCAGAGACATGGGTTTCCTACCTGCACTCTCTCTTTATCAAAAAATGGTTCATCTGATTCTCAACTGCTTGGGGGGGCTAAACCGGGGCTATTAAAAATTCTGACGGGGCTATCGTCCCCCCTAGCCCCGGTGTAGCGCCGTCACTGAACGTGACAGGGAGCTAACTAATGTGCAAAATGTAAAGAGCTGAAGAGAGAAGATGAAAGAACACAGATTTATTTTGTAAGCTATGTAAAGTTACAGATAATGTAACTCCTGGAGTTGGTGATGGTGATCATGTGGTGAATGTGGATCCACCAACAAAAAAGAAGGCTTACAGTTTTTGGAGAGAGTGGCTGAAAGACTTTGAGTGGCTTCACAATGAAAATGGCTCAATGCACTGCGTTCACTGTAAAGCCTGTGGGACAGAGGTTGCAGATTCACCACTGAATCCACACATCTTAAGTGCAAGAGCTTGATTAAACACAGGGAGAGTGCCAAGCACAAGAAATGCGGGACAGGTGTGTGGCAAAGATTTCACGATCAGGGTCGATTGTTGAATCTTTCAATCGGCAGGATGCTGACGGACATTTCGCTCAACTGGCAGATCTGAATGTGAAATTTAACACTGCCTATCTGTTCATATATTTAATATATGTTAAATCTGTTAATATATAAATTGTAGTTGTGGTGCTCCTTAATTTTCGGTGGGTGCTCCTAAATGAGCCCTGTTTCTCAGAAATCGGCTACTGCACCTTCAACATATCAAAGCATGCGTTAACCGTCTGACCACTAATAATGTGTTATTTTTACTTTTTTACTTTTTTATAATCATAATGAAATCTGACCTGAATTTCACCAATGTCATGAGCACGGTTGACATCATACTTAATGAAGAAATCTCCATCAATGAGTGTACCGTCACACTCAGAGCATTTCCTCTGTTGATCCAGTGTTGGAGAGAAGGACACATGGGCCTGAACAAAGGTTAAAATTTGATATCGTTATGATTACTACCATTATTATTGTCTAGCAGATTCTTGTTAGTTATTAGTTAGTATACTAATAATGCTTTATACTAAGTGGCATCCATCCATCCAAAGACTTTTGAATAGTCACCTTCTTATCAGTGACAGTTTTCTCCACTAGAGGGAGCAGCTCATTGGTGATGAATGTTCCATAAGCGTCCACAAATGTAATTCCCTGAGGCTCATAGATATCTGCCACAATCTGTGGATGAGAGACAGGACTGATTATTCATGTATTTTTGCATTTAATTAATCACATAATATGAATTCAGTCAACAAGTCATTCATTGTTTAACACACGAGGTGTTCTTAATGAATTAAACACTGAATTTATTGCGATTTTAAGTTAACATTTTTACTTTTTGAGTATTGAGTATTGAATTTTAAAAAATATAGCATGTGGCTTTTCATCTACAATCTGCTTAAAATCTGCTGCGGTTAGTTAACAATGCACCTCAAAGTGCTGGACCAGCTGTTTGGGTTTGACTCTGATCATGAGCTCATATTTGCCAAATAGTCGCTGAAGAAGTTCCTCATGGGTCAGAATAAAAATGACACTGCTGTATGCTGCAATGTTCACAGAAACAGAAAACTTCTCCATTTTTCTACCTGAAGCCCTGCATGAAATACCAGAACACCAGTTAGTTAGTAGCATGTGAGAAACAAGCAAGTTCACATTGACTTCCTGTTTTCTTCTTCTCACTTGACTAAACCAGCAGTCTGGCCAGATGACACAGCCTTCTGATACTGCTGCTTGGCCTTCTCTTTTTCCTTCACCACACCTGTATATGTCTTGCCATCAATCTCCCTGAAAATCCAAAGAATTATCACAACATGTAGCAACAATGTTTCAAAATGCAAATATACATAAAACCGAAATGCAGTAGATTCTTTTGGCTCATGCTGAGTTGTTAAGTTTTTTAACTAAATCCAACGGGAAAGGACTGACATGCTGAAGTTGGTGATGAAGGACTTCTTGGGTAACTCCACCTCAAAGGACACTTCCTTTGAGATGTTGGCCTTATTGAGAGCTTTCGTGGTCATGACAGTGTGGGCAAAACGTGATGTCACCTTACAGTCCACTGCCACGCTCTGTACCTCTATCTGAAAAGAGTAAAAAAATACAAAGATTAAAAACGCATGCAAAGAAAGGCTGATATACTTTGTCATTTTAACACTGTCAATTTTCTCTCCTGTACATTGTTTGGGTACTGATATATAAACTTCTTGTTGCAACAAAATGTTTTTTTTTTACTTACAGTAATAGGTTAAGCAGTCCCTTTCAAAGAACCTTTCCGAAAAGCTTAGCTGAACTCGACAAATCAGTGAAAGGTCAAAATATGACACAAACACATGTTGCAACCGCGATTGTCTATTAACTTTGGTCATATCAGGATAAAGGTTGAGCTTTTTGAGGTCAGTGTCAGCTACACTACAAAATATATTGTTTGAATAACAAAATAACCTATTGTAGATAAACTCATTTTATTCAAATAGAATGTTATGAATAACCTCAGAAAAGTGGCATGCAGAAAACATGCACACACAGCAATATTAAAGGGTTAGTTCACCCATTAAATAAAATTCTGTCATTAATTACCCACCCTCATGTCGTTCCAAAGCCATGAGACTTTCGTTCATCTTAACACAAATGAAGATCTTTTTAATCAAATCTGAGAGCTTTCTGTCCCTCCATTGGCAGTTCACGCAACTACCACTTTGACACTTCAGAAAGTTCATAAAAATATTGTAAAACTAATCCATATGAATTGAGCGGTTTAATCCAAATTTTCTGAAGAGACACAATCGTTTTAATATGATGAACAGAAATTTGCCATTTATTCCCATATAAACATTGATCAACTCACACATCAGATATGGTAAACGAAAGCTCAAGTATGAGAACCAATGAGGTTCATTCTCATGTTATGCAGCACGTTTGAGCTTCATCAAGAACCAATGAGGTTCATTCTCTTGTTATGCAGCACGTTTGAGCTTCATCAAGAACCAATGAGGTTCATTCTCTTGTTATGCAGCACGTTTGAGCTTCATCAAGAACTAATGAGGTTCATTCTCGTGTTACTCAGCACGTTTGAGCATCCACAAGAACTAATGAGGTTCATTCTTCTGTTACGCAGCACGTTTGAGCTTCAGCAAGAACCAATGAGGTTCATTCTCGAGTTACGCAGCACGTTTGAGCTTCAAGAACCAATGAGGTTCATTCTCATGTTGCGCAGCACATTTGAGCTTCAGCAAGAACCAATGAGGTTCATTCTCGAGTTACGCAGCACGTTTGAGCTTCAAGAACCAATGAGGTTCATTCTCATGTTGCGCAGCACATTTGAGCTTCAGCAAGAACCAATGAGGTTCATTCTCGAGTTACGCAGCACGTTTGAGCTTCCTCAAGAACCAATGAGGTTCATTCTCTTGTTATGCAGCACGTTTGAGCTTCCACAAGAACCAATGAGGTTCATTCTTGTGTTGCGCAGCACGTTTGAGCTTCCACAAGAACCAGTGAGGTTCATTCTCCTGTTACGCAGCACGTTTGAGCTTCCACAAGAACCAATGAGTTTCATTCTCGTGTTACGCAGCACGTTTGAGCTTCCACAAGAACCAATGAGGTTCATTCTCTTGTTATGTTACTCGGCACGAGAATGAACATCATTGGTTCTTGAGGAAGCTCAAACGTGCTGCGTAACTCGAGAATTAACCTCATTGGTTCTTGAAGCTCAAACGTGCTGTGTAACTCGAGAATGAACCTCATTGGTTCTTGCTGAAGCTCAAATGTGCTGCGCAACACGAGAATGAACCTCATTGGTTCTTGAGAAAGCTCAAACGTTAAAAGGAGTGATGAGATACTTAGCAGACTATCATCACTCAATGGCTGGTTGTCTAAGTGGTGTCCGCAAAATAACATAGGGTTCATAGACAATTGGAAAAGCTTTTGGGGCAGACCTGACCTGTTGAAAAGAGATGGTATCCATCCCTCCTGGGGTGGTGCCGCTCTTCTCTCTAGTAATTTGGCACATAGTCTTAAAGCTAAACCTTGACTAACTAGGGCCCAGGTCAGGAAGCAGACAGACTGGCTTACCCAACCGTCTGCTAGCTGTCTCGCGTCACAGAAGTCAGATAAATCCCAGCACATAGAGACTCTTTCACCTAGATATTATCACATAGAGACTGTGTCTGTTCCACGAATTAGTAAATACAAAAAAACACCAAAACTTAAAAATTTAATTGGTGTCCAACAAATAAACAACAGATATAATACAGATGAACAAATGATAAAGCTCGGGCTGCTGAATATTCGATCCCTTTCCTCAAAAACGCTTATTGGTAATGATATGATTACAGATAATAATCTAGATGTGCTGTGTTTGACAGAAACCTGGCTAAAACCTGACGACTACATTACTTTAAATGAGTCCACCCCACAAGATTATTGTTATAAACACGAGCCGCGTCTGAAAGGTAAAGGGGGAAGTGTTGCTGTAATTTATAATAATATCTTCAGTATTACTCAGAAGTCTAATTCTTTTGAAGTTTTGGTGCTTTACGTAACGTTATGTAGTGAAATTGATAAATCCCGTTTAACATTTGTGTTGGCTACTGTATACAGGCCACCAGGGCACAATACACACTTTACCAGAGAATTTGCTGATTTTCTATCAGAGTTAGTACTGGCTACAGATAAAGTCCTAATTGTTGGTGATTTTAATATCCATGTAGACAATGAAAAAGACGCATTGGGATTGGCATTTAGAGACATTCTAAACTCTATTGGAGTTAGGCAACATGTATCAGGACCCACTCATCGCCGTAATCATACTTTAGACCTAATATTGTCACATGGAATAAATGTTGATACCGTTGAAATTCTGCAGCAGAGCGATGACATCTCAGATCATTACCTAGTATCATGTATACTTAATTTAGCAAAGGCTGCAAAGCCGCCCCCTCGCTTCAAATATGGCAGGACTATCACTGCTGCGACTAAACATTTCTTTGTAAATAAACTTCCTCATCAGTTTCATCTCCTCAGCATCCCAGATAGCCCAGAGGAACTCGATGTTGCAACAGAAACTATTGACTCTCTCTTTTCCAGCACTTTAGACACAGTTGCTCCTCTGCGCTTAAAGAAGATTAAAGAAAATACTCCAACGCCGTGGTACAACGAGCACCCCCGGGCCCTTAAAACAGCAGCCAGAAAAATGGAGCGCAGCTGGAAGAAAACAAAACTGGAAGTTTTTCGCATTTCGTGGAAAGAGAGCATGATTTCATACAGAAAGGCCATAAAAACTGCTAGATCTGCTTATTTCTTGACTCTCTTAGAAGAAAACAAACACAACCCTAGGTATTTATTCGATACAGTGGCTAAATTAACCAAAAATAAAGCTTCAACTTCTGATGTCTGCCAACAACACAGCAGTAATGACTTTATAACCTTCTTTACTTGTAAGATTGATAATATTAGGAAAAAAATTATAACCATGCAGCCGTCTACTACAGTATCACATCAGACAGTGCATTGTGGTGTCACTGAGGAAAAATTACATTTATTCACTGCTATAGGAGAAGAAGAATTGGCTAAACTCGTTAAATCATCTAAATCAACAACATGTATGCTCGACCCTATACCGACAAAACTACTAAAAGAGATGCTTCCAGAGGTCATAGATCCTCTTCTTAATATCATTAATTCATCCTTGACATTAGGATATGTACCGAAAACTTTTAAACTGGCTATTATTAAACCACTTATTAAAAAACTGCAACTTGATCCTACAGAATTAGTCAATTACAGACCAATCTCAAATCTAAAAATTCTGTCAAAAATACTAGAAAAGGCAGTGTCCTCACAATTATGCTCCTTTTTAGAAAGAAATGGTATCTGTGAGGATTTCCAGTCAGGATTTAGACCGTATCATAGTATTGAGACTGCTCTCATTAGAGTTACAAATGATTTACTCTTATCATCCGATCGTGGTTGTATCTCTCTGTTAGTGTTACTCGATCTTAGCGCTACGTTCGATACTATCGACCACAACATTCTTTTGAATAGACTCGAAAATTATGTTGGCATTAGTGGAATTGCATTGGCATGATTTAAATCATACTTATCTGACCGTTATCAGTTTGTAGCAGTAAATGAGGAGATGTCACACCGATCACAAGTTCAATATGGAGTACCGCAGGGCTCAGTGCTAGGACCGTTGCTTTTCACCCTGTACATGCTACCACTGGGAGATATCATTAGGAAGCATGGTGTTAGTTTTCATTGTTATGCTGACGATACTCAGCTCTATATTTCTTCACGCCCTGACGAAACTTACCAATTCACAAGATTAACGGAATGCATAGCTGATATAAAAAATTGGATGACTAGTAATTTCCTGCAACTTAATTCAGAAAAAAAATGAATTTTTAATTATTGGACAAAAAAACTCCACATGTAGTAACCTAGAATGCTGTCTAACACTTGATGGCTGCTCTGTCAAGTCCTCGTCGTCAGTTAGGAACCTGGGTGTGCTCTTTGATACCAATCTCTCATTTGAAAGCCACGTTTCTAGCATCTGTAAAACTGCATTCTACCATCTTAAAAATATATCTAAATTACGGCATATGCTTTCAATGCAAAATGCTGAACAGTTAGTTCATGCGTTCATGACCTCAAGGCTAGATTATTGTTATGCTCTACTGGGTGGTTGCCCTGCTCGCTTAATAAATAAACTGCAGCTGGTCCAAAACGCAGCAGCTCGAGTTCTTACTAGAACCAGGAAGTATGACCATATTAGCCCGGTTCTGTCAACACTGCACTGGCTCCCTATTAAACATCGAATACATTTTAAAATCTTGCTAATTACTTACAAATCACTAAATGGTTTAGCTCCCCAGTACTTGAGCGAGCTCTTAATGCATTATACTCCATCACGTCTATTGCGGTCTCAAAACTCTGGCAGTTCATAATACCTAGAATATCAAAATCAACTGCAGGCGGTCGATCCTTTTCCTATTTAGCACCTAAACTCTGGAACAGCCTTCCTAGCATTGTTCGGGAAGCAGACACACTCTGTCAGTTTAAATCTAGACTAAAAAAAAGATCTCTTTACTATGGCATACACATAAAATATTTTTAATTTTATTCAAATTGTTAGGCTGCATTAACTAGGTCAGCCGGAACCGGGAACACTTCCCATAACACCTGATGTACTCGTTACATCATAAGAAGAATAGCATCTATGCTAATGTTAGTCTCTCTGTTTATCCCGAGGTTTACTGCAGTCAGCCGGATCCGGGCCGTATCCAGATCAGATGGTGGACCAGCGCCCAGACATTACCAACGCATCCCTGAAGTGTCTGCAGAGACCGTGTCAATTAGTCTACCCTCTGAAATTGCTCATCGACATGGCGTCCTCAATGGATCCATCTCCGGCGAGATGACTCCGATATTTAGAATATTCCTACTTAATAATTGTTTAATCAACACGCCATCCTCAATAAACCCGTCTCCGGCGTGATGCCTCCGATCTTTCGAAAATTCCGATCTAATATTACTTCTGACCTATAAGGCTGCCAAAATAATAATCATACACTGTTTGTTAATTGGCCAGAGGAGAACTGGCACCCCGACTGAGCCTGGTTTCTCCCAAGGTTTATTTTTCTCCATTAGGACACCTGATGGAGTTTTGGTTCCTTGCCACTGTCGCCTTTGGCTTGCTCAGTTGGGGACACTAAATTTTCAAATAAATATCCAAATAAATTTAATTACTAAACTAAATTAACTATATCAACTACATTACTTGAATATATATGATAATTGAAATGAGCTAGATGACATCACTGTTTTCTCCAGAGCGGCTGTACAGCCGAATCAAATTCTGTTGCATTATTTTCCTGTTTAACACTGTGAAGCTGCTTTGAAACAATCTGCATTGTAAAAAGCGCTATATAAATAAAGTTGACTTGACAGATCAATGTTTATATGTGAATAAAAGCCTAAATTAAATCTGCTCGTCATATAAACCAATCGTGTCTCTTCAGAAAATTTGGACTAAACCGCTCAATTCATATGCATTAGTTTTACGATCTCTTTATGAACTTTTTGAAGTGACAAAGTGATAGTTGCGTCGCTGTCAATGGAGGGACAGAAAGCTCTCAGATTTCATTTAAAATATCTTCATTTGTTTAGATGATTAAGGGTTTGGAACAACATGAGGGTGAGTAATTGATTACAGATTTAAAATTTTTGAGTGAACTAACCCTTTAATATGACTTTTAATATGATTTAAAATGTATTTAAATGTTTAAATAATAAATTAATTCAATAAAATGTAATAAAATATAATTAATTAAATGTATATAATTTAACTGTATCATTAAGGGTCAGATTAGGTAAAGATAGCTCATTAACTGTCCACATTCATTTCAAATGGACTTTCAAATCACAAAAATCTTGACAAACTTGTGTGAGATATAATGAAGAGTTCCCACCTCTGCACTGCTCACACTTCGCTTCTGTTTGGAGAAAATTGCAAAATTAATTTTGTACGGCAACAATATACAGTGTGTAGTTGTAAAAGTTTTATATAGTCATGCTAAACACAAAAAATAGCCTACTTCATGTATTGAATTATTTGACTCCTTTCTAATTCTTAAAATATATCAGTACTGTACATCAGTGGTTCTCAACCTTTTTGACTCGAAGGCTTTTCATTATTGGCTTGGATATTTCCTTTGTTTTTCTGCTGTAATTATGACAGTGCTGCTGACATTGTTGATATATTACATTAATTAAACATTTTGTGATTTCTATAAGATTCTGATTTGGTGTGTTTTTAATGAAAAAATTGTATAAAGTATTATTTCAATTTACATTTTATTTATTTACATTTTCAGTTAATTTTTTTTTTTTTATATATATCTAGTTCAGTCATGAAACTCTAGCGGTTACAGGCTAATAGGTACTTTACATGCAATCTGTTAGCAATCACATCAATTACTACATGGAGCCAGCTTATTGGCATCTGCTGATTTTGCATCCATTGTTTGTTCAACATTTTGGTTTAG
Source organism: Rhinogobio ventralis (assembly GCA_039654625.1). Classification (NCBI taxonomy): domain Eukaryota; kingdom Metazoa; phylum Chordata; class Actinopteri; order Cypriniformes; family Gobionidae; genus Rhinogobio; species Rhinogobio ventralis. The sequence goes on along the minus strand of CM077213.1, from coordinate 30,809,015 downwards.
TGTTGGTTTAGTGTTGCTGAGTTCCTTTGAAAACCTCCACCTCCCCCAGCTTCACCTCTCCGGATCTGCTATGGACATTTCAGCCGAATATTAATTATAAATGTTAACTAGATGTGTTTACTACCTGTCTAGCGATGTGTGTTTATGCTGACATATAATAATAATAATAAATGGTTTGTCTTTTCAAACCTTCTATCGCGTGTCATTTATATTTATTGAGTTGGGTTGTGTGTTTTGTGTTTCGTGCTTCAGAAATGAGACGTAATTTCCAGTAAGGGAGCAAAGTGAGAATCGAGCATCAAGTTAGAAGGCTTTTCAATCTACAAATCACCATCATTTACCATGGATTTACTGTAGTAACACTAACTGGCTCGCCCATATTGTACAGCACCCCACCTGGAAAACTCACAGTGCTCCAATTGGCCAGTCCGCCCTTGCACTGCACCATGGTATTATGGAAGAAATGTTGTATATTTATATAGAATTTTATGATGTTATTAATGTAGACATGTTTTAAATTGTTAATGGAATATAATTACAGTATTTTTTGTTATTAAGCTATAGCATTTGTGCATTTATATTTCTACAAAAAAATATATTTAGACTGCTGTTTTTCATAACAAATACCATAGAAACCATATAGTTACATTTTAATAAATGTGCACGTTTTTTACCAATGGTTATCATCATCTAAATGTATGATACTATATATGACCAATGGTTAATTTTAATAAAAGTAGAGTACTAACAGTCAGAATATTTAAATTTTACTTTTATTTGTTTCAATTTTTACAGATGTTACTGTTTTTGTTAATGAACATAAGTGTACATATGCATCCCAACTCAAGCTAATGCTACTGTCAAATGTATTTCTAACAGACAAAACACATAATATATTAATATTGCAGCATGCACTACTGGTAGCATGCACTGCAAAATATACATGTCATCAAAGTCAGGCAACACAAACCATCAGCAATTAGAACATGCAGAAACTAAGACATTTTAAAGCTATTTCTTTTGTTAAGGAAAAAAAGAACTGTTTGGCAAGTTTTTGTCATGTTCTGACAATGAAGAGTAGTTTAAAACCACAATTACCTTCCTGGTTTCTACAACTTTCACTCAGGAGCAAAAATCCGCCTTTAGACTTGACAGTCTAAATGACAGATTTGACATTTATCACCCAGCCCTAATTGTCATATCTATTAACATACTAAAACTATTCATGACTGAATGTATATTTGAAATGAAATGAATTGAAATGAAGTTTGCTGAGGCCCCCCAGATGGCCTCGGCCCCCTGGTTGAGAACTGCTGTATGTAATCTATTGGCATAGCAGACTTTTAGCAGCATTGTTGCAATACCTTTAAGAGTCTGGTCGTGCTGGTTTCACTGTCCTGGAGGGGCATAAGAGGACACATTACTGTACAGATAAACTATAATGGCAGAACTGTTTTCCCATATTTGATACTGTATTGACATTTTAGTATCAGAATGTTACTGATCACCGCTAATGTGTTAATTTTTATAAGGTAATTCATTAGTGCAGCAAAACATAAATTAGTATATCAAAAGCAGACATACCCATTGCTCATTGCCCTTTGTGATGACCAGGGTCTCAAAAGACCCTGAAGGAAAACATATGCACACAAACACACAAAGTATCCACCCCGAAGACATGGTGCACTGTCTGCTCAATCGCATTCAGGACTTCTGAACACTCTGAACCCCTGTGTACGCTTTGTACCAGAGCAAATACCTGTTTGAGTGGGAGTGGGGGATTTGTGATCTTTGTTCCTAAATTCTAGACTTGACTGCAGTATTGATCATTTGCCTGAGGGTGTTTTGTATTAGACGTTGTTCTTGCTCAATCAACTTTTTTCCCTCAGTGAGTCAGTGAGCGATTTCATGTTGGTCTTTATTCAGTCCCCAATTTTGAGCAAAAAGATGGAAACACAAGGCGTGTTTAGATGGGTGGTTTATTTCATAACCACTGAATGCCAATACAGTATGTATATATAAATTACTATTATAAACAGCTTTGTAATGCAGCTTTGTCAAATATGGAATTATATCCAAATAAAAACCATCCCATTATGTACTTAAGACTACATGAAAGCTAACATGTACTTTGTGTGTAGTGCAAAGGTCGTTGGAGTGACAGATGTTGTCTATATTGCCTTGAAGAGACCAGAAACGATGTAATCCGTGTGAACTCCATCAAGGAGTCCGGTGCCATTATTGTGAATGAACCAGCAGGGCACATTGTCTCCGTTCTTCACATCCTTTCTGAAATCTATCTTCCAGCCCCTGGAATCATGTGAGATTCAATGAAAATCTGCATGAAATTTATATCTGTTTTAAGGTGTGAATTTAACAATGCATATTTATGTTCATTTTCATTCACCTGGTAACCGTGAGCTTGTTTCCTTTCACAAACATGATGGCATCTTGTTTATCAGGGTCTTTTCCTGGAAACAAGTCACTGACCTCAAAGTTAACACCCTGGTAAAACTGACCTGCAGTATAAATAGAGAGCAAAAAAAGCTATTGTTAACGTCAAGATTAGATTAAATGAGCTTGGTGGAGTGGAAGTGTATTGAGGTTGCAAGAAGTAGCAGTATTTTAGAAACTGTGTTCAAAACTGACTCTGACTTGGTCCATCATGAGCATTTCCCTTACTTTTATATTTAGATTATCTGTGATCTAATGCTCAAAGTTAATCTTTAAAAATGCTGATAATTAAATAAGTGTTCAATATAAACTATAGAAAATCTCAACATGAATATACATTTTTACAGTTCATCATACTGAATGTTATAATGTTATGGTGCCCAAATTTATTTAGACAACATTGGGCCAGATTTACTAAACAGGGCAAATTGGCATGAGAGAGCAATTCCGAAAAAGCGCTGATGGGAGTGGAAGGTTCTGAGCGTGATCTACCTTTCAGCGCTAATTTTTCACTGCGTGTCTTTAGTAAATCCTGACAGAAGTTTTTAACGGCAAAAGAGGGTATGTGCTGGAACACGATAGAGTAGTGCTTAGTATAAGTGCATAGTGTATAGTACGTCATTTGGGACACAACTTTGTGAACTTTTTTGGATGGACAGCAATGAAAAATACAAAATGTTAGTAAAACTAATGAAGAACAATTTCAATGTATTGGGGACGACCAAAAATTATGGTCATTTTAGTCATTTTAAAAGGCATCAAAGTTTCATTACTAAACATGGCAATGTGCCTATATTAGCAAAGAACCATGTATGTTCCCTTATGTGAGAGTAAGGCAGCTATAAGTTTTCTGCTAGTATTTAAGAACATCTCATTTTACCAAGCAGGCCGTGGACATTGTGTGAAAGATGGTGAGTGTCCAAGGTGTAGAACCCGAGGTAGTCTTGATGATACGGGTGCTTCTGCCATATTTTGTGCAGGATAATAAGAAACTTGACTGAGTTCCTCAGGGTCACTGTTAAACTGCGATCTCTGATCACCTGCAGATCCATGCTGGAGAAAGCAAAAGATGGAGGATTGAGCTCAAATTTCGATTAGCTTTTTTTTTTTTAGGGAACTATCATGTTTTAACAGTTTAATGTACATTTATTGTCACTTACTTCAGTCCTTTTATAGTCCTGTTGTTAGTCCAGGACAATTTTGCCTGTTTTCCCTCTTCATATAGTGAGATCTCCTTTGTGCTCACCATCAATCTGATAGCATACTTCTCATGAACAATCCCAAAGTGCCCAAAATAAGTGTGCATCTTGCTCCCTGGGATGACCTTCTTATCTCCAATGATCTGGCCATTCACTACAATGCCTGAATATCCATTTTTACACATATAGTAGAAAAAAATAAATAAACCTAGTTACAATTACCCACACCAAAACAGATGTTTCTGTTTTTTGACAGAATCAATCACCTGTAAGTGGGTCGCTAACCAAATTGAAGATGGTTCCAGGTTTGTCATCAATGTTGAAGCACAAAGCATCATTCTGATCTGGCAGCTCAATGATAAAGTGTGGATCTCCATCAACTGCCAAACCCAAAGAACAAGAGACAAACATAAGTAACAGGTAAGAAAGTTATTTTTCTTTACTAAAAGAGTTGTCTTTAAAATGTATTCAAATTCACACCACAAAAATGACCTCACTTCTCACCAAGAATTGATGGGAGTAGATTATGGTGTTTTTTGGCAGCGAGTTTTTGGCCGATTTGGGTGAGGAGTTGATTTTTGCTAGCACTGCCTAACCCTAACTGAGGTGGAGCATAGAGAGCACCTATATCTTCAAGGGTATAGTTGTTCAATGGAGATGGAGACAGAAAGAGAGAGTGTTCATTCAAGAGTTTTTGCAGAATTCATTGTATAGCAAGACAAGATATGACAACTCAATGATGGCTAAATCAAAGGTTAAGTCCGCTTACCAGGTTCTGTTGTGTCCTCTCGCTGTTCTATGAAACAAAAGAATACAGTATTAATGTGTCACATAAGCACCTCTGCAGGAAATTGTTGCTTCAAATGGTCACATTTTTTGGGCCATCAGTGTTGTAATACTAATATTCAAGCCTGCATTGCTTCTACCCTTGAATTGCAAAACCACTTTATTGTGTAGAAGCCAACCAGAACTTCCGGAAGTTGGAGGTTTACAGGAAGAAAGGTAGGTTTACAAGGTGCTAGGCCGGTACAACGAATGGTTCCTTGGAAGAACTAGTTTTTGGATTTGTTGAAGTTAGTGAGTGGCCCATTTAAACAGGCCGCTATACGTAAGCTGTCCGCCATATTGGAAAGGTCAAAGACAGTCTGTGAACATTTAGAATTTTCATTTTTGGGTGAATACTATTCCTTTAAGTCACATAGGTTTGGAATGACATGAGCATAAGTAAATGATGACTGAATCTTAATTTTTAGGTGCCATATGGCTTCAAAGTTAAAAAAAAAATTACAAGTACCTTCGGTCAGCTTGTCAGCAACCAGCGTTTCTTCGTCTTCGGTCTGTGGTTTGGTGACCACCATGGATGTAAGCGGTGTGACAAAGTTATACCTTAGAGAAAGGTCTAGAGCTTCAGCTGTGGCATTCTCCTTGTCCTCTGGTGAGCATTTTTCTCTGTCAACAAATTTAATTGGACATTGTATTATTTTTTTGTCATTCTCAGGTAATAGTTGAATTATTTGAACACAAATGTCTCAAGCTGACATTTTATCCAAGAGCTGCTGGATGGTCAGATATGCCCACAGTCGCTCTATGAAATCGCCAAAGATGTACTCCTGCTCAGGGAACACACTTTCCCACTCTTCAGCAATTGCTGGACTCTTGACCACAAACTGGTCTTCCAACTGAAATTGAATGTATGGCACTTACAAGACAGTACAATCAAACAAATTTTTCTTTAACAACTAATAGTGCCTCCCTTACCCCATGTGCAGATATTTCAGTCTGAAAGGTGTCAGTCTCAATTTCTTGTAGGCGTCCAGCTACCACTATCTCAGAGCCTTTGAAGAATTGCCTAAAGTGACTTTGTGTCAAGTCAGTTACAGCGTTGCCAGGATAATTGAGATTCACCTCAAAGAGAAGTGGGCTAGCCACCTCTTCATAAAAACCCTATAGAGAAGGAAATCATTCAGGGCCTTCCTGTTATCTGGATCAGGCTACATATATTAAATATAAGGTTTTATATTTATTGATTGAGAGTATACGGTTGTCAGTATACCTGTAGTTGAAGGGCAGCATCCGAGTCCTCATAGACTCTTCGAGCGAGTCCATCATTCTGCTTGGCCAACTTATCGAGGAGACTGTAGTCCACATCATAGCCAAAGCCCAAACAAAAGAGACTTATGCTTCCGTTAATAGCATTACGGACATTTTCTTGGATTGTGGATAGATGTTGCTGCCCTTAAACACACATTATTCAGTGCAGATTGTTAAATCAATATAATTGAAGGTTTGAGTTTTCTAAAGCAGGGGTTTTCAAACTTTTTGTTACCATGGACCTACAATATAATAATCCACTTGTAAGAGACATCCTAAAATATAAAGGCAACTGTGAAAAAAACCTATTTATACTGCTAGAGAAAATTTAACATGATGTTGTATTGTTTTCTAAATGAAATAAGTGGCCTTTTTATTAGGGCTGGGAATTGCCGTAGACCTCCCAATTCAGTATTACAAAAATATTTAACTGCCGGTTTCTTTTTGTCATTTTATAAATTTTTGCCCTCAGTGTCCGGAATGTTGTTTAACTTTTTGTTTAAAATGATTTAACAACAACCAAAAAAAAAATACATTTGAAACAATGGTGTGTAGTCAAGTATTTTTCAACTAACTAAATGTCTTCCAAAAATACAAATATTGAAAAACGCATTATGAGCAATAAAACAAAAGGTTTAAGCTGCCAAAGTTTTCTGGACAAGAGCAGTGGACAGTGTTTTTCTTTTTCTCAACAATACTAATAATCAAATAATAAGCATAATCGACACCATAGACAGCGGCAGCTCGCTTTATGCTACATTTACGTTGTAAGACTTTTATTTTGGGATATTAGGTTTTGTCCTTTCTGATTACAATTCCTTAATCAATTTGCATCACACAAGCATCATACACTTTATTTTTGCAGAGGTGAATATATGCTACCTCCTTTGAAAGTTAAACTTCTTTTAACGTCACACAGAATCTTAAAAATGTGTGCTCAAAGTTGAGATGCTGCAAAAGAGTACCCCTTTTTTCCCCTATAAAGCCATAGCACTCCTCTGTACCCAGTTTGAAACCCCCTGTTCTAAAGCATATTGTATGCCCAATAAAGACATCACCTTTTGAGCTAAGATTACTTGATTATCACAAATTAATTTATAAATTTTTAGTAATTATTACCAAACAAAACAGTTTAAAACAGTCTTTTATTCTCAATGCAAAACCAATACACACCAGAACTGGGTCGGCCATCAGTCAGTAGGATGATCATAGACATGTCTGGGAAGTAGTCACTTTTTTCTGAGGTGAGCATGTCCACAGCATACAAAATGCCCTCGTTTATATCAGTCACTAATGGAAAAATATGAGAAAATGTTTTAATACAGCATCAGTAATGTTGGCATTTAATGGGTGGAATACTATGCAGTGAAGATTTTCCCTAAACTGACTGGATAAATACCAATAATTTACTGTAAAATAGAGGTATCTTGTGCTGCATTACATGAAAGCCATGGCTCTATGTGTCGAGTAATAACAGCTGAGCCATGATTTCAACCTTGTGCAGGGTTTACAGTATGAAGTTTCGCTTCATACTTACTGTGTCTTGCTTCAATAGTCTGGACAAATTCTTTTGCTGCTGTCACATTTTCTGGTGTAGCTTTGCTAAGAGATGGTCTCCACGACTCTATAACGTCATCAAACGTGACCAGCCCAAAGTAATCATCTACATGCAAGTCACTTAATATGGTCATCAGAGCTTCTCGAGTCTACCAACAGAAAATCGGAAGATGACTTAAATGTGCAAACTAGGAAAGTGGACGAAAAATATATGGAAAGTATTTGTTGGACTCGCCTGTTCCATCTTCTCTCCTTCCATTGAGCCACTTCGGTCTATCACAAATACCACATTCTTAGGCATTTGTGGCAAATTTTCTGGAGCAAAGAAGTGTACAAAGTAGCCATTTACTATCTGAAACAGAGAAACACAAGAACCATTAGAATAATGCGTGATTGGTAAGAAATTCATTGTAAAAATTGCTGATATTGTACCTGAATTTCACCTATATCCTGTGGGTGGTTAACATCATACTTGATGAATAAATCTCCATCAATCAATGTCCCTTCACAGTCTGAGCATTTTTTCTGCTGATCCAATGTAGGAGAGAAGTACACATGTGCCTGAGGAGGATCATAGAAGATCAGAGCATACCAAGCAGTGTTTAGATGTTTTTAGACTCCTTATTAGTGAAATGAGATACTGTGTGTTCTGTTAAGATCATAGCTTTAATCACTAGATAAAAAATGCTTAGAAATGCTTATTACTGGAAACTGCTGCCTGGTTAGGACACAGTGTAAGGTAGAGCTAGTCAACCAAAATAAACTAGTCTCCAGGGGCCGGTTGCACGAGCTGAACGTGAAAAATTGGGTGTAAGCTTTACAAAATATCCCTGTCTACGCCTTTTCAGCGCTAATTTTTCACTGTGTCTATTTAGTAAATCCTTACAGTAGTTTAACGCTAAAAGTAAAAGTAAATCTGGCCCCATGTGTGAACAGGACCGCTTAAAAAAATACTGGTAAATTGGTTCTGGCAATTCAGTAAGGGAAGTTGTAACATTACCAGTAAATTACCGGCAGATGCTGTGTGTGAATAAAGAGATTACCGGTATGATCACGTACGAAGTCAGAACACGCTGACGTAAGAAGTCTGCTTTGGGCCAATCAGTCATAAGTTCTTATGGAGATGATGTGATTACTCTGCGCAGTTTACAGTAAGCTCTTTAATAGTTTTTCTATGTAAATATGTACTAATAGACATCTTGGACCGTTGCGCCACGTCTCACACTTTTTTCAACGTGTCACACTCGAGGCACAGCCTTCTTTTCCTTTTATCAGTGCTGCGACTCTGCAGTTAGATGCTATTATGTGCGTCTCATGTTTTTAAGAGAAAGAAGGCGTTCTGTTTGATCATCCACTTATGCCTGTCACACAGACGGTAATTTTTTTTTAATTGAACAGCTTGGTGTGTCCCTGGTTTAAGAGATTATATATATAGTCACAATGGTTGCAATTATAAGAAATAGTTACAATGAACTGATTATTTGATTATTTGATTTATTTGATATACATAAGCTTTCAATCCATCAATTTTGGGGGATTGTTGGAGAGTTTTCATTCAAACCTTTTTATCAGCGACAGTTTTCTTCACTAGAGGAAGCAACTCATTGGTGATGAATGTACCATTGACATCCACAAATGCAATTCCATTAGGTTCATAGATATCTACCACAATCTGTGGATGAGAGACAGGACTGATATAACATAGTTTGGAATATATATGTGTAGTAAAAGAGTTTGAGAGAGAAACTAATGATGAACCTCAAAATTCTGAATTAGCTGTTCAGGCCGTACACCTATCATGATCTCATAGCTGCCAAGATGCCGCTGTAGCAGCTCTTCATAAGTAAGAGTGAACGTGACGTGGCTCTGGGGTGGGATATTCACAGACACTGAGAACTTCTCCATGTGCCTCCCCGAAGCCCTGAAAAAGCAAAAACAACTCTGATATCTGATAACTGAGATTAGCAAATACTGCAAAAACAAATATGTGTACTCGGTCAGCATTCCAGAGCTTTGCCATTGACCTGTACTCACTTAACCAGACCAGCAGTCTGGCCGGATGACACAGCGCTCTCATACTGCTGCCTGGCCCGCTCCTTTTCCTTCACTTCGCTGACATATATCCTGTCCTCAATCTCTCTGAAAAAACAAACACAAAGTATTTCATGAGGCAATAGTAGTTTCTGGGCATGCTAAAAATGTTGCAAGTGTTATATATATTTATAGCTTGTCAACAAAGGACTAACATGCTAAAGTTGGCGATGAAGGCTGTTTTGGGTAAGTCCACCTCAAAGAATACTTCCTGTGGTGCATTGCCTGTGTTCAGGGCTTTGGTGGTCATGACTGTGTGAGCAAAACGAGACGCGACCTTGCAGTCCACTCGCATACTTTGCACTTCTATCTGAGAGAGAGACTGAAAGATAGTAAGAGAAAGTTAGAGAATCTACTGTACAGTTGTAACTTATTTTTAAAATATGGCACATCTGGAATTATATGTACAAAGTATTAGAACAAATTATTCTCTTTCATAAATTATGGGACATCCCCAACAAATACTGTTGCTTTCAATACATTATAGTTTTATGACTAACTTTGCAAAGCCACGCCCCACTGCTTCTTGCATGTAATTGCAAAATAGGGGCATGTGAGTTATGGTCAAGAAGTCAGTGTTTAGGTCTATTTACTCCAAGATGAAAGTTTGGTTGTGCGATTTAAACCTTTTATTTTATTTAAATGATTGGCTGTTACTGCGTCTCTCCAAACCTACATGAAAATAAATTTGACTGCTGTTAAAGGGTTAGTTCACCAAACATTTTTTAATTCTGTCATTAATTCCTCACCCTCATGTTGTTCCAAAACCAAAGACCATAACTTTGTTCATAATCGGAACACCAATGAAGATATTTTTGATGAAATCCGAGAGCTCTTTGACCCCTCCATAGACAGCAATTTAATTAACACTAGTCCATGTGACTGCAGTATTTCAACTTTAATTTTATTAAGCGACGAGAATACTTTTTGTGTGCAAAAACAAACAAAAATAATGACTTTATTCAACAATATCTTCTAGCCTGTGTCAGACTCTTATGCTGTTGATGCACTGTAAAAAACTTTCAATAACATTGCTAATTATTAGCAATTGCTCTAATCATTTTTATTTAACTTTAAATGATCATAAATAACACTGCTGTGAAGTACTGTACCTTTACTTGTCAATGTATTGACAGAAGGTGAGACATTTCACATGTAGTATGTTTAAAACTACATGGAACTTCCATGGAATACCAAAGGAAAAATTTTGCTGAGAAATGTATTTTTTGACCGATGCTACATTCTCAGCATCAAAGTGTCATAAAAGTAATCCATTCAAATTGTGCATTATTTTCTAAGTTAGGGTTGTCACAGTACCAAAAATATCAGTAGTCAGTACCAATACCAGTACAATTTTTCTGTTCTCTGTACAAATTTCGGTACCAGAGCAAAAACTGTTGAATGAGTGTTTAAACTTTTTTTTTTTGCCTCATCTGTTGGTTATCATCACTGTCAATCATCACAGTTTCCGATTCAATTAGACATTTAAATATGGTTGTGAATCCAGAAACTTTTTAGTGTACTTAGCAGCATGAAAAACTAAACTTGTTTTCAGATTGTGAATGGTTAATACACAAAAAGCAATAGAAGAGCCTCCCTTTATAATCACTAAGGTTGTCTAGAATTTTTTTCTTTTCTTTTTTTAAGAGCTAGGTCACATTTTCCATAAGCCCAATGACCATACCATGTACCATAAATGATGGATCTTAGTGAGCCCCCCTCATCTCAGCTTCCAAAACAACATTCCCAGTTGTCTCTCCCTGATGACGGTCTTTTTCATATTACTTCATATTACTTTTTGTAATCACTAAGGTTGTGTCCACCAAATAATTTTTTCCTAGGGCCAGCATATTGTTTCAATTGTTTTCAATGGGAACGCCAGCAGCATGACTATGCTCTGAGCGTCTTTTTCATGCTTTTTCATCCTTTTTCATGCGTTTTTTTACAGACGAAGATAGTTCAACTTTGGTTAAAACGCAGTGCTCATCACTGTCACTTTTTACTCAGCCGTCCATTCACAGTGGAGGAGGGGCAGGACAAATACTACACCAACCAACAGCCAGATCCTGCTAATATAATGGCAACAGACGACAACAACAAGCACAACAATGGAACAATATCATTTAAAACAAGAGCCAGAGCCAATACTTTACATTGTACTGGCAGTTTTATATTCAGAAACAAACTATCTGCGAAAACAGCCTAAGGCTGTCAATCTTTAAAGTGCGAGCTCACTGAATTCTACCTTATCGTTGAAACGGTGCTTTAATGGGAGCAACGCCGCGAACAACGTTGTGTATAAGCATGCGACCACAATTTATTTGCGGTAAAAAAGTTTTTATGACATTTGAAGTATCAACATTTATGTGCTAAAGTTAATTGGAAAAAGATTGTATCGACATTTGCAAAATATTGTCGATAATTGGCATTAGATGGAGATCTGTTCCTTAGATGGAAACCTGGCTAGTGACATTCACCAGATTTATGCTTTTTATGTAGATTTGAAAAAACATGAAAGCATTGAAGCACAGAATGTAAAATCTTACCTGTCTTGCGGAATTATTGTTTTGATCTCTGATGTTCATAGTGCCTTGAGCTTTAGCAGTAACAAACAGACAAATACACAAACACATCCACAGCATGACTTTCACTGCAGACATGGTGAAGCCTGGTCCGAACTGACTTCAACTCTGCCTGTTAATGTTCTTAAAAGAGAGTGAGAAAGAGAGAGACAGATGAATGAGTGCCTGTGTGTGTTGTACGGGCGCTGTAAGAGTTGCCAAGGGGTGTGTGAATGTGCCCAATAATCTAGTACATTCTCCCCTGCCTACCCACTCCCTCCACCCAAAACAGCAGAGTTCACTAATGATAGCCATCGAAATTATTTTCTAGATCACCATTCAAATATTACCCAATCAATAACACTCATAACCTTTTTGCAACATCCACATCTGTCTGTATCCTATCTTTATATATATATATATATATATATATATATATATATATATATATACACTCACCTAAAGGATTATTAGGAACACCATACTAATACTGTGTTTGACACCCTTTCGCCTTCAGAACTGCCTTAATTCTACGTGGCATTGATTCAACAAGGTGCTGAAAGCATTCTTTAGAAATGTCGGCCCATATTGATAGGATAGCATCTTGCATTTGATGGAGATTTGTGGGATGCACATCCAGGGCACGAAGCTCCCGTTCCACCACATCCCAAAGATGCTCTATTGGGTTGAGATCTGGTGACTGTGGGGGCCATTTTAGTACAGTGAACTCATTGTCATGTTCAAGAAACCAATTTGAAATGATTCGAGCTTTGTGACATGGTGCATTATCCTGCTGGAAGTAGCCATCAGAGGATGGGTACATGGTGGTCATAAAGGGATGGACATGGTCAGAAACAATGCTCAGGTAGGCCGTGGCATTTAAACGATGCCCAATTGGCACTAAGGGGCCTAAAGTGTGCCAAGAAAACATCCCCCACACCATTACACCACCACCACCAGCCTGCACAGTGGTAACAAGGCATGATGGATCCATGTTCTCATTCTGTCTACGCCAAATTCTGACTCTACCATCTGAATGTCTCAACAGAAATCGAGACTCATCAGACCAGGCAACATTTTTCCAGTCTTCAACTGTCCAATTTTGGTGAGCTCGTGCAAATTGTAGCCTCTTTTTCCTATTTGTAGTGGAGATATATATATATATATATATATATATATATATATATATATATATATATATATATATATATATACACTCACCTAAAGGATTATTAGGAACACCTGTTCAATTTCTCATTAATGCAATTATCTAATCAACCAATCACATGGCAGTTGCTTCAATGCATTTAGGGGTGTGGTCCTGGTCAAGACAATCTCCTGAACTCCAAACTGAATGTCAGAATGGGAAAGAAAGGTGATTTAAGCAATTTTGAGCGTGGCATGGTTGTTGGTGCTAGACGGGCCGGTCTGAGTATTTCACAATCTGCTCAGTTACTGGGATTTTCACACACAACCATTTCTGGAGTTTACAAAGAATGGTGTGAAAAGGGAAAAACATCCAGTATGCAGCAGTCCTGTGGGCGAAAATGCCTTGTTGATCCTAGAGGTCAGAGGAGAATAGGCCGACTGATTCAAGCTGATAGAAGAGCAACTTTGACTGAAATACCCACTCGTTACAACCGAGGTATGCAGCAAAGCATTTGTGAAGCCACAACACGCACAACCTTGAGGCGGATGGGCTACAACAGCAGAAGACCCCACCGGGTACCACTCATCTCCACTACAAATAGGAAAAAGAGGCTACAATTTGCACAATCTCACCAAAATTGGACAGTTGAAGACTGGAAAAATGTTGCCTGGTCTGATGAGTCTCGATTTCTGTTAAGACATTCAGATGGTAGAGTCAGAATTTGGCGTAAACAGAATGAGAACATGGATCCATCATGCCTTGTTACCACTGTGCAGGCTGGTGGTGGTGGTGTAATGGTGTGGGGGATGTTTTCTTGGCACACTTTAGGCCCCTTAGTGCCAATTGGGCATTGTTTAAATGCCACAGCCTACCTGAGCATTGTTTCTGACCATGTCCATCCCTTTATGACCACCATGTACCCATCCTCTGATGGCTACTTCCAGCAGGATAATGCACCATGTCACAAAGCTCGAATCATTTCAAATTGGTTTCTTGAACATGACAATGAGTTCACTGTACTAAAATGGCCCCCACAGTCACCAGATCTCAACCCAATAGAGCATCTTTGGGATGTGGTGGAACGGGAGCTTCGTGCCCTGGATGTGCATCCCACAAATCTCCATCAACTGCAAGATGCTATCCTATCAATATGGGCCAACATTTCTAAAGAATGCTTTCAGCACCTTGTTGAATCAATGCCACGTAGAATTAAGGCAGTTCTGAAGGCGAAAGGGGGTCAAACACAGTATTAGTATGGTGTTCCTAATAATCCTTTAGGTGAGTGTATATATATATACTGTACATACATTGGGACGGTGCTGATTGTCTGAACGCGTATAGAATCATGACAATTCATTGGATGATGGCGCGGCATCTCCCTAGCGGTGCTATGTCACTCACTCTTATATAGTGAACGCGCCATCTGCTCCTCAGAAGAAGAAGCCCATTCGGCAGCAAGTGGAGCTTGGCAGGGGACCGAAGCGACCAGTTCATACGGAACCCGGGAACCAGGGGCCGGATCTAAATCCAGGTTATAAAACCTGATAAAAGTGTGCAGATAGCACCAAGCTGTTCCAAAGGAACTCCCCTAAAAAGAGCTTGGGAATATGCAATACTGCGCACCTCATAAGCCAAAGAAATTGTGTCTCACCCAGTGAGAGATCCTGTGTTTAGAGGCGTACAAACAACTGAGACGACTTGCACCACTGGCCGGAGCAGTCCACATATGTCTTTTTAAGCCTGAACTGGGCAAAGCAAATTAAGCTTCTCCTCCTCAGCTGAGGAAAAAGAAGGGGGACAGAAAGAGTGAAGCACGATCACTTGAGAGCGGAATGACGTGGACATAACTACGGGGATATAACCAGGTCTGGGACGAGACCGAAAACGAGGTCCTGACGCTCTGTGGTCATTAAAAATCCCATGGCACTTCTCGTAAAGAGTAGGGGTGTAACCCCGGTGTCCTGGCCAAATTCCCTCCATTGGCCCTTACCAATCATGGCCTCCTAATAATCCCCATCCACTGAATTGGCTCTATCACCCTCTCTTCTCTCCACCTATCGTTGGTGTGTGGTGAGCGCACTGGCGCCATTGTACTGTGGCCTTTGTCGCATCATCCAAGTGGATGCGTCACGCTGGTGGTGGTTGAGGAGATATATCGGGCCGATATTTGTCATTTTTTTATATATCGGCATCAGCCGATATCCATATTTAGTAGCGCCGATTTAAAGTGCACTATTGCACTACTGATTTTAAAGTCAGGCACAGGTTTGCTTACTTGCCGTTAACTTTAAGGACTGTAGTCAAAAACTATCAGCAGCTTGCTTGCTAACATATAAGCCCCAATGTTATAAGTTCTGATTTATTTTTCCTGTATCGGAGTCTGAGAATTTCACTCTGTGCGTGGGGTGGAGAAGGCGGCAGCTCTCACAAACACTGCAGTGTGATTGAGGGCGAGGGCGAGGGCTACGTTACACCGCCCTGCTCACATACAGCACCGTGCTCGGAGACACTGCTGTCCTGACTGAGATAAATTAGAAAATGTTTAAGAGATCGTTAATTTAGTTGTATACATGTTCTCCCATCCATATATTCTGTCACAAGTAATTCTGGGTTTTACACGATTCTTTCGTAGTGTGGTTTTGGTAAAATTTACTAAAGTAAACATTGTCACGTGTGTACTTCTCACCTCTGTTTCCTGATGGTTTATAGAACAATTACTCAGAGTCGCCCTCGAGTATAAACATCTCTCCAAACGGACAAGGCACGTGCACATTCAGCGGAGGCTCGCGCTGGGGAGGCAGACGAAAGTATAAACAAGGCTAAAGCACCCTCAAACGCAAGCAAAAGCACCCTCAGTTGATACTGTAATAATATACTGGCGAAACAGATTTGCACATTTGTGTTCGCGCTCTGGAGAGCGCCAAATGTGAGAGCGTCATCTATTTACAACGTGTTTTTGCAGCGGTGAGTAATGTAGCCAGATCTCTGGAACGCGATCAGAGTTTTTATTCAGTGCTAACTTAGAGTTAATGCAGGCTCGCGAAACTCAAGGCTATACAGTCTATAAAATCCATTGAATAAAACTATTGTTTTTCATGCTGCTAAGAGGACCGATGGCCAACTGCATGCTGCAAAGTTTCGGAAGTGACATCTAAATATAAATGCTGGATTCACTCTGCACGAGATAGAAATATCCTCCTGAGACCCAGAATAGAGGTTTTGCCTCTGTAGAGGACATTATATTTTAGTGAATTTCTCTGACAACATACACAGTTTTGTCTGGATATTCTTATGAAATATGATATTATATTAGATATAGTGTATAGATGCATTTCATAGAATGGGAATGGCATTTATGGCCATGTTTATCATTAATACTTGGTCAGTTTATCGGTCAGTTGATTTGTTTGGTTAACTTTGCAGTGCACAAAATTAAGATTCGAGAGATGGTTCAAATCAGTGTTCAATAAATGAAGTTAAGTTTAGAAATGTTGTGCATCCACTTATTATTAGTGTGACATTTTAGCATGCAAATGAAGGGGAAAACTAAATATCAACCCTAAAAATCGGCAGCATTCATATGCATTCATTCAAGACCCGGGGCAAACTCCATGCAAGGCTCACTCACAGAAAGAGCCTGCAGATCCACCACACGCTTGAGAAAGGCCAATGCTAACAAAAGCGCCACCTTGAGAGTCAAAATTCAGTCTGGAGCTGACTCCAAGGGTTCAAAGGGAGGCTCCAATAGCTTCTTCAAAACAACCGATAAATCCCAGGTAGGGACACTAATAAGATGTGCAGGCCTCAAGTGTCTAAATCCACGCATTAATGAAGAGACCAAACGATGTCTATCTAGGGGGACCTTGTCTGACTCCCGATGGGCAGCGATAGCTGTGACATAAACTCTCAAAGTAGTTGCAGCCTCTCCAGGCACAAACTTATCCTGCAGGAATTCCAGCACTGAACCAACAGCTGACTGGCAGCTGACTGGATCCACTGCACGAGTCGTACACCGAGACTCAAAGACCTTCCACTTAGAAAAATACAGCCGTCTAGTAGAAGGCTGTAGTACAAGCGTTATCAATGGTTTTCCGAACATTAGCAGGAAGACCAGATGCCATTTTCGTTAGCGATTGCCCCTAGCGAACGGCCACAGCCTCCATATCTCAGGTCGAGGAAGCCAAATCCTGCCCTGGAGCTGAGACAACAGATCTCTTCTGATAAGAATCTGTCAAGGGGACCCCTCCACCAGGGAGCTTAGTTCTGAGAACCACGTCTGGGATGGCCATAATGGAGCTATCAGAAGGAGGCGGATTTCACACTCCCTCACTCTGCAAAGGCCTGCAGGGAGTAGCTTGACCGGAGGGAATGCATACAGTCACAAATCCGGCCACGGATGAGAGAAGGCATCTATCCCCAGAGGAGTCGGAAAAGACGGGGTGAACCACAAGGGCCCTGTGTCGAGGCCTGCGTCGAGCCCTGCGACGCAAAGAGGTCCACTTCTGCCTTGCGGATAATGCTCCAAACTTGAGCCACTGTTTGATGGTGCAACATCCACTCCTGCCCAAGGTGTGCGACCGTGAGCCTATCTGGCGATTTACGTGCGACACCACTGCCATGTTGTCCGTCCTGACAATGACATGACAGCCCATCAGGGCCGGAAGGAAGTGATCCAGGGCCAGAGAGACGGCTCGCAACTCTAGGCAATTTATGTGCCACGAGAGAAGCTCGCCTGTCCAAACACCGCACACCGGTCTGCCCTTGAAGATTGCACCTCAACCGGCCAAAGAGGCTCGCTAATCTTGAGCCTTGAAGCAAAAAGGGGTGTCTTTCCACATTCAAAAAGCACAAAGGCAACTGCGTGACACTCTTAGCAAACGGAAGGCAGACCAAGAAGGACGGATGCCCCTGAGTTTCATCCACCACAAGAATGGTCTCATATGAAGGAGACCCAAAAGCAGCACAAGAGAGGCTGCTGCCATGAGCCCCAGAAGCTTGAGACATACACCCACCGCAACATGATGGCCGAGCCTGAAACGGGCCAAGCATGCACGGAGACTGGAAACTTGAGCAGGGGCCAGACGGGCCTACATCAAGAGAGAATTGAGTTGGACACCCAGGAAAGTGGTCTGCTGAGAAGGAGTTAAGACACTCTTCTGGGCATTCAACCTGAGACCAAGAGATAGGAGTTGGTGGAGAAGGACATCTTTGGCTTGGCTTGCTCAGTTGGGGACACTAAATTTTCAACTAAATTAACTATATCAACTAAATGATCTGCCCACATTGACACTATATGATAATTGAAATTAGCTGGATAACATCACCGTTTTCTCCAGAGCGGCTGTACAGCCGATTCATAATCTGTTGCATTGTATTCCTGTTTAACACTGTGAAGCTGCTTTGAAATAATCGACATTGTTAAAAGCGCTATATAAATAAAGTTGACTTGACTTGACATCCCTGTGATGACACACCAACTCTCTGGAATGAGCCAGTCATCTAGATAATTTAGTACACTGGAACCTTAAAGGGACCAGAGCTACATCCATGCACTTGGAGATTATCCGTGGAGCCAAAGCTAAAAGTGACCAAATGGAAGGACACGATACTGATTTCCCCCAAAAGCAAACCCCGAGGAACTTCCTGTGCCGTGGAATGACCTGGATGTGGAAATATGCGTCCTTCAGGTCTACGGTGACGAACCAGTCCCCTGTTCAAATCTGCGCCAGGATAGTTTTTAATGTCAGCATTTTGAACTTCCCTTTTGTAGAAGGAAAAATTCAGGTGACGCAGGTCCAATATGGGTTCGCAGACCCCCGTCATTCTTTGGAACGAGAAAGTAGCGGCTGAAGAAGCTTTTCAAGTCCGAAGGAGGAACATCCTCTATCGCTACCTTCAGGATGAGGGACTTCACTTCTTGCTGCAGAACAGAAGCTTCTAGGGCGCTGTTCGTGACAGTGGGGTGAACCCCATCAAAGCAAGGAGGGTTGCAGCAGAACTGGAGAGTGTATCTGAATTGGATTGTGCGGAGAACCCAGCGCGACATGCCTGACAGAAGCGAGAGGTAGTGGGCACAGAGCTAAAACAGCTGGAGGAGGGCCTGAGGTGTCCTCTAACTATGAAGATTGGCCCATAGGGGCCACTAAGGAGGTCTCTCTCATTCCGGGGTCTAGCATAGAGGCTGGAGCATTCGACACAGGGAAAAAGCCAGATGAGTCTCCTTCCGTGGGTGAAGCAGCATGAGCGAGAAGATGTATTGAGGGGGATAGCCTGGAGCATCTCTGTCCAATACAGGAAGATGGTGTTGGTAGGCTGACTCTGTATCCCCAAGCTGATTTTGATCCGGAAAGCATCTTAAGGGGGAACAGATACGCTTCAGCTGTCTGTCCCTCCCTTCTGAGATGGGGGAAGCTCTCTGTTTCTTAACCCGTAGGAACGCCCCTGCAAAGCTGAATCAGTGGGTTCGCCTCTCCAAACAAACCTTACTGGGAGATAGGGGCATCCAGTAGGACGACCTTCTCTTTTCCGCGGATT
This sequence comes from Rhinogobio ventralis, assembly GCA_039654625.1. Classification (NCBI taxonomy): domain Eukaryota; kingdom Metazoa; phylum Chordata; class Actinopteri; order Cypriniformes; family Gobionidae; genus Rhinogobio; species Rhinogobio ventralis. Next base: position 30,789,378 of record CM077213.1, on the reverse strand, counting down.
TTGTTGACATTTAGCCATAGGTGGCGCTCAACAGCCACCAAACCCACCATGGTTCGCCCAACCGCATGTGCAGCGTGCTTAGGATTTGCCTACGAGGGCGGTAGTGGCCAACGTGTCCTCAACCACAAAATTTCACAAAACTTGCAGCCGGAAGCACCATAACCATTTTCTTTCAGGGTTTTTTCGTTGAACTTTTTACGTTCACTTAAGACAAACCTGCGCCCTATTCGAAGGTCGATTGCATCACAGCGGCGCGCCAAAGGCTGTCCCAATTTGAAGGCTCCTTCAAATGCGGCCTCAAACCACGTCCTTCGTTTCCCAGGCAATGAAGGATAAAACAGATGGATCCTTCGTGGCCTACCCTACCCCAGAATTCATTGGTCGCCTGTGACGACAGAGGTTGCTTTACATGTCAGTCAGACAGCTTCTGGGCGGTCCTTGGCCAATGAAAGCTGCTATAAAGTCCAGACCTTCTGCCATCAGTCTGAAGGTCTGGCTACGCGATACTAATTATGGTTGTTGTCGTGCAATAACAGATGGCTAGGTGGTGCAATTAAAATAAATCTGTATTGAGCATTGCAGGGAGCTGTGTAAAAATATAAATAAATATAAATGTACACTTAGCATGGGCAAGTTTGTGAAAGGACTGCCTGTGCCAGGTAAATGTAAAGCAGACAAATATGTCAGACTTCACAACTACTAAAACATAAAATGTTCTCTGCAAAAGGAGGGCAGTCAGAAAGAGTTTCAGAACCACTACATTGCTCCATGGTCCAGTTCTGACGTCCACGTATGTGCTTTCTGCAGTGGACATGGGTCATCATGGGCACTCTGACTTTTCTGCGGATATGCAGCCCCATACGCAGCAAACTGCGATGCACTGTGTATTCTGACACCTTTCTATTATGAGCAACATTACGTTTTTCAACAATTTGAGCTAGCTTTCCTATTTGATGGGCCAGATGGGCTAGTCTTCGCTCCCCACATGCATCAATTAGCCTTGGGCACCCATGACCCTGACCCTGGTTCACCAGTTGTCCTTCCTTGCACCACCTTTGGTAGGTACTAACCACTGCATACCGGGAAACCCCACAAGACTTGTGTTTTGGATATGCTCGGTCAGAGGATGGATGGAGGCATCTAGCCATCACTATTTGGTACTTGTCAAAGTCACCTAGATCTTGTCCATTTTTCCTGATTTCAACACATGAAATTCAATAACTGTTTACTTGCTGTCTAATATATCCCAGCCATTGACAGGTGCCATTGTAACAATATAATCTGTCTGTCTATATATTCCATCCATCTATCCATCCGTCAATCTATATACAGTCCATCCATCCATCATCCATCCACCCATCCATCCATCCATCCATTTGTGAGTCTATATACAGTTAATTCATCCATCCATCCATATATAGTACACCCATCCATCCATCTATCCGTCAGTCTATATACAGTACATCCATCCATCCATTCATCATCCATCCATATATAGTACATCCATTCATCCATCCATCCATATACAGTACATCATTCATCCATCCGTCAATCTATATACAGTACATCCATCCATCCATCCACCCGTCAGTCTATATACAGTACATTAATTAATTCATTCATTCATCCATCCATCCGTCAGTCTATATACAGTACATTAATTCATTAATTCATTCATCCATCCATCCATCCATCCATCCATCCATCCGTCAGTCTATATACAGTATATCCATCCATATTTTGTCTGTCTGTCTATATATATCCTGTCTACCTGCCTGTCTGTCTAAGAGCTGTTGGTTGTGTTTGCTAAGACAAACATTAACATTATTTTTTAAATTATTTTATTCATTATTATTATTAAATATTTAACCCTAACTTTTAAACGTTGGCTGTTTTAGTTTTCCAACAATTTGGGTGTGAAGTGAAAATGTAAAATAAAAATGCTGTTAATGTATAAAAATGTATATATATTTAAAATAAATTATCCTTGAAACAGAACCTTTTGAGTACATTCAGTACAGTTGCTTTTTGTGGTGTGATGAGAAACTCTTTAGACCCTCAGTTTGTTTGAATAACACACAGATCCTCTCATTTATCAGAAGCGCCTCTTACAAACTGCTTCTATACAGTGTGTTCTGAGAGAGAGTTAATGTCCCGTAAGTTGACGAACAGCGGCCAAATGACAAGTAATCAAACTGCTGAGAGAAATAGAGAGAGCGATCAAGTGTGTCAATGAGTCTGTTCATGGTTTTCGGGACTTCAGTGTGTCATGTCTGGTCAGCATTGCTAGGGTGCGAGTGTTTGTGTGTGTTTTGCTTTTCTCACCACTCCCTTTTTAACAAGACTGAAGTCAGATATGATGTCATTCTTCAAAAGGTAAACATTCAGTCAGCGCTTAAGCAACACAACTCAAGGGTGTCTGCAAACGTGCCCTCACTGTGCATCAAAAATATTTGCATGGGATCTACCTCTAGCTCTCCTTTTTTCTATTTCTTATATGTATACATAGCCACCATCATATAGGCCAGGGGTTTTAAAACTGGGGTTCTGGGACCCATGGGGGGCCACAAGGGGTTGCTAGAGACTCTGCAAAACAATTGAAAGGAAAAATAAATGTAATATATAAATATATAACACTGTTGAAGTTAAGATGTGTACGAATAATAATATACTTGAAATAATATGCAATAATAATATAATACTGTTGTAATATTTATTACTGATATTTTATACATATTTGATAATATTGCAATTTAATTTAGTTTTCTAAATATTAAGTCATGAAATCCTGAGATTCATTGTGATTATTCTATTGACCACACTAGTTTTTAACAGCAAGTATGCAATCTGTATGTAGTGTCAGCACATTAAAGCAATTCTTTATTTTTATTTTTGACAAATCACGCTTAATATTTCCTTGGTCTTTTTATATGTAAAAATACATCTGCTCTTATATTTTAGGACAAAGGTCCTTTAAAGGGGGAACATCTCGGTTACGTATGTAACCCTCGTTCCCTGAGGAGGGAACGGAGACGTAACGTCAGTGACTGACGAATGGGGGTTTCACTTAGAAGCCTATCATCTTTGAGATGTAAAAAAGCGCCCAATGGCGATGCAATGCCATGGGCATGCGGAATTTGCATAGCGTGACTCCGCCCCACCTCATGGGTATATAAAGAAGTATGCTGGCAACATCGCATTATGTTACCTGCTGAGGAGCAGAGGGACGTTACGTGGCAGAGGGACGTTACGTCTCCGTTCCCTCCTCAGGGAACGAGGGTTACATACGTAACCGAGACGTTCCCTTTTGTTCAGTCACTCCGAGTAACGTCAGTGACTGACGAATGGGGGTCCCAATTTAATCACACCTCGGCTGTCATCCAGTGCCCTGCGTAAGTGTGAGCTCCCTGTCGTAAGGCTAGTACGGACGAAGGACTCCAACTTAACACAGGAATACCAAGGTACACTGGGAAGCATATTCCACGTGGAAACATGCACCAAATGCCTGCCCGTAGGGAGGACTTAGAGAGGCACGTATGACCCGCGAGGGGCTGCATACGGAAGAACTCTGGGGAAACCAGCCGAAGGTGGAAAACTTTTACCCCCGGTGTAAAACACAGTCCCCCACAGTCAACTGCCGCATCCTGACAGAGGAGACCAGGGAAAGACGCACGTTCCATGGGGGTCTGCTCTGACAGGAGGCAGGCGCCAGAGGGGGACGAGAGTGACGTGGCCCGGTGGCGGCGCACACTGCCATACGGAATCAGTTCTTTCTTTAACCACATTAGGGACAAAAGAGTCTCCCCCGGCCCTCCACCGGGGGAAGGAGTGGCCCTGCTGCCATCTCCTGAAAAGAACTGCCCATCCCTGAGCTGTCTGCGTCTGGAGCGCCGCTTAACCTGGCGTTTAGCGGGCTGCGGGGCTGGAGTGGACTGGGGCGCCTTCCTTCGGCATCCTCCACGGCATGGCCCAGGCGAAGGCTGCTGCTGGGGCCGGGCGGGAGGGGTTGGGAGCCTTAGGAGGGTGCCCTCGGCGGCGAGCAGGCTGAGGCAACTGTGCTGGCAGCGGAGTGAAGGCAGCAGCTGGCCGCCAGGGCAGTATGTGCTTAATGGCCTCAGTCTGCTTCTGGGTGGTTGAGAACTGTTGGCCAAAGTTCTCAACCACGCCGCCATCCTGGGATATGGGGGCGTAGAGGAAACAAGTTTGCTTGGCGTCCCGCATGTCGGACAGGTTTAGCCACAGGTGTCTCTCCTGGACCACAGCTGTGGACATCACCTGACCCAGGGAGCGTGCGGTCATCCATGAGCCCAGGGTCAGCTCTACCCTTGTGCATGTCCTGGAGACGGTAGATTGGGGTGTGGCAGAGGGGACTCTCACTTCTTTACGAAGCTCATCGAGTCTCGACCGCAGCACCGTGATGGTCATGTTCCCGCAGTGAGAACATGACACATCCATAAACGCTGCCTGAGTGTGCTGAAAGCCCAGGCATGTCAGGCAGTGATCATGCCCATCAGAAGGCGATAACGACCGGCCGCACCCAGAATCGCATGGGCGAGACATCCTGAAAAGGACGTGCCACGTGCAAGCTCTTTTTGAGAGAGGAAGCTCCGCAGTAGTGCTGAAGTGCCGGGGGAAACACACACCAGCTGTATGCAGACCACTGCACAGATCAGCAGGCAGGCAGTATGTGATCGCTGGAACACGCCTTCACACCGACACCACTGGAGAGCTGCTCCTCTCGAAGAAGCTGACGAAAACTTAGTATCAGGCTTGAGGAGTGAAGAGGTAATCTTGGCTCCGAAGCAGAAACATAATGCGATGTTGCCAGCGTACTTCCTTATATACCCATGAGGTGGGGCGGAGTCACGCTATGCAAATTCCGCATGCCCATGGCATTGCATCGCCATTGGGCGCTTTTTTACATCTCGAAGATGATAGGCTTCCAAGCGAAACCCCCATTCGTCAGTCACTGACGTTACTCGGAGTGACTGAACGAAAGGGAACATCACATTTTGGATTAGACTTGTCTTTTTGCATCAAAAGCAATTGAAATAAATATAAATAAAAATAAAAAAGAAAATGTCAGATTGAATCTTGCTGTATTACAAAATCATCATCCTTTAGTTAAGATCTAAGTATGGAAGCTTGTTTCAGCCACGGAATAAAACAATTTAAAAGATAATTGCGACTTTTTTTATCGCAATTGTGAGATTATATTTCACAATTCTAACTTTTTCTCACAATTCTGACTTTTCCTCGCAATTCTGAGTTTTATTCTCACAATTGCGAGTTTATATTTCACAATTCTGACTTTTTTCTCTGACGACTTTTCACAATTGCGAGATTATATCTTGCAATTCTGACTTTATATCATGCAATTCTGATTTAAAACATGCATGGAATTCAGAGTTTATATCTCGCAATTCTGAATTTATCACTCGCAATTGTGAGAAAAAAAGTCGCAATTACATTTTATTTTTTATTTTTTATTCAGTGGCGGAAACAAGCTTCCACATCTAAGGCCTTTTGAATTTATAAAAAAAAAAACTTTAATAAAAAAACTAAAATTTAACTTTACAATAAAATTGGTAATATATTGAAACAATTTGTATTAAATTAGAAAATGAAAAATGGGGGGCTGGTGACCATTTGGACCCCACTGTACTTTTTTTCATATGCTTTAAATATCCTTGTCTCTAAACTTTATTCTGGACATTCTATTTGTCTTCATGACTGTTGACATTTTTAACCCCAATAAGAGCATTCTGAATCAGTGTTTAGTCAGTAATGCACGTTAAGTGTATGGGCTGTTAAGTTTTAGTTCTGTCCTGTCCCGTGGTTCCTGCAGTCTCACACTGGCACATACTGGGGAGGGGTAAGGGTGTGCTTGCAGAATCTCCATTTAGGAGGTGACATCATCACTGTAACATCATTGCCATGGAAATAAGGAAGAGTTTAATCCTAATGAATGTAGGATTTAAACATGTTAGGTCCTTTCTCACAGGATGTGTATAAAAAAAAAAAAGCTAGAATGAGCAGGTTTTTAAAAAAGTTTTTTTTTTAAAATGTGGCACTCATGGCGCAAGATGCACAAAAAACAGTGACTGCCGAATATGTCTGCAAAGCACAAACAGAATGTGTCCTTTGTAAAGGGCCTGTTGCTTTCTACCACTTGTCTTTTCTCTTCCCTGAGCATGAATATTAATTAGTAATTTCAGTTTGATTGTCAGTGCTCTCCATTGGATGTTAGTTTGTGTGTGTTGAACCCTCGAAATTGTGTTTTGCCGCTTTAGCCTTGATTAGATGGCTGAAGTATATTTCCTTGAGGGCGAGGGCAGAAGAATTGACCCAGATCATGTCGGAAGTTCAGGAGTTGAGCTGTATTTGAAGGAGTCTGAGAGGCCAGAGGGAGATTGGGGCGGCTGAGGCCTGTTAACTCAGAACAGATGTGCTTTTTAAAGTAGTGAAGGAGAGGGATAGATATATGGCGTCAATAGAGGTATACTCAATATAGTCAATTTGACCTGTTTTACAGAGCTGCTTTACATTGTGTGAAGCACTATGAAACCAGTATCAAATGTCATTTATCTAGATAAACCTCACAGTAAAGATTTCCTTCATGTCATGGATGCATCAGGATTGTCCAGTGAAGGTTCCAGCATTAAACACAGGATGGCAGTAGAGCCACAATATTGATCTAGATGTGTTATCCACTAGATGGCAGCACAAGCTGATAGTTAGGTAGATGACATTTGAAAAGATTTATCTTGGCTTTATTTAGTTAAATGAGTTTTTGTGACATTTTTATATTTATTTTGACTGATTAACTTCTAATACTGCAACTATTATTCATCTATTTATTTAAATGTTTGATTTCTTAATCTTTCTTTATATCATTAATTACATTTATATACTTCAATAAATGTAATCTATAAATATAAGTATAAATAAATATATCTCGATTTTATTATTTATATTTATTTAATCATCAATTATAAACAATATGTATTTAACATCTGTTTCAGAAAATAATAAAACCATTGTATAGACAATATTAAATAGTAAAATTATGCATTTTAGTATAATATTTAATTGAGGCAGGTTATTTATATTCCATTTGACATATGTATTTTTTCTTTATTGTTGTTATTCTTTCTTCACAGTGTTTTATATTGTTTGACAGCAATTCTTTTTAATTGTATTGGCTTGAAAATACGACACACATCCAGCTCAGATGAATATGTGGGCTGTGTAATTATGTAGATTAGGATTGATCATAAAAATAAAAAACATAAATCAAGGTCATTAACCACAAGTTATAGCAAATATTGCCTCTCTCTGTTATCTCAATTCATATTCTAATTTTAAATTAGAATAACAACAACAAAAAAGCCTTTAGTGTTCAGATAAAGTGACTCTTTCATTTTTATCCCATAGTATTCAATTGTGTGGTTGAAGTAATATATACAGTAATAACAGCTCTGCTACATATCTGAATGTTAAAGTTGAACCTTTTGAATCACCATTACCATGTGTACATCACAATATAAGCACAAAAGAGGTCTGATATATATGGCAGATTTATCTTATTTCTGTATTCTTATATAGTGTCCTGATGTCAAACTATTTAACAGTTATATGTAATCATCAGGATAGTAACAGTGATTGGTCTTTTTTCTAAAATACACCTAAAGTCATATTGTAGCAACACTCACTGATACAATGTTAATTATGGGAGAAAGGTGCTAGTTATCAGATGCTTAATTCTGGTGAATTTTTCTCAGAGTAGGTTTACCTTTAAAAGCCTTTAAAAGCCTTGTCCTGGCTGTATAAAAACACTAACAGTGAACACTATTCTATACAGTTCATGTTGGCCTTATGCCACACTATATTGGGTTGAGTTGTCACAGTGGGCCTGCCATTAAATGTCCTTTTGCTTGCTTTTCAGCAACTTCTAAACTGTAAAATAAATGTAAAAAAGAAAAGAAAAAGATTATTCAACAGAAAAAAAGAAAGAAAGAAAAAAAATTCTGGCCAATAAATATTGTAAATCAGTAAATTCGATACAATTTCAACATATAAAACAACCTGAAATTGTATGAAAAAAACGTGTCTTACGAATGAGCATACCTTCATTTTATATCTGACCTCATATCTGAATGAATGTGTGGTATTATTGTGTTCATCACCTGCAGTTTATCCAAAAGCTATTACACCAGGGTTAGGTTACCCTAACCCTAAGCTATTACAACAATATGATATTAGAATTTTAGTTTGAAGGACGCAATGCACAAAAATGCTGTCTTCTTTGAAACTACACAAAACACTGCTAGAGAGAACAAGCATTTGTGTAAACTGCCGTTTGACGCAAAACTTTAATTGGATATAGCCCAAGTAACAACTCTGTGTGACTGACAACTGGTGTTTCAGCTTTTTAAAATGGGTTTCTAGTCTGTCAGTACTGTAATGATGCTCACCAAGTCTTTCAATATTATAATATTGCTGTTGTCTGACAGTATACTCTATCAATTGCTCCTGTATAGAATTTTGCTCTGGCTCGTGTTAGTATTTTAATGTTGGTCTTGACTGTCAGTATTTAATGTCGCTATAGTCCCACTGATCATTGGGGTTACCCAAAAATTCTGTCATCATTTACTCACCCTCAAGTTGTTTCAAACCTGTATAAGTTTCTTTCTTCTGCTGAACATAAAAGAAGATATTTTGAAGAATATGGGTAACCAAAAAGTTGATTGGTGCCATTGACTTCCAGAATGGAAAAAAAAAAAAATATGGAAGTCAATGGGGCCCATCAACTTTTTGGTTACCCATATTCTTCAAAATATCTTCTTTTGTGTTCAGCAGAAGAAAGAAATTCGTGCTGGTTTAGAACAACTTGAGTGTGAGTAAATAACAGAATTTTCATTTTTTGGTGAACTTTTCCTTGAATTGCGCTCTAGTCTGAAAGTATATGAATATTGTTCAGCATTTTGAGCATATTGCTCCATTAATATTTTGATGCTGCTCTATTTTGAAAGTATCTTAATGTCGGTGTAGTCTGTCAATATTATAATATCAGACTTGTAGGGTTGCACGATATTGAAGAAAAATGCAATATGCGATAACTTGTTATAATGCGATATTCAATATGCGATATAATAATGCTTTAAGTGTGTAAAAGAAATGTAAATTATATATTGCATGTTTCACATTCTTTTGTGAGAAGAAAGCATCCCTACAACTTCTGAAAGTGAACAGCAGTGTTTTACTGTCGCGTTACATAAAAAGTAAGTGTCATTTTAACGTCAGTGTAAACCAGGGCGTTTAGGGTTTCAGGGAGGCCTACATTAGGTTTATTTAACAACAAAACATTTAATAATCAAATCTAAAAATAAAACACTTCTTAGTCTTCAGTGTATGAATTAAATATACTAATTCTTATTAAAGCTACAAAAGTGATTCAGTCAAGAGGAGTGAGTGATTGTTCTTTGTCTTTTGACATTTGATTAACATTAAACACACAGAAGGAAGTAGGTTTATTAGGCTGCTGTCACTTTAAGAGCTGTACGGATCCAGTATATTGTTACACATGCATTTTCTTTCTCAACTGTTTACTCCACTTAAGACATAACTGACTGTGTTTACATGAACACTCACCAAGATCAGCATTTTGTCATAATTTTGTGTGTATTTGGCCATATAAGCTGCGGAAGAATTCAGAATTCAACTAAATTCAGGATCACGTGCTGTCCGAGAGGCAGCTTCCTGTTTTCAATTATTGCATTTAATAATATTAAGCATGTCACATGTATGTAACCGTTATGTGTCCAGTCTATTCTATGCTGTCTGCGTTGACCTAAAACTTGGACTTTTTGTAATCTTTTAATAAATCCATGCAGTTATCGCAAGCCATTGCGATATGTACATTTGCAATATTTCAATAATTCTGATATATCGTGCAGCCCTACAGTCTAGTCTGTCAGTATTTCAGTGTCGCTCTAGTCTGTTAATGTTTTAATGCCACTCTAGTCTGACAACATATTAATATTGCTATTGTAGCATTTTGTCATTGTTAGTATCTTAATGTTGCTCCAGTCTGTCAATTTTTGTTGGTTGTGCACATGTAAAATAACATGATCATCAACATTAAACAGCATATAAATCAAAACTGCCTAATGTTACTGAATGAAATGTCGACCCAGGACAAGCTATAGGACTGAAGCTTTGGGGGTGTAGATGGACTCGATCTACTCCATCTGTTTTGATCATCGTTCTAAGTCCAATCCGGATGTAGTCTTTGATTTTCTTTTTTCCCCCAGATATTTATACAACAAAATATTCTGGGGGCCATTAAAGTTTTATGAAATTGATCAAAAATGCTGGCGGTGACTGGCAACGTAAAAAACGCTGAAGGGGAAAGAGTTAAAATTGCTCTTGTAGCATTTTGTCCTTGTTAGTATTTTGATGTTGGTCTTGTCTATCAGTATTTTAATATAGCTCTAGTTTGTTAATATTTTATTGTCACTAGTCTGACAGTATATTAATATTGCGCTTATAGAATTTTGCTCTTGTTAATATTTTAATGTCGTCTAGTCTGTTGGTACTTTGTCTCAATAGCTGTTTCCATCACCCTGTTTAGAGTTTTTTCGCTCACTTGAGGTGGTTTTTGACTTGTGCGAATTAATGCGAATAATGGGAGATGGAAACACATTTGCTGAATAAATTCTGACATAGCGAACATTATACCCACGTGACTAATCTGCTGTTTCCGTTGACATTTCAAATCTGGCATCTGACATTCTGAAATGTCGTAGCTAAAGGTTGTGAGTAAAATGTCTGGTCGCTATGACCTTCCAAAAATCCTGCTGACGTTGTCTTTCCTATATGTATGGCGCTCGACGTCGTCGTAATGCCCTTACTGCTAGTACATTTCTTCTTCTGTGCATAGCATTCAATTTGCCGATTGCAAGCTGCATTGCTAGTAAATTTATAACTTGCCCAATCGTAACTAATTGCAGTCCTGTCTCCATTTTCTATGCGTGCCTTGTTTTATTTACTGTTGGTTACTAGATTGCCAAAATACCTCCTTCACCCCGCTTGAAAAACTTGATGGAAACGCACCTAATTCGCATCTGTATTTTTTTCTTTTTTTGCGAAATTTGAAAAGATTTGCTTCATGTTTGGATGGAAACCCAGCTGATGTAGTCTGAGTATATTAATATTGCTCTACCCTGTCAGTATAAACGTTGCTCTAGTCTGTCAGTACTTTGTGTCGTGCTTGTCTGCACATGTCATATGTAACAGGATCTGTTTCATTATCATTCAACCGGCTGAAGTACTGAATGTAATGAAAAATCTAAACACAGTATGTCACTGAACATGACCTATGACCTAATTTCTCTTGAACTGTATCTAATAGTCTTGACCCTAACCCTTAATGGTCCCAATTCCATCAAAGTTCTGTAAAGTTGCTCCACTCTGATCTCCATGTCCAGGTCTCGTTCTCCACCCGTCACCTTTTGCTCACCCCTCGGCGGGCCGCCACGATCCACTCACACCCCTCCTGTGCTGTACCTTTGTCCCTGTTTGAATATTTCACATTGCTGTTGCCGCTGGTGCGTGATGCAGGACTGAGCTTTCATTGTGTACATGCGTGTGGGAGCGCTGGTATGCGGGCCCTTGGCGTGTGGTGCGACAGGGCATGCGTGTGGCCGCTGACGCCAGTCTGCCCGCCTGTGCCCGCCTGTCTGTCTCAGCACGCCGCTGTTTGGACACACCTGACCGAGGCTGGAATCACCCACATGGCCGCCCGGGTTTTATCTCTCTCTCTCGTCTCCTTCGTTCTCCGGTCCTACATTGACTCTTTCGATCTCTGTCCTTGTTTCTCCCCCTGCTCCTTAGTGTGCTCTTTGTATTTTACTGTCTCCCTCTTTCACTAATTTTTCTTTCATGTCTGGAGTGGTAAAGAAAGAGTTCATTTATTTCTCGCGTCTCTTTCTGAGCCTTGTGAATCGTATCATGTGATTTTGGGCTTCATTCAATCAGATTTGCTTGAATTGCTTATGCTAGCACCTTACTTCAAGTTTATTTTCAAACATGCCCATGGGAAATCTTAAAACTTGAGCACCACGATTATAATATCTTGATTTACATTTGGCACCCTAGAATATGAATTCTCGGTTTCACTTTATTTTGATGGTCCCTTTAACACATTCTGTTGACTATAAATAACGTTGCACCTATATGTCTACTAACTTTCAGAGTGTTAGTCGAGTATTAGTAGACTGGTAGGGTTAGCGTTAGAATAAGTTGACATGTAGTTGCAAAGTCACTTAGTCAACTGAATGTTCAAAAGGAACCATCAAAATAAAGTGTTACCGAGTTCGTTTTTCCCAATATGGACATTTAGTGTTGCTCCATCCATGTGTTTTATCCATGATTTGTTTCTTTTGTGGGGATTATGGGGGTTTCAAACTCCCATATACTGACATAGTTCAGTTTGGAAGAAGTAAAGTTTAGTTATGTGGTCTGAAGTGAACAATGAGACGCATTGAATTTCGGATTTTGTATGCGTGATCAAATTGCTATCAATCTCAAACTACTCGAATATGTCTTGGAGGGCATCTACACAGTCTTTTCATGATCAGATTGCTATCTGATCAGTATAAATGCATGATGTGACCTAGTGTACTTATATACCCCCTGTGAGGATTTCTTGAAGCTTGACAGCATCACGTCTCCATTTACCTTAATTGCATGTAGTCTGAAAGTCATACAGTAAGTCAGAATAAATGTTGACAAAATTTTTAGTTTTTGGTGATCTCATGTCATTTTCTTCTTTCTTACTGGACTTCATAATACAACATAAATAAGAGAAGTACTTGATGTGCATGTTGTTGAATGAAACGCTGTACCTCTCAGATCACCCTGGCGAGAGAGGTTAGAGTGTAAAGTCACAATCTGTTCATTGTTCCTTGATATGTCTCTCTCGGCTCACACCTCACTACACCAGGGCAGATCTGCCAGTTTTGCAAATTTTTTTGTTTCCAGTGATGATAAGATTTTGTACATATTTCAGACTTATCTTATTGATTTGTTTGTTTGTTTTCACATGTTGGGAGTCTTGTCCCTCGTACTGTCATGCCTGTCAAATCACAATTCCATCTGAGAAAGTGAGAGAGAAGGAAAGAGAGAAAGAGAGACAAAGTGGTGCCCCATGTTTATCAGAACCATGGAGCTGAATTCCAGATGGCATGATAAGGAGAGAAACAAGTAAACAAAAACTCAAAAATAGAAAGTATGAAAGTAAAAGAGAGGGCAGACAGGCTGACGACGGGAGCCCTGGTGCAGTCTGGGAAAATTGTTCGGGAGTGTTCTGTTTGCCGCTCCTTTGATTTGCTCAGACGGAGCGGATTAAAGTTTGTCATTTCAAATTCATCCAAAGACACAAACTGAATCAACAAGATGTTTTTACCAATATATGGCAATTAAATCAGGAGGCATCTGTGCCTTCTTTAATGTAGTCTCTGCTTTGTATTCTCTGGTGTCCTGTATGTGTACTTTATACACTTCTTAATGGATATTAACACCCCCCCCCCACCACACACACACATTCTTGTACATCTATCTTTGTGAGGACAGGGTTAGGGTTCATTGACACAATGCAATCTCTAGCTCCTTACCCTAACCCTACCCATCACAACTAAGTGCCTAACCTGAACCCTTACCCTAAACTGACACTTAACCTAATTATAACCTTATCCCTAAAACCAAGTCTTGACCCTCAAACAGTCTCAGAAACTGAGACGGCCAAAATGTCCTTACTTTACTTTCCTTGTCCCTCACTCTGATAGTGTAAAACTCAAACCGGTCCTCACAAAGATAACTGTACAAGTACACACGCACACACACACTCACTCACACATACACACATACACGTTTGTTTTTGTGAATTGTGGGGACATTCCATAGGCGTAATGGTTTTTATACCGTACAAACCGTATTTTCTATCCCCCTACACTACCCCTACCGCTAAACCTACCCATCACAGGAAACTGCACATTTTAACTTTCATTAAAAAAAACTCATTCTGTATGATTTATAAGCCTTTTGAAAAATGGGGACATAGGGTAATGTCCTCATAAGTCACCCTCTCCTTGTAATACCTGTGTCATACCCATGTAATTTATACAAATTTGTGTCCTGATATGTCACAAAAACACGCACGCACACACACACACATTGGGCTTTCATGTTTTCATAGACATAATGGTTTTTATACTGTATAAACTGTATATTTTATCCCCTTACACTACCCCTACCCCTAAACTTACCCATCATAGGAAACTTTCTGCATTTTTACACACACACTCACACACACACATTTACAAATGAATTATTTTATTCAGCAATGATGCATTAAATTGATCAAAAGTGACAGTAAAGACTTTTACAAAAAATATTTTTCAAATAAATGCTGTTTTTTAAACTTTCTGTTCATCGAAGAAACCACTAAAATATGTTTTCAACATTGATGATAAAGTGGAAATATTTGATATCTTGAACATCAAATCAGCATATTAGAATGATTTCTGAAGGATCATGTGACACTGAAGACTGGAGTGATTTAGCTTTGTAAATGTAGTACATTTAGCTTTGCCATTACAGGAATAAATGACATTTTAAAATGTTTTAATGTATATTTGAAATGCAGCCTTTGTGAGACTAAGAGACTTCTTTCAGTTTATTCAAAAGTCATTAAAATATTCATCAAATGTCTGAAATGTACAAAAAAGACAGACTGTTTAATTGTATTATAATTAGTGGAGTACTTTTATTTTTATACAGTTTACAGTATAAACCAAGATGATGTTACATATATCACAGATAGGACCCCTGTAGACCCTGCTGATTGAATTAAGGTCAGATGTTTATATGACACTTTATTCAGTGACAACATTAGTTAGTTCAGGTTGTCACGTGTCAAATATTATCACCCAAAGAAAACGGCATGATATTCATTATTTAAAAGTGCATGCATTTATAAAATAATATTATTACATAAAAAACAAAAAAAACAAAAACTTAAAATTTTACATATGCATATATTAAATTTGTAAGGAAAATGTTATTTTATAGTACAAAATAGTACAAAATTATTTCAAAAATGTATGAAACCAACATCAATACAAAGTGTACATTTCTGGCAGATGCATTCTTCACTACAGTTTTTCTTTTTTTTTCATAATCTTAGACATCCTTTGTTGTCATTGACCCATAAGCTATCGATTTTGCAGAGGTCTGAAGTAGGATTTGCCTGAGTATTTAAAGGTTAGGCTGTTTCCACAGGGGTGGCGTCCACTAAATAGCCCTGTCTCATGCTGTGGTAGAATGACGAGCTCGCTTCCACAAAGAAAACAGGACATACACTTGAGCTAAAACCAACATAATCCCCACTCTGAAGGAGAGAAAATAAGGTAAAGATTTTGAACAGCGCGCTACTCTGCCATCTGTTTCGTTTTTGATGGGTTATGATGACCTGGCCATGACCTTTCTGTTCACCCTCTGTGTCCCTCCCTCTTGCCGGTCACCTGACCACATGGGGTGATTGCATGAAACAAACTGAATACAAGAACTAATTATTTGTGCTTCATGAATTCGCCGGGCCTTTGGCAAATTTAGATTATGGAAGATGTTTATGGAAGGGGCAAATCCTTGAGGATCCAAAATCAACACTGACCCAATACCCTGGTGTTCCCTGAACTTGTTAGAAATGCCCCCCAACCTTTTCCTGTCAGAGATTAGCTGAACGTGTGGGAGCAAGGAATGCTAAAAAGTTAGTGTAATCGTTATGCAGAGTGGCCTTGAGAGCCGTTTTTCACTGACCTGTACGTTCCCGGGTCATATCAATCCCGGTCGAATAGTACTATTTTAAGTGTCACTTCCTGTTTTAGGTGGCGTGTAGGAAGAAAGGCTGTTCAGATTTGAAAATGCATGTCTGGCCAACAGGATCAGAGGATGTTTGTTTGCTTTCGCTTGTTAAGAAAGGGTAAGGGAGCGTTGCCATTGCTGTTTTAGAAATTCTTCCCCCTGCCATACACACACACACACACCGTCCCCAAAACATCTCCAGTCAAAACTTAAAAAATATATATATTTCAAATAAATGCTGTTCTTTTGAACTCTCTATTCATCAAAGAATCCTGGGGGAAAATGTATCATGGTTTCCACAAAATATTAACTCTTTCCCCGCCAAACACAGAATTTTCCGTTATTTGTGAGAAAACGCTTCCCCGCCAAACACAGAATTTTCCGGGTTTCTGTGTTTTCACTGTTATACGATAGGGGGCGCTATTACGCATCTTCTGAATAAGTACAGACTCTCCTGATCAAAAAAACAAGCGATCGTATGTAAGCAGATGCAAATGTAAAATAACGTGATCATCAACATTAAACATCAAATAAATCAAAACTGCCTAATGTTACTGAATGAAATGTCGACCCAGAACAAGCTATTGGACTGTATAAGCATTAGGGGTTGATGGACTCGATCTACTCTATCTGTGTTTGATCATCACTCTGAATCTGATCTAGATGTAGTCTTTGACAAAAACGTGATTTTCTCAGCTTTTTGTTCAAAATGTTGCTTTTTTTTATGAAACCCATATTTAAGTGTTGATAAAAAAAAAAAGCATGAAAGCAGATTTGATTTGTTTAAAAGCAGAGGGTCTGCTCTTTCTTTTGATATATAGCATGCTCAGATATTCATACAACAAAATATTATATGGGCCATTACATTTTTGTGAAAATGATCAAAAACCCTGGCGATGGCTGGCAACTTTTTTTTAAAAACGCTGGGGGGAAAGAGTTAAGCAGCACAACTGTTTCAACATTAATACTAATAATAATAATAATAAGCAGCAAATCAACACATTAGAATGATTTCTGAAGTATCATGTGACACTAGCTGTTTCCACTCCCCTATTTTTATCCGCATTTTGGGATATTGCATAAAAAAGATATGCATAAATTCTAAAAATGCGACTACGATGGAAGCGAATTTACCGAATAAATCCCTCGATGAACAACAAAAAACTCATGTAACTTTGCCTGAGCAGAGGATGCGATTGGATAACTGGACTAACCAGAGGACCAATGCATCACAGCATCTCAAATGTTGGCTTGATCATTCTGAAATGCCTGAGCCAAAGTCTGTCATCAGAATGATTTGGTATAATTCCCTCCCAGAAGTGACTCACATGATTAAATTCCCAAACACCAAGCATCCTAACGCAAGAAAGAGCAACAGTGGCTTCCCCAATTGCAGCAACTTTTTTTTCAACCATTTTTATTAGATATTTTGCGCTAATTTCCCAAGAAGTGGAAACACTGCTTTATTCGCAAATGTTTTATGCACTATTCCAATTTTGCGCATAAGTAAAATTCGCAACTTTGGTTGGAAACATAGCTGTACTGAAGACTGGAGTAATGTCTGCTGAAACTTCAGATTTGCCATCACAGTAATAAATCACATTTTAAAATATATTAAAATAGAAAACAGCTGTATTAAATTGTAATAATATTTCACAATATCACTGTTTTTAATGTATTTTTTTAATCAAATTAATGCAGCTTTTGTGAAACCAAAATCAAAACATACTATCAAAACATACTATTTGTTTGCTTTCACTTAAGAAAGGGTAGGGGAGCATGGCCCTCGCTGTTTTAGAAATGCTTCCCTGTGCCACACACACACAGTCCCCAAAACATACTGACTGGAGCCTCCCTGACCTCCATCTCACCCGGGATCCCTGGGAAAAAGCAGACAGCCAAAGTGAACATTCAGACACAAAATCACAACCAGACCCGTCATTGAGCACAAGAGCCTTCATCCAGGCCAAACCACCCAGGGAGCCAGCCCCCTCATGCCCAGAGAGAAAGCCCTGCCCTGGGGCAACACGCTCCGCAGCAGCCCTTGTGTCCACATGGAGGAGGGAGATTATTGCTGGAGCCATCTATGAAAAGTGACACTTACATGATTATGAAAACATGTTTTGAAGAGCATTACTGTTTGTCAGTAGCATTCGTCAATAATAGCATTGTGGGTCCAGAGAGGATGACATGCAATCACAGAGAATTCTGGGAACGCTGCTGCATATAGGTCAGATTGTGCTGACTTTTTCTGCATTTTTCTCTTTGTCTGTCTAGTTATTTATTTTTTATTTTTTGCATTGGCCATGGCTGGTTTGAGATCCCATGATCGAGGTCAGGTAAAGGGGACAAGACAAACGGACATGCTCGCACACACTCCACACACGCCTTTTCCCAACCCCTGCCTCATCTCCCACAAGCCCCTGGGTGCAGAAGCCTGGCACCAGACAGTTATTCAAGCCCTCGGGCGGCAGAACAACTACAGGTCACACAGTCAGAAAGAAACAGAGATGCAGAGGAAGAAAGAGGTTAAGGTTTGTGAAACACTGTATTTCATATTAATGTGAGTTTTTTCCCCCCTATAAATCCATGGGAAATGTAGAAGTTTCCCCGGAAACCAGCAACGTGACGTCGCACACTCATAACCACATCTTTTTCAGTTGTATATATGGATGTATATTTTGCAGTTTCACTAGCTAGACACTTGGATTTTATGTTTTGCCAACACAAAACTGTCTTTATTCACTGGCAGGAGATTTTCTGCCCCTTTAAACATTTAATTTTTTTTTTGAGTGTAGATTTTTTTTCTCCTTTAAATATGCTAATTAAACAAATACATAGCAAGACGAATAATTCTCATTGCTTTTCCTCTGTCTGTTTTTCCCCTTATATCTTTGTGCATGCAGTTGTGTTCTTTATAATACAAAGTAGACATTTTTTTCTCATGATCAGTAAATTAATTAGTTTTGCTGTTTTCGTTTTTAATTTGTGTACTAAGCTCATGAAAAGAGCAGAAGGAAGCGGAGAGAAGACTCTGTGATTGGATTAAATTTTCCTCTCTTTGTAAACATTGTGACCTGAGTTTTTGACGCACAATTTTTTGCGCTTTTAATGACTGTTTTCATACCCTTTCAACATGCGTGTCTTCATAACAAGGGGAGCGGAGATGAAGGCCTTATTTAAAGTTGCCTTTGAGTCTTTGTGTGCTGCATGGGGTGTGTTTTGCTCTGTTTTGTTCTGGTAAATCCTCTGTCTGTTTGCTCTAAGAAGAGCCTTGAGCGATTTGTAATATTGCAACTGAAGGAGAACATTTTACCCTCCTCCAGGTTGGTTGATTCTGTTGAATGTGTGAAAATATGTGCACGTGGGTTTGTTTGTGTTCACTGCCTTAGTGTGTTTATGTCTCAGACTAATTTACCACGGTACAGGTTGTAAATGGAGTAAATCACTGCACGATTTATCCAATTTACATATGGCTTTTACCAGGCTTTGAAATAGTTGCACACTAAAATAAGTAAAATTCACAAATGTTTTGCGAAACGTGTGACCCCCAAATCAAGCACTTACAAAAGAGTTTATCGTGACAAACATAGTTTAACAAGAACTGATGTAACAAGTAAAACAATTTTTTTTTCTAAAATACAATTATCATTAGTTTTTATTACCATATTTAAACTATTGCAACAAAATTAAACAAAGCTTTTTACACTGGTCAAAAAAGAATTATTAGGGCTACATAATGAATCAAAATAAACCTAAAATCGCAATATGTCTTAGTGTGATTATCAAATTGGAAAGGCTGTGGTTTAATGAAATAAATATAAGCGCTGCATGTTTCAGAGTGAAGCACAGCACTGTGTTGTTTTACACACAAGCAACTCATTATCCACCAGTGTTTGCAGCGTCTCAGAGCGGCTGAGTTTACAGTAAATGCTGCTCTATATTAACTTTATCTCTGTATCTTTAAACAGAAGCTCTAATCGACAAAAGAGAAGCTTTGAGGGATCCCTGCTGTTTTCCATCAAATTAATAGTGGTTTAACGTTTGAAAATTGAAGAAATTAAGACAGCCATGAATTTTACAGGTGTAATGTAAAATAAAATAATAATTATTATATTATTTTTCCTAAATACTTTCTAAAATTACATTCATTTTTAAAATTTAATTTTAATTAAATAACTAATTTAATTAAAAGGCTCACAGAAATTATATAAAATTTGGATTTAGATTTATCGGCTAATATATCGGTTATCAGCTTTCAAATATAAAGAATTGTCGGTTATCGGTACCAGCCAAAATTTTCATATCGGTGCATCCCTAAAATGTACTTTATTTTTCAGGGAAATATTAAAATTGTAATATTTCTTATTTTGTTCTTATTTATATTTTATTTTTTATTTTTTCTCCACTTAGCTATGCTAATGTCTTTTCTCCACATCTTTTGACTAACATTATATACACTCACCTAAAGGATTATTAGGAACACCATACTAATACTGTGTTTGACCCCCTTTCGCCTTGAGAACTGCCTTAATTCTACGTGGCATTGATTCAACAAGGTGCTGAAAGCATTCTTTAGAAAAGTTGGCCCATATTGATAGGATAGCATCTTGCAGTTGATGGAGATTTGTGGGATGCACATCCAGGGCACGAAGCTCCCGTTCCACCACATCCCAAAGATGCTCTATTGGGTTGAGATCTGGTGACTGTGGGGGCCATTTTAGTACAGTGAACTCATTGTCATATTCAAGAAACCAATTTGAAATGATTCGAGCTTTGTGACATGGTGCATTATCCTGCTGGAAGTAGCCATCAGAGGATGGGTACATGGTGGTCATAAAGGGATGGACATGGTCAGAAACAATGCTCAGGTAGGCCGTGGCATTTAAACGATGCCCAATTGGCACTAAGGGGCCTAAAGTGTGCCAAGAAAACATCCCCCACACCATTACACCACCACCACCAGCCTGCACAGTGGTAACAAGGCATGATGGATCCATGTTCTCATTCTGTTTACGCCAAATTCTGACTCTACCATCTGAATGTCTCAACAAAAATCGAGACTCATCAGACCAGGCAACATTTTTCCAGTCTTCAACTGTCCGATTTTGGTGAGCTCGTGCAAATTGTAGCCTCTTTTTTTTACTATTTGTAGTGGAGATGAGTGGTACCCGGTGGGTTCTTCTGCTGTTGTAGCCCATCCGCCTCAAGGTTGTGCGTGTTGTGGCTTCACAAATGCTTTGCTGCATACCTCGGTTGTAACGAGTGGTTATTTCAGTCAGAGTTGCTCTTCTATCAGCTTGAATCAGTCGGCCCATTCTCCTCTGACCTCTAGCATCAACAAGGCATTTTCGCCCACAGGACTGCCGCATACTGGATGTTTTTCCCTTTTCACACCATTCTTTGTAAACTCTAGAAATGGTTGTGCGTGAAAATCCCAGTAACTGAGCAGACTGTGAAATACTCAGACCGGCCCGTCTGGCACCAACAACCATGCCACGCTCAAAATTGCTTAAATCACCTTTCTTTCCCATTCTGACATTCAGTTTGGAGTTCAGGAGATTGTCTTGACCAGGACCACACCCCTAAATGCATTGAAGCAACTGCCATGTGATTGGTTGATTAGACAATTGCATTAATGAGAAATTGAACAGGTGTTCCTAATAATCCTTTAGGTGAGTGTATATGGTCATGCTATCTGCATGTACCCAGCCGCGCTCACCTCCACCTCATCTCCTCTTTGGGGGTCCCATGCATGTGACGTGTGAGATCTGATGTAGTAACTAGATGGCTATAATTACTCATTTTGTCCCCAGAAATTGAAAAAAAATATCCGTTTAACTCTTTCCCCGTAAGAGTTTTTCCAAAAAGTTGCCGGTCTTTGTCAGCATTTTTGATTATTATCACAAAATTTTCACAGCCCCTGAATATTTTGTTGAATGAATATCTGAACATACAATATATCAAAAGAAAGAATAGAGCATCGGTAAGTTTCATCAAAAAGCAACACCCCCAAAGCTTCACAGCCCTATACCTTGTCCTGCGTCTATATTTCATTCGGTAACATTATGCAGTTTTGATTTATATAATGTTTGATGATCGTGTTATTTTTGCCTGTGTTTTTATACTAAGATTCTGTACTCTTATAAGCCCCCTACCGTATAACCGTGAAAATGCGGCTACAGAGTTAATGGAGGCATCAGTAATCTTTAGGCATCTTTAGGTTGTTCCCACATTAATTTGGAGATTCAGTGGGAAAACACATGTATGATTACAAATTTTAATGTTGGGTGCAATTAATCACAATTACAGTAATTACAGAAATCTGTGCATTTATTAATTTTTGTTTAAAGTGCCCCTATAGACCTTATTCAGAGCAGGTGTGAAAGCGATGACAGGTGTGAAAACGAGGCTGTGAGTGATAGACTTACCGTGTTTTCAATGGCATCCGCTGTAAAAAGTTGTATAAAGCTCCTAGATCACTTATAATATTCCACAGCTCATATTGTCTGGAGTTTTTTGTCAAGTACAGTTTCTTAGAAAGATGTTTTTGCAGTGTTTTGTCAGCAGAACAATCCAAAAACAGATTAAACAACAGCACAACCCACTGAAGAGATGTGTGTCTATCCTTCACAACCTCGCTTTCATTCCTGTTAAAAAATCAAAGATGGTGCTGCTGTGAATAAGGTCTATTATGCTATTTTAAAGGTTCCCAATTTTGTTTTGGAGTGTCCTACAATAGGTTTACATGCATCCAAGGTCCAAAAACACTTTAATTTTCAAACAATATCAAGGGCGGTCCACTGGAAGCAGTATTGGCCAATACCGATCACTAATAAATAATAGGCCAACTATTCTTAACAACAATGTATTTTAAGTATTAAAAAAATTAAGGGATGAGAAAAATCATGAATTGACGACTCATTATTTATTGGCAAGCAACATGTGCAACATATTCCATTCCCTCTCTTAAATGCCCGGTTATACTTAATTTTCCGCATCCGGACGCGTCTTTCAAAGTATACTCAACTGCAGATGAGTGCAGATGAACTCTTCTGTCTCTTCTGTCTTTCTTGCGCATGCTCTGTTGAACACGCACCATCTGCGCTGTCTCAAAAATGTGGCTGCACGCGGACGGGGTACGCGGCCATCCACAAACCCTCCTGATGACGAAAATTACGTCACCCGGACGCGGATGGCCGAAGTATATATAAACAGCTTAATAAATATAGCATTCCTGTGAGAAAAAAAAAAAAACATGACAGTCTTTATCAACATAAAGTAATTAAATGTAAAATAACACTGCATAGTCTTCACTGTATAAATTAAATATAGATTAAATCTACAAAATCTACTACAGAGCAGTGAGTGATTTTCTCTTTGTCTTTTCTTGTTTGATTAACATTAATGACAGGCTGCTGTCACTTTAAGACCGAATACGCTGATCTAATATACTGATACACATGCAACTTATTTCCCAACTGTTTATGTTCACTTCAGACACAACCGATGGTGCTTAACCGAATACTCACCAAGCTGGGCGTTTTGACATATTACTGTTTGTTTTTAACTGTTTAGGCATGAACCCGAAGTTCAAAGTTCACTTTGCTTGTCCATGTTCCACTCCGTCTCGGAGCGTGTGCACAAAAAGCCACTTGGAGAACAGTATCACTTTTGTGGCTTAATGCAGTTTTAATAACTCTTTTTATTATTGAGCACATTCTGCAGTTTAGCAACAGTAGACTGTATTTTACTACAATCACTGATCTAGCTGATTTGGACGTTAAGTTTGGGCTCAGTCTGTTGTGATTGGTCTGCTCTGCTCTGATTGGTCAGATGGCCCAGTCTGTTGTGATTGGTCTACTCTGCTCTGATTGGTCAGATGGCTCAGTCTGTTGTGATTGGTCTACTCTACTCTGATTGGTCAGATGACTCAGTCTGTTGTTATTGGTCTGCTCTGCTCTGATTGATCAGATGGCCCAGTCTGTTGTGATTGGTCTACTCTGCTCTGATTGGTCAGATGGCTCAGTCTGTTGTGATTGGTCTACTCTGTTCTGATTGATCAGATGACTCAGTCTGTTGTGATTGGTCTGCTCTGCTTTGATTGATCAGATGGCCCTGTCTGTTGTGATTGGTCTACTCTGCTCTGATTGGTCAGATGGCTCAGTCTGTTGTGATTGGTCTACTCTGTTCTGATTGGTCAGATGACTCAGTCTGTTGTGATTGGTCTGCTCTGCTCTGATTGATCAGATGGCCCAGTCTGTTGTGATTGGTCTACTCTGCTCTGATTGGTCAGATGGCTCAGTCTGTTGTGATTGGTCTACTCTGCTCTAATTGGTCAGATGGCTCAGTCTGTTGTGATTGGTCTACTCTGCTCTGATTGGTCAGATGACTCAGTCTGTTGTGATTGGTCTGCTCTGCTCTGATTGATCAGATGGCCCTGTCTGTTGTGATTGGTCTACTCTGCTCTGATTGGTCAGATGGCTCAGTCTGTTGTGATTGGTCTACTCTGTTCTGATTGGTCAGATGACTCAGTCTGTTGTGATTGGTCTGCTCTGCTCTGATTGATCAGATGGCCCAGTCTGTTGTGATTGGTCTACTCTGCTCTGATTGGTCAGATGGCTCAGTCTGTTGTGATTGGTCTACTCTGCTCTAATTGGTCAGATGGCTCAGTCTGTTGTGATTGGTCTACTCTGCTCTGATTGGTCAGATGACTCAGTCTGTTGTGATTGGTCTACCCTGCTCTAATTGGTCAGATGGCTCAGTCTGTTGTGATTTGTCTACTCTGCTCTAATTGGTCAGACGGCCCAGTCTGTTGTGATCATAGACCGTAAAAAAATATGGACGACGCGTCTTCACTACCTTCCACTGAAGAAAAGTGAAGCCATGAACGTCCGAATACGGCGCTGACATCTTGCACATATTTGGGGCAGAGTCTGTGCAGTAGTGACCTCGGGACCGGAGTGTGCGCAGTAGAGAGCAGGAAGTAGAGCCGCGATATCAAAGGCCCGCCCACACTCTCGCAGATGCAGAACAATTCATTATGTTGGTGTGAAATAAACAGTTATGGAAATGTAGAAATTAAAACTAAAGCTCCAATCTCCTCCCGAAAATCCCGAAAAAAGTCCTTTAGTGCGTCAGTGACAACTTTGTGTCGAAAATGAAACGCCCTTTACCATATCTGAATTTCAGCTCCAGAGGCTTTGTCAGCACTTGATGAACAGTGATACGAATGTAGAGTTTTTCTGTGTCAATTCCAGCGCGAGTCCTCAGCTTCAGTGGATTTGCAGTGCTGAAAACAGTGTCTTGAGCTTCTCAGCTACAACTACAGTGTTTGAGGGCGAGTCAAAGTAGACGTTGTTTGCGGGCAGCTAATGAAGAGCATACCGTAGGCCGACATTATGCTAATTTGTTACATTGTTACGTAGTTATGTAATATTATTGTTATGTAATAGTATTTCTGATAGTATTTCTGACTAATCGTTTCAGCAGTTCAGAATCAATTCTTTCTTTTAGGAGACAATTACTTTATTTGTCATGCACATTGATCTGTTGCCCAGTTTACACCTGGTATTAAGATGCATTTTGCTCGATTAGATCACAACACATTCCGTTTACATCTATGGTTTAAATCTTTTGTCCACTTTCAACCACTTCTGTCCTGATTTCTTCGAAGGGAGGGTCTGTGGGTGGGTAAATGCATGTTTTTTTTAGATCTTTTGATCTAATGGACGAAATTTACATATGAATGCGCCCGCAGCAGCTTTCGTTTCTGCTCTTGACAGCCACAAGAGAAATCAGGAATGGTGAGAGAACATTGAGCTTGGTACGTTTTTCATTTTCAAACCAAACTTGGGTCTCCAGGCGTCAAAGTTTAATCCCATCTGCCTAGTGCGCTTCCTATAATGTTTAATGTTAGGTCAGTAGGCGGAGATTAGGCGGTCTTTTGTGGCTGTTCGAACACATTTGATCACGTGAGCGTTTGCACTACAAAAGCAATCCAGTCAAATGTATTTTCGACTACCTCTGGAAGTGGTCAGAAGTGGACAAGCTCAAAACGTTTTAGACCCGGTTTACACCTGTGTATTTAGCATCGTCCAAATGTGATCCGATCGACCAAACGCATCTTAATACCAGGTGTAACAAATATATTACACACTGCATTAAAAGGTAACATGGAAAAAGCATGATAGGGGCACTTTAATCAATCGACAAACCTATATGTATGTATTTCCATGTACACGCATTTTTGTAAAGGGAGGCATGCTAAGACTAGACTATTACTAAATAACTAGTTCAATAACTACTGAATTGGCTTAACTTGGGCACATGGTATGAGGTGCATGATTTGTGTTCGGAGCATGTTTTGGAACGTGTGTTTCTGTAGATGGACGGTCAGGAGTAAAGTAGCGTGGTCTGAAAGGAGACCGCAGACCTGAGGAGAACAGGGTCTAGGAGAGAGGGTCTATCAGCACAGGCATCAATGGAAATCTGAGTGGGGGCTATTAAGCAGAAGGAACAGTAGCAGAGTGGGGGGATGAGACAGGGAAAGAGGGAGAGAGAGAAAGAGGGAGAGGGACAGGGAAAGGATTGTTCGGAACAGACTGACTGTCCTTTTAGTCTTATCTCTCACAGCTTCTTTTACAGAAAACTTAGGAGCGAGCGAGAGCGAATGAGAGAAGGAAAAAAAGAACACTTTCTCTCCCTGCTATTTTCCCTTTCTCTGATTTCTCCTCTCTCCGTCTCACTCCATTTCATTCCTCTTTATTTCTTTTGTCCATTTCTCTCAGTCTTTTCCTCCACACCTCTTTTTGCCTCTCTGGGCCATGTTGTATCTTCTCAGAGCTGAACCACGCCTCCGTTAAAGGAATATTCCAGCATCTGTGTCTACTGCCACCGAAAATAATGTCAAAATAATGAAGAATAACTTGTCACTCTGTTTGCAAAAAATTTATAGGAAATGCATTGACGGTAATGTAACTACAATTGAAGTCTGTAGGGCATTAAGGAGTGTTTAAAACAGAAACGTGAAGCTCAGATTTTTGCTATATTATTTTCTATGTGCAAAAAAGCTTTTGAGCTGTAACATTTTCTAAATTGTCTTATTAGCAGTAAGTTTACTTATGGACTACTGGCTATCCGTTTGTGATGTAAACAGAACTTTTGTAAATAGTTCCTTTGTAGTATCCCTTGTGCATATCAACCCGAAATTACTGTTGCACAGTCATGAAGGGAGTTGGATATGGATATAACTTTGCACAGACTTAGCTATTTTAACACACTAGTCTCATAGCAATAGAGATTTACTTGTATTGATGAATGGGGAACATTTCTCTTAATTGTATTGAATGTGCACTTGTAGTATACTTCAAATCTTAAAAGAATGACTAACATATTAAAGCGCACATAAAGTACTTGATTGTTATTTTAACTGAAGTGTGTTATTTGATATTACATTCAAAGTTAATATATTTTAAATGTGCGAAATTGTGTACAAATGTGTAATTATAAAGATGTGCTAAGTGGGTCAATTCGTTTAAGTGTAAGTAACATGCAATTTAGGGCCCGAAGACATTACATTCTTTTAAGAATGTTCACAACATGCTTTTAAGTATATTCTTTTTATCATTTCCGCATTATGCTTTGTAAAAGTATGCTAAAGTGTTTTTTACATTTACAAGAATGTGAAGCTAACCAGTAAAATTGTTTGTCATTTGAGCTGTAAAGTCTCTGAATTGCACTTTTTAGGTGGAACTACTTTTTTTCGGTGGAGAGAACTGTCACAGATGTGGAGCTTATTGTGTTTATCCTGAACTATTCCTGTAACATCTGATCTGCTGCCTTTGTTTGTTCAGCATGGATTCATTCAATACCTGCTCAACCCCATAGCATGTTATTTTACAATGAATATCTGCCTGAAAGGTTTGAGCTGCAATAACACCAGCAGTTTAAATTTAGAAATACAGACATCAATAAATATCTTTATGTCGGGTCCTAAGTCAGGCTTCTCTCTGTAGTTACAAGCAAATGTTTGTTTCGTCAAAAAAAGTTGTTTTGTCATTTGATAATAGCAGTGTAACACGAGTTACTGTATGTAATCAGATTACTTTTTTTAAGTAACTAGTAAAGTAACATATTACTTTTAAATTTACAACAAAATATCTCAGTTCCCTTTCAGTCGGTCACGTTCGACGTACGTCGGACGTCACCGACGAATTGGGATCACTTCAGGGAGCCCCTATCAGCTTCGAGATATAGAGAACCGGCCAATGACTATTGGCGTGCGAGATTTGCATCTCGCGCTCCGCCCCGCAGCGCGGGTATAAAGCGGAAGCGAATGCAGCGCACTGTTGTCATTCACTTCGGAGCCGAACGGCGTTGATGAAGCACAGACTGCCTGTATTCAGCGAGAGAGAGAGAGAGAGAGAGAATTGGCTGAGGATCGTTCTTGTGCTGGTCAGACGGCACAAAACAGCGCGACCGCGGGCTCACCGCTGCTGGAAGCAGAAACCAACTGCTGTTTTCACAGCAACAGTTTAAAACTGCTGGTTCGTGAAGCGTTTCACTTGAGAGCAGATACAGGCTGCACTATCTCCTGTATTCTGCCGCGGTCTTCCCTGGGTGCTTCAGCACTAAAAGAGCGTTTTCTCACAAAAAGAGCAACACGGGTGTGACACTGCGTCTTTTTCAAGATGTCATTCCACCCGTGCGTTTCTGGATGCGGTCGTTCCCTGTCGCCCGCTGACGGTCACAATCGCTGTATCACGTGCCTGGGCATTCAGCACGCTGAGGCAGCTTTTGTGGATAGTTCATGTTCCCACTGCGGGAACATGACTATCGCGGCGCTTAGGTCGAGACTCGCCTACCTTCGGGAAGGTGGAGTCCCCCTACCCATACCTCGATCTAGTGCTATTCCTGCCCAGCAGAATAGACCTACTTCGACGGATGGCCGGGGTGACCTGAGGATTACGTTCAGGGCAAACCCGCCGAGCCAGCCTCCGCAGGCCCCTGATCCCTCACAAGCGCCGCAGCCGGTAGGGCTTCCGGAGGAAATCGCTGGCCCCTCCCATGGGCGTCCAGTGGTGACCTTCGGGGCTCCAGTAGACGAACAGATGTCGATCGCTGCATCGGAGGGGGAGTTCCGGTCCTCGGAGGATGAAGATTCGGCTGTACTGCCTCCCTCTGGGAGAGTGGCAACGGCCGAGTCGGACCCCGAGTTGACGGCTATGCTTTCCCGGGCCGCCGAAAAGGTCGGGCTTGAGTGGAACCCTCCACCACGTCCCGAACCTTCTAGGTTGGATGATTGGTTTCTCGGGGCGGGTCGCGCTGGTTCTCAGCGTCCCGCCCCGGTGCCTTTCTTCCCGGAGGTGCATGAGGAGCTCACCAGGTCGTGGACGACACCATTTAGTGCCAGAAACAGACCTGGTGGCTCCTCCCTCCTCACTACCCTTGACGGCGGGCAAGCCAGGGGGTACGTGGGAATCCCGCCAGTGGAGCGGGCCGTCGCTATGCAACTGTGTCCGGCTACCGCCTCCAACTGGCGCGGTGACCCGCGGCTCCCGTCCAAGGCCTGTAAGTTCTCTTCCAGTCTGACTGCTAATGCTTACAGGTCTTGTGGCCAGGCTGCGTCCGCCTTGCATGCCATGGCGTTGCTCCAGGTGCATCAGGCCCAGGCACTCATGGACATGCACGAGGGTAGGCCTGACCCAGAGCTCCTCCGGGAGCTCCGGACGGCGACGGCCTTCTCACACTCGCACACCCCCTCAGCGGAAGCAGGTAAGTGTTACGCAGTTCACTCAGACCCCACTTCGGGCCGCTCTCATGCCGTCCGAGTCGTCCGAGTCGGGTCCCTGCATGCCGCCTCGCCTCGCTCTCCCTCTATACCCTCTTGGGACTTAACTCTGGTGCTAACCGCACTGCAGAGGGCGCCCTTTGAGCCTTTGCAGTCAGTTGAGTTAAAAATTCTGTCTCTGAAGACAGTACTCCTGACTGCATTGGCCTCTATCAAGAGGGTAGGGGACCTGCAGGCATTTTCGGTCGACGAATCGTGCCTGGAATTCGGGCCCGGTAACTCTCATGTAATCCTGAGACCCCGACCCGGATATGTGCCCAAGGTTCCCACCACTCCCTTCCGGGACCAGGTGGTGAGCCTGCAAGCGCTGCCTTCGGAGGAGGCAGACCCAGCCCTAGCTTTTCTCTGTCCAGTCCGCGCTCTGCGGACTTACGTGGACAGAACGCAAAGCTTCAGGACCTCAGAGCAGCTCTTCGTCTGTTATGGAGGCCAGCAGAAGGGAAAGGCTGTCTCCAAGCAGAGGATGGCCCACTGGATAGTGGATGCCATCGTCTTGGCGTATCTAACCCAAGACGTGCCCTGCCCGCTCGGGTTAAGAGCCCACTCCACTAGGGGTGTAGCTTCTTCCTGGGCGTTGGCTCGTGGCGCCTCGCTGACAGATATTTGTAGAGCTGCGGGCTGGGCGACACCTAACACGTTCGCTAGATTTTATAGCCTCCGTGTAGAGCCGGTATCTTCCTGTGTGCTCGCTTCCCATAGTCAGTAACACCGAAGTGCCCGTTCTAAGTGTCGGCTTGCTGCGCCACTCCCTTCCCTGTGGAACGGATACGTGCGCTTATATGCTCCAGTCGAGTTCCCCAGAACGGCGAACCCTGTTGAGTCCTCCGCAACCCGCGGCAGTCGGATGTGGCGGAGCGTCCGACGCCAGGTCTAACACTCGTATGCATTGGTGGAACTTGTGTTAGGCTGGGTTCCATATGTTGTGACCCCCACGGCGGTCCCATATGTGTATTCTTCCACGGTACGGCTCCCTACGGCGAGCCCGTGTCTTTCCCTCGGCAGAGCTTTCTGCCGTCTCAGTTAGGTGTTGTTCCCCCACCTGTTTGGCCGGGGCCACCCCTGGCACTTCCGTATGTTGCACTGCCCACGGCCAGTCCATACGTGTATTTTCCACATGGTAACTCCCTTCGGGCATGATGTGGCTTCCGCAGCGTCCCTCTGGGCACGCTTTCCCAGCGTTATCCAATAGTCTACTGAAGTGGGTCTTGCGGAACAGCAGTGTGACTTCCCTGCGTGAATTCCCCGCCCGGAACAGACGGGGTCTGAGGGGCTCTCGCTGGGCGCTGGAAGTGGTAGTAACTGTGGCGTTTTCCAAAGGGATCCCAATTCGTCGGTGACGTCCGACGTACGTCGAACGTGACCGACTGAAAGGGAACGTCTCGGTTACGTATGGTAACCCTCGTTCCCTGAAGGAGGGAACGGAGATGTACGTCCCGTCGCCACAGTTGCTGTACCATCACTGCATGGCCGAGTCACTAGTTCGGCTCCTCAGTGAAAAACAACAGTGCGCTGCATTCGCTTCCGCTTTATACCCGCGCTGCGGGGCGGAGCGCGAGATGCAAATCTCGCACGCCAATAGTCATTGGCCGGTTCTCTATATCTCGAAGCTGATAGGGGCTCCCTGAAGTGATCCCAATTCGTCGGTGACGTCCGACGTACGTCTCCGTTCCCTCCTTCAGGGAACGAGGGTTACCATACGTAACCGAGACGTTACTTTTTCAAATAATGCAAGTTACTTTGTTTTCCCATGTATTGACTGACACCTCTCTTGTCCCTATGTTAAGAGAAACCGTGAGTAAGTGCAGAGGTGTTGTGTGCAACATGCATGATGGTTATTGTAGTTCTAGACTAAATGTGAACATGCATTTACTCATCTCACTTGCACAAAAACATTCCGTATTTCTCAAAATGAATAAAAACTGTAAAATGCAAACTTAGAATAGTATGTAAACCTGTAATAATTAAACATGTTAAATTACACAAATATACTTTATGTATTTAATCTCACTTTATTAACCAGTGTCTTTGCTGCTGACCTTCAATGATCCAATTCAACCATACTAAGCAAAAATTACTTTAGATTAAAGTGCCCCTATTATGGTTTTTCGAATATTCCCTTTCATGCAGTGTGTAATACCGCTGTTTGTGAATGTAAACGTTCTGCATAGTTGTAAAGTTGAAAGTGCACAATAAATAAAATTATTGTCTCCCAGAAGAAAGAATCGACTCTGAACCGCCTATACGAGTTGTTTTTATTTTGAATCCCACTGTGTGACGGTTCTACGTACTCGCGCTCGGACTGATATGGTAAAATCAACGTCATCGTTACTGTCTTTACAATCGCTGTGTGTACTGAGGATGCCTCCTGAGCTGAAGAGCAGTTATAGTAATGGGCATTTCATTTCCAACATGCGCTGTGAGTGGTAGACCAATCACAACAGACTGAGCCGTCTGGCCAATCAGAGAAGAGTAGGCTCACGGAAAGGAGACTGGTTCATTCAATGAGTCGTTTGAGAATCATTGAACATTGTGGTGATGTGCAATGTATATTATGATCTTTGCTGCATGTAAACAAAATCAGGAAACTTTAAAATAGCATAATAGGGACACTTTAAACAACACATTAATGTTTAATATTTTGTACAGGCGTGAATTTGCATTTCCTTCAGCCTGAAGCTTATTCATTTCACTTTGGATGTCAAAGGGACTTTGAGATTTTTTTTTGTTATTAAAAAACAAACAAGCAAGTCCAGCTTAGATGAGGAAAAGTAAAGCTAAAGTAATGTAACACGTTACTTACCATAAAAGCCACCACAAAGTAATACAGTTAGTTAATTTTTAGAGAGTAATGCAATATTAGCACGCATAATTTTTAAAAGTAACTTTCCCCAACACTGGATAATAGTGATTTGTGATTTTTAATTTTTTTTATTTAAATGTGATAATTAATTAATTTGGTTAGTCTAACTGAAAGGTTAGACTATTTGAGTAAGATGACACACGTTGCTGGTGTTTTTGATATTTCATCTTTTTTTTATTCCATTAATTTTTAATGTATATATATTTAATTTTCTTTTTTTATTTAATAATTCCATTGGGAGTATAATTAGGTGTGTTTCAATCATCATAACCATAAAGTATTAAACATCATTTTTGATTACATAAATCATAAATCATACAGACATTAATCATATCTCAAATCATGCAGCTTGTTGAAGATATTAATATTTAGACATGATTTTGACCTTGCAGATAGAAAAACACGGGTAGACTACCTGAATATCATATTAGACTTAATGGTGGTATCTTTTTACTTAAGCCCTAGCAACACCCTAGCAACCACCCACAACAATTTAGCAGCACCGTGGCAACCACCCACAACACTTTAGCATGGCGGTGACAAGTTTTTCATGGGCTGGATCTGTGAAAAAAATGTATTGTTTGTCTTGCAGTGCGCCTTTTAAACAGTGACATTCTCATGTTCACGCACCGTCTGTGTGTGTATGTACATCGGCATAGCATGTTCAATGTCTGATAGAGAGGAGATGGGAGGGGTGCGTGTGTGAGGGTGAGGATAATTAGATATCAAAGGCAGGGGTGGGGAGGGAGGCAGAGGTCTTCTCTGATGCTAAAGCACTTATTAATGAGATAGGCCTTATCTGTCCTCCTCGGAGGAATTCTGCCTTTGATCGGCCCCACTTTGGACTTAATACATTTTTGATTGATAGGCGGAGATGACAGAGGAAAGAGGTGAGGAGAAGAGAGAGAGAGAGAGAGAGGGAGGGCAGGCAGGCCAGTAAAGATGGAGATGCAGTTGTTTCAATGCCCTTCATTTGACAGAATAACCAGTGAAACAGGATCACGGGAAGGCATTAATTCTACATCGCACACACGTACTGGAAGGGAGAGAGATGTTGAGCATGCCGCCGTCGATGACTCACAGACCACACAAGGGAGCGATGCTGTTGATGGCTAGCAGGAGGAATTCTGGGAAGTTATCGAAGGTGGGCACAGTAATAGATAACACATGGCTCTCAATAACACACAAACACCCCATACAGACACACAGGCGATGTGTCACCTTCACTTCCTGCGACTGAACGTGGCCATTAAAGCCGAGCGACTCCATGTCATGTGTCTTTGTCAGAACGAGTGGAGCGAAAGGAGAAAGAAGGACGAGAGGGGAGGGAGGGATAGAATGAGAGAAGCCATAACTGCAACTCTGTCACTGTCTATTACTTACATTCATCATAAACTTACATTCAACACATTCTAGTTGTGAACAGGTTATAATCAAACAAGGGACCCCCGGCCCCAACACACACATGCTTATATCCACATATGACATTCTTCATAATATTGATCACCTTGAAAAAACATTACAGCATGCCAAATAAATTGTTACAATAACAAAAGTGGAAGGCAGGTTGAAACATCCTGTTTGAAAGAACGAATAGAAGCCTACTATGACATACAGTAGAAACGACCAAACTGTACACTAATATAACAAACATTGAGTAAAGTTCTATTTTAGTTGCAAATATGTCTTTGTGTGGTAAACATTGTGGAAATGTTGTAAAAATGTCTTTGTGAAGTAGTTTTAAAAACATAATAATGTTTTTTTAGTTTTTTTTAGATAAAGCAAAACAACATTTTTTGGAACATTGGGCCTCATTCATTAAATTTTCATAAATATATGAGCAAATTCGGAGTAATTTGCGCGTAAAATGGACCTTTACGAAAACTCTCCTCTGGATTCACAAACACTTCGTATACCACGGGTTCGGTAGTTAAACGTGTATATATTAATTAATTCCAAACATTCGTAAATAGGGCGCGTGTGCACGCTCATTCATAATTAGCATAATCCCCGCCCATGAGTTACAACTGCGTACAAAAACCTAGGCAGCTGACTTGTTGCCTCGCTGCCTTATCAAACAATGACTTGTAAAGCAGCGTTTGTGCATGAAGTCACCTCACGAAACTAATTTCGGACAGACTTCTAAGGCAGTGTAACGGTTTAATGATCTACAACAAAATAGAGAGAGCTTTGGTGTGAACTAAACAAATATTTAATTACTACATTAGTAATTTTTTGCTAGAAATGACATCAGAAGTGGAAAATGTTGGTAAAAAACATACATTTACACACAAACGGACCAGCAAACGCAACTTTCGGGACGCCATCTTTTTTTTTCAGCTCAACTGTCACAGAATGGAACGCACAGGATTGTGGGATATCAAAGGCAGCGAAGAATACATATATGCTGCCTTCAAAACTCGATCAGATGAAGGTATCTCAGGAGACGTGAAGCTAACATTAGATTCGGATGTGCCTTGATGCCTTCCGACCTTGAAATGTGTCCTCCGAAGGCAGCATTTTTCAGATTTCGGACGCAGCTGACGTGTCCAGAAACGCTGTGGAATCTTCTGGACTTCCTTCTGGTTTGGCTCCAGTATATTGCATAAATGCTAACAAGGCCCATTGGCCATATGCCTTGCAATAAATATTAAATGATTGTGTGTCCACCAAAGCATTTTTAGCCAGCTAAAACTGTCTGGTGCTCTTCTGATAATGGCCAGCTGGTGGTGCTTGAAATCGCTTTGAAGATACTTTGGTTGCTGATACAGAGTAATGTGTTAATAGTATCTAATTTTGAAGAATATTACTGAATATAAAAATGCAGTAACCAGCAATATTAACTTCTCCATTGTTGTTCAGTCGTTGTACAAGTAGGATGATTGGTCGGTGTAGTATTTGTCCCGCCCCTCCTCCACTGTGATTGGACGGCTGGTTAAAAAGTGACCGTGAGGAGCGCTGCCTATTACCCAAAGTTAAACCATTAAAAAAAAGAAAAGAAAAGAAAAAAGACCAGGCAAATCAACTCGTGAAATATTATTATGGTACACATTGCATCAAAATGCAATGTCATTAGTTTGCCTAAATTGAACACATATGGTTCAAATGTTTTACACACAATTTGCACATGGTAGGGAGCAGGTGTAAATTTCTTTCGTACCAAGTAACATTTTGAAAATACAAACATTTTCGTGAATGTGAGGAGGTGAGAATCAAAAAGACAAAAGAACGAATATGATGACAAAAAAATTAGGGCATGGGGGGTCAAATCCCTAGGGGGGTCAAATCCCATTTCTGCTCCATGAGTGGTACTCCAGAGATGGAGGACAGACAGGAAAAGAGCTATAAAGTATGGAGCGACAGCACACACATCACACAGACAGGACTGCCGCCTGCTCAGCTGATAACACAGCCCATCTCACACCTCTCTCACCCTATCAACACCATCCATCATGCACCCACAACCCCCCGTCCCAAAGCCCACCTTCACCCAGCCCTGCCCAGCCACACCTGCTGTATACGGCTCCCATCTCCATCAGATACGACTGTCATCAACCAGAAAGAAAGATTTTCAGACGCAACGCATATCATCGATAATATAAACCCTCTTAGATTGGACATTGCCATGCACTCAGTCTTGTAAAGCAGGCAAAATAAATTCTCTCTGCAGAGAACTTCTTGGAAATCTGCAGCTTTCTGAAGAATTCTGCAGATAGGGTTTTTTTTCAGGAAACAACAACAAAAAAAATTGAGCCATAGAATTGCAGTAATATACCTTTTATCTATCTACACTATGTTGCCAAAAGTATTGGGGCACCCCTCCAAATCATTGATTTCAGGTGTTCCAATCACTTCAATGGCACAGGTGTATAAAATCAAGCACCTAGGCATGCAGACGCTTCTACAAACATTTGTGAAAGAATGGGTCGTTCTCAGGAGCTCAGTGAATTTTCAGTTTTCCTATCAATAGCTCAGACAATAGCTACAGACCTCCAAACTTCGTGTGGCCTTCAGGAACAGTGCATAGAGAGCTTCATGGAATGGGTTTCCATTGCCGAGCAGAGCATCTAAGCCTTACATCACCAAGTGCAATGCAAAGCGTGGGATGCAGTGGTGTAAAGCACGCCGCCACTGGACTCTAGAGCAGTGGAGACGTGTTCTCTGGAGTGACCAATCACACTTCTCTTAATGCTTCAGTATACAAAATACATTTTGGACAATTTCATGCTCCCGACTTTGTGGGAACAGTTTGGGGATGGCCCCTTCCTGTTCCAACATGACTGCACACCAGTACACAAAGCAAGGTCCATAAAGACTTTTCCAGGTCCGTAAAGCCGTTTTGTCAATAAACCTCACAAGAATCGAAAAAGACCCAATTTGTGTGGCGCCTCAAGTCTTGTAGCCAATCAGAATCAAGATAACAGCATTGTTGTCTTTTCCATGGATTAAGACAACTTTTTGTGGTACTAAAACAATTCTAAGGTATATATATGCTGATATAATGCTTTTAACTAATGTAAAGGCCCACTGAAGTGCCTTGAAATGCGCAGCATTATTCAATGTGTTGACAATTTCCATTGAAACAGGAAGACACGGCGGGACAAATCGAACAGTTCCTCCCCATATAAAATAACCTGTAGCATTTTGTTTATATCACAGCTTGGCCAGAGCTGTTGAGCTCGTTAAAGCTGCAGTTTCCTCCTAATCTCTAAAGGCCAATTCACACTGCACAGACAAATATATGCAAACAAACAAGTTGTCCTTTTGATTTAGAATTTTATGAAAAATAACGGTCATGTTCACACTGCCCCAACAGACACCGACAAACTCGAGCACCCACAGAAAAACGCAAGATATTCTCCATTCATTTTAAACAATAAAAAGAAAATATTGCAGCTTTCAGACACAACATTATTCTCGTTTTATAGTTAGTTTGAGTCTGTTTCTATGGCGTTAAATGTCGAGTGCATTATTGTAACGCGGAAGTGCATCTATGTAACAAATTTCTCCGTTCGCAGGCGGATTTCTTTCACTAGCACAAAACTCTGTGCTATTGTGTCTCTAGACCGGAGCAGACTGTGTGCACTGCGGTGGTTTACGTGACACTAACGAGAAACTAGACTTAATTTGCCCAAATGGAAAGCATATTTACACTGTCTGAATCATTCTCTATCCCCTTATGTGCCATTCACCATATAGAAAATAGTAAATGTGTGAACAAATGACCAATTTTAGCTGCAGCTTCAGCGTCTGTTTATAGTGTAGGGGGCGGGACGCTTCAGGTTCTAGAGAGCATTTGATTGGACCAAAAATCTGATGAGAAGCTGAAGTGCAGAGCGATGTCATCAAAATCATTGATCCATATTGGTGGAAGTGAGAGACTGTCAGTTTTGAATGCTTTATCTTCTAAATGATTTTTGTCAACGAATTTTGTCATTGTTTTGGAGCACACTAGCTTATAAATAACAGTAAGGCTAACATATTCATATTAAAAGCCCATGCACTCTCAGAAAAAAGGGTACAGTGGAGGTACAATTTTGTTCCTTGGGGAAGGTACACAATTACCTTTACCTTTTAGGTACCTTTAAAGGTACACAATTGGTCCTTAGGGTACAATTATACCATTGGTTTTCTCTACTTAAAGCAGGGGTACACTGTAAAAAGTTATGTGATCAATAAGTTTTGACAACACGTTTTTACATTGTTTTTGTCACGGCTGGGTATGGGTGAAAAAGAGCTCTCAAGTGCAGGAAGAATGGTGGTTTTTATTAATAATAAAATACAACAAACAAAACACCCACGAGGGGGAGAACCAAACTACAACTTACAAACACAAAGAGCAGGGAACCATAAGGCAAACGGAAACACATGACGGGAACAGAAACAACGATCCAGCACAGTACAGAAAACACAAGGAAACTAAATAGGAAACAAACAAGGCAGGTAATGAGGGAGGACAGGTGGAGCAAATTAATCAATAATCAGATAACAAGAGGGGTGGGGTTAAGACAATAGACAGGAGAGCACATGACACAAGGAACACGTGACAAGCCATGTGCTCACACCAAACAAGACAAACACAAGCACATGGCCAGCAATGACAAATACCAGCCATGTGCTCACACAAAGACAAGACAGACATGTAACAGTTAAAATAAGTTAAGCAATTTAACTTTTTTTATAAGTTATACAAGATACAACAATTTTTTTCAAGTCAGTTTAACATAATTTAAGTTGAGATGACTTAAACATCCAAGTTGATTGTACTTAATTTCAGGCTGCAACTTTTTTTTACAGTGTAGGCAAGTTCAGCCTAGAGAGCCACTGTCCTGCAGAGTTTGGCTCCAACCCTGAAAGACATCTATAGAAGTTCTTATTGAGAATTAACAGAGGTTTAGATGTTGGTTTTATTGAAAATGTTCACCATTATGGTGATCAGTGTTTCCTTTTGTTGGGCAGTTTGACTCTTGACTTTTTATCTGAGTTTGTGGTTTTTGTAAGTGTTAACAAAGCAAATAATTTGTTGCAAAGAAAGCCATGTACAAAAATTATCAGGTGATATAGTCCAGGGATATAGGGGGTGGGGAGTTTAGATGCACACAGACATCAAGAATCAGCATATGAATCAGCATATGAATCTCAACAATGGTGAACTACTTAGTGCGGCAATGCATGCTGGTTGTATACTGGAAGTGATTGTAACACCTGAATTCATTGATTTGGAGGGGTGCTGTTTGTCATGAGTTGTATACTACAGTATGGTGGCTTAGTAGGGTTAGAGCTAAACTCTGCAGGACAGCGGCTCTCTAGGACCGAACTTGCCTACCCCTGACTTAGAGATACAAAAAATGTACCCTTAAGGGTACAACCCCAGTGACAGACACTTGTACCTTTTGTTTTTTTTTGAGAGTGTGGGGACTTTACCTTTAGGTAATTATTTGCTACAGTAACGTTAACTCAAGTTACTTTGTCAGTTAGTAAGTAAGTCAAGTAAATGTGTTTAAATACATTTTTTTATTACCTGTTGGTAAGCTGTTAGCTCGTAACATCAGTGTATTACAACATCAGTTCAGAATGAATCGGAGTTCTTTTGCTGAGTTTAAGGCTAACATCTGTCATTGTCAGTAGTGACAAGGCAAATAAAAAACAAATGTTTTTTTAGTTTTTTTTTTTACTTAAAGCAAATATTATCTTTTTACTTTTTTTCTTCACAGAGTGCACCAGAATGCTTCGTTTACATGGTAAAATAACAAAAATCTTCTTGACGTTGCATTCCATACCAGACCTTGCATTCTGTTTTGCTTCCTTATTTCAAATTATGGAACTGAACAGAAATTTAAAAAAGCATTCTCAATTCTAAATGACGTACAGCCCTAGTGTGTTCTCCCACATTTTAACTGAAAAAATATTGTTTACCCAAGACATTTTTTTTTTTCAAAATGTGGTTTGTATCAACCTTGTTACATTTAAATTATTTCAATGTTGAATGTCAAATGTGGAAAATTGACTTAAAAGTAGCATCATTCACAAATGTCAACACATCCCCCACACATTGCATATTAATGTATTAGATATTTAGCCTCATTTGATAATGCCTTCAGGCACCAGTAAGTCTGTAGAAATCTGAGGTCCATTTAAAACTTTGTACTTTGTTGAAATCCACAACATTCTGCAG
The DNA here is from genome assembly GCA_039654625.1 of Rhinogobio ventralis. Taxonomy (NCBI): domain Eukaryota; kingdom Metazoa; phylum Chordata; class Actinopteri; order Cypriniformes; family Gobionidae; genus Rhinogobio; species Rhinogobio ventralis. Next base: position 30,749,064 of record CM077213.1, on the reverse strand, counting down.
ACTTTCCCCCATGATCAGCATAGAAAATGTGAAAAAAAGTGTTTAAATTCCGTCTGGGCCTCATATAACCCACATGTAATAGTTTAACCACAGTCATAACAAATACTGCAGTTAGTGTGTCACATGAGAGTCTTGTTCATAAACTAACTGTGATCATGTTTGAGGTACCTTCCAGTATGCATTTATGAAAGTTTTTTGAAAGTTCTTCTGCCGAAATGTAATTTGCACATGTGCATTAAACTCCTGGTGTCCCTTTGTCAGAAATTACAATTAGACGAAAATATATCCAAAGAGAAGCAAATGACCCTTCAAGGCCACTTTTGTTCCCTCATCACTCTGGGTTTTGTTTGCGTATCTCATCCGACTCGCGTGTCCTTGTTGCTCTGTGTGTGAGTTTGTGCTCGTGTGTGAGGGAAGTAATTATGCAAATGATGGTTGACGTCCCAGTAAGGCACAATGTCGATACGAACACCCCGTTAGCCACATGCGCCTGTGTATTTACACACTCACGCAATTTATCCCTCTGAATGACCTGTGGCCCTGCAGTTGCACAACTCTCTCCATTCTGGAAAGACAGGTTCAGAGGACGGATGACAAAAGGGCCCAACAATGACTGTCATTGTGGCTGTTCCTGCTCCATTTTATCTGTCTACGGGGAAGACCCAGAGCCCAGGGTATAAAAATACTTAAATATTGAATGAAAGGAAAAGAGTGCTGTCAAACTCTTTATTTAAGCTGTCTGAAGAACTGCCTGATGGACCGCAGTCTTTTTGTCTGTCTTACAGTCTCGCTGTTTTATGAAGCCATTTTTAAGTTATGGATGTGTTCCCTCATTATTAGCCATTCTTTTTTCTGTAGAAAAGAAGTGTCACTTTCATTCAGGTTCAGATGATTGACAAGTGAAGCTTGAGAAGTTTCAAATGAGTGTGATGAATTTCAGTCTGCAGTCATTAACCGAAACATATGCAAATGGATGTGAATGCAGACTCTTTCAGGTGCATAACAGAATTCATAACACAAGTGGGTGTTTCTTCAACTAGGGCCACTTTTAGCTCTGCCAACTTTTAGACAATTACCCCTTAGTGAGAAAAGTTTGTTTTATTTAACTTATTAACAATGTAAAACAGTGGACATTCATGCATTACAGATACTTTTTCCCTGGAAGTAATGAAAATTCGCACCACAGTGTAATTTCCATGATGTATTTTGTTTGGTATTGTTCTGTGATAGAAATAATGATGACAATTTTGGAATAAAATACATTATGTATCCTAAATGCACACAATATAATACTATTTTTGCATGATTTGACAAATTACAACTTAACTGAAAGTGATACACAGTAAAACAGTTGTTTACAAGTGATATTTACCTAGATTTTTCTTGGTTTTCTTTGCACATAATGAATATGAAATATGTCTTATTTATTTCATTTGAAGAATGCTTTTATTACTTAATTAGATTACTTTCACACAATAACTAGTAAAAATGTATATGCATTTCTACTGTTACAAAATACTTAATACCATCCTGTTTCGTTGTACAAACATTAGAAATTAACTCTATCATTCTGAGGTTTATTACCGCCAATGTAATGAAACACATTTAGAACTGAGAACAAAATACGTACAGCAGAGCCGCATGCTTGCAATGCATTTGCTAGAGTATATTTCTGGCCTAAATTTCATTTCTTCGGGCAACAATTTCAGTTTATTATCTGTCCAATTGAGATTGTAACGCTACTTTTAACCAGCTAATGCAGCCAGTTTAAAAGTTTTCATTTGTGTGACATTGTTATTACGTTTTCGTAATAACAACATTAGCCAGTAGCAGCGGTGGGTTGACACACATGTAATCTGGCTATAGTTGTGGTTATTACAGTGATCCAGTGGTGGTGGAGTTATTTATGTTATTGTGGTTTTACAACCGAAGGGAATGCAAACGACTGAGCGGACTAAACGGATTACATTACACAGTCATTTCTCCCTTTCTCCTCCCTCTCCCTGCGTCTCTCCATCCATACCATACCTGCCCGTCTCTCTCTCTCTGCTTTTTTCTCTATGCCTGGGGAGGGAATTGGGCTTGTTATGCATGTTCAGTAACAGGAGAGCCTATTGAAGGAGCCGTGCTGCTAATTTGCCATGGCCATGTTCCCCCTGAGTGAAGGAGATCTGCCTCACCACACACACACACACACACACACACACACACACACACACACACACACACACACACACACACACACACACAGACATACACACACAGACACACACACATACATAATAATATGAAAGCAAGAAGTTTATAGTGAGAATTTAGCAAACAGAGTTTAATATTAAGATTTGTGGAACATGATTTTGGACCAATGAGATTTCACAGTGGGCGGTGCTACACAGCATAAAATCAGGCTGCCAAGAAAGGGACAGATTTTCTTACAGCTTGCTCCAGCGCAAACCCTCTTTTACACTACTGTCAGGATTTACTAAAGACACGCCCTGAAAAATTAGCGCTTTAAAGGCGTGGACAGGGTTATTTTTGCGGCTGACTTATTATTGCATATTCATTTGTAGGCATTTCCCTTTCAGATGCAAAATGTATGGGAGGAGAGTATTCAAATGAATCACGCAAGGTGATTTACTAAGGTTTTTGCTAGTCAAATTACTGGTGTTTACGCCATTATTTACCGCCCAAAAAAAGCATGTCTTAAAGCAGACGCTAATTTTCACTGTTCTTGGTAGATTGTATTGGTCTTTATGGAAATGATCTGGCTGCGTCTGTGTTCTTTAATTTGCGCGTTGTCAGTAGATCACACACAGAACTTTCCACTCCCATCGGCGCTTTCTTGAAATTGCACTTTAGTAAATCCAGCCCAAAATGTTGTCACTTTTCTTGAACAAAAACTTTGCTTTACAATAAACATCATGCATGTTTAAGACACAGTGTTATTATATATCATATCATTACTAAATTGCTATAAGTCTAATACTGTATAGTATAATTCTATTGATAATGAATACTAATAATACAGTGGTGGTCAGAATTATTGGCACTCCTGGTAAATATGATCAAATATGGCTGTAAAAAATAAATCTGCATTGTTTATCCTTTTGATCTTTTATAAAAAAAATCACACAAATCTAACCTTTCATTGAAGTAAAAGAATTGAAAGTGGGGGGTAAATCACATTATGAAATAAATGCTTTTCTCCAAAACACGTTGGCCACAATTATTGGCACCCCTAGAATTTTTTATGAGTAAAATATCTCTGAAGTATATTCCCATTAATATTTAATTTTTTTAGCACACCAGAGTGACTGGAACATGAAATTGTCCAGCCATGACTTCTTATTTCACAGGAGTATAAATATGAGGAAACACAAAGGCCAAATTCCCTTAATCATCCATCACAATGAGTAAAGCCAAAGAATATAGTTCTGATGTGCAGCAAAAGATTGTTGAGCTTCACAAAATAGAAAGTGGCTGTAGCAAAATAGCTAAAGCATTGAAAATCCCCATTTCCACCATCAGGGCAATAATTAAGAAGTTCCAATCAACTAAAGATGTTACAAATCTGCCTAAAAGAGGATGTGTCTATATCGTCCTAATGCATAGCGAGGAGGAAAGTTTGAGTGGACAAATACTCTCCAAGGATCACAGATGGAGAATCGCAGAGATTAGTTGAGTCTTGGGGTCAGAAAGACAAAAAAAAAAAAATCAAACAACCCCTACATCACCACATGTTGTTTGGGAGGGCTTCAAGAAAAATCCTTCTTGCTCATCCAGAAACAAACTCCAGCATATTCAGTTGTCAGACACGACTAGAGCTTCAAAAGGGACCTGGTTCTGTGGTCAGATGAAACTAAAAAAGAGCTTTTTGGCAGCAGATCCACCAGATGGGTTTTGGTGCAAACAGGGATAAAAAGTACCCCATGCCCACGGTAATACAGCTGGATCTTTAATGTTGTAGGCCTATTGTTTTGCTGGAGGTCCTGGACATCTTGTTCAGATACATGGTATAATGGTTTCTAGCAAATACCAACAGATAAAAAATCAAAACCTGACGGCCTCTGCTAGAAATCTTATAATGGGCCGTGGTTGGATCTTCCATCAGGACAACGATCCAAAACAAACATCAAAATCAACACACAAATGTGTCACTGAGCACAGAATGAAGCTTCTGCCATGACCATCCCAGTCCCCTGACATGAACCCTAGAAAATGAGTGATGAACTGAAGAGAACAAGCACGATCATGCATCTGGGAATCTGAGGGATCTGGAGAGATTCTGTATGAAGGAATGGTCTCTGATCTCTTGTCAGGTGTTCTCCAAACTCATCAGGCATTATAGGAGAAGACTCAGAGCTGTTATCTTGGCAAAAGGAGGTTACAAAAAGTATTTAATAAAAGGGTGCCAATAATTGTGGCCAACGTGTTTTGGAGAAATGCATTTATTTCATAATGTGGTTTACCCCCTACTTTCAATTCTTTTACTTCAATGAAAGGTTCGATTTTTGTGATTTTTTAAAATAAAAGATCAAAAGGATAAACAATACAGATTTATTTTTTTACAGCCATATTTGATCATATTTACCAAGGGTGCCAATAATTCTGACCACCACTGTATTAATAATAAAAAGTAATTATTGGTAACACTATTTCATTTCATTAGTCCACTTTAGACATTCTACTAACTATAACTAACTTTGCAACTACTTGTCAGCTACCAGTCATTAGAGTATTAGTAGACTTTATTTTGATCCTCCCCCAACAGATATAACTAACTAACTTGGCAAATACATATTAACTTATTCTAACCCTAACAGTCTACTAATACTCTAATAAGAGTTAGTTGACATAGTTGCAAACTAATGAGAGTTAGTTGATATGTAGAATGTCTAAAGTGGACTATTGAAACCAAATTATGTATTTAACCTTAATGTAGTTTATCATAGTGCTGTTTGTCACCATTTTAAGCCCAATAAGCAAATCAAGGCCATGCGTTATACTGATTTTACCACAGTTAAGGTGGTAGTCTGGAGAAGGGGTGGGCGATATGACCAAAATCTTACATCACAATATGAGTAATTTTATTTCACAATAAATATATATCACAATATAGTTATTTTTGCTTTAAATAAGGAATATTTTCAATATCATTAAAAAAACTAATACTAGCCTAAAAGTAAACAGTGATAAAGTAAGAGCAAAGAATCCACCGCACAGATCGAATATACTCGTGCCTTGTCTCTCTCAACTCTACCTTCACTTAAGATATAAATGACTCTGTTTGCTTGCAAAGACATGGTCACTTTGACACAGGTATAGATATTTAACCGTTCAAGCCCAATTAGGCAGCAAAAAGCACTCAGTTCAGTTCTCACGCGCTCTATGAGCAACGGCTTCATGTTCGTGCGTCTCTCAGACAGCGCTGAGAAACAGTCTCTCAGAGAGCATGTGCACATACTGAAATCATACTGAAATGAGTTGTCTTTCGCTGCTAATTGTGCTTCAATGGTTTAAAACCACTTTTTAATACCACTTGTTTTTAAACCGCAATGCTTAAAAACACATGCAAACAATAAGCTTTTGTGACCGTGCAGCACAGAAACGTGACATGAGCGTAACCGTGATAGAGACTAGGGTTGTCAAAAGTACCGGTACTTCGATACCAAGTTGGTACTGAAAGTTTGAAAATGTGACGACACCAGAATTTCTGTAGTACCAGTAGTACCGAGTACCGGGTATATTCGGTATCTACTAATAGGCAGCTGCTTTAAGTCGCTTCCTTGTTTCCAAACACTGTAGCCGATATATACCGCGATATAGTGTATGTGAATATTAAACCGCAAAAACACTATTTAAATATGAATTCTGCATGCTTTTCTCTGTGTGAATCAATGTTGCAGACGCGTGGTTTCATTTACCACACACACACACTGAAGCACGCGTGACGCTCGCAGTGTTTTCAGCCTCTGTCACCTCACTATATTAGGACATGAATGCATGAACTTCATCTCCAGAGTCACTTCATGAGCATTTTACCGTTTCATTTGAAAAAAACTATTGTCATATCATACACACACAGAAACTCAAAGGTTTTCATGGCAACCCATTACAATAAATCGGTTGAACTTGAAGAAATTGACAGAAATCTCTACCAGAATATAGCAGAAATATCTAACAGAAATAGCTACGTGTCAATTTAGCAGTAGTAGTAATAATAGTAATAGCTTCATAATTGGGTTGCTTATTTTTCACTTGACCTTTTTTTATAAACAATGTTTACTTTTAAACATCATGTAGCCTTTAAATGTTTAAATGGATTATTAACTTATAATGATTACCATCATAAATAATAAAGTCATTGAATTTTTTTTTTCAAATAGTTAAATTAAAATAGTAAAATAGTTCCAACAGATTTTGCTGTGGTACTGAAATTAGCACAGAGAACCATGCAAATTTTAATGTTATTGGTACCGGCTACTGGAATTTTGGTATCGTTACATTCCTAATAGAGACGATAGTCCAAAATCTCACCCTAATCTGGGGGCACTGGGACATTTCTCAATTTAGTGACACATTCTCACACTTCACAAAAAGCACAAAGAAATTCCTCCATTTATGTCCCATTCAACAGGAAGAGTATACACTTCCTGTTGAACTCTCTGCAATAAGACTGGAGCAAGAGTGGTGACGGTGGGAATCCCGTGGACCCTAATTTGAGACCTGACCCCTCCGTTAGCTCTAACAGCTTCAGACACAACACATTCTGTGTGTGCGGCTCATGAGCTGGGAAAAGGAAACAGAGGTCACTAATTACTCAGGGAGCAAAAGCTCAATGATTAACAAGAACTAGGAAAATACTAATGTTGGCTGTTTAGGTTAAAATTTTTTACTTTTGAATATTTATACTGTTGGTGCTATGTGGAATCCAGATAATTGCATTAATAGTCGGTGCAAATTGTGCATGCGATGTGGCCTAATTGACTTCTGACAACTAGTTAAAGAAAGACATTTATAACAGGAAAGTTTTGCCTTGAAATATTTTAACCACTTTTAAGGGGTGTTATTATGAACAACATGAAGGGACATTCTTAACCCTAAAACTCATCGTAAAATCACTGTAAAACACAACCTTGTTTTAAGTCTTTTTTTATATAAAGCCTCAGCAACAGTGTAATAATATAGACAAAACATGCTCCGAGTGAAACATTAAATATTGTAATTGTTACATGAAACTTAAGTGTCTGATGTGAAAAAATGTTTATGTGAAAAACCTATATAAGACGCACATACTTATATTACCGTGTGTGTGTAAATATATATTATATATATATATGTATATATATAAATATATAAATGCTGTATCCTTTTGACTCGGTAGAAGTATGAGATAAAGAACTGGAAATGTGTGAAACCAGCAATACTGTAATGTTGCACATTCTCAAATGACACTGTTATCTTAGACATAATTGATTATCTTGTTATCTGATTATCTTGTTATCTTTGACGTTATTGAGCTGGGAGCACTTGACGTAGTGTCACCTGGATGGAGTTTTACCTATGAAACTGTGAAAGTGCTCACTCGAGAACACACTGATATATTTTGCAGCATGTGGGTGAATGCAGACGATCTGTCTGTCACTGTACGTGCTGTATTTCCACACTTTTGCAGTTGTGAGGCCTCTAAAATATCCCAGTTATGAACCTTACACTCTTATACGGATCAGTGGAGAGACTGTGTGTGTGTGTGTGTGTGTGTGTGTGTGTGTGTGAGTGAGTGGGTGGGTGGGTGTGACTCAGCAGAAGCTCCTTTGTATGTGTAAGAGCAGGTGTTTCAAACTGACATATAGAGTCAGCAAAATAAAATAAATTAATTCAAATAAACAAAATAAAAAATGAATGTTTATACTGTTGGTGCTATGTGGAATCCAGATAGCTGCATTAATAGTCGGTGCAAATTGCGGCCTAATTAACTTATGATAACTAGTTAAAGAAAGACACTTTTAACAGGAAAGTTTTGCCTTGAAGTATTTTAACCACTTTTAAGGGGTGTTATTATGAACCTTATACTCTGCATAGATCAGTCGAGAGACTGTGTGTGTGTGTGTGTGTATGTGTGGGTGAGTGGGTGTGTATGACTCAGCAGAAGCTTCTTTGTATATGTGTAAGAGGGTTTCTGACAAAATAAAATAAATTATTACAAATAACAATGAAAACCAATGTAAAAGATATACTATCATTCAGAAGTACTGTGGGATTAAAAATAATTTTTATTTTAATACTTTTATTTAGAAGGGACACATTAAATCGATCGAAGGTGACAGTAAAAACCTTGATATATTTCTCCAGATAATTTCTATATCATAATTGAATATACTAATCATAAATGTTTCTTTAGCAGCAAATCATCATATTAGAATGATTTCTGAAGGATCATGTGACACTGAAGACTGGAGTAATGATGCGGAAAATTCAGCTTTGAATTATTTAAAATATCAATTCAATTATAAAGCTATTTTAAATTGTATCAATATTTCAAAATTTTACTGTTTTGCTGTATTTTTGATAAAAAATTGCAGCCTTGTTCAGAAGAAGAAACTTAAAGACATTAAAAGACAAAACAAATAAAAAAAATAAAAATCATGCCGACCCCAAACTGCTCAATGGTTGTGTGCGTGTGTTCATTAAGTTATAAAGTAAAAATTTACTGAATTTGACATTATTACCATTATTTTTAAAGACTGGTTGGAAATCATGAGATTAATCACATTTAGTTGATTTGATTGACAGCCATAGTTTTATTTTTAGGTTTACATGTCAGTAATGGGTTCTATTCAACTTAATAGAAACTAAATATTTCCCAGATACTATTGTACACATTTATGACATTTTATATTATATCAATACATGTTTTTATAGCTACCTGTTTGGTTCCTTAAAGGGGAATCCTCATATTTGGGGATTTGAAAGCCCCTGTTTTAGAGCTCATTTGCTTGATATAATCTTAAATGGGACGACATTAAGATGATATCATCAGCATTCTCTGTTCTAAACAAGCATGTGATGATATCTTGTGCCACTTAACCTGGTAGCAAAAATTCAAAAGGTCAAGAACTACAGGGAACATGCCCACAGCATTACCAATTTATCAGCATAAACTCTTTGAATTTCCACATCATATGCAGAGTTATAGATTTACATGTACCTTGAGTGTGCAAACTTCTTTTCTGACTTTCATCAAACCCTCAAATATAAAAGAAAAAACCCTAAAGGCTCAAAACTCCAAATCAAAACAGTTATCGGCCGCCATCAAACCTCAGTTCTTAGATAAAGTTGTCCAGTGGTTTTAAACTTACCATAACAGAATGAGGTGTCCGATCTGTGAACTGTTGTTCAGTGATTGTGTGTGTGTGTATATGGGTTAACAGTCAGGTTCAAATTGCATGTTAAACAAACAGCACTTTTGAATGCTGAGCTCCAGAGGTAAGTAAATTAGTGTAAATTTGCACAAGTAACCTAATTTTGAGGGAAAACATATGCAGGAATTTTAATTGGACACAATGGAGCTGGAATCACGCAGCAGCCGGAGACAAATTAGCCGAAACCGATGGGAAGACTAATGGTTTGTGTAGGCTGCTGCTGCTGTGGAGAGAGAGAGAGAGAGAGAGAGAGAGAGAGAGAGAGAGACAGAGAGAGATACAGTTACAGTCCAGTCAACCAAGCATGAAGGAATGGGTCAGTGTGTATCAGGAAGTTATTCTGTCGTGGCGGAAAAAAAACAAAAACTCTCCTACTCGATATAAATGTGAGATTAAGCAGTTTGATGTTGTAAATCCCACAAGTAAAAGTTCATTTCAATGTAATTAATCTGCAATTTTTCTTAAAACGTGACATTTCAAATGTTCAGTAGGTATGTTGGGTATGTTTATGTAGCTTGTGTCGGAGGGAGAGAATGCAAAAGAGAGAGAGAAAGATTTGTTTATAAACCGGCTGTGACAGGGGGGAAGCCATCTGACATGTTTAAACTAACCTGCCATGAACCGGTTGCCAAACTCCTTCACAAGTTCTTCAAGTGTGTGTGTGTGTAAGAGTGTGTGTATGCATGTATATGTGGATTACAGAGGTTAAACCGTGGTTTTTAATTGACATATGCTACTCCTTAAAACAGCGCTTTATGAAAACAGTGGCCGGTCGCCGATCAGATAAACTCTGAAAATGGGAGTGAGAGAGCAAAAGACGGAGAAAGAGCGAAGGGGGTAGTGGAAGAGGAAGGGAATAGCGAGGGAAGAAGTGAAAAAGCAAGGAAAATTGAAGATTGTTGTGGTATGTAATGCACATAAAACGATGGTTCACCCAAAAATGAACATTCTGTCATTGTTTCATGTTTCAAACCTGTGTGACTTTTGGAACACATTTAAATCATTATTCCCTAAAATGATCTTCCCCTCCAGTGATCTGCTAACCACTGTGACTGGATCATTGAGTCAGTGAGAACCGAATCTGTCCAGTTTGTGATAGAATCATTGAGCTGGTTTTGTGAACTAAATCAATAGATTCATAAAACGAGTTCACAAAAAAAAAAAAAAAAAAAAAGTAAGAATCACTGATTCACTCGATTCACAGCTATGGCGAATGTCAAGATTTTATGAATAATGACTTAAATTTGTGAAGTCAAATATAATGTATGAGTCATATACACTTTCAACATTCTTTTATGGTTCTTTTGCATCCTTTTTGAAGTTTAAAAGCTCTGTTCCCCGTTCACTGCAATCATAAACAAAGAGCGACCAGTACAATTATTTGACGTTTTTCCATCTGTGTCATACGAGTTTGGAATGAAAAAGAGGGTGATTTAAATGATTTAAAATTTTAGGTGAGCTATTCCTTTACCATCTGAAAATAAACATAAGCTACATTTACATGCAACCAAATTCTCTTTTAGTAATCGGATTGATGGCTCAAGCCCAAAGTATACTTCAGCCGTCCGCCTGACGTAATTTTCGTCATCAGAAGGGTTCGCAGGCGTCTGCATACCCCGTCCACGTGCAGCCCAATTTTTGAGACCGCATGGACGTATAACAGCACATGTGTCAAACTCGACCATCCACGCTCATCCGCAGTTGAGTATACTTTGAAAGCTGTGCGGACACGACTGCGCGCAAGATGCGTCCGGACGCGGAAATTGAAGTATAGAGAGTATGCATCGGCATCACTTTCCCGCCGGAACACGCCCCATTAGCCGGTTATCAGTTTAAACTAAAGGTTGGACTCGATATAGTGTTCCTTACAACTTACCAAAGATCCAGTGATCCATGGATATTGACATGCAGCCTGAGTCTAATTTCGATACATAAATATTTATCACTGTCAGTCATCAGTTTCAAGAGTGAATCCCGCATGTATATGCGGATATGGGCCTATGTGTTGAAGCGTGTATGTGGCTGCTTGTCAAGAATGGAAAATAAAAGTTTTATTCAAATTCTGAATATATTATAGGCCTAATAATTATTATTTTTTATATCGCCTAGACAGCGTGCAAAGAGCATTCCCTTTATATTCACTAAAAGCTGTCACTCATTCAGTGAACGTGATCTCACAAAGTTCCGTTATATTACTCAGTGAAGCAACGACACAAGGAATATCTTATTTACATAACGTCTACACTTAGAGAGGATTAGCATGCAGAACTCAGCACTGGACAAAAACTCAAGCGGTGAGTGGATTCTATCTTCCACACTAGTGATTGGCCAATTGCGTTGTAGAAATCAACAAACATGTCTGTGATTGGCTACATTACTCACCGAAGCGAAAACACGTTGGAAATTGAATCATTTGACGAGCGCAAATACAGATACCCACTGGATCTTTTGCCAACTCCTTTTTTGCTAATAATATGCTATTATTACGAATTCTTACAGAGGATTACAGATCCTAGACCAGCAGTGTTTGGCAGCTTTTCCCTCTAAAAGCAATCAGTAGCAGAAGCAGCAGGCGGCAGTAGTTTGAGTGAGAAAATTACACGCTATTATCAGTTCCGTCTCCCTCGGTCCGGAGGGGGGCACAGGGATGTCCATGGGGTCCGTGGCCAAGCCTCCCCCCGACCCCTCCCTCTGACGCCGGGCCTGGTTTTGTGTGTTTTTCGCTGCATTCACGCAGTCTTTTTGCCACTCAGTGGGCGTAACCATAGTCACTCTGGCTGACGGTGACGTCACGTGCATACCCTCTATACCCAGGGCTTCAATCAGACTGAAAATCAATCCAACTGAGCTTGATCCAAATTTCTTTTGGACTGGAAGTAGCAGTGTGGATCTGAAATAATCCAGTCAATAGGAATCTGACTATTTTCTGAATCAGATTCAAAAAGTGCTATGATGCGTATCTTAACTGTGGAGGAAACTATTAGTGATTACTGAATATTTACTGATTGTTTGCTAAAAATACATTTCTTACATATGCCAGCTTTCTTTTTAGATATAACGTCAAGACAAAAATGCTTCGGTGACATTATCGCAGTGACTTTCTGAACGTGGCGACTGGGCACTACATATGCATATGTTTTACTCTGAATATATGCAATGTGCATGTCATCGAATATGTGAATCAGTTTAAGGTTTATATAAACAGAACTTTCAGAATCTGAAATTGGATGTGATTCATCTGAACTGATGAAAATTAGTACGTGAATCATAACTCCGCCAGCGGTTTTTTCTTTTTTTTAAGTTGCCAGCGCCATCATTTTTGATAATTTTCACAAAACTTTCATGGCCCCCAGAATATTTTTTTGAATGAATATCTGAACATGCAATATATCAAAAGAAAGAACAGACCCTCTACTTTTTTATCAACACTTGAATGTGCGTTTTTGTCAAAGACTACATCCGAACACAGATGGAGTAGATTGAGTCCATAAACACTCCCAAAGCTTCACAGTCCTATAGCTGGTCGACATTTCATTCAGTAACATTAGGCAGTTTTGATTTATATGCTGTTTAATGTTTGATTATCATGTTATTTTACATGTGCATAAGAAATGCTTCTATTGCTTGTTTCTGCTTCTTCTTCGCCTGTGTTTTGATCTGGATTTGTAAAAGCGCCACCTTTTTATTTTCATGTTAAGCAGCACGTTTGAGCTTCCTCAAGAACCAGTGAGGTTCATTCTCGTGTTACACAGCACGTATGAGCTTCGTCAAGAACCAGTGAGGTTAATTCTCATGTTACGCAGCACGTTTGAGCTTCAGCAAGAACCAATGAGGTTCATTCTCATGTTACGCAGCATGTTTGAGCTTCATCAAGAACCAATGAGGTTCATTCTCGTGTTACGCAGCATGTTTGAGCTTCATCAAGAACCAATGAGGTTCATTCTCATGTTACGCAGCACGTTTGAGCTTCATCAAGAACCAATGAGGTTCATTCTCATGTTACACAGCAAGTTTGAGCTTCATCAAGAACCAATGAGGTTCATTCTCATGTTACGCAGCACGTTTGAGCTTCATCAAGAACCAATGAGGTTCATTCTCATGTTACGCAGCACGTTTGAGCTTCAGCAAGAACCAATGAGGTTCATTCTCATGTTACGCAGCACGTTTGAGCTTCAGCAAGAACCAATGAGGTTCATTCTCAAGTTACGCAGCACGTTTGAGCTTCAGCAAGAACCAATGAGGTTCATTCTCATGTTACGCAGCACATTTGAGCTTCAGCAAGAACCAATGAGGGTTATTCTCATGTTACGCAGCACGTTTGAGCTTCATCAAGAACCAATGAGGTTCATTCTCATGTTACGCAGCACGTTTGAGCTTCAGCAAGAACCAATGAGGTTCATTCTCATGTTACGCAGCACGTTTGAGCTTCAGCAAGAACCAATGAGGTTCATTCTCGTGTTACGCAGCATGTTTGAGCTTCCGCAAGTACCAATGAGGTTCATTCTTGTGTTGCGCAGCACGTTTGAGCTTCATCAAGAACCAATGAGGTTCATTCTCATGTTACGCAGCATGTTTGAGCTTCATCAAGAACCAATGAGGTTCATTCTCGTGTTACGCAGCATGTTTGAGCTTCATCAAGAACCAATGAGGTTCATTCTCATGTTACGCAGCACGTTTGAGCTTCATCAAGAACCAATGAGGTTCATTCTCATGTTACGCAGCAAGTTTGAGCTTCATCAAGAACGAATGAGGTTCATTCTTGTGTTGCGCAGCACGTTTGAGCTTCATCAAGAACCAATGAGGTTCATTCTCATGTTACGCAGCATGTTTGAGCTTCATCAAGAACCAATGAGGTTCATTCTCGTGTTACGCAGCATGTTTGAGCTTCATCAAGAACCAATGAGGTTCATTCTCATGTTACGCAGCACGTTTGAGCTTCATCAAGAACCAATGAGGGTTATTCTCATGTTACGCAGCACGTTTGAGCTTCATCAAGAACCAATGAGGTTCATTCTCATGTTACGCAGCACGTTTGAGCTTCAGCAAGAACCAATGAGGTTCATTCTCATGTTACGCAGCACGTTTGAGCTTCAGCAAGAACCAATGAGGTTCATTCTCGTGTTACGCAGCATGTTTGAGCTTCCGCAAGTACCAATGAGGTTCATTCTTGTGTTGCGCAGCACGTTTGAGCTTCAGCAAGAACCAATGAGGTTCATTCTCGTGTTACGCAGCATGTTTGAGCTTCCGCAAGTACCAATGAGGTTCATTCTCGTGTTACGCAGCATGTTTGAGCTTCATCAAGAACCAATGAGGTTCATTCTCATGTTACGCAGCACGTTTGAGCTTCATCAAGAACCAATGAGGTTCATTCTCATGTTACGCAGCAAGTTTGAGCTTCATCAAGAACCAATGAGGTTCATTCTTGTGTTGCGCAGCACGTTTGAGCTTCATCAAGAACCAATGAGGTTCATTCTCATGTTACGCAGCATGTTTGAGCTTCATCAAGAACCAATGAGGTTCATTCTCGTGTTACGCAGCATGTTTGAGCTTCATCAAGAACCAATGAGGTTCATTCTCATGTTACGCAGCACGTTTGAGCTTCATCAAGAACCAATGAGGGTTATTCTCATGTTACGCAGCACGTTTGAGCTTCATCAAGAACCAATGAGGTTCATTCTCATGTTACGCAGCACGTTTGAGCTTCAGCAAGAACCAATGAGGTTCATTCTCATGTTACGCAGCACGTTTGAGCTTCAGCAAGAACCAATGAGGTTCATTCTCGTGTTACGCAGCATGTTTGAGCTTCCGCAAGTACCAATGAGGTTCATTCTTGTGTTGCGCAGCACGTTTGAGCTTCAGCAAGAACCAATGAGGTTCATTCTCGTGTTACGCAGCATGTTTGAGCTTCCGCAAGTACCAATGAGGTTCATTCTCGTGTTACGCAGCATGTTTGAGCTTCATCAAGAACCAATGAGGTTCATTCTCATGTTACGCAGCACGTTTGAGCTTCATCAAGAACCAATGAGGTTCATTCTCATGTTACGCAGCAAGTTTGAGCTTCATCAAGAACGAATGAGGTTCATTCTTGTGTTGCGCAGCACGTTTGAGCTTCATCAAGAACCAATGAGGTTCATTCTCATGTTACGCAGCATGTTTGAGCTTCATCAAGAACCAATGAGGTTCATTCTCGTGTTACGCAGCATGTTTGAGCTTCATCAAGAACCAATGAGGTTCATTCTCATGTTACGCAGCACGTTTGAGCTTCATCAAGAACCAATGAGGGTTATTCTCATGTTACGCAGCACGTTTGAGCTTCATCAAGAACCAATGAGGTTCATTCTCATGTTACGCAGCACGTTTGAGCTTCAGCAAGAACCAATGAGGTTCATTCTCATGTTACGCAGCACGTTTGAGCTTCAGCAAGAACCAATGAGGTTCATTCTCGTGTTACGCAGCATGTTTGAGCTTCCGCAAGTACCAATGAGGTTCATTCTTGTGTTGCGCAGCACGTTTGAGCTTCATCAAGAACCAATGAGGTTCATTCTCGTGTTACGCAGCACGTTTGAGCTTCATCAAGAACCAATGAGGTGTGTTCTTGCGCGTCAAGCAGGTTCGGTTGAGCTTCTATTTATGTTCGCTGATCAATGTTTATATGTGAATAAAAGCCTAAATTAAATCTGTTCATATAAAGCAATCAAGTCTCTTAAGAACATTTGGACTAAACCGCTCAATTCATAAAAGTTTTCACAATCTATTTCTGACATGAGTGTAAGTAATTAATGAAAGAACTTTCATTTCTGGGTGAACTTACCCTTTAACCTCTTTTAAAGGGACAACTTTCACCACATATGCATGTATTTTCAAGGGATGTGGAAATTAAAATACAACATGGCACCCTTTTCCTGCTTCACATCTCTCGCACAGGAAATGTGAAAAAATAAAGCGCTTTTAATGCCCTCCTCGCTCATTTTCTTGTTCAGTCTTTCTTTTAAACTCTCTCTGTCATTCCCTTGGCCGTTATTTCTCTCCGTTTTTTGAAGATTGAGGAACACTGCCGTGTTGACTGAAAAAGACTTCGTCCCAGATCAGCTCGATCTATTCTTCTTTAAACGCCCCCCGCCAATTTCTGTCACTCCGGGAGATGAACGCACGTTGCCGAGCTTCTTTTTCCCCCTTCCTTCTTCCCCACTGGCTGGCTGAAACACGGTTCCCCTTCCTTTGAAGTGGCTGCGTGCAGAATGGAGATTCTTTGCATGGTAAATTCGCCCCAACGCCCGCAGCATATCCATTACACAAGTTTAAAGAATGCTGGAGACACGTTCGTGAAGGCGGCCTTTTTTCTCCACTTCACAACCAATTTCTCTGTGTTTTGAACTTGGGCACTCATGAGCCATGTAATCTATAAATTAGGCCCGTCTTGGGCGCGCAAACTCCACTAGCCATACTGTGTTTGAAGTACAATTATTTTGCTCATTACAAGTTCATTTTATTGTTATGGTTTGCAAATGTTTCCTGGGGTCACAATGTTAAAAGTTTGAGAAGAAGTGTAAAAGAGGAAATTAAGAAGGCTGTTGAGCAGGAGAGGCAGCTTTGAAGGATTCAACCGGTCCTTCTCTAAGTGTGTGAAGATATTAAGCAAAATTACACTATCAGCTGAGAACTTTTGGGGGTGATTTGGACAATTCAGTCAGTTAATTCACCTGTAACAGTTTCTTAAAATGGAGATTTAGTTGTATCAATCAGAAGGTGGAAACGTTACCTTAAACTTATCTCGAAATGAACCGGCACACTCCAGAACTCTGATAGATTTGATTTGTTCTTTGCATTGAAATGATTAAATCCCATGTCTGTTGCTGCGTCTGTTTAATGGTACTTGTGTCAAAATGTCAAAAGCAGTTGTTCAGAGTATATGAAATATGTACGACTCCTTGTGTGCACAGATTTTGAGTGTGTGTATGTGTGTGTCTGAATTATGGAACAGCAAAACAAGGCCAGTGTGTTCTCTGATTTCAGTTCTGCACACTAATGTTATCCGGTCCCGGAACAAAGCAAACATTTGTGTTCCTTCATAAAGGCCAGTCCTAATGACGTAACCAAGTCTAATATCAACCACCCAGATCAACGTGAAATAATAGCCATCACTTTTAAGCCGATTTGATATTTAGTGTCTCATTTCCAATTAAGCCTTCTGATATCAGGCCTGCCTAAAATGATGAAATTGAGCTAACAGCTTGCTGCAGTCAGGAGATCACCCTATGGATATGCCCTAATAACTGCACTTTTCATTAGTCACTTATAATTAACAAAAACAAGAAGTGTTTTTATCAGTTAGCAGTCAAAAAGAACAAAATGTAACCATGGCATGTTGACCCATAATTTCCAACAATGCCCTTTTAACGAATGTTATGGGTTCAAACAATGTTAAACTCTATGAACAGCATCCGTAGCATGTCAGTACCTATAGAATATAATTTTGACTTGTTCCTCCATTTGTAAAAACAAACAAAAATTGAAAAAATGCCAGCAAAAATAAGAAAACATCTTCAGTTTGATAACACATGTGCTGCAAATACTCACAATGCAACCAAATACAGAAACACGTTCCAAAAGTTCACAATGCAACCAAATACTGAAACACACTGCAAAGAGCACAAAGCTCAACGCACTGCCACTGAAGAAAACACATGCAAATAGAAAAAAACACTAGCAAATTAAGAAAACACAACACATGTGCAGCGTATTTACAGCGTGTTTCTTTATTTGGTTGCGTTGTGAGTATTTGCAGTGTTTCTGTATTTGATTGTGTTGTGAGTATTTGTAGCGCGTTTCTGTATTTCGTTGTGTTGTGAGTATTTGTAGCGCGTTTCTGTATTTGGTTGCGTTGTGATTATTTGCAGTGTGTTTCTGTATTTGGTTGCATTCTGAGTATTTGCAGCATTTCTGTATTTGGTTGCGTTGTGACTTTGCAGTGTGTTTCTGTATTTGGTTGCATTGTGATTATTTGCAGTGTGTTTCTGTATTTGGTTGCATTGTGATTATTTGCAGCATTTCTGTATTTGGTTGCGTTGTGAGTATTTTCAGCGTTTCTGTATTTGGTTGCGTTGTGAGTATTTGCAGTGTGTTTCTGTATTTGGTTGCGTTGTGAGTATTTGCAGTGTGTTTCTGTATTTGATTGCGTTCTGAGTATTTGCAGCATTTCTGTATTTGGTTGCGTTGTGAGTATTTGCAGTGTATTTCTGTATTTGGTTGCGTTGTGAGTATTTGCAGTGTGTTTCTGTATTTGGTTGCATTCTGAGTATTTGCAGCATTTCTGTATTTGGTTGCATTGTGAGTATTTGCAGTGTGTTTCTGTATTTGGTTGGCGTTGTGAGTATTTGCAGAATTTTTGTATTTGGTTGCATTGTGAGTATTTGCAACGCATTTCTGTATTTGGTTGTGAGTATTTATAGTGTTTCTGTATTTGGTTGTTTTGTGAGTATTTGCAGCGTTTCTGTATTTGGTTGCGTTGTGAGTATTTGCAGCGTTTCTGTATTTGGTTGTGTTGAGTATTTGCGGCATTTCTGTATTTGGTTGCGTTGTGAGTATTTTCAGCGTTTCTGTATTTGGTTGCGTTGTGAGTATTTGCAGTGTGTTTCTGTATTTGATTGCGTTCTGAGTATTTGCAGCATTTCTGTATTTGGTTGCGTTCTGAGTATTTGCAGCATTTCTGTATTTGGTTGCGTTGTGAGTATTTGCAGTGTATTTCTGTATTTGGTTGCGTTGTGAGTATTTGCAGCGTTTCTGTATTTGGTTGTGTTGAGTATTTGCAGCATTTCTGTATTTGGTTGCGTTGTGAGTATTTTCAGCGTTTCTGTATTTGGTTGCGTTGTGAGTATTTGCAGTGTGTTTCTGTATTTGGTTGCGTTGTGAGTATTTGCAGTGTGTTTCTGTATTTGATTGCGTTCTGAGTATTTGCAGCATTTCTGTATTTGGTTGCGTTGTGAGTATTTGCAGTGTATTTCTGTATTTGGTTGCGTTGTGAGTATTTGCAGTGTGTTTCTGTATTTGGTTGCATTCTGAGTATTTGCAGCATTTCTGTATTTGGTTGCGTTGTGAGTATTTGCAGTGTGTTTCTGTATTTGGTTGCGTTGTGAGTATTTGCAGAACTTTTGTATTTGGTTGCATTGTGAGTATTTGCAACGCATTTCTGTATTTGGTTGTGAGTATTTATAGCGTTTCTGTATTTGGTTGTTTTGTGAGTATTTGCAGCGTTTCTGTATTTGGTTGCGTTGTGAGTATTTGCAGCGTTTCTGTATTTGGTTGCGTTGTGAGTATTTGCAGCGTTTCTGTATTTGGTTGCGTTGTGAGTATTTGCAGTGTGTTTCTGTATTTGGTTGCGTTGTGAGTATTTGCAGTGTGTTTCTGTATTTGATTGCGTTGTGAGTATTTGCAGTGTGTTTCTGTATTTGGTTGCGTTGTGAGTATTTGCAGTGTATTTCTGTATTTGGTTGCGTTGTGAGTATTTGCAGTGTGTTTCTGTATTTGGTTGCATTCTGAGTATTTGCAGCATTTCTGTATTTGGTTGCGTTGTGAGTATTTGCAGTGTGTTTCTGTATTTGGTTGCGTTGTGAGTATTTGCAGAATTTTTGTATTTGGTTGCATTGTGAGTATTTGCAACGCATTTCTGTATTTGGTTGTGAGTATTTATAGCGTTTCTGTATTTGGTTGTTTTGTGAGTATTTGCAGCGTTTCTGTATTTGGTTGCGTTGTGAGTATTTGCAGCGTTTCTGTATTTGGTTGCGTTGTGAGTATTTGCAGCGTTTCTGTATTTGGTTGCGTTGTGAGTATTTGCAGTGTGTTTCTGTATTTGGTTGCGTTGTGAGTATTTGCAGTGTGTTTCTGTATTTGATTGCGTTGTGAGTATTTGCAGTGTGTTTCTGTATTTGGTTGCGTTGTGAGTATTTGCAGTGTATTTCTGTATTTGGTTGCATTGTGAGTATTTGCAGTGTGTTCCTGTATTTGGTTGCATTCTGAGTATTTGCAGCATTTCTGTATTTGGTTGCGTTGTGAGTATTTGCAGCGGTTCTGTATTTGGTTGTGTCGAGTATTTGCAGCACATGTGTTGTCATATTTTCTTTATTTGCTGGTGTTTTTTCTATTTGCATGTGCTTTCTTCAGTTGCAGCATGTTGATCTCTCTCGGCCACCGTAGTTTTCAGTAATAAGCTTGCATTTATGTCAAGGCACTCTTGACACTTTTCCATACAAAAATGTGTTATTTGAGCTGTGAAGTAGTATTTTTAGCATTGTGACTGCTGTTCACATAACTTCTTCTTATATATTTCAAAATTTTTTGGGTACATTAAACTTTTGGACCTTTTGCATATAACACAAAACTTACCAGGTTTACTGGCTTTGCATATTCATGACATGAGTTGAAATATGAAAGAAATAACTTTGTACAAATGTTTATTTTAAACAGTTCTATCCAATGTGATCCCATTAGTAATAGTAAGTATTCATACACAAGCTTGTAGCACACACAGATGTTTGTACATTTGCATTAAAATTACAGCACAGTGAATTACAGCATAATTAACTGTTATGATGTTAAAGGCTCAGGGAAGAAGAAGAACGTTCAATGTAACTTTTAATAATTAAATAAACAAACAACAAAATTAAAGTAAAGTGGCAGCCCCTCTCAGACGACCTCAAACTAAAACAAAACAACAACATCAAGCCTGAGGCCTGTTCCTTTGTCATCTTCCACTGTTGTCACTCCTCTTTTTATCCTTCCGGAGCATCTCCGTGGGGCTCGAGGCCGGTGTGGTGCGCAGGTGACGCTCAGTGACACTCGTTCCACTCCTACGGCTCTCTGCCCACCCTGCTTTCCATATTAACATATTTACAGAATCTGAGTATTTCGATACTGAAATATCTGAAACGGTTCCGATACTCCTTTTCTCCAGTATGGTTGCATTGTGAATATCGATACACCGATACCAGCTGTGCATTCTCACTCTTTCTTCTCTCAGAAGGTGAAGTATCACACATCCGCTTCCTCTCACTCACTCATCTCATTCCCTCCGGTTGAATAGTGCTTGTATTGCGCATAATTTTACTCATTCCCTCAGGTTTTGCGCTCACACCAAAACATTTCTATTCTATTGTATTTATTTGTGCTATCATTTGCAATTTTTTTTGGTTCTTATTTTATTACAGACTTTTTTTGTTGTTGTAAATTTAGTTGATTTAAATAAAGCCTCCCTGTGCTGTGTGTAAGCTATTGCAACAAAATGACCAAAATAATTATAATATGATAATAAACTATCTGTACGGAGGTATATGGCAGTTTTCCCAGTGGTATCAAAAATGGTATTGATATTTTTCAAGGTATCATAACAAAGTTGGGCATTTCAGGATCATGACAACACGAATACAAATGTTTTTAAATCCTTTTAGGGTCATATAACATTGAACTCATGGAATTAATATCTAATATTTAATTTTGTTTAATTATCTTTCTGTTCTGTATGTTTTCTTGTTCTTATTCAACTCATTTAGGATTCCATCAAAATTCTGTCATCATTTAAAAATCATTACTTAATCATTTAATTTTACATTTGTACATTTACATTTTTTTATGTTGTTGAGAAGTGGTTAGGTTTCGGGTTGGGGTGGGGTTAGCGGCTCAAAAATCTTGACATATTTGTAAAATGTACATACCTATACAAATATATTTATAACATAAATATAATATAAAGTATTTGTAAACACTTTTAACAGCAGTGCATGAATAAAACCTTTTACATTTTAGATGCTGTCAATATGTCCATATTGTACATTTCACCATATATCAAAGTGTACAAAAGTATACGTGTAAACATTACGTACAAATACTAACAAATTCTTATGAGATCAAGCTGTTCTAGTCTGCTCTGGTCGCTAGTCTCATGTATCATAAGTGCATTACTGTAAACATGAGTTGTGCATTTTATTTTTTAAAAAGTGAAAGATGTCTTAAGACAATATTATTTTCTGTGGTAATAAACAACAAGTCACAAATGCTGTCAATAGAGCATGTATCAAAGCCAGAACATTTAAAACTATTATATACATTTTTTTCCCGCTCCAGGCCTGTATGTGTTTATTTTCCCAGGCGTTATGTTGCATCCCAGCAGGTTTCAGCGACAGTAAAAGAATAGATTCTTGGTTTCCTTTGTTATTCTTAAGAAGTGAAAGCAACTGTAGCCATTTGAGGTTTGTTCATAGTTTGGGTTCAGTCTACTCATTTTTATAACATTGCACACACACAATGAGTTTGTGTTCCAGTCTTCTCTTTTCATCAGCTCCAGAGATACTGACTGTTTTGTTTCTCTCTCCTCCCTCTCCTTTTCATATTGTCAACTTGTGGCTTTAATACCATCAATGCTAAATAAACTTTGCCCACATTAATAGTTGCTGGCGAGGTGCCTGCGAGAACAAAAACAAAAGGCAGAACAGGTTCAAAGGCAATGCGTCTACCAGCTTTCTCTCTATTCCTTTCTCATCCCTGTCTCTTCTCCTCTTCCTTTGGTTCAGGCGAAAGCGCTTTGTCTGGTAAACGGCTCCATCTTTTTGATACAGGCGTTTATTAGCTGTTGAGTTTAATTAAAAAAGACCATTCATATGAAAATGGGACTTTGATAGTGATTGGTTTCCCCAGCAGCCTCTTCCAGATGCTTTTAATTAGAGCACTGTTTGATTGACATCAAGCCCGCAGGCTGGTGAGTGACTGCAGACGCATACACACACTTAAGTGCACACACGTACAGTACACAAACACATATGCACAAATTCGCTCATGCAGTCACATGTGCTGTGTGTGTACCAAATATCCAGTTGGTTTTGACAGTGAATGGCCAGGTAATTAGTGAGGAGGCAGAGCTGAGCCAAAGTTAATCACCTTGGCCTTGTCAGTCATGCTCTTTGCACATTGTTCACACATATAATTAATGCAATGCCCACAAATTGGAGCCCTTACAAGCTGACACACACACCTTTCATGAGCGGCCTTAAAGTATTATTCCGGGTTCAGTACAAGTTAAGCTCAATCGAGAGCATTTGTGGCATAATGTTGAATACCACAAAAATAATATTGACTCGTCCCTAGTTTTCTTTAAAATGAGCAAATAATTGAGGTTACAGTGCGGCACTTACAGTGGAAGTGAATGGAGCCAATTTTTGAAGGATTTAAAAATTCATTCTAGATTGTCTTTGTATTAAGCTACAGCTCACTGTTACAGACCATGAGACCCTCACAACGAATACAGGAATATAAAAGACAAAGAAAGGATGGACTTACCTGCAGTCAACCTGCTCGAAGAAGATCGCTCCCTCGAGGACCACACAAGGGACTTTCTAGATCGGTTGTGCCTCACCCACTTCCCGAATCACTCGCTCTGCGTATTTTTCCACACTGGCCTCAACGAGCTTTCCAAGGCATGTCTGCCTGTGTAGGGTTCTCGGGGGAGTTTGTAAAGTGGGTGCTGGTTCAGTGTGGATCTCCGTTCACCATCTGCCCTGTTAATGAGGACAATGCCAGTCCCATTCCTGACCCAGAGCCCAGACAGCCTTCAGCCATGCCCGCAGTGGATCAAAAGCGAGAGCCCACCAGGAAAACAGAGTCAGAGCGATTGCCAGAGGCGATGTTCATCCCGGAGAAATATTAAAAGCGTGATAACAAGCCACAAAAGAGAACTGAATCCACTACTGACAGGATGCTATCTGTGTGCGCTCCAAGCAGAACACGGACAAGCATAGTAGCCTTTGTATTTGGTTGCACGCCTTAACGCCCAAATACACAGGAATATATTAAAAATGGCAAGATCGAGTATTCACGTAAACACAGTAGATGTCAGCACTCACTCACTCACACACACACACACGTTTTATGGAGGATTTATGCCCCTTACTTGGTAACTCAACCTCACAGTGAAAGCCCTGCACAATTAATTCCATACTGCATATTTTTACTTGTCTATGCTTCTTTTTGAAATTTTATTGGGGGAAAAACATATATATATATATAAATAAATGTAAAAAAAATTTTTTTTTTTTTTTTTTTACTATTTTCTACTGTGGACATTCAAAGTATTCCAAATATTTTAGGCCTGGTTTCACAGACAGGGCTTAAAATAAGCCAGGATTAGACCTTAGTTCAATTAGGACATTGAAGTAACTTTTATAAATGTGCCTCAACACATTACTGGTGTAACACATTACACATAAAAAACTTTACTGGTGTGCATCTTCAGACAAAACAGTGTCACTGACATATTTTAAGATATGTCAGTGCAAGATGCTTACAGTTAAAACAGCTCAAACATGCATTTTAGTCTAGGATTAGTCTTTTTTTCAACCCGATTTTTCAAAAACCAACAACGAACATGTAGCCAATCAGCATTAGGGTGGAGGAGAGAGCGTGAGCAATAGGGAGATGTGAAGAAAGACTGTTGAAAGAGAGATGAGAGACAGTCTGAAAGAGAAAATCTCAGAGGAATATCACTGGAAAAAGAAGGGTTATGATCAGGCATGTGCTTTAGACCCACGTTAATATTCGAAAAGCTTTCCAGCGCTGGAAAGACCTACGCAGGAAAGCCTGGAAACAGCATTCATATATAAGCTCCTTCAGTACTATCAGCAGTTATTGCGTTTCTCCAGAGCTCATTTACCCTTCTCCATCCCCAGCTCCTCCTCTAGTCCGGTCAGGATTTGGTATTCTGATTCCCCATGAATCAGACTGAATTATTTTGTACATTAAATATTGACATTAATGATATCTGCAATACATTATATTGGTTCTGTTCTGTTTACCCTAAGGGGGGTTATCGCTGCTCTTCCTGCTTTTATCCATGCTAGGCTGCATGGATACGCAGGGAGTTCTTGCCCAGAACAGAACCATACCGCCAATCCAGACGATATGCTAATTGTCAATAAATCATCTTTGACGATAGTGGTCCTGACAGAAACATTGGTTTTGCTGTGTTTCACATAACCAAGAAATGCTGTTGTTGTAATATGAGCCATAGTTACAGGACAGTTTTGAGTGTCATTGTTTCTCTGGAGCTGCTGTGCTGCTGGCGACTAACCAACTCTTGCTTTACTCTTTAATTTACTCTTGTGTACTGTATGTCAATTTTTTGTGCTTCCTTGTCGTTCTTTCATCATCTTTGCTTTATTTTTTGTGAAGCATTATTTTGCTTTGCTTCTGCTATGATAAATACACATCCACTCTTGCATTGCGTGTGTAACGGAGGTCAGCTAGTGACGCTAGTAATGCAGTGTTTAGCCAGCCCCGCATGCTAGGTATCGGGGGTTTGGAAGTCAATGGGGTCCATCAACTGTTTGGTTACCCATATTCTTTAAAATACCTCGTTTTGTGTTCAGCAGAAGAAAGAAATTCATACAGGTTTGGAACAACTTTAGGGTGAGTAAATGATGACAGAATTTTCATTTGTAGGTGAACTATCCCTTTAACCTGTATTGAAAGCAGAATATTCCTTAAAGTAAGCCAGTAAATGTAAGCAGTACTACAGTAACTCCAGAGAAAGGCTATTTTCCTTTTGTTCAGTCGCTGTGGCGCAGGCCTCATCTGCTGTCTGTGCACGCTCACTCGCTCCCTGCTGTATTATCTGAGTGTCAGCTCCACATGTGGCACTGATAAATTTATTCCACACATGTTTATGGCCAGTGGTTTACGTGGAGCTTCATCGCAACCTGGCTTCTCCAAACGTACGACTCCATTTTATGGAAGAATTCAGAGAGATGATTTTGGGAGGGGGAAGAGAGAGATATGTGTTGGGATGACTGATGTTACAGTGTAAAAGTCCCATCTGCCCTCAAGGGTTATTGTTGTAATACTCCTCTTGCTATGACGTACGATTTATAAGTGCGCACCCTTGTGAATCCAGTTTACTTTTCTCTTGTCCCTGCTCACCTTGGTTTAACTCCGACCCATCAGCCCTCGTTTACGCTTGCGTGTCTTGTGTTTGTGCTTTGTTTGGTTTGCCCGCCGTTTGGCTTTGATTTGGGAGACAGCGTTAAAAGCCTGGTGAAATCTATAGAGAGACGTTTCAGGCCAAAACCTTTTTCCAATTACCCAGTCTTCATTACTGCGCTGTCATAGCTCGCTCCCTAGAACTCCAGGCCTTTACTTTATGGCTGTGGAACAAAAAGCCCTGCTGTTGTTTTTTCATATAGACTGATTTCCTGTTCACCCGGTTTAATACATGAGAATGGGACTCAGATATCATCCAGTAGGAGGCACAGACATAAAATGGCATTTTCTTGCCCAAACCGAGAGCCAGGCACGCTCTCTTCCACAGGTTCCATGATGGTCGCCGTCCTAATGTGTCTTTATTCAATTAGGAAGCAGTGAGTAGGTATTCCGGCTCAATTATTCTTAGTTTGGGCCTCTTAGTATCTGATATGTTTGTAAGCTAGTTTTCTTTTAACAGGAAATGCAAGTAAATAGCAAGTCAATGAAAACATTGACATTCGGTTACTCCCATTTATGTGTCTCTACCTTTTTTATCTGCTATATTTGATAGATAAAAATAATGGAATAAAATGAATGGAAAACATGTTTCAATGCTACATTCATTTTTTTATGTAATGTCAGTGTGATATCAATTGTATCTATTTGTATACTTTGTTATGATGCTTACACTGCAAGTGCAGTAAAATAATCATACATTACTATACAGAATCATACACTTGTATATTTAAATGTATTTTATGCATTTCTTTGCAGATGCAGAAGTGACAAATAAACATTTAGCTGAAGTTTAGCTTTGTTTTACATTGTCATTTGGAGATTAAACAATGTTTAGCAGATCCTCTGTTAAATTGCATTTTCCACAAATGCACATACAGAATGTCTAATAAAAAAGGTACAGTGGCGGTACCATGATAGTTGATCCGAAATAATATTTTGAGGAAAAAAACTTTAAAAAAAGGACTGTTAAAAAAGTGTTCTATATGATATAAATATGTGTAGTATGAATGAAATCTGGACGTACTACATTTGTCATGTTGTTATTGTTGTGAGACCTATATAGTCGCTTCACTGCCATTCTCAAAACCTCTCCTGTGGCCTCATGGGATAGTAAAGTGTCCATCAGATGCACACTTCAGAACCTCACTGGAAGCAATAGGTCATCTAGGTACTTTTCATCTAATGTTTTATGAATATTATGAACTTGGACATACTACTCAAATAACATACTATTTTTCTCCTACTAGTAGGGAAGTAGCCATATTTAGACGCAGAGCTTATCACGGCAATATCCCATAAACCACATGCTAATACTATGATACTACGCAAGTTTGTATTTACTTTTTAAAATTGTAATATTATCTTATACACCGATCAGGCATAACATTATGACATTCCTGTTGTGTTGGTTCCCCTTTTGCTGCCAAAACAGCCCTGACCTGTCGAGGCATGGACTCCACTAGACCCCTGAAGTGTGCTGTGGTATCTGGCACCAAGATGTTAGCAGAAGATCCTTTAAGTCCTGTAAGTTGCGAGGTGAGGCCTCCATGGATCAGACTTGTTTGCTCAGCACATCCTACAGATGCTCGATTGGACTGAGATCTGGGGAATTTGGAGGCCAAGTCCATTCCTGGTCTGCGGCTATGCATCCCCATATGCAACAAACTGCGATGCACTGTGTATTCGGACACCTTTCTATCAGAACCAGCATTAGCTTTTTAAGCAATTTGAGCTACAGTAGCTCGTCTGTTTGATCGGACCACACGTGCATCAATGAGCCTTGGCCGCCCATGACCCTGTCGCCGGTTCACCACTGTTTCTTCCTTGGACCACTTCTGATAGATACTGACCACTGCAGACCGGGAACACCCCACAAGAGCTGCAGTTTTGGAAATGCTCTGACCCAGTCGTCTAGCCATCACAATCTGACAATTGTCAAACTTGCTCATCCTTACACTTGCCCATTTTTCCTGCTTCTAACACATCAACTTTGAAGAACAAATTGTTCACTTGCTGCCTAATATATCCCACCCACTAACATGTGCCGTGATGAAGAGATAATCAGTGTTATTCACTTCACCTTTCAATGGTCATAATGTTATGCCTGGTTGGTGTATATGTTATTATTCAGAAAGTCTAAATCTGAAATACTAAATAAAAATGTTTAAGTGGGTCTAATACTGTCTGTATTGTAATTGTTATCTGGTTTACATGTGTGACGTTAACAATAGCTAGCATTCCCATTAGCATGTGCCACTTTAGCTACTCTGACAGCACACTTCAGGAAGACTGAATAACCTTTCACTGAAGTACCCTGACATGACCCAGCACAAGACAACAGTAGCTGCAGGTGTACAAGAGAAGACTGTGTTTTTATGTGTCTGAGTGTGTGTACGGAGGAAAGTAAATCCAGACTCTTTGACCGTGTTTAGCACTATCAGCAGATTCACCGCTCTGGCCCAGCTGCCTCCTCAGGTGAGTTACCTGTGCTGGCGGGCCGCTCTAAACCCCCTGTATTCAGTGACACGGGCGCCGTCGCTCTGCGCTCAAATATCACTTAACACTGATTAACCCACGCTGGGCCGGCGCTGGGTCCTCACTTGCCCACCTGCCAGCTGACTGCCATTAGAAGTACCCTTATCTAGTCTCAGATCTGTCTACAATAGAGCCTGGGCCTAGCCGAGGGGTTAAGGAGCCTTCTTAAATAATAAATCATTAGCTAAATACTTTTTGTTCATTTGTGTCGTGTTACACGTACCTCAATTTGCTACTCCGGGCACAGTGGCCCATTCAGCAGATGCCTCGTCTGTGTCTGCTCTGTCATTTAACCACTGCAAGCCAGAAATCCTTTTCTGTTTCTCTCATTCTCTCTCTCTCTGTTGTGATCACCGTAATACAGTATGTTTGTTTGCTCCTTTATGTGGTTTTTAGGTCAGGCTCAAGAAAAGAATTGCGGAAGGATGTCAAATTATGAATTGACCTTTCATTAAGCTCCGCCCCCTTGAGGACCCAATATACTCACTGCAAAGTTATTTTTTTGGTTGTTTGCTTGGGTGTAAAAAAGATACTGTTAGTGACCATCCCCACGCTGCTGAGAGCGGTGATTAGATGAATATGTAATGTGCTGCACACTTTCCCCTCAATAAACACAACAAAAATGACAATGGTGAGTAAACAGCAGTTAAAAAAGCATCTGATCATAGCGATAAGGATATGTTTGCATGAGCTCTGCAATTCGGCACTCCAGTAAAGTCATGTCGTGTTTATTTATATACAGTAGCACTTTATACAATATATGTTTTAAGGCAAGCAGCTTTATAATATTAAACATGAAAAAACTGTTAGTATCTCTTTCGGTTAGAATTGGTGGATGGATGGAAAAGAATGAATAAATACAAATAAATAAATACAATTTCAATGTTAAAGTAGGCGGAACACCTACGAATTATGTAATCACCATGAACCAATGGTAGTGTTTACCAGCAGGAGCAAATTTTTGCCGGACTTTATCTAAAAGTATTGTTGTTATGGAAGCCTCTACACTCTCTAAATCAGCAATATTGGTTGCTCACGTTTATAGACGTGATGTATCTCAAACTGTCCACTATGTGCATTCATGGTACAAGAGAGGACACCATAAGTCTTTGGGCCCAAACTTTGGAGAACCTTAAAGGTTAATTGATTTGAATTGAGGAGATCTCATTAAGTATATACACTCACCTAAAGGATTATTAGGAACACCTGTTCAATTTCTCATTAATGCAATTATCTAATCAACCAATCACATGGCAGTTGCTTCAATGCATTTAGGGGTGTGGTCCTGGTCAAGACAATCTCCTGAACTCCAAACTGAATGTCAGAATGGGAAAGAAAGGTGATTTAAGCAATTTTGAGCGTGGCATGGTTGTTGGTGCCAGACGGGCCGGTCTGAGTATTTCACAATCTGCTCAGTTACTGGGATTTTCACGCACAACCATTTCTAGAGTTTACAAAGAATGGTGTGAAAAGGGAAAAACATCTAGTATGCGGCAGTCCTGTGGGCGAAAATGCCTTGTTGATGCTAGAGGTCAGAGGAGAATGGGCCGACTGATTCAAGCTAATAGAAGAGCAACTTTGACTGAAATAACCACTCGTTACAACCGAGGTATGCAGCAAAGCATTTGTGAAGCCACAACACGCACAACCTTGAGGCGGATGGGCTACAACAGCAGAAGACCCCACCGGGTACCACTCATCTCCACTACAAATAGGAAAAAGAGGCTACAATTTGCACAAGCTCACCAAAATTGGACAGTTGAAGACTGGAAAAATGTTGCCTGGTCTGATGAGTCTCGATTTCTGTTGAGACATTCAGATGGTAGAGTCAGAATTTGGCGTAAACAGAATGAGAACATGGATCCATCATGCCTTGTTACCACTGTGCAGGCTGGTGGTGGTGGTGTAATGGTGTGGGGGATGTTTTCTTGGCACACTTTAGGCCCCTTAGTGCCAATTGGGCATCGTTTAAATGCCACGGCCTACCTGAGCATTGTTTCTGACCATGTCCATCCCTTTATGACCACCATGTACCCATCCTCTGATGGCTACTTCCATCAGGATAATGCACCATGTCACAAAGCTCGAATCATTTCAAATTGGTTTCTTGAACATGACAATGAGTTTGCTGTACTAAAATGGCCCCCACAGTCACCAGATCTCAACCCAATAGAGCATCTTTGGGATGTGGTGGAACGGGAGCTTCGTGCCCTGGATGTGCATCCCACAAATCTCCATCAACTGCAAGATGCTATCCTATCAATATGGGCCAACATTTCTAAAGAATGCTTTCAGCACCTTGTTGAATCAATGCCACGTAGAATTAAGGCAGTTCTGAAGGCGAAAGGGGGTCAAACACAGTATTAGTATGGTGTTCCTAATAATCCTTTAGGTGAGTGTATATCTACAGTATAGTTCACCTGTGCATGTACAAATATTTCTTGCCTATAAAAGTTTTTGGTAAGCACAACATTTTGTCTTGTGTGTATATGCGTTATCGACTCGAAAATTTCTTTGCACAATAATTTTTTCATATACATGTTTTTTTTTGCAAATTACCATTTTTGGTTAATATGTATCAAGTTTTCTTGGTGCACATAAAAGTTTCTCAGTGCAAAATCGAAAGTTTCTCATGAATACCCTTTTTTTTTAATGCTCAAGCCTCAGTTTTTTTTCTAATGTCACTTTACGGGATCAGTACATTACAGCCCCCCCCAAAAAACATCCATTCAATTTATAACACTTTAAAATGTGCTGTTCATGGAAATCCCCAATAAATCCTTACGGAGCATTCTGTAAATATTGCAGCAGTTTCAGACCAGCAACGCCAGTCCCGCAGCCACAGGACGGAAATGAGGGGCGGAGCTTATACAGTTAATAGAGTTGCACTACCTATATACACGTAATGTTCTTTTATTAAATATGAACTGTTTTCACATGGATTTTGATTGGATCGATGTCTACAATATTTAACAAAAAATCTTTTTTAGATCAAATTTTTATTGTATTTTCTCATATTTTTAACATACAAAATGACACAGACAAACAGTGCAACAGTAAGTGGACATCAAATCAACAGCAACAAAATAAATAAATAAAAATAATAAATAAGGTAGACTGGTCAGTGAATGACAAAAAAATGACAAAACAAATAAATGAGACATAATATGCAACAAAATATACACAGGAAAACACGTATATATTAAAAATGATGTGAATATATCTAAATGCCAATACAAACATCTAAGGACATGAGCATATATCTATATGACTGTATGAGTAGTAAAATCCAGATTGATTTACTGCAATCCTTGGTATTTAAACCAGTAATATAACGCTGAAAGAAGTCTACGACAGTTAGAAAACAGCAAATTGCAACAGTGAACTATAAAAAAATATCTCTATGTATATAAAATAATTATGAATATACACTCACCTAAAGGATTATTAGGAACACCATACTAATACTGTGTTTGACCCCCTTTCGCCTTCAGAAGTGCCTTATTTCTACGTGGCATTGATTCAACATGGTGCTGAAAGCATTCTTTAGAAATGTTGGCCCATATTGATAGGATAGCATCTTGCAGTTGATGGAGATTTGTGGGATGCACATCCAGGGCACGAAGCTCCCGTTCCACCACATCCCAAAGATGCTCTATTGGGTTGAGATCTGGTGACTGTGGGGGCCATTTTAGTACAGTGAACTCATTGTCATGTTCAAGAAACCAATTTGAAATGATTGGAGCTTTGTGACATGGTGCATTATCCTGCTGGAAGTAGCCATCAGAGGATGGGTACATGGTGGTCATAAAGGGATGGACATGGTCAGAAACAATGCTCAGGTAGGCCGTGGCATTTAAACGATGCCCAATTGGCACTAAGGGGCCTAAAGTGTGCCAAGAAAACATCCCCCACACCATTACACCACCACCACCAGCCTGCACAGTGGTAACAAGGCATGATGGATCCATGTTCTCATTCTGTTTACGCCAAATTCTGACTCTACCATCTGAATGTCTCAACAGAAATCGAGACTCATCAGACCAGGCAACATTTTTCCAGTCTTCAACTGTCCAATTTTGGTGAGCTCGTGCAAATTGTAGCCTCTTTTTCCTATTTGTAGTGGAGATGAGTGGTACCCGGTGGGGTCTTCTGCTGTTGTAGCCCATCCGCCTCAAGGTTGTGCGTGTTGTGGCTTCACAAATGCTTTGCTGCATACCTCGGTTGTAACGAGTGGTTATTTCAGTCAAAGTTGCTCTTCTATCAGCTTGAATCAGTCGGCCCATTCTCCTCTGACCTCTAGCATCAACAAGGCATTTTCGCCCACAGGACTGCCGCATACTGGATGTTTTTCCCTTTTCACACCATTCTTTGTAAACTCTAGAAATGGTTGTGCGTGAAAATCCCAGTAACTGAGCAGACTGTGAAATACTCAGACCGGCCCGTCTGGCACCAACAACCATGCCACGCTCACAATTGCTTAAATCACCTTTCTTTCCCATTCTGACATTCAGTTTGGAGTTCAGGAGATTGTCTTGACCAGGACCACACCCCTAAATGCATTGAAGCAACTGCCATGTGATTGGTTGATTAGATAATTGCATTAATGAGAAATTGAACAGGTGTTCCTAATAATCCTTTAGGTGAGTGTACATTTACTGGAAACAGTAATGTGAGTATGTGAACATTTCCCATGCTCACAGGAAAATTTTTGTGTTTCCATGTTTATGAAAATTGTGAAAAAGTTTCCCATCCATGCAGGAATGTTTTTCCATTCACACTCGAAAATTTGAAAATCACAATTCAAGTTTTTTGTGCACGTCTACACGTTAAAGTTTTCTCATGCATGCGCCAAAGTCTACACTTTTGCCGCTTCAGGGGCTCCATAGGAATGTAGCACATGTTCGATTGTTTCATTGTTAAAAATACTTTCCTCTACAATAGTGAAAGAAGCATATATTCTGAGCTTCTCTGTCCTCCTCCTCTCACATCCTCTCCCATCAGGTGGTCTTTACCATCTTTCTCTATCTGTTGACATTTAATCGGCCATGCTCATACAATACAATAGCCAATATTATTTTTCCACTCCACATGGGTGGGGTCACAAGGCTACGAATTGCGTAAGAAAACAACTTTTCTGTTTTTACTGTAGACACGTGTGTGTGTATTTGTTAGGAACACTCATGAAGTAGAGAATAGATTAGGCATTCTTTGGGTATGACTTGTGTAAAGTGATTATAAGTCATCTCAGCCCAACGAATTTAGACTTCTTGACGCCCCCTCTGTTGCTGCCCCCCAGTCAGATTCATGTAATCAGATTAAATGCTAACAGAGGCTCAAGAGTGCCTGGACACACACACATTGCTACTTTGATGCCGCTGTGTCGGAGACAGACGACATTAGTCCTGTCTGCGGCCCTTCAGCCCTGGAACCATGTCATCTCAATCTGCAGAGAGAATAAAGAACGTCCCCTCAAGCAAATGCATTAGTAAACAGCAAATGCTCACACTCCTGCAGCTGCTGGTCTCTGTGTGTGTATGTGTGTGTTTACACTCTTAAAAATAAAGGTTTTCAATGGATATTTGCAACACCTTTCAACAAAGACACTCTTCTTTTCAAGCTGTATGGTTTTCTCTTGAGGGTATATGGTTCTTGGCTATGGCTATAGATCTTTGGAGGTTAGAAAAGTGCTGTTACATTATATGTTTTGGTTTTTGAGTTACTTAACCCCCATGTTATCTTGAGGCTGACTTTACTGTTTTTTATATAATGTATATATAAGAGACCCCAAAAGTAATAATAGCAATCCTCTGGTGCTCTTCGGTCATTTTTGACTAAAACATTTTACATTTACAATTACATTTTTTAGAATTTTTTACTTCATCAGAATGGTACGGAACCTGGTTAAGGTTTTGGCAGTTGCTATGTGAACACACAAAAAAATCATGGACATGATTCAAAAAGGTTAAATGATCCTGAAAAAAATTGTCACACTTGTACTCCTCGCGGTCCAAATGGTCCCGCATTGGAAATGAATGGGAGACGAATTTCATCTAGTGGAAACTTTTGGTACTGGCCCAAACAAAATCTTACAGAAAGCACATTTTTTGAGATATCAACCTCAAATTTGGAACACAACTTGTTTAGATACATGGCTTTGCAGTTTTAGAGTAAAACGTGTTTTTGAAAATATATATTTCATATAGAAATTTTTAATATTATTTTTGTGCATTTTCCATAACAATAAACATAACATTTTGTAACTTTTTGTAAGTTCACTTCTTAAAACTTTTTTCACTTCAGTAATAAAGTGTCTTCTTTGAAAAGAGATCAAACTTAAGTCTGTGCTCTAAAGAATTCAAGATTTAATTTTCAGGTCTGTGCTCAAAAAGTGAATAAATGGATTATAACTACAGCATAAATATATTTTAGTAACATAAAATACAAAATATGAATTATAAAACATATCCAGCTAAAATATAGTACATTCATTTCATTGAAATACATTTTTAGCCAGAGGGTTGTTGGGGAAAAATGCAATGAGATCCAAACAATTGGCATCTGCTCCAGTTTGTAGACCAATCGGATAAGCTCGTGAAATTCACTGTGTATTAATTTTTTATTAATAATAATGAATACATTTATTTCTGAAATCCCAAGTATACAGTAAGTACAGTAACCCGAAGTATACAGTATGTTTTTATATATGTTTGACAACACTTTATTTCGATTGTCCACTTTAGATATTCTACTAACTATAAGCTTTGCAACTTTTGAAAGCAGCTTAGGTTAGTCCCTACTTTTAGTCAGTCACACCCAAGTTAGATTTCAGCTGCTCTCCTAGAATTGTATCACTATTTCTATCAATAAATAATTGCAAAAAGGATTTCCTCTTAAGGTCATTGTAGCACTGCACACAAGTAACATGCATAACAATTGTCTAGTATTTCATAACATTGTGGATAATAATTACAATGCAATAAAAGTGAAATTATTATCTTATAACTAAATTAGCTTTAGGGCCATCTGGAACAAACTGGAATAAAGAAGGGCCTGTTGTTTCGCTGTGGGTGGTTTCACCATGGGCCATAAACCCAAATTTATGCTACATGTGCATTTAAATAGACTTACAAAGTCATAATTTAAAACCGTAATCACTCTCTGTAACATTCTGTTTTTATATTGGCTGATAAGTTGATAGATTTTATCATCGGCATTTGGTAAAGCCTAACATCTTGCACTTGAATAAGATCCCTGAAGATAGCACTTAAAAGCAATTCGGAAAACGCTAATTTGCCAAAGCTGGAATTGTTCTGATCATGGACCCTAGTGATTTTAGTCTTGCCCAACCAAAAGATCAAGAAAACAGACTGTGAATACCATAACTGGTATATTGACATGCATGTATTTGACCAGCCGTGGCCAAGAGGTGCATTATATCAACAAGATTGACACTTTATTCAACTAGTTTCATAATATGTCCAGTCATACTAAAGACAAAACATGCTGTTGATCATATGCATAAATCATTAAAGATGCACACAATCAGTTTCCACATAAAGACATAAATCGTATTGTTTAAATATGCTTCAAATCATAAACACACCACAAAGTCCAAACGCTTTATGCCAAAATGGACACATAGCCTTTCAAAGTATATTCTATTTGATTGTGTGCATGAGCACATGCACACTAGAAAGTTTGTCTTTTATCTCCAGAAGTTATGACTAATAAAACACTATGACTGCATCTAAGATTGTACACTCTCTTGAGTAGGTAATTATTTTGAATAAGTACTTACTTTGTAAGCACTAAAAAAGTATGTTCTAAATAGTATGAATGTGTGTAGTATGAATGTAATCTGGACGTACTACCAACGTCAGTCATCTTGCCTACCAACGTCAGTTGTGTCACTTCACTGCCATTCACAAATCCTCTCACGTGGCCTCATGGGATAGTAAAGTGTACATCGTATACACACTTTAGAATCTCACTGGAAGTAGTAGGTCATCCGGGAAATTTGTACATTTTGTCACATACTGTTTTTCACCTACTATAGACTATATTAGTGAATTATGCGATTCCGGATGTAGCCTATTAGTGTCCCTGGTATTTTGTTGTTCCATCTCCTCCATTTTTTTCAGGCTGTGGAACAATAGTGTTGCCACCTTGTGAAACAACTAATTACTGCAAAAGAGTATGCATGGTTAGAAAAACCAGGCTGAGCTCAAACAGAACACAAATACTATGCTGATGACATAATTTACACCATGTGTACTGTACGCTTACACTAGTGTTTGCAAAACAAAAAAACAAACAGTACTTTGGGCATAATATTAAGACTTCAATCACATCAGCAGCCTAATAAAAAGTGGAGCGGGTCATCTCATGGGGGCAGCCATATTGAGATCACATGACCAGCCAACTACAGTTTATCTCGGTATCCTGTAAATAATTAAATATTTTCCTAGCAGAATAGACTCATAATCCCTGGTAATAGTACATTTCTACAATGGTATCGTAAACTAAAAACATATTTTATGGAATGCTTTATATCATATCAGTCAGTGTAACATCAACAAAAAATCTTTCAAATGGAAATGAATGGAAGCATAAGCATGTTTGCTTGATGTGCGAGAACCAATTAGGTTCATTCTTGTGTTACGCAGCACGTTTGAGCTTCCTCAAGAACCAATGAGGTTCATTCTCTTGTTACGCAGCACGTTTGAGCTTCAGCAAGAACCAATGAGGTTCATTCTCTTGTTACTCAGCACGTTTGAGCTTTAGCAAGAACCAATGAGGTTCATTATCTGGTTACGCAGCACGTTTGATCTTCAGCAAGAACCAATGAGGTTCATGAACCAATGAGGTTCGTGAACCAATGAGGTTAATTCTCATGTTACTCGTTTGAGCTTCCACAAGTACCAATGAGGTTCATTCTCGTGTTACGCAGCACGTTTGATCTTCAGCAAGAACCAATGAGGTTCATTCTCGAGTTACACAGCACTTTTGAGCTTCAGCAAGAACCAATGAGGTTCATTCTATTGTTATGCAGCACGTTTGAGCTTCAGCAAGAACCAATGAGGTTCATTCTCGTGTTACGCAGCACGTTTGAGCTTCCTCAAGAACCAATGAGGTTCATTCTATTGTTATGCAGCACGTTTGAGCTTCAGCAAGAACCAATGAGGTTCATTATCTTGTTACGCAGCACGTTTGATCTTCAGCAAGAACCAATGAGGTTCATTCTCGTGTTACGCAGCACGTTTGAGCTTCAGCAAGAACCAATGAGGTTCATTCTCGTGTTACGCAGCACATTTGAGCTTCCTCAAGAACCAATGAGGTTCATTCTCATGTTACGCAGCACGTTTGAGCTTCTGCAAGAACCAATGAGGTTAATTGTCGTGTTACGCAGCACGTTTGAGCTTCAGCAAGAACCAATAAGGTTCATTCTTGTGTTACGCAGCACGTTTAAACTTCAGCAAGAACCAATGAGGTCCATTCTCTTGTTACTCAGCACATTTGATCTTCAGCAAGAACCAATGAGGTTCATTCTCGTGTTACTTAGCACGTTTGATCTTCAGCAAGAACCAATGAGGTTAATTCTTTTGTTACTTAGCACGTTTGAGCTTCCACAAGAACCAATGAGGTTCATTATCTTGTTACGCAGCACGTTTGATCTTCAGCAAGAACCAATGAGGTTCATTCTCGTGTTACGCAGCACGTTTGATCTTCAGCAAGAACCAATGAGGTTCATTCTCGTGTTACTCAGCACGTTTGAGCTTCCTCAAGAACCAATGAGGTTCATTCTCGTGTTATGCAGCACGTTTGAGCTTCCTCAAGAACCAATGAGGTTCATTCTCGTGTTACGCAGCACGTTTGAGCTTCCTCAAGAACCAATGAGGTTCATTCTCGTGTTACGCAGCACGTTTGAGCTTCTGCAAGAACCAATGAGGTTCATTGTCATGTTATAATAATATTAAAATAATTCACAATATTTATTTATTTATTTATGATGTCTAACCAACCCCTCTCTCTCTCTCTCTCGTTCTCTCTCGGTCTCATTTGCTTTTTTCTCACCCTTCCTCTCTGCCCCTGCCCCCACAGGCTATAGCGGTGCTGATAGGCATCTCTGTTGGAGTCTGCCTACGTTTCTGCAGACAAACTGCCTCCACCAGCCACACTGTTCTCCCTGGGAACACTCCATGAACCTTCCAACTCTTTTATTGCCCCCTCTACCCCAGCGCACGAACTTATGCACCAGCCTGCCCTCCGCCCACGCTGGGCTACAGCTAGACGCTCACACAGGTCAGAGTTCGGCCTTTTTGTTCCACTGTGAAGTACAGTAAACCAAAAATAGCCCACCAGAACTGCACTTGTGTTTTAGACTGTTTATTCTGGAGTAATATTGTACATCCTGTGCGGTGCAACCGTGGCGGCCATCTTGCGTGGCTCTCGGCCTGCACGAATCACAGCATCATCATCTGAGAATTCTTCTAGAAACTCGCCTCACGTACGACCCATTTGCTCTTGTCGTAATGGGGGACGATAAAACGGGAGTGGTAAAGCGTCTCCTCTTTCTGCTTCCTGTAACTGACCTTCGGATGACCTCGGGAACTCTGGGCCGCTCAGAAGGCAGTTGTTTCGTCCGCAGCGTGCGCATTCCTCCTAGGCTATCTCAGCCATCACTTGACAGGAATTATATAATTGCTGCCTGTGATCTCATTCTCCTCAAAGAGCATTTTGAAGTTTCCTTCCCTTTCTTTCCCTTTTGGTTTCCTCTCCCACTCTTTTTAATGTTAAAATTGCTTGCTTTAAATCACCCTCTTCCTTCGATCCCCCAACATTCTCTTTCTCTCTCTCCCAGTATTTTGCATTCAATCCCTCTGTTCTTGTCAAATTGTTTATGATACGCTTATCGCTTTAATGTGTGTGTGCGTGTTGTGGTGTATGCGTAACTGCGCTCATTTAGCAAACACAGAGATGAAGTGATACAAAGTAATATTTACACAGCGTGATGAATATCCTGTATAGTAGGTATTAACTCGGCCTGTAAAGGAGACCCTGTGACCCAACCAGACTGGTACTGTCGAAATGCTAAGACCGAACCGATACTGAACCTGAAGGTGCTCACGCACAAATTCTAATATTGTTTTGGCCATTTTTACCATAATTTTTTTTAGGATGGTGTATTATAAAAATTGTAGAACTGCAATTATTTTGACCCTGTTAGGAAAATTCAGGTCATGCCTAAACTAGTTTAAAACCCTGTTGTAAGCCTTTAATTTTTTTATAGTGATAAAGGAGTGACCAAAAGTGACACCCGGCCTAGGAAAATTAACATTCTTCACCCTTTTTAAGGTGTGTAGAACTATATATATTTGCGTGTGAATTATTACTGTTATTATATTACATTAAAAAAATTGCTGTTTTATTTATATATAATAAATGTATTTTTCATTTAAAAATACAAAAATAAAATGTATTAAATGTATAAGTGTGTGTGTGTGTATATGTGTATATATATATATATATATATATATATATATATATATATATATATATATATATATATATATATATATATATATATATATATACACACACAGAGAGAGAGAGAGAGAGAGAGAGAGAGAGAAAGGGGCAGATAGAGAATAGTAATAATAATAATAATTATTATTATTATTATTATTATTATTATTAAAAGTGACCTGAAAAATGCCTGATATGACCTGATATATATATATATATATATATATATATATATATATATATATATAATGTAATATATAAAAAATCTAAAATAATATATGTGTGTGTTATTATTATTATACTAAAAATATTATAAAATACTATAAAAAAAATTCTGACCTGAAACAATGTAGTTGTTGAACTCTAAGAGGAAAGCAAGAAGAATAGAATGAGAATGAGATATTTGGACTGTTTCTCTCTTCACCGCTGAATTGTTCACGCATGACATCATGATGATCAGCTAATGACGTCCTGACACAATAGCCCCAGTTCTCGCCCTGCTGGGCTCTGATCTCAGAGCAGCGGTCAGGTAGCGGCCAGTCTGACTCATTCCGTTCTGCAGAATCTGTTTGAGTAATAAACGGGGGTCACGACCTCTGCGGGTGTTGAACAGAGAGGATGATTTGATAATTGAGAGAAGTCGCACATCAAGTCCCGCTTTAATGTGATGGATTGGCCACTTTGAGTTGTATTCATAAAGAGGCTGATCAGAGATCAGATTCCCGTATATATTTTTACTGATGTTAGGCAGAAAACCAGATCTGGGATCAGCAAGTTGGGATGTGTTATGAGTCACAGGAAGATGATCATCCCGGCAGTGTGTGTATTGTCTGTATGGCACACAGACACTTTATCATTACTATATTTATACATTCTAGCATATAATGGATGTTAGAAATATAGAAACCATTCAAATGTTTGGACAAATCTGACTGAATACAGTCAAACCAAAAATTATTCAGACACC
Organism: Rhinogobio ventralis; assembly: GCA_039654625.1. Classification (NCBI taxonomy): domain Eukaryota; kingdom Metazoa; phylum Chordata; class Actinopteri; order Cypriniformes; family Gobionidae; genus Rhinogobio; species Rhinogobio ventralis. The sequence continues at coordinate 30,707,595 of CM077213.1, read as the reverse complement.
AGATATAATTTTACTATTGGGTGCAGGACGCTATAGTTAATTTATGCAAGTGAGGAGAGCAAACTGTGACATATTATACCTAAAAATTCTTCATATAGTGGACTACCAGTAAAATTATTCAGATACTTTGACCTGACCATGCTTGGCTTAAGTGTTTTTTCTTTAATTGCTAATGTGACCCTTGACACCACAGACTGAAGAAAATGAAGCATTGCTTGGTCATTGGTTGATCTAAATTGGTATTATCTAATTGTGTACTTAAATTTGATTGGTGGATTGTAATCCATCACATACCTTTCTATCAAAGTTATCTGACATTATCAAGATGAATTTGTTCTGACACAGCACAACTCTGAGTTCTTGTCATATTTTATTACCATATTCTAAACTATAACGAATAAACGGATAATGTGAGAAATGTTGAAGGTGTCTGCATACATTTTGGTTTGATTGTATGTGTTTATTATAATATGAAAGACCTTTTGACCTCGAAGCTTAAATGCACGTTTCAGATTAGTTAAGTTGTACTTGCACATTTAATTTTATTTAAGAAAAAAATTTAAATAAATGAGGACTAGAGTGTCCAACATACATGTGAAATCATTCAGTACTGTGCAGATCTTTTTTATTATTATTCTAAAATGTGTAAGGAGTAAAAAAAAATATATATATAATGTGTATATATATATATATATATATATATATATATATATATATATATATATATATATATATATATATATATATATATATATATTTTTAGTTAATGTGTTAATAGTGTATAAGTATATAATAAAATAATAATGTTTTTATACTTAATATGCACTACAACATATTTGGGTTGTAGTTACTTTGCTACACTAACAGGTTTATAAATTGCTATGAGCAGTTTTATTTTCTATTTATTTTCTTGAGGTTTGAAATTCTTTCGACTGTTAGGAAAATTCAGGTCATGCCTAAATAGTTTAAAACCCTGTTATAAGCCTGTAATGTTTGTTATAGTGATAAAGGAGTGACCAAAAGTGACACCTGGCCTATAGGAAAATGTACATGTTCACCTTTATTCAAATATTATTAAAAAAAATGTAAAGAGTTTGTGAGTATATTGCGTGGTTGTGCTTGGAGTCAATTGTTTTATTTGTGACAACGCCATAAAACATGCCAAAATTGTGCCAACATAATTTTTGGCCAGGCTGTCATACAAAGAAACCAACGAAATATTATTAACTGATTATGTTGTAGTCAATATATGCTTTTTCCTGTATATATAAACACATTTTTAATCAAATAAAAGTAAACAGCAAATTAAAGCTGTCACTCCTTAGAAGACAGTCATTTTGAGACCACATGTTAATTTGTAGCTATTTATAATAACCTTATTTCACATACATCACATGAAAGTGGATGAAGATAAGCAACAGCAGTACTTAACATTCACTTTCATTATAAAATAAATGTTGCATTTGTGTGTGACTTTATGAATCTGTTAATATTATAAGCCTGGCTGCAGTTCACACATCACCATTAGGAGGCAGTAGTGTTCTTTAACAGACACCTCCAAACACAGACGTGTGTGCACCTGTGTGTGTGTGTGTGCTTGTTGGTAGATTTATAGAGGGTGGAAATGCTGTTATTATAAGTCATGCTCCTCATCTATCCCGAGGTTGGAAAAAAATGTATTTCCGAGGGCAGGCTGATCATCTTCGTCGTGTTTATAGGGAGGCGATGCTGACATCTCTCACTCCCTCTTCCATTCCTCCTTTCCTTGGATGGAAAGGAAAAATCTGGCCTGCGTGATTTCTCTGGCTCGGTTCTGTTATGAGCGACGCCTGATCCTTCTCTGACAGCATGAAATGAGATTTTAACTTGTGAGATCAACTACAGACTCCGGTGTTGTTTTGCATCATGTATGTCTGAGAATTCTTTGGAGAGGTTTAATCACAAGCCTATAGGAATGATGTCATGCTTGTTACAGGTCTCTGTGTGTATATGATGTCTGTTTGGCATTGCAGGATGCTGCTCTGCTTGTGTTGGACATACTCTTAGTGTGAGATCTCAGTTTGATGACACATGAGAAATGTAGATTTAGTTTATTTTCTGAAACTAAGGGGAAACCTTATAAAAAATGACTCTGACAGTACCATGGTACACTGATGGTATCAGATGATAAAATCAAGGATCTTAATGACTTGTACCGTGGAGTTACTTACACCAATGACTTACACATGCACATGATACATGTCTGAAAACCATGGTACATGCAGTATAATAGGGGGAAAAAAGAAAGAAAGAAAAAATATGGTACTCAACACACTTGATATGGTAATAGAATTGTGTACATTAAAGAAAGGATATGGTACCATGGTATGACCATGAAATATATTCACAAAACTGTAGTACTAAGTTGTGGAAAAGAATGAAAGAACATGCTAGTCCAAGAAAACCATGCTATTACTGTGGTAACTATTCAGAAACCATGTTAAAAACATTGTGTACCATTTACTAACAGAATGAAAGAAAATGAAATGAGGGGTTAAATATTTAGCAACTGTATTCGATGATAAATAAAAATTTGAGGCAAACACTGACATTATTAGAGGGAAAGCTCTTCAGCGTATGTATTTTCTGAGGAAACTTCAAACTTTTAATATGGATGTTTCTTTTATGAAAATGTTTTACACCTGTTTTATTGAATCTGTCTTAAGTTTTTCCATTATTTGTTGGTATGGAAATCTTAATGTAAAGAATAGGAGTAAGTTGAGTAGTATAGTTAAAATGTGCAGCAAGAGGACTATCACACAAGTTTATGAACATAGGGTGACCTAGAAAGCGCAAGTTAGTCCTTTCCAAAATCACCCACCCACTATGTACTGAATTTCAACTGCTTCCCTCGGGTCGGAGATTTAAACTCCCCTTGAGCAAATCAAATAGATATAAAAAATATTTTATACCTGCTGCAATCATGGATTTAAATGACTTATTATGAAATTAGTATGTGGTTATTTGATGTGTTTTGTGTTGCTGCTGTCAACATAAAGAATTGCCTTCAAGGACAATAAAGTTAACTAAGTAATGAGCGAGAGAAGAAAAAATGGTTCTCTGTTGTAAAAAAAAAAAAACCCAAATCATATTACTACTGTCAAAAAAATCCCTATATTACCTTGGTACAGGTGTAAAAACATGATAATACCATTGGACTTGTTTGTATGTCAAACAAACAAAAAACATATTTCCACTTTAGAAATTCTACTAACTATAAGTTATTTTGCAACTACATGTCAACTAGCAGTCATTAGAATATTAGTAGACTGTTAATAGACTGTTAAATCAGGGATAGGTGTTAGTCTTCGGATTAGTAGAATAAGTTGACGTACTTGCAAAGTTACTTATAGTCAGTAGAATGTCTGTTGGGGAGCATAAAGTGTTAGATATTAAGCAGACTGCAGGTATTTATCTACTGATACTCTAATGAGAGTTAGTTGACAAACTAACAAGTAGTTGCAAAGTTACTTAGTCGAATGTCTAAAGTGGACCATCGAAATAAAGTGTTACTCATATTTACATCCAAATATGTCATGTTATTACCTTGGTATGTGTCTAAAAACATGGCCCTAACATTATCACAACATTGTGCTTGCTGAAAGAAAGAAACAAAAATATATTTACATCCAAAAATGCCAAGGTTTTACCTCAGTAGTATTAACATTATCATACTATTGCACTTGAATAAATAAATAAATAAAGAAACAAATAAACCATTAAACAAAATTAAACCATCACACAAACAAACAAACAAACAAAATCGAACAAAGAAACAAGCAAACAATATATATTCATCTAAAATATCAAGGTATTACCATGGTATGTTTCTAAAAAAACATTATCATACTATTGTACTTGCTGAAAGAAAGAAAGAAAGAGAGAGAAAGAGAAAGAAAGAACACTACAGATAAGAGCAGAGAAGCGATGAAGAGCATTAGCGTTCCCATCGAGCAGTCAGGCCACCCTCAGAGAACCTTGAGCTGTGAATGATGAATCATGTTGTGGATTGCAGATTGCAGATGCATTCAAAAACAGCCTCATATTTTACACTGTTCAAGACAGATTAGCTCGCTCCTAAAACTGAGCCTTTACAAGAGAGAGAGAGAGAGCGATTTGGGAGCTGAAGGAACATCTTTCTCTCCTCCCATTCCCACAATTTCACCATCCGTTTTCGTTATGAACAAACACACATGATGTTTCACTTGAAATCCATAAAATGAATTTCATCCATCTGTCCCATTCGTATTTTCCTGCTAGTGCTAATGAAGCAAAACATGCCGGACCAGGATATTAACACGTGCACGCCGCCCCTCTCCACGGCACAAAAAAGACCCCGCAGACCGCAGAATGAAGGTACGAGAACAAGAATAGGGAGGAAATTTGCTTGAAATGTAGCTATGAGCCTGCAAAGATCTTATTACATAGATGGCCGATAAGCATCTCAACTGGAATAATACTTTGCACAAGCTGCACATTTAATTAAGCATTCATATGTGCAGAGCGACGGGAAAAAGAGGGAGATAGAGGAGAAGAGAGATTGCATTCATCCTCAGCCTTTGGCCTTTTCTTCCCTTTATAATCTGGGCGTTGTGAGGATGAGAGGAGGTGAAGACAGCGAGTGGGAGTTCGCCTCTTAACTTTGTGTCTTATTTAAAGCTTTACACATGTTATTCTGTTAGCACACTCGCTACCTCCCATTGCTGCCCCCAGGGCACTCACTTTGAGGTGTGTGTGTGCTGGCCTGTGGCTGTGATCTTAACAATCCTGACATATTTGTTTTTGTCTTTGCTTGCATTCCAAAGTATTCTTGTGTGTTGTGGTTCATTTATGTACATATCTGTGAGTGATTCACTGGTTGAGGCCAGTAACAGTGGCTCAGTGATCAGTGGTTGTGACAATAGATGTGTAAATGTGTGTTTGATTCCGCTTCAGGAGTGTGTGTTAAGAGTCAGTCTCCCATTTAAAGCCGTCGATAGGAAACACTTGTCTAAACAGGACAGGGAGCTGTTGCTTCAATCTACCGGTGGCATTTGAACACACTATAGACACTGGAGTATCACTAAAAATGGTTTCTGGACTGCTAATGCGAAGTCAGAGAAAGGTGTACAAGGAACATTATTTATGATTTTATTATTAGTGATGTTGGCTACATATCACTGTTGCTGTTGCTTAAAAAAGGCGCCACGTCAAAATGGCTAAGCACTAAGCTTTTAATTGTCTTAATCACAAATTATTGGTCAGGAAATTATCCAAAATGTAAGCAAATGCACTACTTAAAAAGCCTTTGCTGTGTCAGAAAAAAAATCAAAGACAAAATGAAGTTTTGGCAGAATATGGGATGTTGTGTGGAGTGATGAATCACAATGAAACACAAGGGGCATGGTGATGCTCCAGAGCGGTGTCTTCAAAAATCTGCGGAGAAATATAATAATAAACGCATCTTTACCACAGTGAAGCATTAGGTTTTTAGCTGCTGGTATTGGTGTGCTGCTTCACTGTGTCATTTAATGCTTTGGAGTACAGGAGAATATTGCAAAATGACATGCTTCCCACAAATTAAAAGTTGTTATCTAAAGAGAAATGATCAGGTGTTATTCTTCAACAAGACTATGCTCCTGCCCAAATTGCAAAGACAACCAAGATGTGGCTTGAGAACAAATCCATGAGGTTCATGTTTTGACCTATAGTGAATATTTGCTCTCACATTAAACACAAACGAACTGGGAGATATTTTTCAACTACTCATGAACTGTTTGAAGCCATTAACATTGAGTGGAACAACACTGACTCTTCTTCCTGTAAAAAGCTGTTACATTATCTACAGTATTTGTGTAGGTCTTGCTAATTTCCTGTCTTGTGATTTGTGATTTAAATTGGTTAAGACCATTAAAAGACCACTAAATATTTGTACATCACCAATGATGTCAGTATGTGCTGTGCTCTCAAGTGAAGGTGAAATCAGTGTTTCCAAGTCTGGTGATCCCAAGTGTGTTGGTCTCAGTGCGTCCAAGTCCAGTGGTCTCAGCGCTTTCAAATTTGCTGGTGGTTGCGTCTGCTATAGCTCCTTCTGAGGTGGTGGCAACTGCTATAGCTCCTCCAGAGCTGGTGGCACCTGCTAAAGCTCTTTCCGAGGTGGTGGCAACTGCTATAGCTCCTCCCGAGCTGGTGGCACCTGCTAAAACTCCTTCCGAGGTGGTGGTGCCTGCTAAAGCTCCTCCAGAGCTGGTGGCACCTGCTAAAGCTCCTTCCGAGGTGGTGGCAACTGCTATAGCTCCTCCCGAGCTGGTGGCACCTGCTAAAACTCCTTCCGAGGTGGTGGTGCCTGCTAAAGCTCCTTCCGAGGTGGTGGTGCCTGTTAAAGCTCCTTCCGAGGTGGTGGAAACTGCTATAGCTCCTCCCGAGCTGGTGGCGCCTGCTAAAGCTCCTTCTGAGGCGGTGGAAACTGCTGTAGCTCCTCCCGAGGCGCCAGCGTTCACTACTGAACTCTCTGTGCCTCTTGACGACTCCATTATGGCCACGGAGTAGAGGTCTTCACGGGTCCAAAAATTTGTACCCGAACCCGAAGAGACCCGTAAATGTGCTGCACGAAACCGACCCAGACCCGTCTATTATTTTAAAAGTTGGACCCGGACCCGAGCAGAACCGAGAAATGCCATAAATGTGCTACCCGGGACCGACGCGGACCCGTCTATAATTTGAAAGCTGGGTCCATGCAGACACAGACCCGACTGGACACGATCATATTCCACAGCAAATTGTTATTAACAAGTCAATAAATAAGTCGCAAAAAATTGTCTTACTTACCCAACTTTTTGTCTTGCCTCTAGTTAGCAGTCTTCTTCTTTGTACCTGTCTGGGATGCATACAATCCTCCTTGCCAAGAAAGTTCCATCCATGTTATTCCTTTCTTGCCAAGCATGCTTAATCCACTCATTATTCCAGCTTCAAAAGTCCACTTGCTGTCAGGGTGATGGATGACAAATGCAACTTTTGCAGTTTTGCATTTTTTTGTATCTCGAGTCAACTCACATTAGATAACTTCAACTGTTTTCCCTTTTGAAATGTAATAACGATTGCTCGTTCAGAGCCATGGCCGCGGACAGTAGCATTACTTATTTAAAATCATCTCTGAGCTGAGTCTGACCAGAAATATAGATATAACAAGACGGTTAATTCATTATATTATTATGAAGTGCGCGTGCTTGAGACTGCACATGCACTTTAGCTGGAGCAACCTGAAATGTAGCCTATGTTTTTTAACGCAATTTGAGCATCATAGAAAACATTCATGTGACAGTTCACCTCAGATTTTGTGGCTGATTTAAAATATGTTTAATGTGAGTGTGCACTGTGCAAGGCTGCAAGCAGTTTGAGATTTGAAGTTTGTTTGCATTTATTGCTGTACACATAGAAACAGGAAACACTCATGATCACTGTGCGCTTGCATTAACTCCGCCCGCTCTGCTTCTGACGGCTGGGCACGCTTGTGTTTTTTTCACCTTATTTCCCGGGTCACACTTTTCTCATTCTAATTGTATAAGTTGCATGTTACAAAACACGGACAGCACTGACTAATTCTGAACGGCCGGGTGTCCGAACGACTCAGGTATTACACACAACGTTAAACAGATCCGGGACCCGAAGTAATAGATTGGGACCCGACCCGGCTGACCATTTAAAATATGGACCCGAACCCGTACGGGTCCCAGGTCGGGCCTCTGGTCCTCGGGTCTCGGGTCGTCCGTGTAGACCCTTACCACGGAGCCCGTCTCTGAACTCATTGTGCTCCCTGCCACGGCCAAGAAGGCCGTCTTTGAACCCTTTGCCTGCCCTGTCATGGCCAAGGAGGCCGTCTTTGAACTCTGCCTGTCCCATTACGGCCAAGGATGCTATCTCTGAATTCCCTGAGCTCCCTGTTACGCCTGCTCTGCCGGCTTCGCCCTGCACCCCTGCTTCAACCTGGGTCCCTGCTCCACACTGGCCACCTGCTCTGCCAGCAACGCATTGGCTCCCTAGTCTTCCAGCTTCGCCCTGGCCACCTGCTTCACCTAAGTTTCCAGGCCCTCTTTCACTTCACAGGCTTGTCCCTCCATCCCTCCCCCATTCTGCCTCTGCCTCTGTCATATGTTCTCTGTGTTTGTCCATGGACTTTTATGTTATATTTCTAGTTTTCTGTGCTCCTGTTAGTTCTTGTTTCCATTGCTGCCTTGTTTGTTTCTATAGTTACTCTTGTTAGTTTCCATAGTTACCCTCATCAGTCACCATAGCAATTCATTACCCTTACCTGTTTCTTGTTGGCCTTTTGTATTCCTGTGTATAAATACCTCCATGTTTCAGTCTTTGTTTGTCAGTATTTGGTAAAGATGATATGTCCACATTGGATTATTGTCTTCTCTCTAGTTTAGATATGTAGCGAGGTTAGTTGGTAAGGGAAGAAGGAGGCGGGAACTGGCGATCGTTTAAACACACTTATAAATAAATAAACACAAAACATCTCTGCCTCATCCTGCTTGCCACATACCCCCATTGCCCTTCGCAGTATAGGGGCACCCTCTTTACTCCTGGTTAGTTACGGCAGCCGCAGCACCTGGGGGCGAGGACAGGAGAGAGAGGAAAAGGGAAAAAAATATTGGTCCGGTTCCCAAAATGCACTGCCATCCGGTCCTCCACCAGCTCTGTGAAGTCCTCTGTGATGCCTGGCGGTGGCGCTGGAATGCACATTTTCTCATTGAACGGCCCTCTGCCTCCTGATGCCTGGTAGACGGCGACGTCTTCTCCGAGTTTGGGCAGCCAACAGGATTCCCCTGTTCCCTGCTCCTCCCTATCATGACGGACGGCAGCAGGCTCTAGCCTCAGCAAACAACGGCGACACCTCCGCTCCCTCTCGGACTGCAGCTGCCCCTCCAGAACCCAAGCAGCCGGCAGCGAGTTAGTCCCCCACAGCGGCGAGGGCTCTATGACAGCACGTTCCTCCTTCCTCTCGGGTTTCTGCACCAACGTAGCGAGAATAGTTGATAAAGGAAGAGGGAGGCGGGAACCGGCGAACACTCAAACACACTTTAATAAATAAATAAAAACATTAAAACACAACATAAATGTCTCGGGCTTGGCCGTCACTCCTCTTTTTATCAATCCGGAGCTCCTCCGTGGGAACTCGAAGACGGTGCTGCTCGCAGGTGACGCCAATTAACACTCACAGCACCGGCCTTGCACCATTCTCACGGCTCTCAGCCTCATCCTACTTGCCACAGGATTATTGTCTTCCCTGTTTGGATTATCTTTGTTTTGTGTGGATTCATCAATGAACTGCTGCAAATAGGTCATCTCTCCTCTTCCCTGCTAAACGGTGACAATTTAATAATAGCCATTTATTTAAGTAGTAAATACATCAATTTAAAATTTCACATTTAAATTTTTTTTTTTTTTAATTTAGCAAGTGGTGTTTAGTTATTATCTTCAAACATTTTTATTTCACATTTCAATCTAGTTTCGTATATAATATATGTTTTTATATATATATAAAACATAATAATAATCATTTAATATTTATTTATTTATTTAACAAATAAATTAAATAAATCAATAGCCTAGTATTAAATAATAAATCAAGAAAAAGATGTTAAAAATTGCAGCTGGCAATGCTTGGAAAGGTCAAGTCGAGCACATTGCATTGTGGGATTCAACATTTTGTATAGTGTGCTCTATTGTATACTGCCCATTCTGACAAATGTTGTAGGTCATCGAGGTCTTCTGTGCATACCAAAAATTTGCATTCACATACAATGAGTACTATGCTATTCTGAACATAGACTAAGTTATTTCTGTAAATAACAACTATTCAATTTTTTATCTATTTTTACTTAAAATTCCTTAACTTATGAGCATCTGATTAAATAATGAGTCAAGAAAGAGAACATCACAGCTATTATTGCTTGGAAAGTTGAGCGCATTGCATTATTAAATACAGATTCATGTAGTGCACATTTTGACAATTGTATATAGTATGTCATCCAAGTCATTCATGCATACAGAAAGTGTATGCTGTGCACAGTATGCATACTAAATATGGCAGAAACAGTGTGAGTGGTACGATATTCTGGACATAGCCTGTGTTTCTTGTCTTTCCCAACAATCTTAGGGTGTGTTCACACTTGTAGTTTGGTTCTCTTGGTTCTTTTGGTCCAGACAGAAAAAGATTATATTATAAATTATACATTTAGTCCTGGTTCACTTAGCATTCACACTGCTATTTTTAAGACTGAAAGATGCAAAAAAAACGAAAAACACTTGACCTTTTATTTTGGGGTCGGAACTTACTGAACATCCAAAACAATGCTGGGCTAAATGCGCTCGTTGAATGTGTGTACATATGATGGTATTTTTACCAGCTAAGAAGTCAAGAAAAGGTTAGAAAATGAGTCAAAGGAGTCAAAACAGTGCCAGGAACTCCGTCACACACACAAACACAAACAAAGATCTGCTGCAAGGAGACAGCATTTCCGAACAGTGATGGGCAACCACCGGAGTTCCTTTTAATTGAACCAAACCTGCCAAGTTTGAACACACCCTTAAAGGAATAATTCTGTCATCATTTACTCACCCTCATGTCATTCCAAACCTCTATGACTTTCTTTCTTCTGTGGAACACAAAAGAAGATATTTTGAAGAATGTCTGTTTTTTTTTTTTGTCCATATAAATGAGTCTGATTCAAAATGCCTTCTTTTGTGTTCTACAGTAGAAAGAAAGTCATCTTTTTAAGTCTGGGTGTGCTGCACTAAATTCTTCAAAGAACAAAACTCATTTTGAATATTGACAGTGTTTTCTAATGCTGTAAATGTGTTCATTTTCAGATTGGTGAATTGTTTGGTTTTTATTAAGTGATAGATGGAGATATCTTTGCTTGTATTGGTTACTAAGTCTCTTACTCCCCCCTCTCTTTAGTTCACACACTTACACACACACAGTTAAATCTTTGAGAGGGTCAGGAATTGAGCAATAAAGAGAATTGGTGCTGCATTGTGAGAGATGCGGTCTCTCTCTTGGGGTCTTTCCTAAATGTGTGTGAACAAAGATTAAGCCCCCCCCCCCAACCCACCCACTCTCTCTCACACACACACACACACACACACACAACACACACCATAAATTCATTTTCTCACTTGTGACCTTTCCACACAAATCACAAATAAATGTCTCACAGAGCATGTTGGCATGCAGATTTACTCTGCAACATTATTAGATATGAGGCTTTTAAAGTGCAAGTATTATTTATGTATTTGTTGATTTATTTTCTTACCACATATAAATCTGTTCAAAATTACAATTGAAAAAACAGTTCCATGAAGATTTTTGCCTAAATAATAAAAAAGAAGAAAAAGAAGAAGCAAGTTTCAAGCAAGTAACAAAAATGCACAAAAGTAACCATGATTACTATTAGTTACTACCGTTATTGGTAAACCAAAATAAATTATTATGGGATATCCTTTAAACAGTATAAGAAACTTTTCTGTTATTTTCTCTCTTTTTTTGTCTGGATCTATTAATTTATTCAAAAATACATTAATGCAATTTATACAAACAATGTCTTGCTTTCTATCATGTATCTTCTATCATCAGAATTCTATCATGATCATGTTTTTAATTTCGGAATTAAATTATTATTATTATTGGAGGAGTATAAACTCATATCAAAGAGGGAAAACTATAAAAAAGAATTAAATTCTTGAAAAGAAAACCAATTTGAGCACTTTTGCATAATCTTTTATTATCACTTCTTAATAATAATGATAATAATAATAAAGAAGCAGCTTTGATAAAAAAATGAAAATTTAAAACTTCTGACAATTATAATTTATTTAGAAAGAATATTCTGAAAACAAGAACAACAAATTGTAGTGGAACCAACATGGGGGGGGGGGGGGGGGGGTCTGATAATTTTACCTTTTTAATTGTGTATGACATCATACCAGACCAAAATTTGAAAAAAGACTTATTACATGAAAAATCTATCTCAAACTAACGATTAAAATGTGTACACTCACTTTTACTTGATGGTTACACCACATGACATGTTTAGATTCATGTAACTTTAGTTGACATGGTGTAAACGGTTTACCATAATACCAAGTTATCACAGTTTAATTGTAATACTTAAATAGGGTGGGAAATATGGTTAACATGGTCAAATGTTTATAAGGGATGTCACATATCTTGCTAAACTGCTATATTTCACACAACACACTCTAAGACATTGCTGCAAGGCCTCATGTTAATGAGTTAAGTTGGTGAAGGAGGGGTCGGCCCTGAGCGAGGCGGGTGGGGCGAGACGAAGACAGAAAGAGAGAGAACTAAGACAACAGTATCAGTTCTATTATCACATTAAAAGGGGACTAGAATGAGACACACTCCCGGCCTTGTGTCCACAGGACTGCACCTGCAGTGCCGGGGTCATTGTTAGGGGCCCCGTCCTTCCCCCCTCCCTCCTCCTCCTCTCTCTGGAGGGCTGCTGCTCTTTTCTCTTTCACCCTTTCTTTTCGTCATCCCTCACTCTCCTCATCTTTTCTGCCACTGCGTAAACACAGCTGAGAGCGAAGCGCTCACGTGCCGCCCCGCGGAGCCTTCTGCCAGAGGCCTGCTCCGGCCGTCCGCACACGTGCGGCTGGGAGATTATGTTTGCACTTCTGAGAGTTTGTGTGAGCTCACACATCTGAATCCGTCTGTGTGTGTGTTTTTACATCTGAATGTGCGAGTAAATGTTAGCGCGAGTCATTGTCTCAATATCTGTCGGCTTTTTAATGCTGATGAGTTTGTTCAGTGCTGTCTGTTTGTTTGCTCTGGAGGAAAGTGTGGCGCTTTTAACAACGCTGCTCATTGTTGGCTCGTCCGTCTTTATGGCAGCATTTCGGCTCTAGACACACCTGCCCATCGCTCTTGTTTTGGGTTGTGTGTTCTAATGGATCATGTCTGCATGTAAATTGTGTCTGTTTGTGTGATTGATCTATACTGCCAAAATGGCAAATTAGTTTTCAGATCTTCCTTTCACTTCATCAAAATGTGATGATATTTACATGAAATATTAAGGTATTAAAATAAAAAAAAACATGATAGTACCATAGGTAATTTTTGTTCATTCTAAAATAAAATTATTATTATCATTTGAAATATTTCATTTATTACTGCTTCACCATTATTATTATTATGATTATTATTAATATTTTTCATTATGTAATATACAAATGTTAATAAATAAATAATATTTTTAAATAACTTAAATTAAAGATTAAATGTCAAATTGAAAGCCAACATTTTTACTTTAGAATCCATGTTGTTGCATATATTTCCCAAAAATCTAATAGTAGCATGGTCATTTTTGTTAGTGATATTATACAGATAAGTGTAGTTTGATAATTAATATATATGAAATAAATTATCAAACTATACTATATTAATTAATTTTCAGACTTTTCAGATTTGCTCCTCCAAAATACCCCAGATTGGCTTAGAAATATTCAGATCTGGTGACTGTGCAGGCCATGGGAGATGTTCAACTTCTCTTTCTTGTTCATCAAACCATTCTGTCACAAGTCTTGCTGTGTGTATTGGTGCATTATGATGCTGATACACGGCCTCACCTTCAGGTTACAATGTTTGAAGCATTAGGTGCACATGGTCCTCCAGAATGATTCAGTAGTCCCTGGCAGTGACAGTAGGGAATGCCATGATATTGCAGCCCAAACCTTCACTGATCCACCGCCGTGCTTCACTCGGGGCAGCAACAGTCCGACAACACAATCAAGCCTCTTTGGGGCTTCTCCACACCATAACGCCCTTCAATTGTAGTCTTTAAAAAAGCAATCTGAAATAATAAAGAGTGCAATGTAGTGTTGTCAAAAAATTTTTTTAATACATATCGATACTGAAATATCTGGAACGCTTCCAATACTCATTTCCCACAGAATAGATCCACGATACCAGCTGCTCTTTCTCTCTCTCTCATCTCTCTGACAGCGAGTGACACACAAACCCGCCTCCACTCACTCACTCGTTTCATTTGCTCTGGATGAATATTGTTGCTGTTTCAGGGCTTGAATTTCGCTGTGGGATTGCACGTATTGCACATCATTTTACTCATTCCCGCAGATTTTGTGCGCGTACCCAAAGTGCGCTCACATAAAGCCGCCTCTCAGTACAAAATGTAGTTATTTTTCACTGCTTATTGTGCTTAAACAGTCAAATTCACACAAAATAATGTCAAAATGCCGGTATTCACGTAAACACAGTCAGTTATGTTTTAAATAAACATAAACAGTTGAGAAAGAAAACGCATGTGTAACAATTTAATGGATCCGTGCGTCGGGTCTTAAAGCAGGGATGCAAACAGCGCGCTTTTCGGCGCCTTTCGCTTTTTCACGTCAGTTTGGGTGACTTGTGTGAATCCTGCAGATCTGAAGAGTTTTTTTAAGGGGGGAGGGAGGGGGTGGTCTGAGAGGGTCTGATTATAATTTCACCAACAGTAATTCAGGATTGCCTTCACCAAACAAGTAAATAGGAGCTAAGCAAATCAGAACGCTGCGCGCCAAAACAGCAGTATGTGCGCAAGCGTGAACACTAGTGTTTCTTCTTGCTGCTATCTTTTACTGTCTGTGGTATCTGCCACTGCAACAAATTTCTCCCTGAGACCAGAGTTCGGCACCGCGCCTTCCCGTCTTACTGGCAACTGTTGAGATCACTGGAGTTAAGGATATTTTTGGTTTATAATGTTATATACAGGGGTTTTCCTGCATAGAGAATTACGAGGCGGCCGCCACCGTCTGTCGACAAAACTCAGACAGGCAGTCACAAGCTCAGATTAGGCCTGTCGTGATAATTAAATAATCATCAGAAATATATATTGTCACATGATCCTCTTCAGCAATCATTCTTATATTATGAAGAATATTTACATCGTTAAAGTTCATGGAAACTCGTCTTCCCTCCACTGCGTCTGTCAATCATTCTCCGTTCAGCATTCAAACAACGCGTCACGTTTGGTTATGACAGTCAGCAGCAAGGTAAAGCTCACTCCAAGATGATATATTCCCATTATAATACTTGATATGTAGATTAAGGGCTGTGGATTTGCATAAAATGACTTTATCTGGCTGGAGTTTATCTAGCTGTTTCTGAACGATGTTGTACTCGCTATCAGGTGACAACACAAGGACTATTAATTAGCATCACACGCACAATACCTGGAATTTAAAACTGTGAAGAAACAAATGATCAGTAAACCGTTGGACAGATATACATTATAGACTAGAATTTGTGCACTCAACATCACTTTGTGCCGTGAACTTTTCAATGCGCACTAGCGCAGCGCTGCGCGCTCTGACTCCATGTTGCTTTAAGCACATCATTCTGCACCCGGGATGCGCATAAGCCCTTTGTGCCGCTCTGTTTTGAAGCGTTTCATATTATGGTTTTGTGCACTAAAAGATTATTAAAAGCCTATTTTGTTCTCTCGTATCTATCGTATTATTGTTGCCCCATTAAAAAGCTGCACATTACGTTACACATGATAAACATCTTATAATTTTATATTATTTGTGTTGTGATATACACTCACCTAAAGGATTATTAGGAACACCATACTAATACTGTGTTTGACCCCCTTTCGCCTTCAGAACTGCCTTAATTCTACGTGGCATTGATTCAACAAGGTGCTGAAAGCATTCTTTAGAAATGTTGGCCCATATTGATAGGATAGCATCTTGCAGTTGATGGAGATTTGTGGGATGCACATCCAGGGCACGAAGCTCCCGTTCCACCACATCCCAAAGATGCTCTATTGGGTTGAGATCTGGTGACTGTGGGGGCCATTTTAGTACAGTGAACTCATTTTCATGTTCAAGAAACCAATTTGAAATGATTCGAGCTTTGTGACATGGTGCATTATCCTGCTGGAAGTAGCCATCAGAGGATGGGTACATGGTGGTCATAAAGGGATGGACATGGTCAGAAACAATGCTCAGGTAGGCCGTGGCATTTAAACGATGCCCAATTGGCACTAAGGGGCCTAAAGTGTGCCAAGAAAACATCCCCCACACCATTACACCACCACCACCAGCCTGCACAGTGGTAACAAGGCATGATGGATCCATGTTCTCATTCTGTTTATGCCAAATTCTGACTCTACCATCTGAATGTCTCAACAGAAATCGAGACTCATCAGACCAGGCAACATTTTTCCAGTCTTCAACTGTCCAATTTTGGTGAGCTCGTGCAAATTGTAGCCTCTTTTTCCTATTTGTAGTGGAGATGAGTGGTACCCGGTGGGGTCTTCTGCTGTTGTAGCCCATCCGCCTCAAGGTTGTGCGTGTTGTGGCTTCACAAATGCTTTGCTGCATACCTCGGTTGTAACGAGTGGTTATTTCAGTCAAAGTTGCTCTTCTATCAGCTTGAATCAGTCGGCCCATTCTCCTCTGACCTCTAGCATCAACAAGGCATTTTCGCCCACAGGACTGCCGCATACTGGATGTTTTTCCCTTTTCACACCATTCTTTGTAAACTCTAGAAATGGTTGTGTGGAAAATCCCAGTAACTGAGCAGATTGTGAAATACTCAGACCGGCCCGTCTGGCACCAACAACCATGCCACGCTCAAAATTGCTTAAATCACCTTTCTTTCCCATTCTGACATTCAGTTTGGAGTTCAGGAGATTGTCTTGACCAGGACCACACCCCTAAATGCATTGAAGCAACTGCCATGTGATTGGTTGATTCGATAATTGCATTAATGAGAAATTGAACAGGTGTTCCTAATAATCCTTTAGGTGAGTGTATATATACACTACCAGTCAAAAGTTTGAGAACAGTAAGATTTTTTAAATGTCTTTAAATCTCTTCTGCTCATCAAGGCTGCATTTATTTGATCCAAAATACAGCAAAAACAGTATTATTGTGAAATATTCTTACAATTTAAAATAACTTTTTTCTATTTGAATATATTTTAAAATGCATTTTATTCCTGTGATCAAAGCTGAATTTTCAGCATAATTACTCCTGTCTTTAGAGTCACATGATCCTTCAGAAATCATTCTAATATGATGATTTGCTGCTCAAGAAACATTTTTTATTATTATCAATGTTAAAAACAGTTGTGTAGAATTTTTTTCAGGACTATTTAATGAATAGAAAGTTCAAAAGAACAGCATTTATCTGAAATATAAAGCTTTTGCAACATTATAAATGTCTATACTATCACTTTTTATCAGTAGTGATGCTCAAAATTCAGCTTTGATCACAAGGAATACATGACATTTTAAAATATATTCAAATAGAAAACAGTTATTTTACATTTTAATAATATTTCACAATATTACAGCTTTTTTGTATTTTTAACAACATAAATGCAGCTTTGGTGAGCAGAAGAGATTTCTTTAAAAACATTTAAAAATCTTACCGTTCTCAAACTTTTGACTGGTAATGTGTGTGTATATATATATATATAGACACATTTTGCCGTTGGCCTCTGTCCATCATGGCCTCCTAATCATCCCCATATACTGATTGGCTTCATCACTCCACCAGTCTCCTCTCCACCAATAAGCTGCTGTGTGGTGGGCGTTCTGCCGCAATATGGCTGCCGTCGCATCTTCCAGGTGGATGCTGCACATTGGTGGTGGTTGAGGAGATTCCCCCCTTCCATGTAAAGCGCTTTGAGTACCCAGAAAAACAAATTTTATATATATTTTAATTACTAATACTAATGATGTTTTATGTAGTAAGTCATTTATTCAGGTTGTTCAGGACAGATAGGGTGTGTGTTTCAGCTTTAATATGATGGATGGTGTCTCCTCGCTACCAGTGGCTGGTATTTAAACCATGCAGGCCTTTTACAGCTTTACCGTGCCTTTTTATTTATTAAAAAAAAAAAAGCCCTGCATCAGTCTCCTCAGGTTAAAACAAACACACACGCCCACTCTCTTCACACACACACACACACAGACAGACACACACACTCCTCTCTGGCTCCAGTACCCCGTCCAGGGGGCAATAAACTCGTTATCTCCCTCTTTCAGATCCTAATCTGAAGGCTGGCCTGCACATTGCCAGGTGACCCTGAGTGGGGGCTGCCTGGGCTTCTTAAATCCCCCGCTTTCCCCTGCTTGTCAGCACCCCTCTACCTCATTCTCGCCCTAAGCCCACCCCCTGCCTGAGGGCCACCCCACCGCCCGCTCCAGCAGCAATTAATCCATCTATTGATCACAGAGTGCGACTCAGCAAGCCTCTGAACCTGCACACCAAAGCTCTCCTGTCTCAGATATTGAACTCTTTTTTTTCTTCCAGTGATTTTTAAGTGTTTTTGTTGCACTTGGTTTCTCTGTCACCTTTCTCTCTCTCTCTCTCTCTCTCTCTCTCTAGAATAGCTCATGCAGGACACTGTGGTCATTATAACGTCACACTTGGGAGCCATTTTGTCTCGGCCTTGTCAAAGTGTTGTACAATGAACCAGCACAGGCTGTTGGTATCTGTTGTAATGAATGATCTGTCATAATCAATCGTAATGAGAATGTATGAGAAACACCACCTGTAGCCAATCAGGTATAAGATGGTTTCCACATCCTACCAAAATGAGAGCCACTGTGAATAAAATAAAAAACTAAATAAAATAAATATTATTATTAATAATAATAATTTTTCATCCTTCAGCATTCCAACCTCCATAATTTGCAGTGAACTCTCAAAGATCCAACAAAGTTTGACGATTATAAGTTAATCATGTACCAGCAGAGAAGGACACGCAACTCAAACACAGGATAAAAATAATACTAATTACAATAAAGGCGCCATCTTGCTCGACTTTTTCATAATTTATCTCCGCCTTTTAACAGGTATGTTTAAGTATGTAAAAATATTGTGAGATGTCTCAGTGTGACTTCCCAACCCACATTACCGCTAGTTACACCACTGCGGTCAAGCTATAGAAAAAATAAAATAATGTACAATAAATGTAGTCTTTGTGCTCTGTATTGAATGAAGCTATAAAATAGCTTTATGTAAAGAACAAGTGAAAATGTAACTAATTATTCACAAAAATTCTTCCCTGTGCTCAATATTTATTATATCATAATAGACTATTACGCAAATTGAAAAAAGAACAGACTATTACGCAAATTAAAATACGATAAATTAATTACGCAAACTTTCTTTCCATTCAGGTTGTTTTGGACCCCATTGACTTTCACTGTATGAACGAAAAGTATAATTTTTTTGTGTTCCATAGAAGAAAGTGAGTCATACAGGTTTAGAACGATATGATGGTGAGTAAATGATGACAGAATTTTCATTTTTGGGTGAATTATCCCTTTATCAAAACTATCCCTTATCCATTTAAGGCGGTCCAATCACAAGTGAACTGTGTTAAATACAGGTGTCATTAAAGGTATAATGGGAGTGAAGCCCAAAAAAGCGCATCCAGCGAGAGACTCGCCAACAATTTGTTCTCTTTTGAACTCTGATATGTCTCCCATTAGACTCGCCCATACGCAAGTCTAGTCACGGCGGAAGAGTGACCTCTGACCCGATGCATGACGTATTGACGAATGCGGAAGCGCAGTGGATAGACCAAAACAAAACACCGGTCACGAATTAGAAGTCTAAAACGAGAATTTTTAAAGAGAAATGTGGGAGGAGCTTGAGTTTGTTGCCCAGCTCTATTTGTTTGAACCGCGAGAGGCGTCTACTCGCACCGAAACTTACGATACTCCTACATCCTACGGCATGCGTCGGGTCAGAGGTCACTCTTCCACCGGAACTAGACTCGTGTACGGCAGTTACTGGAAGCCAGTAATTATAGTTTGTAAAGTTATAAATACGTATATTTTTCTTACACAAATGCATCACTTTGCTTCAGAAGGCCTTCAGAAGGCCTTGGAGACGTATGATTACTTTTATGATGGATGGATGCACTTTTTTGGGCTTAAAAAAATGGTAACATTCACTCCCATTATAAAGCTTGGAAGAGCGAGGATATTTTTTTATACACTCACCTAAAGGATTATTAGGAACACCATACTAATACTGTGTTTGACCCCCTTTCGCCTTCAGAACTGCCTTAATTCTACGTGGCATTGATTCAACAAGGTGCTGAAAGCATTCTTTAGAAATGTTGGCCCATATTGATAGGATAGCATCTTGCAGTTGATGGAGATTTGTGGGATGCACATCCAGGGCACGAAGCTCCCGTTCCACCACATCCCAAAGATGCTCTATTGGGTTGAGATCTGGTGACTGTGGGGGCCATTTTAGTACAGTGAACTCATTGTCATGTTCAAGAAACCAATTTGAAATGATTCGAGCTTTGTGACATGGTGCATTATCCTGCTGGAAGTAGCCATCAGAGGATGGGTACATGGTGGTCATAAAGGGATGGACATGGTCAGAAACAATGCTCAGGTAGGCCGTGGCATTTAAACGATGCCCAATTGGCACTAAGGGGCCTAAAGTGTGCCAAGAAAACATCCCCCACACCATTACACCACCACCACCAGCCTGCACAGTGGTAACAAGGCATGATGGATCCATGTTCTCATTCTGTTTATGCCAAATTCTGACTCAACCATCTGAATGTCTCAACAGAAATCGAGACCAGGCAACATTTTTCCAGTCTTCAACTGTCCAATTTTGGTGAGCTCGTGCAAATTGTAGCCTCTTTTTCCTATTTGTAGTGGAGATGAGTGGTACCCGGTGGGATCTTCTGCTGTTGTAGCCCATCCGCCCAAGGTTGTGCGTGTTGTGGCTTCACAAATGCTTTGCTGCATACCTCGGTTGTAACGAGTGGTTATTTCAGTCAAAGTTGCTCTTCTATCAGCTTGAATCAGTCGGCCCATTCTCCTCTGACCTCTAGCATCAACAAGGCATTTTCGCCCACAGGACTGCCGCATACTGGATGTTTTTCCCTTTTCACACCATTCTTTGTAAACTCTAGAAATGGTTGTGCGTGAAAATCCCAGTAACTGAGCAGATTGTGAAATACTCAGACCTGCCCGTCTGGCACCAACAACCATGCCACGCTCAAAATTGCTTAAATCACCTTTCTTTCCCATTCTGACATTCAGTTTGGAGTTCAGGAGATTGTCTTGACCAGGACCACACCCCTAAATGCATTGAAGCAACTGCCATGTGATTGGTTGATTAGATAATTGCATTAATGAGAAATTGAACAGGTGTTCCTAATAATCCTTTAGGTGAGTGTATAACTCCGATTGTGTTTGGCTGAAAGAACAAAGTCATATACACCTAGGGTGGCTTGAGGGTCAGTAAATTACGGAATACTTTTCATTTTTTGGTGAACTATCCCTTTAAGGCTGTTCACCCCAAGGATGATAATAACTATAACTATTAAGTTTTAACAATCATTCTAATTCTATGAGAATAGGGAAAATCTGCAACACAACTATAACGACACAGAGGAACGATAACGTTGGAATCACTTTTAGAGTTATATTTCTCCAGCTGAATGATAAAAACACTGACAACAAATCAGAATCCACCCCAACTTTAAAGAGTTCGAGCATTTAAAGCAGCAGATGACAAAACTGCAGCGCATGCTTATAATAATCAGAACATTATGGTGCACTGGTGTGGACGCTAATATAGTTATCACTATAGTTATCTTTATAGTTATAGTTCTTGGTGTGAACAGGCCTTAAGTGGGAAAAGTTTTATGATTCATTTATATGACATCACTAAAATGTGGAGTGAGTGAGTGTGTATGTGTGTGTGTTTGCACGTGGTCATACACCGCTTAATCCAGCGTGCCGACGGCATGAGCGGGACAGCCTGAGCTCAGTTCATACGTCCCACTGCATGAGAGAGCAGCGTGTCACTGGGCCGCTTTGAGCTCTGAGGGCTTTGATCTGACTCTGCGGCCTGAACCGGGGGTGTCGAGCCTGTTGAGGGAATGATGGAGTGATAGGGCTCTCTCTCCTCCTCTCACTCCTGTCTGCTCAGGCCTGAATGCCCCTCTTCATCCTCTCTAAATGCCACATTATGGGGCACCGAAGAGTGGGATATCCTGCGTTGCGACCCTGGGGGTCGCAGGTCGAGAGGAACAGACGACAAGATGAAAGAGACTCTAATTATGCCGAAACAAAAACTACCTTGTCTCCAAACAACTATTTTTGGTGGGAAACAAGGGAATTCGAGATCAAGACATTTCTCTCCGGGCTGTGTAACACTTATCGCTATTGGCGTCCTGTCGTGGGTGTCTGTGATTGGCTAGGAGCTGCTCCTTATCTGATGGTGATTGGTCGAGGCCCACGGACACAGGAAGTGACAGCGTGGTTCCCACAGTCCCTTCCTGTGAGAACGGGAAAAAATGTGAAATTAGGGAGTACTGTACACACACCCACCCGCGTGTGGAGAACACTGAGTCTATGTGTTCATGTCTGGGGGTCACGAGCCGTCTGCCCCAGCTCTGTTTGTTTCTGTGAGTATCTGTGTGTTTGTGTGTCTGTCTCTGCATAGGGTGGGTTCATGGGCGTCTGTTTGGGCTGTGCCGGGGCTCTGGGTGGAGTAATGTGGAGAAGGGTGAAACTCGGTTTGGGATTAGGTGAGAGGGCAAGAGAGGGCAACAAGCGAACACACAGAGTAGCATTATAACATAACTTTTAACACACTCAAATGTGTGTAATATGTTAAAACAGTATCGTTCGTTAAGTCGTTATGTTAAGTCCGTTAACATCTTGCATTAGATTTTATATTTTGTTTTCAGATAATTGTCCATATAGTTTTTTTTTATTATTAATTTGTACTTATTTGTTTTAGTTTATTTAGTTTGAGTTATTTTAGTACTTCAAGTTAAACTAAACAAAAATAAAAAATGTTACCTTGTTTAAATTATTTTTTTTAGTTAACATTTTATTTCAAGGTAGGAAAAAATATTATTTTTTATAGTTTGTGTTTGTTAACGATAATAACCCATGTGCTGAAATCCATGTTGTTGAGGAACTTTGACATGAAAGGCACAATATGTAAGATTTTTTTATTAAAATATCCAAAAACCACTAGAACAATATATTTTGTTGACTTTATGTTGATATTACTTTACTAACATTATCCCAAATGTTTCCAATAATATATAGAAATAACAGATTTTAACCAGGACACCTGCGTTACCCTCGATTTCCGTATAATTTTTTTTTTTTTGGAGAAACCATGGAACACCAAAGACGCTTTAATATATTATGTGTTTTATTAGACAGGTGAGCAACTGTTTGGATACATTCATTGACAGAAAACGAATCATTGTTATACAGCTCAACAGTAAGTCTTATTGTTTAAATCTTGTTTTCTTGATTTACCGCGAGTACCATGTTTTACAATGCCTAATGTCGTATATAGTTTACTGCAGTGTGAACAAGTGTCTCATAGTAGCCTCATAGTAGTTTTTTTAATCAAAACTCGTCTAGCATTTTTCCCTAAAGGATAAAAAAAAAAAAGGTACGGGACATCCAAAAAGATCACTTTGAAAGCACGTAATTAAAATGAACGGATGTCTTTTTCTCAGGCTGATAGAGAACTGTACTGACCATGTGTTGATTTGTGTTTTGAAGAAATTAGGTGTTCCAATATCCCCTTATGCTCTCGCCTTGATGGTATTCGGCACAGTCAGCATGTTAGACAGAAGCCTCGCTGTCACCTCAGAGTGTTCAAAAAGAGGTAGTGAGGCAGAAAAGCGGTAGTGTTGGCGAAAAGGAAGCACATTTCATCAACTGTGTGCTCAACATCGCATGCTTACAAAGAGCCTGAGTGGTTTTTCAGTTAAAAGAGCTGGGCTGTTTTCCATGAATGCAGGCAAATTCTCTGTATGGTGTCCAGCCAGCAGATCTGCTTTCTCTGGAAATCAGGGGTCCATTTTTTATGGGGTTGGTGACAGTTTTTTTACACACAGTAGTTCATGAATCCATCTGTCAGATGGGGCTCATTTTCTCTGGAGAGAGAGAGGGATTATCTTAACTATTCTGAGAGGAATGTAGGACCCACTGGTTGAAATTGAATCCTTTGCTATAGGATATTATAAGATTTAAATTTGGGCCATTAGTCTTAAATTCCTGTTGTTATATGTTGCAACTATTATTTATTTATGTATTCACTCCTTGATTTTGTAATTCTATGTTTTGTATCTTTTTGTAAGAAGTTATATAATCGACATATAAAAAGGATATTTTGAATGGTTTAGTCATTATATTAAAGTTCAAAGATTGATGACATATGATGTCATATTTGAAAGTTATGACATTAATACACATGTAATGTGCCTAAATAGTATTCTTAAATAATAATAGTCGTAGCAAGGAGGTTTATAATGCCTGGAGAAAGCATTCCTGTTCATCTCAAGGGTAGTTAGTGATTTGAAATGTCCCATCTTTGCTCATGGCACAAGTGCTCACCTGAGCGAATGACATCTTGACATCTGTGATTGGCTGATAGCACCACAAAAATGCACACAGTCCCAAAACAATATGTAGCGGGAAAAATGGTCACTGGTAAAACATCGACAATAACACAGTGTCAATAAGACACGATGCGATAAGATTCTGGCGACACTGGGTTTTGTCAATTTCATGTATCAGAATTAGCCTACCTATTTGCTGTAATGACGAGCAAGCAGGTATCATTGGGCGAACAGACGTTTCCTCGATAGAGAAGTGTTCAGTCTTTCCACTCGCAAATTCCGCCATGTAAATAGTGAATCAGCAACTGGCTTTTAAAGGGAGTGGGAGATGAGACTCTGATTGGTTTATTGCACATTACACCCAAAACACACCCATTACTCATTAAGAGAATAGAGGCAACCATTTTAGACCATGCACCGGGTGCGGCGACCATTTTTCCTGTTGTTAAACTAGCAAAAGTGAATTCGGATGTAAGTGCACGCCCTAAGTGCACTTGCACCGTGCGCTGCAGACCATGCGTTTAGATCGTTAAAATAGGGCCCACAGTGTCTACCAGCAGAGGCTAACTGACCCGTGCTAACCAGCTGAACCCTCACCCTTTGGTTGAATGATGTCTCCTGTATTGGTTCATCTATATGTCCTGTGCAGGTTTCTTGTAGGTAAGATTTTGGCCCCCAAAGGGCCTTGGCTGGTCCAGACTGGCCCAATACTGGCTCCAAACCGGCTGATGGATTTAGGTCTAATATTGCACTCCCCTGTTAGGTGATGGATAGAGGTGAGAGGGCGGTGGAGAGATGAGAGAGAGACCTGACCACCCAGGCCTGTCTTTATGAGGGTCTACAAGGAGTTGGCTGCAGGTCGTCTCACAGGGTTCAACCGTTCAGATTCCTCCGGGAGATTCACGATCAGACCCTGTAGGAATGTGGTCGGGCCACGTGCCAGCGCACTTTTCCAGGTAAACGAGAAGGGGGACCTTTTGTGTGGGTTTGTTTTTGTATTTCTCTGCGTCTGATAAACCGTATAATGTGGGCCTGTTAAGCAGCCGTTCTCACCAGATTCTGTATTCAAGTTCCCAGTGGGCACTAATAATCATTTCCTCTCAGGTTATGAAAACCCACCTGAAAGATGTTTAAACGACTGACAAGAAAAGACAACAAGCAAAGCAGACAGAAATTTAATTCTAGCTCTTTATTACTCATAGAGATTTACGGGTGATTGCTTTTAAGTCTTCTTCGAAGCCATAAAACTCAAAACGTTTTATGTTGGGAGGTGGACTAGGTGATATACTGGGCAGAAACATCAAACCAAAACAGGAAAAGAAGTCGGAGTCTCTTAAAATAAGGAATTCTGAGATGTGGGATGTCATAGTACAGCTGGGCCTCGGGAGTATAGGTCACCCTCTCTCTCTCTTTGTCTCTCTCTCACTCAATCTCTTTATGGTTTTCTCTTCAAAAGCATCCTAAAACGCATGACCTAATTATTATTTTAAAGGCATAGTTCAACCAAAAATTACAATTCTCTCATCGTTTACATTAACTTTCTTCCGCAGGACAGGAAAGAAGATATTTTGAAGAATGTTTCAGTGGTGTTTGTCCATACATTAAAGTCAATGGGGTCCAAAGCAACACTGCACCCCTCATTGTAAGACATTTTCAAAATATCTTCTGCTCTGTTTCATGCTTACGTGATTAATTTGTGGGTAAACTTTTTGTAGCTGTAATGTTTCTTAGCTGAAGGTGATTGGGGATTCCTTTCTAATAAAAACATTATGACAGAGAGGAAGTTGCCATTACTGTGGAACTTGGGGCAGATCCACACATGCCACAATTTCATAAACGTACACACTTACATAAACACGTCCCCTCTGTTTCTTTTAGAAGGGATCACAACAGTCATCAGTGGAGTTCCTTAGATCAGATATAGTATGATGTGTGATGTATGTGGGCACTCACTGTTCTTTTGAAAACACAGATAAGATAGACATGCAGGTGTATCTCTGAAATGAGCCCTGACAAAGGTGACTGACAAAGTCTGATAAAGTACAAGATGTTGCATTTTGTCAACGCAAAATGAAAGCAAATGCTTAAAAGAGTAGCTGGATACACTTTATTTTAAGGTGTCCTTGTTACAGTGTAATTATACATTTAAGTACTGAGTAATAATAATTAGCTACATGTACTTACTACAGGGTAAGGGTTAGGATGAGGGCTTGGTTTTAGTTGCATGTAATTACGAATAATTTACTGTTATTACTATAACAAGTACATGGAACATAACAAAGACACTGTAAAATAGTTCATCTTAAATAAAAATTCTATTATCATTTATATTCACACACACACACACACACACACACACACACACACACACACACATTACCATTCAAACATTTTTTTTATGTTTTTAAGAGAAGTCTCCAAGGCTGCATTTATTTGATAAAAATGCAGTGAAAACAGTAATATTATGAAATATTATTACAATTTAAAACATTGTTTTCATTTTTTCTTTCACATGACCTTTTAGAAATCATTCTAATATGCTGATTTGAAATGCTCAAGAAATGCTCAAGAAACATTTATTATTATCAATGTTGAAAACAGCTGTGGACAATATTTTTGTGGACACCATGGCACTTTTGTTTTCAGGATTCTTTGATGAATAGAAAGTTCAAAAGAACAGCGTTGATTTGAAATAGAAATATTTTGTAACATTATAAATGTCTTTACTGTCACTTTTTGTCTATTTAATGCATCACTGTGATGTTATATATTATTATAATATACAAATATAGAAATGTTATAATTAATAAAATATAATACTTAGATACATTTGTCATGAGATACAAGAATCAATGGGGTTTGCCTTCACTGACATCATTGACATGTTTTCCTGAACCAAGTTGAAACACCTGTATGTTTTAAATGTTGCATATTTATTATATATGTAGTTATATTACTCTCAGTCTAAAAAAAAAAAATAGACCTCACCAAACCTCACTCTAAAAAAAGTGGGTTGTTCAAATATGGCGTGCAATTCTGACTTTATATCACACAATTCTGACTTTATATCTCGCAATTCTGACTTTATGTCACGCAATTCTGACTATATCACACAATTCTGACTTTATATCATGCAATTCTGACTTTATGTCACGCAATTCTGACTATTTCACGCAATTCTGACTTTATATCACGCGATTCTGACTTTATATCGCGCAATTCTGACTATATCACGCGATTCTGACTTTATATCATGCAATTCTGACTTTATATCATGCAATTCTGACTTTATATCATGCAATTCTGACTTTCTATCATGCAATTCTGACTTTATATATCGCAATTCTGACTATATCACGCGATTCTGACTTTATATCATGCAATTCTGACTTTATATCATGCAATTCTGACTTTATATCATGCAATTCTGACTTTCTATCATGCAATTCTGACTTTATATCACGCGATTCTGACTTTATATCATGCAATTCTGACTTTATGTCACGCAATTCTGACTATTTCACGCAATTCTGACTTTATATCACGCGATTCTGACTTTATATCGCGCAATTCTGACTATATCACGCGATTCTGACTTTATATCATGCAATTCTGACTTTATATCATGCAATTCTGACTTTATATCATGCAATTCTGACTTTATATCATGCAATTCTGACTTTATATCATGCAATTCTGACTTTCTATCATGCAATTCTGACTTTATATATCGCAATTCTGACTATATCACGCGATTCTGACTTTATATCATGCAATTCTGACTTTATATCATGCAATTCTGACTTTATATCATGCAATTCTGACTTTCTATCATGCAATTCTGACTTTATATCACGCGATTCTGACTTTATATCATGCAATTCTGACTTTATATCATGCAATTCTGACTTTCTATCATGCAATTCTGACTTTATATCATGCAATTCTGACTTTATATCACGCGATTCTGACTTTCTATCATGCAATTCTGACTTTATATCATGCAATTCTGACTTTATATCATGCAATTCTGACTTTATATCTTGCAATTCTGACTTTATATCTCGCAATTCTGACTTTATATCATGCAATTCTGACTTTATGTCACGCAATTCTGACTATTTCACGCAATTCTGACTTTATATCACGCGATTCTGACTTTATATCGCGCAATTCTGACTATATCACGCGATTCTGACTTTATATCATGCAATTCTGACTTTATATCATGCAATTCTGACTTTATATCATGCAATTCTGACTTTCTATCATGCAATTCTGACTTTATATATCGCAATTCTGACTATATCACGCGATTCTGACTTTATATCATGCAATTCTGACTTTATATCATGCAATTCTGACTTTCTATCATGCAATTCTGACTTTCTATCATGCAATTCTGACTTTATATCACGCGATTCTGACTTTATATCATGCAATTCTGACTTTATATCATGCAATTCTGACTTTCTATCATGCAATTCTGACTTTATATCATGCAATTCTGACTTTATATCACGCGATTCTGACTTTCTATCATGCAATTCTGACTTTCTATCATGCAATTCTGACTTTATATCATGCAATTCTGACTTTCTATCATGCAATTCTGACTTTATATCATGCGATTCTGACTTTATATCATGCAATTCTGACTTTATATCTTGCAATTCTGACTTTATATCTTGCAATTCTGACTTTATATCATGCAATTCTGACTATATCACGCAATTCTGACTTTATATCATGCAATTCTGACTTTATATCATGCAATTCTGACTTTATATCATGCAATTCTGACTTTATATCATGCAATTCTGACTATATCACGCAATTCTGACTTTATATCACGCAATTCTGACTATATCACGCAATTCTGACTTTATATCATGCAATTCTGACTTTATATCACACGATTCTGACTTTATATCATGCAATTCTGACTTTATATCATGCAATTCTGACTTTATATCTCGCAATTCTGACTTTATATCACACGATTCTGACTTTATATCATGCAATTCTGACTTTATATCTTGCAATTCTGACTTTATATCATGCAATTCTGACTTTATATCACACGATTCTGACTTTATATCATGCAATTCTGACTTTATATCTCGCAATTCTGACTTTATCTCATGCAATTCAGACTTTATATCACGCGATTCAGACTTTATATCATGCAATTCTGACTTTATATCTCGCAATTCTGACTTTATCTCATGCAATTCTGACTTTATATCTTGCAATTCTGACTTTATATCATGCAATTCTGACTTTATATCATGCAATTCTGACTTTATATCACGCGATTCTGACTTTATATCATGCAATTCTGACTTTATATCTTGCAATTCTGACTTTATATCATGCAATTCTGACTTTATATCATGCAATTCTGACTTTATATCACGCAATTCTGACTATATCACGCAATTCTGAGTTTATATCATGCAATTCTGACTTTATATCTCACAATTCTTACTATATCACGCAATTCTGACTTTATATCTCGCAATTCTGACTTTATATCACGCAATTCTGACTTTATATCTCACAATTCTGACTTTATATCTCACAATTCTGACTTTATATCATGCAATTCTGATTTTATAGCTCACAATTCTGACTTTATATCTCGCAATTCTGACTTTATATCATGCAATTCTGACTTTATATCATGCAATTCTGACTTTATATCATGCAATTCTGACTTTATATCACGCAATTCTGACTTTATATCATGCAATTCTGACTTTATAGCTCACAATTCTGACTTTATATCATGCAATTCTGACTTTATATCACGCAATTCTGACTTTATATCACGCAATTCTGACTTTATATCACGCAATTCTGACTTTATATCACGCAATTCTGACTTTATATCATGCAATTCTGACTTTATAGCTCACAATTCTGACTTTATATCACGCAATTCTGACTTTATAGCTCACAATTCTGACTTTATATCATGCAATTCTGACTTTATATCACGCAATTCTGACTTTATAGCTCACAATTCTGACTTTATATCACGCAATTCTGACTTTATAGCTCACAATTCTGACTTTATATCACGCAATTCTGACTTTATAGCTTACAATTCTGACTTTATATCTCGCAATTCTGACTTTATATCATGCAATTCTGACTTTATATCACGCGATTCGGACTTTATATCATGCAATTCTGACTTTATATCTCGCAATTCTGACTTTATATCATGCAATTCTGACTTTATATCATGCAATTCTGACTTTATATCATGCAATTCTGACTTTATATCTCGCAATTCTGACTTTATATCACGCAATTCTGACTTTATATCATGCAATTCTGACTTTATATCATGCAATTCTGACTTTATATCATGCAATTCTGACTTTATATCTCGCAATTCTGACTTTATATCTCGCAATTCTGACTTTATATCATGCAATTCTGACTTTATATCATGCAATTCTGACTTTATATCTCGCAATTCTTACTATATCACGCAATTCTTACTATATCACGCAATTCTGACTATATCACGCAATTCTGACTTTATATCATGCAATTCTGACTTTATGTCACGCAATTTTGACTATTTCACGCAATTCTGACTTTATATCACGCGATTCTGACTTTATATCGCGCAATTCTGACTATATCACGCGATTCTGACTTTATATCATGCAATTCTGACTTTATATCATGCAATTCTGACTTTATATCATGCAATTCTGACTTTCTATCATGCAATTCTGACTTTATATATCGCAATTCTGACTATATCACGCGATTCTGACTTTATATCATGCAATTCTGACTTTATATCATGCAATTCTGACTTTATATCATGCAATTCTGACTTTCTATCATGCAATTCTGACTTTATATCACGCGATTCTGACTTTATATCATGCAATTCTGACTTTATATCATGCAATTCTGACTTTATATCATGCAATTCTGACTTTATATCATGCAATTCTGACTTTATATCTCGCAATTCTGACTTTATATCACGCAATTCTGACTTTATATCATGCAATTCTGACTTTATATCATGCAATTCTGACTTTATATCATGCAATTCTGACTTTATATCATGCAATTCTGACTTTATATCTCGCAATTCTGACTTTATATCTCGCAATTCTGACTTTATATCATGCAATTCTGACTTTATATCATGCAATTCTGACTTTATATCTCGCAATTCTTACTATATCACGCAATTCTTACTATATCACGCAATTCTGACTATATCACGCAATTCTGACTTTATATCATGCAATTCTGACTTTATATCATGCAATTCTGACTTTATATCTCGCAATTCTTACTATATCACGCAATTCTGACTATATCACACAATTCTGACTTTATATCACGCAATTCTGACTTTATATCTCGCAATTCTGACTTTATATCATGCAATTCTGACTTTATATCTCGCAATTCTTACTATATCACGCAATTCTGACTATATCACGCAATTCTGACTTTATATCATGCAATTCTGACTTTATATCATGCAATTCTGACTTTATATCTCGCAATTCTTACTATATCACGCAATTCTGACTATATCACACAATTCTGACTTTATATCACGCAATTCTGACTTTATATCTCGCAATTCTGACTTTATATCATGCAATTCTGACTTTATATCATGCAATTCTGACTTTATATCACGCAATTCTGACTTTATAGCTCACAATTCTGACTTTATATCTCGCAATTCTGACTTTATATCATGCAATTCTGACTTTATATCACGCGATTTGGACTTTATATCATGCAATTCTGACTTTATATCTCGCAATTCTGACTTTATATCATGCAATTCTGACTTTATATCATGCAATTCTGACTTTATATCTCGCAATTCTTACTATATCACGCAATTCTTACTATATCACGCAATTCTGACTATGTCACGCAATTCTGACTTTATATCATGCAATTCTGACTTTATATCACGCAATTCTGACTATATCACGCAATTCTGACTTTATAGCTCACAATTCTGACTTTATATCTCGCAATTCTGACTTTATAACTCGTAATTCTGACTGTATAACTCACGATTCTGACTTTATATCTCGCAATTCTGACTTTATATCTCACAATTCTGACTTTATATCTCACAATTCTTACTATATCACGCAATTCTGACTTTATATCACGCAATTCTGACTTTATAGCTCACAATTCTGACTTTATATCTCACAATTCTGACTTTATATCTCGCAATTCTGACTTTATATCTCACAATTCTGACTTTATATCTCGCAATTCTGACTTTATATCATGCAATTCTAACTTTATAGCTCACAATTCTGACTTTATATCTCACAATTCTGACTTTATATCTCGCAATTCTGACTTTATATCTCACAATTCTGACTTTATATCTCGCAATTCTGACTTTATATCATGCAATTCTGACTTTATATCTCACAATTCTGACTTTATATCTCGCAATTCTGACTTTATATCATGCAATTCTGACTTTATAGCTCACAATTCTGACTTTATATCTCACAATTCTGACTTTATATCATGCAATTCTGACTTTATAGCTCACAATTCTGACTTTATATCTCGCAATTCTGACTTTATATCACGCAATTCTGACTTTATATCATGCAATTCTGACTTTATATCATGCAATTCTGACTTTATATCACGCAATTCTGACTTTATAGCTCACAATTCTGACTTTATATCTCGCAATTCTGACTTTATATCATGCAATTCTGACTTTATATCTCGCAATTCTGACTTTATATCATGCAATTCTGATTTTATATCATGCAATTCTGACTTTATATCTCGCAATTCTTACTATATCACGCAATTCTTACTATATCACGCAATTCTGATTATATCACGCAATTCTGACTTTATATCATGCAATTCTGACTTTATATCATGCAATTCTGACTTTATATCACGCAATTCTGACTATATCACGCAATTCTGACTTTATAGCTCACAATTCTGACTTTATATCTCGCAATTCTGACTTTATAACTCGTAATTCTGACTGTATAACTCGCGATTCTGACTTTATATCTCGCAATTGCGAGATGTAAACTCACAATTGTGAGATTAAAAGTCGCAATTATCTTTTAAATGTTTTTATTCTGTGACATAAACAAGCTTCCATAGATAGCCCCTCCCCCTTTGCTACATAATTAAAGCTGCGACATTCGAGTGCATGGAGTGTCCAACATTCCACACTAAGTTTTTTTCCGTTAATTAAATGCATCATCCGGGTATTTAAAGTGCACTTTTTCTATCTAGAATTTTCAGTGAGAACACACTACTCACACTATTTATACTACAAAGAATACTTTATTTATTATTCTTGAAATCATACTACAAGAATAGTGCTTAAGTGCACAAATTGGGACGCACCTTAGAAGTGGTATGTTGGCCTAAACAATGACAGACCACTTTTTTCTTGCATAGATGCAAATTACACTCACAAACTCATACACACACTCATACACACACATGGTTGGCAGTGCTGGTTTTGTGCTGGGCAGGGTTGTAGAATCACAGTGATCGGGCATGACAAGGCATGCAGTCTTATCCCACAGTAGCATGTAGAGGAGGCTTAGTGTGTGTGCGCGCGGAAGACGAGTAAAGCGAGATCTCGCTGTCTGTCGTTAGATCTGTGTGGTAAGAGATGGGAATATGTTGAATGGTGAAATCTTGACTTTGGACCGATCAGTGTGGATTTAGAGTTGCTTCCTGGCAGGATGGGCTGCAGCAGAGAAAAACTCCTGACAGAATAATCACCCTGAGGCTTAACACATACACACATCCTCACATCTCATCGCTGCAATGATAAGTTCAGTGCAACACACACGCATATGCATACACATCTGCATGCAGAGGCATACACACTCATGCTCAGGTGAAGAGATGACACAGAGGTGTTGTGTATTCATGTGTGTGTTTGTGTGTGTTCATCTATTTGATCTCCACAGCAAAATATTTTTGGAGTCGGTGCTAATCTCGTACGCGTTTATCCGTCCTCCTATCCTCTCTTTCTTCCATTTCTCTCTCCACACAGATTAATAAGACTCGGGCAGCTATGGCTCTGACGTATGCTAATGGGCCTAGTGCGATTCAGCAGATCATAAACCTCAGATATTCCTTCTTATATAAGGCGCCCAGACGTGAAGTTAAAGGCTTGTGTGGACTGCAGCAAAAAGAAGACATAAAAAATTAACCACAAGTCACAAAGCTCTCAAATAAATGAATCTGCCTAGATGCAGACATGCAAAAAACAGCCTTTGTATACACTAGGGTGACCAGACGTCACATTTCTTTCTTCTGTGGAACATAAAAGAAAATATTTTCTATAAAATGTCCGTCTTTATATTAGGTGGCCTTAACTACTATGTACTTACATCAAACAATAAGTACAATGTACTAACTGTGTTCATATTGTAATGCAAAACACTTTTGCTGATATTGAGGTGGATACGGGTAAAGTTAGGGACAGGTGTGGTGGGATGGGTAAGTTTAAGGGTATAACAGTGTAATTATAAATGTAACTACAGAAATTAATTACAGATGTAATTACATGCAGGTCATTTTTAAAATGTAGTACAATGTAAAAACATGTATGTACACAATAAGTGCATTTAATGAATAATCAAATGATTAATTTAAATGTTAGTACATAGTAGTTAAGGCCACCTAATATAAAGTGGGTCCGTTTTTTCTACTGGACTAGTAGTTGTTCATTTAAGCCATTAGTCGACTAAGCAGTTTTATTAATTTAATTACATAAATAAATAAACTGGAGAGAATTCTAAACCATAATGAGCGTTTACATAATATATTAGCCTATCCGCACTCAAGCGCACGCATAAAGCTTGCCACAAAGAACCGGCAGAAGAAAAGTAATGATTATGAATGTGTCAAAAATAGCAAGGAGACATTTTAATTATTTATTAATAAATTAGTGTTTTCTGTGTAAGTGTCGGCTGCAAAGATGAAGTTGACGATGCTGACTCGCCATCTCCGCAGTGAACGCGCCAAGAGAGAAATGCACATTTCATACGGATTACATAATCAGAGTAGCCTATTTCTTTTTGTTTTTAATTGTTTCATGTAAAACATTTCTATAGAGAAATATGTCATGTCTGTGAGGCAAGTAGTAGAGTTTTCGTTCACTTATGAGATGCGCTCTAGTTTACTTGCAATGCAGGTGATCGCGCCGGTGCCTCCATGTCATGATTATTGTCTGCTATATTTGCTTATTATTTATAAAAAACAGGGAATTGGTTGATGAAACATTGATTAAAATTAAGATACAATTTATACAAAATAAAATTAACTTTAAAGAAAAACTTTCTATGAAACAAAACTTAATGAAGTGGCCAAAATCATTTCTGACCCACTCCATGTCTCCCGGCATATTGCGCTTCTTATGATGTGTCCTTTCTTACTCATGCTGTTCACTTTTCGTAGTCAACATAGATAAAATAAAAAAAAAAACATTATAATATTTAAACATAAATATGAAACTAAATACGCTTCAGTCGTTTTACCGGTGAGCGGTTCATGAGTGGAGCGTTTTGCTGGATTTTGCCGGAAATGCAGAAATAAGTAATAATTTTTTTTTATTTATAACTCTTTGATAGAATTATAATTTCTATTACATTACTACTAGTACTATTGCTACTAATAAAACCGATCTCTGGGGCCCTCAAAAGTGCGTGGGCCCTTAGAAACGTCCTAAGCCCCCGCCCCCCCGTTAGCGGCGCCTATGGTCATGAGAGTCAAGGGTGTCATGATATGTGTGATATAATTTTACTGTTTTTTACTGTTTATATGTTGTTTTCATGCATATTTCTGCATGTTGGTCACAACACATGACTTGAAGTTGTTGAATAAAGTTATTTTTTATATTTAAACACAACAAGTAAACAAGTGAGCAAGTGAAGTGACTGGGTCAGAGCATCTCCAAAACTGCAGCTCTTGTGGGGTGTTCCCGGTCTGCAGTGGTCAGTAGCTATCAGAAGTGGTCCAAGGAAGGAACAGTGGTGAACCGGCGAAAGGGTCATGGGCGGCCAAGGCTCATTGATGCACGTGGGGAGCGAAGGCTGGCCCGTGTGGTCCGATCAAACAGACGAGCTACTGTAGCTCAAATTGCTCAAGAAGTTAATGCTGGTTCTGATAGAAAGGTGTCAGAATACACAGTGCATCTCAGTTTGTTGTGTATGGGGCTGCAGAGCCGCAGACCAGTCAGGGTGCCCATGCTGACCCCCTGTCCACCGCGAAAGCACCAACAGTGGGCACGTGAGCATCAGAACTGGACCACGGAGCAATGGAAGAAGGTGGCCTGGTCTGATGAATCACGTTTTCTTTTACATCACGTGGGGCCGGATGCGTGTGCGTCGCTTACCTGGGGAACACATGGCACCAGGATGCACTATGGGAAGAAGGCAAGCCGGTGGAGGCAGTGTGATGCTTTGGGCAATGTTCTGCTGGGAAAACTTGGGTCCTGCCATCCATGTGGATGTTACTTTGACACGTAACACCTATCTAAGCATTGTTGCAGACCACGTACACCCTTTCATGGAAACGGTATTCCTTGGTGGCTGTGGCCTCTTTCAGCAGGATAATGCGCCCTGCCACAAAGCAAAATGGTTCAGGAATGGTTTGAGGAGCACAACAATGAGTTTGAGGTGTTGACTTGGCCTCCAAATTCCCCAGATCTCAATCCAATCGAGCATCTGTGGGATGTGCTGAATAAACAAGTCCAATCCATGGAGGCCCCACCTCGCAACTTACAGGACTTAAAGAATCTGCTGCTAACATCTTGGTGCCAGATACCTCAGCACACCTTCAGGGGTTTAGTGGAGTCAATGCCTTGATGGGTCAGGGCTGTTTTGGCAGCAAAAGGGGGACCAACAGAATATTAGGTGTAATATATCGGTGTACAGTACTGTGCAAAAGTCTTAGGCACATTGGTATTTTCACACGAAAAATGTTTTTAAGCCAGTTATTTATATCTTTTACTGTAGTGTGTCAGTAGGAAATATCAGTTTACATTTCCAAACATTCATTTTGCAATTAATTGTAATAATCCAGTGAGATTTCTTTTTTTTTTTTTTATGCAGAAGAAGTCTGATAGCAGCCGGTATGATCTGATCTCACCATCATCGAGTCTGTCTGTGATTACATGAAGAAACAGAAGAAACTGAGACAGACTAAATCCAGAAGAACTAAGGCAACGTCTCCCAGACACTTGAGGAAACCTTCCTGCAAAACTACAGTACTGTGAAAAGTTTAGGCACTTGTCAGAATGCTTTAAAGTGAGAATGCTGTCAAAAATAATTACATAAATAGCTTTTATTTATGAATTAACTTCTATTAACTAAATCAAATCGATATTTGGGGTGACCACCCTTTGCGTATAAACGGCTTTTGTCACCTGCATCTATTCCTACACCTATTCATGTAGTTTTGCAGGAAGGTTTCTTCAAGTGTCTTGGAGACGTTGCCACAGTTCTTCTGAATTTAGTCTGTCTCAGTTTTTTATGTTTCTTCATGTAATCACAGACAGACTCGATGAAGATGAGATCAGATCTCCATGTGGAGCATAGAGACTATTGTCAGACTCTTTATGCATACAAAAATCTCACTGGATTATTAAAATTAATGGCAATTAATTTATAAATGTAAACTGATATTTCCTACTGACACACTACAGTAAAACTGGCTTAAACCCACTTTTTGTGTGTAAAAATACTAGCGAGCCTAAGACTTTTGCACAGTACTGTATATATGTATATGAAATACTAAAAAATAATTACTTTTTTTTTTCTTTGTTGTGATATCAAGACAGTTGACAGTTGGTATCACCCTGATATTACTGACTTTGCACCAAAAACATCATAATGAATATCATTAAAAAAACAGGAATGTATTTAAGTATATTGATTATCAATGTATTTTTTATTTATTAAACAGTCTAGCCGAAAAATAAATCAAATAAACTTCATGCCACACTTATGTACATTCACAA
This sequence comes from Rhinogobio ventralis, assembly GCA_039654625.1. Classification (NCBI taxonomy): domain Eukaryota; kingdom Metazoa; phylum Chordata; class Actinopteri; order Cypriniformes; family Gobionidae; genus Rhinogobio; species Rhinogobio ventralis. The sequence continues at coordinate 30,669,052 of CM077213.1, read as the reverse complement.
TCTACAGTCTTTCTCTTACAGGAAAACAGCAAAAGTATTGATGAAAAAAGAAAAACTCTGTATTTATTCCCACCCAAGCTTCCTGTTTTAAAAGGAAGTACATCAACACAGGAAAGAAAACTGTGCTCGTTGAGCCATTTAATGGGGTTTTCTCTGGAGTTTAATCTGGTTGCCCTAATACTCAGGCTCACAAAAACATGATGCTGTTGTGCCCCCTCCTGCTTTACAGTATCTGAATGGCCTATCTTATTGCCCCACAGTATAGTGGTGGTTTTCTGTGCGAGAGCTGCTGGGTAACTGGAGACACTGCTCTCTCTTACACTCTCTTTCTGTGTTTTTGCAGGCTTTTACAGGTGCTCTGATTAGATTTGATGGGCCATTTGAATGTGCTGAGCGCAGCCGGGCTCCTCCTGTTTCTGTCTGATAAGAAGCAGAGGTTGCTTTCAGAAGGCGGCATTTCCGCGACATTAGCCCCGCAGCGCTAATGGGCTTCGTCAGTGTAACAACAGGTGTTTATGCAGGGACGATCATTTCATTGTTTGTTCTCTCAGAGAGGTGTGGTATCATCTGACCTTCATTAATAAACTGAGAGATAGCAGGATGGAGATGGAGGCATAGTGATGGAGGGAGAGGGGCATAGACACATTTAAAGTTGTGCATTTATAGGGATAGTTCACCCAAAAATGTCAATTCTGTCATTTATTGACCCGAATATTATTCCAAACCTATGATTGTCTCCCTTGTGTGGAAGACAACAGAAGTTTCTTCAGAATGTTTTCAGAATCACCAGGAGGTCATGCTCCAAAAATCACAAAAAGCAACATATACACCGCCGTTCAAAATGTTGGGGTCAGTAAGATGTGCATTAGATTGCTAACAAGAGGCAGAAAAAACCACTACATTGTAAAAAAAAAGATTAATACTGTTCTTTTGAACTTTCTATTCAACAAAGAATCCTGAAAGAGAAATGTATTCCACAAAAATATTAAGCATCACAACTGCTTTCAATGCTGATAACTTTAAAAAGTAGGAAAATCATCATATTAGAATGATTTCTGAAGGATCATGTGACTGAAATCATGGTGCTGAAAATATCACAATATGTTACTATTTTTACTGTATTTCTGCTCATATAAATGCTGCCTTAGTGAGCATAAGAGACTTCTTTCAAAAACATAAAAAATCATACCCATCCCAAACTTATGAATGGCTGTGTGCCTTAATGTACCATATAAGTGGTTCATATGACTTATTCAAGTCTTCTGAAGTCATACAGTGTGATAGCACTGAATGAGGAACAGAATATAAATTAAACCGTTATTTTTTACTGAAAAATCTTCCCCTCTGTTTCACTTTGATGCCAAATAACAAATGATGTTCAAACCTGGATTCATGCATCATGACACACTGTATTTATAGCATGAGTTTGGCATCAAAGTTGCCACAACATATCTTTATGAGGCCACATGTGGTGGTGAAGTTGTTTCTGTGAATTAATCGGTTCGAGATTTAATTAATGTCAGATTATTGCTGTAAATAATGACATCTGAGAACTACTTATAATATTTTTGTACTTTTTTGCTTTGTATCCAGATGTTTTGATTAAGGTTGTGTTCACACCTGTAGTTCAATTCACTTGGTTCATTTGGTATGGACCAAAAAAAAAAAAGTGTCCTGGTCTGCTTAGCATTTACATTGGCATTTAAACACCCAACCTAAAGATACAGAACCTAAAGGAATATGTTCACAGCCTGATTGGTCAGCTTTTATTACATATATTTAGTTACTGAACATCCAAAACAATGCTGTGTGCTGGGCTAAATGCACTCATTGTATGTGCGTAGCTAGTACATATGATGGTATTTTGACCAGCTGAGAACTCTTGAAGAGTTTATAAAATGTGTAAAGGAGTCAAAACAGCGGCAGGAATTCCTCCATCACACACACACAAAGATCTGCTGCAAGGAGACGCAGTTCTGTTGCCTGCACTGAACTCTGATGGGCAACATCACGACTATGACAAGAAAAAAACTTGAGTGGTATGCTTGAGAATTCTGTCCTTTTTAGGGTCGCATCTTGTGACATCATGTCCTGTTTTTGGTTCGTTTACATGTCTTTGGTCTGTGTTGCATTCATATTTCATTCGCACCAGAGTTCGTTTGGAAGCGGAGCGAGACCCATCTTTTCAGGGGTCTCTGTCTGTTGTTTGGTGCGATGGTCCTGATGGTAAGCATTCACACTTATTTTAATGAACCGCACTAACAAAGAAATCTCACCAGAGTTCATTTTAATCGAACCAAACATCCCAAGTGTGAACACACCCTAAATCGTAGCTCCCTCTTATGATTTTTTCCCCCTCTTACGTCATACTCTGGAGTTCCCCACAATACTAGAGCACATTCACACCTGCGTACACTTTGAAAAATGCTTTCAAAAGATGTAGAATGAGATTTGCTCATATATATGTAATGAAAAATATAGGTCGCACTGCATGTTAGCTTGCTTGTTTTGCTCAAGAGTATGATCTATTGAAATGTTCGTCAAACTATGTTTTTTGGGAATCATGAGCTTTAGATCAAAGGCCGCAATAGGAGAGAGAGTGGCATCAGCACTGGGTAATATAATTTAGTCTCTCTATCTATTTTAATGAAGTTGATTGTGTGTTGAGCTTCAGGATGAGACGTCGAACGTTCAGTCTGATTTGCGGCAGTTTGCGCATCGGCTTGCTGAAGAGTTGCTCAGCTACTCATCTGTGGTGATGCGCGTTGCAGTAGTGCTATCATATCTGGCTATAACATATATGCTGTCACACATTTATTTTTTACCATTTTGGGAGAAACCAAAATTGGTAAAATTTACATATGTGGCTTCAACAACCAGATGCATTTACTCTTGTCCAGTTTCAACTGGAATGCTTCTCAGACCACCTCCTGAAGTGGTTTGAGCGATCCATCTCGAAAGCGTTTCGGAGGGCATTTACACCTGATCTTTTCATGATCGGATATCCACCCGATCAGAGAAAACGCATGAAGTGACCGGATGTAAACAGGCCCAACAATTCCATTTGATGACGCAAGTTGTGCTAAAATTACACATTTCAGCTTCAAGCTACTGTTAGCCCACAGAGAATCATCCAGTTTGCTATCAAAGCTTCCCATTATCTATTGCTCCTGTCCTTGTAGAGATTTCTCATCCTTTTTCCTTCCAGCGAAAGACTTTTCAGCGCACGCACACACACAGCAGCGACCTTTGCTCCCTGGTAAAGCTGCTAATAAGCTTAAATTAGTGTCTAACAACTTGGAAACATCAAGTGCTTGACTGCTCAACAATAATGACATCTGCTTCACGCAATTCAATTAGTGCCACAAACACCAGCAAAAAGGTCTTCAGAGATAGAGGGAAAGAGAGAAGGAGAGAACGACAACGAGAGGGAGCCTCAAGGGCCTTGTTTGTCAGTGCATTTGTGTCCGTGTGTGTGTGTGCGTGTTTGTCATTGTGTTACCCACTGCTTTGGCTGGAAACTGTCACTGTCTGTGTCTAATCAGATTGTGAGAGCACCAGTGGCTAATGCAGACTGCTGCCATCAAGTTGCCCATTTAAAGCACAAATGATCTGATTGCTGGAGTTTATTAGAAAATGGAGAGGCGAGGCTTACAGTGTTGCCCCCAGCCTCTCTCTCTCTCTCTCTCCCTTTATCTTTCTCTTTCCCTCTCCTCCCTCTTTCTCTGGGAGAGAAGGGAAGTTATACGGCCTTTACCTATTTAGTTCCATTATCAGTACTTTAGGTTAGAGATGTTTTAATGTTTTAATGTGATTTCGGTCCATGTACGGAAGTGCCTGATCACTTCCTCTCAGTCTGATTAAAGGCACGTGCACAGATCAGGTAGCGCCACTGCTGCGACCTCCACACCGATGGCGTAACGGAGTAAAAACAGAAATCATGAGCACGTCATTTTTGATTTTATTACAGTTTTTCCCACAGGACTTTACAGTAATTGATCAAATGTCAAATTCCCCCCCGTAATAATCTGAAAGCTGCTAATTTTACAAAACAAAGCTATTTTTTTGGGCTACATAACACTCCTAGTGTTAACATACATCAGTTTTTATAGCTTGTTAACTGTCGGTGTCCCAGTGAGTAGCGGGACACTTTTTTATTGCCATATTCCTCCACCACATATTTTAGTAATCATCATAAATTAGGTATAATTTGAACATGTAAACACTCAAAATTTATCCTGTAAAAACATTTTGAAATTGAACATTGTGTTACCATGAAAAAGGTACTTTAAAACCTTTTAATAGTCTCCAAAAAAAAATTAAATTTGGAACACAACTTGGTTAGACATATGGCTTTGACCTTTGAGTCCAAATTATTTTGTAAAATATATATGTTATATATATTATATGTAAATATATATATTTTGTAAAATATATATATATAACATAGTATGCTTTTGCTATTTGATTTACAGTAAACTTTTATAACTTATATAAAATAAGTACAATGTACTGACTGTGTTCATATTGTAATGCAAAACACTTTTGCTGATATTGAGGTGGATCTGGGTAAAGTTAGGGACAGGTGTGTTGGTATGGGTAAGTTTAAGGGTAGGGTTAGGTGTAAGGGAAGTGTCAACAGTGTAATTATAAATGTATCTACAGAAATTAATTACAGATGTAATTTACAACGTAAAAACATGTATGTACACAAAAAGTGCATTGTTTCAAATGATTAATTTAAATCTTAGTACATAGTAGTTAAGGCCACCTAATATAAAGTGGGTCCGTGCTTTACCATTGTCAGGTTTTAGGGCTGGCTGATATGACAAAATGTAATGATGATACAACTGATCCTCCAGATGTAGATCTACTGAAGCTATTTATATTTATTGTATTGTCTAGCAGTGTCTAGGGCACGTCTAAACGTTCAAATATTAATAAATTGATTTAAATTTTGGTCGGAATTGTTCTAGGTGAGAATAAGCGATCCTTAAAAATTGTGAATGAAAATATGATCGTTGTCGCAAGTGAAAATTCCTAAACAGTCTGAAAAGTAATTTGAGTCGGTTACATTCCTGAGCATTCAAAAGTAATTAAGTTAAGATAATGGTCGATTTTATTCTACGTTGTAAGTGAGAGCGTATAGTTCTCAAATGAAAATACGACTGGTTGTCTTAAAGAGATAGTTCACCCAAAAAGGAAAATGTCATCATTTACTCACCCTCAAGTTCCAAACCTGTGTGAGTTTCTTTCTTCTGTTGAACACAAAGATGATGGCACCCACTGACTTCCATAGTAGGAAAAAAAAAAATACTATGGAAGTCAATGGCTACCGTCAACTGTCTGGTTACCAACATTCTTCAGGTTTCGAACAACATGAGAGTGAGTAAATGATGACAGAATTTTTATTTTTGGGTGAACTATCCCTTTAAGTAAAAAATAGCCAGTTTAACATTTTTCAAATTTAATTAGCAGTCATTGAAGTGACGATGTTGATGACCTGGCAACAACTCATGACACCAACCCGGTCTCATTTTGAACTTGTAATAGTTTGTATAAGGTAAACAGATGGACAACTCATAAGATACAATATTGTTGGTTTGTACACAATGTACAACATTTACTTACATTGAGGAAAAATCAAACAGCCCAATGCAATCTGGCACCGTATCACATTCCAGCAATGCATTTACTTAATTATAACCCCTAAACCTAACCAGGATGCTAATTTTGGAAAAGATACCACACCATTTTCTGCAGTTTTCCATAAAGTGCAACTGACGCGTTCATATGTAAATTGTGTGAGCTTATTTTGTCCATTAGATTTAAAGATCCTCCACTTGAAGAAATCAGGACAGAATTGGTTGAAACTGGACAAAAGAGACAGATTTAAACACCAGGTGTAAACAGGAATGTGTCTCCCTCATCTACTTGTGATCTGATTGAACAAAACAAATCTTAATACCAGGTGTAAACAGGGTCTTAGACACTACTATTCGTTGCAGTCTGAAATCCATTTGGTTTTAGTAAAATGCTACTAATATAATGACATATGCAACTATCTGACAATATATAAAACCACAACACCAATTTTGATGACAGTCTTCAATACATTTTTTTTATTTTTAATTCATTTTCTGAAATGTAATCGTTTTGGACATACAACGTTTCCGCTCAACAGCGACGTATTGCAGAAGCTGTGGACAGTTAACACACCAAAAAACTGCAATTTATTTGTCTTTTGGGCTAAACATCTGGTCTGAGTCCTGCTGTGCTATGCAATTAGGACTTAACAACTCTCACTGACAAAAGCATCAGTCACCATGGAAGGACTGCACTTTGGACATGAAGAAATGCAAGCTCGCTCCATCATGGCAGCTTTTGTGTGAGTGAGAGACTCTGCATGTGTGTATTTGTATGTGTGTGTATTTGTCATCCTCGGCGACCTTGGAGAGATCCTGGGACAATGAGCACCTTTATTCCCAGCAGTCCGCCGCTAACACCACATCATCACGATGCCAGGTGGAGTAATGAAGTGTTTTCTTTGGAAGCAAATGAAAGACCTCTGCTATTTTTGTAATCCGTGCTGTGCCACATCATTGTGAGGAAAATGAAAAGAAATTTTAGCTTGTTTACTTGTTTGTGGAGAGTTTTCTTTTTAGCAAATGTGTTAAAACAGCACATATAAATAGCCACAAGCGTATATTAAAAGCTATTATGGATTTAGTTGGTCGGGTCATGGTCATGTGCTTGTTTGCTAGGAGAGTCTTCCCATAATGCACCATGTGTAAAACCTGTTATGTGTTGGTTGTTTTTATCCTCATCAGTCAGTTATGTGTTTACACGTGTGCATGTTTGTATGTGTCTATGTGAGTGTATATGCCACACTGTCCCTTTATAACTACCCATCACTCCCCCTCACCCCGCCTCCTGATCTTTATCATCACCCTGATTTTATTTGGCAGTCTCGGCTAATCAGAGTCCAACATCTGGGCAGTTACCATGGTTACAGGACAGCCGGGGTGTGCAAGAGAATGGGAGGCGATCGACAACCGTGTCCCCAGAGAGAGAGAGATGGAGAAGGAAAGTGCAACTGATGGACAAAGAGGTTAAAAACACATACACATAAACACTCCCATTTACCCAGCTTTACATAGACTTATGCTGCTTTTATATCAAACAAAAAATAAAACTTTATGGATTTTTAGAACTAAAAAACATTATTTACCAACCTTGGCTCATTGGAAAAACGTGGCTGTGGCGACCTTTCTGCAAAATGATATTATGGTGCTTATTTTGCATCACTTTCATTGTCAAATATCCAGTAAATGGCATTCATTTGATCTTAAAGGGTTACTTCAGCGATTAGCATTAAGCTTTGTATCAGTAGAAACCCGGTAGTATATTCGAATGATCGTGCCCCCCCCCCCCTGAGACGAGATATTTATGTATTTTAAGTCTGGAAAAAAGCCTCCGATGACACAAATATCATCACTTTGCGTCATCGGAGGCTTTTTTGACCAGAAGCTAAAGACTACAGCCAGTAGTAGGAGCTAGTTCCGCATGTTTTCAACCCGCCCATAGGGGTGGGATCTCACTCACAGAATGTAAGACACAGACGGCCGCACGGACATTTATAACGGAGCGGTGCAAAGAGAGTGTTTTCAATTAATTCCTATGAAAGTTAAGCTTCCATAGGCATGAACTGAAAACATGCCAGACTGGACAAGCACCGTGAATGACTGTGAGGCCATGAATGAACGACAATGCGGCCGTGAATGAATGCCGGGCGGCCGTGCTCATTTTAGTTTCGGTTTAAAATTAGCGCCAATTCGGGGGCGGGTTGACTGAATTGTGGGTTCATGAAAACACAACAAAACGGTACAATGACAAACCTACTTAAATAGGCGCATTTCGCTTTGAAACCAAATCTTCCGCGATCATCTTGTCTGTTAGCTCCTCGCTCTCGTGAGGAATGAAATCTGACTCCTGCTGCGTTTGTGCTGAGACTCGTTCAGCTCACACTGTATTGAGCAGACACGTTCAGTTTTTAATTGTAATGTCTGTTCTCTAACTGAACTAAATGATTTTATTACTATAAAAATCAAAACGACGGTGCGGGCGGTTCCGCGGTGGGCAAGAGATGTAAGTGGCCTCGTAGGGCAGCGAAGCAAGTGCATTCTGGGAGTTGTTGTCTTTCATCCATATGAGCCAAAAATACATTTTCTGGCTTTTCTCATTCTAGAAGGCACCAAAATCAAAAATAATTTCACATTTCTACTACATAAATGACCCCATATAAATACACATTCATCTTTCCAGCAGTGATACCCCTTTAAACAAATGGACGTGACTGGCAACTATTTTTACATTGGTTGCTGAACATATTGCAGCAGTTCTGAAATTAAATATCCGGTGAGTGGTGTTTAAGCTAACACTAAACCTAACCATTAATGAAAACAAAAGCTAAAGTGTGATGAAAAACATATCTGCTGAAGCTAAAACTATGTTTACAAATCATGCACTACGGTAAAATGTTTTCATAACATAGTATTGTGCAAAGAAACCACTCAAAAATAAGACGATGATCTGCCCCTGTAATCACAATTTGTGTGAACAGGAATAAAAGTTGTTGATGTTTTACTGCCTCTGGTGATAATTTCAGCTGGAAACTGCAGTGAATTGTATTTACAGGTACGTTTTTGTGGTTTTGCAAAAATGTAGGTAGAGGCATGTTTTTTTCTAATGAGCATATTTATTTATGATTTGATTTTCCAGTTGAGGGTGACTCCACTAGGGTGTTTTGTTAGATTTAGCTTCACTTCCGGGGACAAATTTGGTCCCAAAGAATAGCTAAGTAAACCCACACACCACACAGGATGACCTGTAACTTGGGTTACCTCATTCCCCTTGAGCCAAACACCCCACCCATACAGCACACACCCATGGGAAAGGGTGCGGTAGGTCAGGCACCGTGTGTACGCGTGTGTTTGTGCTTTTATGTGTGTCCGACAGGCTCTTTGCTTAGCATGGGTCACTAAAATGTATGTGCGTATGGTCATTGTAAACAGTGCAAGCTGTAGGTTTGCTTGCATGTTTAAAAATAAGGTCTCAGTTGAAACACTTTAATGATGTAAAATGAGAAATTCAGATTTGTATTGGCTTTATGGGTTCTGTGGCCTATTGGTTAAATGTCTGATCTCGTAACTAAAAAAAAGTGTAGGTTTGAACCTAGCAATGGGGCATGAAGCAACCATTGTGCCCCTGACTAAGGCCCTTAAGCTCAGGTGTCTCTCTGCATAAAAGCACTCAGCTTTTCCTGCTCTTGTAGTAGAAAAGTGTAATGTCTTGTTTTACAGTAGTAGTTTTATGCTTTACTGTTCTGTAACATGACCTGGGGAACACATGGCACCAGGATGCACTATGGGAAGAAGGCAAGCCAGCGGAGGCAGTGTGATGCTTTGGGCAATTTTCTGCTGGGAAACCTTGGGTCCTGCCATCCATGTGGATGTTACTTTGACACCTACCACCTACCTAAGCATTGTTGCAGACCATGTACACCCTTTCATGGAAACGGTATTCCTTGGTGGCTGTGGCCTCTTTCAGCAGGATAATGCACCCTGCCACAAAGCAAAAATGGTTCAGGAATGGTTTGAGGAGCACAACAATGAGTCTGAGGTGTTGATTTGGCCTCCAAATTCCCCAGATCTCAATCCAATTGAGAATCTGTGGGATGTGCTGAACAAACAAGTCCAATTCATGGAGGCCCCACCTCGCAACTTACAGGACTTAAAGGATCTGCTGCTAACATCTTGGTGCCAGATACCACAGCACACCTTCAGGGGTCTAGTGGAGTCCATGCCTCGACGGGTCAGGGCTGTTTTGGCAGCAAAAGTGGGACCAACACAATATTAGGTTATAATGTTATGCCTGATCGGTGTATGTATATATTTGTTATGATCTTATGGCATTTAATTGATCCTGCCATTTTGGGGTATTTAGTCAGAATTCAGCTGAAAACTTCAGTGGCTGGTGGGTAAAACCACTTTACACATGTTTCTGTGAGGGTTTATATGTAAGAGAGATATATGTGACCACCCCTTGAGAAAAAAAGTGCTTAATTTGTACTGTACTTGCAAGTAATATAATATTAATAAAATAATAAGCCACTTAAGTATAGTTTAAGAGAGTCCATTTTTTTTTCTTAACACACTTAAGTGCACTTTTAAATAGAGCACAATATAATAATATCAAATTAAAAGAAATTACTTTAAAGACTTTTGTCATGCTTTAAAGAAGTACAATTATTCTGATGTTTTGACTAGCATACTAAAGCAGTTGTAAAGTACTTGATTACAACTACTACTGTACTGTGTTATTTTAATGTTAATATATTTTAAATGTATCAAATTGCAACTTCATCATAATTAAAAATATATTGAAATACATGTAGTTTCTATTGAAACTTGTATGCCATTAAAGTATATTGTAGTTGACCTTATTTCAAAGACAACAGAAGTAATTATGAAGTTGCATATAAAGATATGTTTAGGTCCTACTTTAGTGGGTTTAAAAACAATCGGAAGTTAAATATAAATTTAAACTAAAATACATTTTCATTTAATTGTAAATAATCTATACGGTCCCACTTTATATTAGGTGGCCTTAACTACTATGTACTTACATCAAACAATAAGTACAATGTACTAACTGTGTTCATATTGTAATGCAAAACACTTTTGCTGATATTGAGGTGGATCTGGGTAAAGTTAGGGACAGGTGTGGTGGGATGGGTAAGTTTAAGGGTAGGGTTAGGTGTAAGGGAAGGGTCAACAGTAATTATAAATGTAACTACAGAAATTAATTACAGATGTAATTACATGCAGGTCATTTTAAAAATGTAAGTACAATGTAAAAACATGTATGTGCACAATAAGTGCATTGTATCAAATGATTAATTTAAATGTTAGTACATAGTAGTTAAGGCCACCTAATATAAAGTGGGTCCATTAACAAATTAAGTGTCCGAAACCTTTGCATTACAATTTGCACAATTCTTATTCTATGTTATTTCTGTGAAAAGTACTTATTAAAAGTATTCTAATGTGTGCTTCTTTTTTAACAAGGGACTGCTCACTAAAGTTACTTTTTTGCAAATCATCATAGTTTAAAAAAATAGCATATTTTCTTAGCAATAGATGCTATTTACCCTAATTTTAAATAGCAACTAGATTCGAAAAGTGAAAAAAAAGTTAAGTGCCAAAGTGTGCAAGTAGCAATAGATTCTATTTACACTGAAAAAATAGCAGTAGGCCTGTTTTCTTTGCAATAAGTGTAAATATTAGTTAGATGCTATTTATACTTATAAATAGTGGCAGATACTATTTGCACCTCAGTATTGTTGTACATTAAATGGTATGCAATAATAACATAGAGTGTAACTGATTATATATATTTTTTTTAATTAAATGCATGCCTCCTTATTGGGAGGTATCGAAAATAAATACCTTTTCATTCTGATACAGTATGTGATGGGAAAAGGGGGTAGAGTGAGTTCAGCAAAAGGCAGATTCTAACACGGATCGATTTGCATCAAAACTTTGCTACTGTTGGCAATTCAACATCTTCCGTAATTTTGTCTGGCCCAACCAGACATCAGTGGGCGGAGTTAGTGCAAATAGCCTCTGCCAAAAATGTAGGCTATGTAAATAGACACTCCAAAAAATATTTAGTTAAATATCGCAATATAATTTAGTTATGTTCTACGAAAATTGTCCATACTGCAATATAACACGGTGGGAATATATAAGTAACAGTATTTCACAGCAAATACACCGACACTCTCCTGGGCCGTACCCTTAACCTCCATATCTCTTCCTCTGCGCTCACACGCACATATATACAGAGAGAGAAGAGAGAGTTAATAAGGTCCATTACACTTTGCTCCCCCAGGCAACCAAAAACCTCATTTAACCAGGTCTGCTCGGCCAAGACAGGAAGCTCAACCCCCCCTTCATAACTACATTAAACTGAGCTAACGGATGAGCCCTAGGACAGGAGACTGGGGTCCCACTATTTCACAACAAACTGCTCCAAAGAGAGAGAGGGAGAGAGAGACAGCAAGGTTGGGAGGCAGAAAACGTCCAACTGTAATATCTAATCTCTTTTAAAAGCTGAGGACACGATCCAATTTCGGCAATTTCCATGTCGTATGTCTGAGAGCAGGTAGTGTGTAAATGATGTTGTATAGGTCCAGCGTTGTTGCTATCACTGCAGGGTGATGGAGTTATGGCTATCAGAGGCGCATCTCTTTCATGGTGCCTCTCTGTCTGATTTGGGGATGTTATTTATACCAATAAGCACATGAACGGGAGTCTCATTACTGCCATCAATCATGTATCCAGGCCTCACATTCAGACAGTCAGAGAGTTCAGGTCCCACCGAGAGACTAGTGTCATGTACCTATGTTTTTGAAAAAAATGTTTTTTAGAAAATGCAATTGAACTTGATTGCTAATGATCACTTTGCAGTTTAGTTGTATGGAAAAGATTAAGTTGTATTATTATTTTATCCCATTTTGTTGCAAAGGAAGAAGTTACAGTTTTCGACACGGTTTTATTTTTCTAAAAATCTTAAATAATAATGAACAACTCAAATGAAATAAATTTTATCAAGAAAAAAAAACTTAAAGGAATAGTTCACTTAAAAATGAAATGTTGGTCTTTTAATCATCCATCCTTATCTTTATAATGAAAGTGTATATATTATATTTCCCTTGTGTATATATAAATTCCTTGTGTGTGTATTCTTTGACTCTGCCCGGACAAAAAAGAAAGTTGCTCTTTGGATTTAAATAGGCAAATGCTTAAGAGTCTATGATTGGATCATTATTGCAGTGATTATTATGTTTCTAGCATGTTATATGTTTGGCAACAGTTCTTCTAACCCTAATTGATGGATTGTGTAGCTTTTCATTTCTTAAACAACCATGTAGGAAGACACATCATGGCCATATTCCAGGATGACAATGTGAAGATTCATCAGGCTCCATCAGTCCAGACCTTAAATTCATTGAAAGTCTTTGGGATGTGCTGGAGGAGACTTTACAGAGTGCTGGACTCTTGCATTGTCCAATGTGATGTTATTACTCTACACTATTGACAGTAGACAATCAACCTATTTTGTCTGTGGAATTTTTGTCCATACAATGGAAGTCAAAGGGAAACTGATCAGTTTTGTTATCAACATTCTTCAAAATGTCTTCTTTTGTGTTCCACAGAATAAATACAGGTTTGGAACGACACGAGCGTAGGTAAATGTGAACTGTCCTTTAAAGAAGAGAGAGAGAAAAGGTGCAGGATTGGAACAACCAAGGTTTGATAAAAGTGTAGGAAACTGGAGAGACCGCAAAGAGGAGACAGAAGGGAGGGACAGAGGGATGATGTTAATGTTTGATGTTACTGCAACTGTAACTTACCCAACAATAAAATAAAGCTGTGTTTCATTTCCACTTCCTCTTGTCTTCCTTTTAGCTCTGTCCCTTAATCAATACGTCCACAAACAAACGATCATACATCCCTCCTCTCATTTGGGTCACCAGTCCTCCGCCAAGAGGCCACGAGACAACTGCTCTTAAACCTCCTGCAACCTATCCCCTGTCTGCACATTGTGAATGGTGTGAGGTATTGTTCGGTTTCTTGTAAGCTGCTCCCTTTGGCTCAACAATGGCACATTCATGTGGCCGGGGCATCATGCACGGCTTACAAATGTCTGGAGAAAGAAAGGAGCACTTTCTTTTCTTCCACAGAGGAAGATGCCATTGTCGAGGCCATTCTTTAAACGCCACAAAGCGATCAATAAGCATTCAACAGGTTACGTAAAACCAGCCGACTTCCAGCCCACCACACCGACCGAAAGGAATCCTATCCCATAATGCCCTGTGTCTGTTCTCTCTCATTGTTTTAATTTCTGCCGTATACTCCTTTTCTCTTATTTCTGCTCTGTAGTCCAAAGATGTGTCAGGTATTTTCTGTAACATGACATATTATTAAATAAATATATAAAAATAGGGTAACACTTCATCCTACAGTGTCATTGTTACACATGTTACATGTAGTTACTATATTATTAACTAAACCAACTAACCCAAACCTATTTTTACCCTGTAGTAAGTACATGTAGTTAATTAATATTACTCTGTACTTAAATGTATAATTACACTGTAACAAGGACACTTTAAAATAAAGTAACCAAAAAATTGTTTATAATATGTTGCATGCATTACCGTTCAAAAATTTGGGTTTAAGATTTTTCTATGGTTTTGAAAGACGTCTTTTTTTTTCACCAAGGCTGCATTAATTTGGTCAAAAATACAGAAAGTATATTGTGAAATATCATTGCAATTTAAAGTAACGGTTTTGTATTTTAATAATATCCTTTTAGGTCCCACTTTATATTAGGTGGCCTTAACTACTATGTACTTACATCAAACAATAAGTACAATGTACTAACTGTGTTCATATTGTAATGCAAAACACTTTTGCTGATATTGAGGTGGATACGGGTAAAGTTAGGGACAGGTGTGGTGGGATGGGTAAGTTTAAGGGTAGGGTTAGGTGTAAGGGAAGGGTCAACAGTAATTATAAATGTAACTACAGAAATTAATTACAGATGTAATTACATGCAGGTCATTTTTAAAATGTAAGTACAATGTAAATACATGTATGTACACAATAAGTGCATTGTATCAAATGATTAATTTAAATGTTAGTACATAGTAGTTAAGGCCACCTAATATAAAGTGGGTCCTACTTTTAAATGTACTTTATTCCTGTGATCGAAGCTAAATTTTCAGCATCATTACATCATTATTCAGTGTCACATGATCCTTCAGAAATCATTTTAATATGATGATTTGCTGCTTAAGAAACATTTCTTTTTATTTTATGTTGATGTTTTGTTGCTTCATATTTTTGTGAAATGAAACATGACACTTTTTTTCAGAATTCTTTGATGAAGAGAAACTTCATCAAAACAGCGTTTATTTGAAATAGAATATTTCTGTAGTACATATTACATACTATATCTATCCCATTATGTTTGTCTAGTTGTATGTCATTCATGTTTCCTGTGTGTGTGTGTGTGTGTGTGGTTCAAGTATTCCCTACATTATGAAAAACTGCTTATAAATCATAGTAAATTATGTTTTTTGAAAAATTCAAAATGCAGAAAGTGATGTGTATGTGTAGGTTCAGGGTTAGGAGATAGAATATACAGTTTGTACAGTATAAAAAATCATTATGTCTATGGGAAGTCCTCATAAAACTGGGAAAAGCCAACGTGTGTGTGTGTGTAGAATGCTTGTGTGCATCACTGTTATTGGAGCATTTAAACTGATTCAAACATATACACGTCTGTGCACACATGACAGCAGGACCGTTAGTAAAATACCCAAGGGAATGAGTAAAGGGGTGTGTGTTTGTGGTGGGTTACGGGGCCTTTTATTGACCACTCTATTAAAAAAACTGCACAGTGTCCGCACACATTTAATAGCCTCAAAACAACTCTTAAATAGTGGGAATATATATATATATATATATAAGTAATAACTAGTGACACAAACACCCAGCTACATTATTTACCAGTTTTCAGTATTATTTTTTAAAATGACAGAAAACAATCCCTTCAGACTTTATAAAACGAAAAAAAAAAACCCACATCCCAATAGAAGTCTGCTACCCAATCCAAGCCCTTCAGGATATGTTGTTTTGTGTCTGGTCTCGTCGCTCGGAGTGGATTTGGGGGTTTGGTTTAGTTTAGTCTGGTCTGGCCTGTTCTTAAAAATGTAACAGTACTGTTCAGGCTGTTTCACAGACCCCCTTCTGTCATATTTCCTTTTGCTATTTCTGCATGATCGACAGACCCATTCCCCCTCTCTGATCTAAATATCAGTCAACAACAGTGATTAATGTCTCAATAGTGATCAATGCTACTTCACCAACAGACCATATAAAATATCTAAAATAAAGATTTTTTTTTTTTTAAATCAGAAACTGACTTTCTACTGTCGGCGCTCCCGTTCGTGTGATGAGAGATGATGACTCATTTAAATAACGATCCAGGTTCCAATGGCCTTAAAAAGAAAAAAAAATCGCATACGTGTTTTCGTGTCGTGTAAATGAACAGCCAAAACGCATAAAAAGTTTTCCGTTTTTTTGTCGAAAACAGTGTCGTGTAAACAGCCCCTAAGTCGGCCCCATGTTTTGCCTTAGTTCTGTTTTTTCATTAGTTGCCATGGTCCATAATTAGTCCACGCCTGTTCCCTGTTCTGTTAATCATCATCTTTTGTGTATTTATGCCTTCAGTCTTCCTTAGTTCTAGGTCTTGACATTATGTTGGTTGAATGTCATAGTGCTCTCAGTGTTTATTGAAGTCTTTGTTATTATCATTCATTCTGCGTCACGCATCATCTTTGGATCGCAAATAAAATATATTGGCAACATTTTTGGGACACCTGCCTTTACAATGCACATAAATTTTAATGACATCCCATTCTTAATCCGTCGGGTTTAATATGGAGTTGGCCCACCCTTTGCAGCTATAACAGCTTCAACTCTTCTGGGAAGTCTTTCCACAAGGTTTGGGAGTGTGTTTATGGGGATTTTTGACCATTCTTCCTGAAGTGCATTTGGAACATAGAACATGGCCAAACTGTTCCCACAAAGTTGGGAGCATCAAATTGTCCAAAATATCTTGGTATGCTGAAGCATTAAGAGTTCCTTTCACTGGAACTAAGGGGCCAATCCCAACCCCTGAAAAACAACCCCACACCATAATCCCCCCTCCACCAAACTTTACACTTGGCACAATTCAGGCAAGTACCGTTCTCCTGGCAGCCGCCAAACCCAGACTTGTCCATTGGTGCCAGACAGAGGAGTGTGATTCATCACTCCAGAGAACACATCTTCACTGCTCTAGAGTCCAGTGGCGGCGTGCTTTACACCACTGCATCCGACGCTTTGCATTGCACTTGGTGATGTAAGAGCTGCTCTAATTTGAAGAATCTGTTGACTCTGCAGAAAGTTGGCAACTTGTGCACACTGTGCACCTCAGCATGCGCTGACCCCGCTCTGTGATTTTACGTGGCCTACCACTTTGTGGCTGAGTTGCTGTTGTTCCCAATTGTTTCCACGTTGTTATAATACCACTAACAGTAGACCGTGGAATATTTAGTAGAGAGGAAATTTCACGAATGGACTTATTGCACAGGTGGCAACCTATCACGGTACCACGCTTGAATTCACTGAGCTCCTGAGAGCGACCCATTCTTTCACAAATTTTATATACCTGTGGCCATGGAAGTGATTGGAACACCTGAATTCAATGATTTGGAGGGGTGTCCCAATACTTTTGGCAATATAGTGTACAAGCAACCTGATCATTAGATTCTCATTATTGTAATACGGTGCCTTTTTAAAACATGAAAAAATGGTACAAAAAAATGCTGTTTTTTTTTTTTATTAAAATAAACATGCATTAAAGACAGTACAAAAATCATACCATAATTTGTAAATATTTTATATTTATATTTTATATGATTATTTTTTAACATTGCTCTAATGCTAATGCTCTATCTAATACTCATTTTCTGAGTGTATGTTTAATTGTTGTATTTTATTTTTTGCAAACATTGTCTCATGGTTATAAAAAAATATTTATTTTCATTTATTTTTGTTTTGTTGTGTGATGAGTTAAACATGTTCTTGACAGTTTTCATGTGAGGAAAGTTTAAAAACATATTGGTAACACTTACAGTACCCTAAGAATGGCATTATCGTTGTCTCAAAGTATATTCTTCTTTCTTATAATAGAGACACACCTCTGCTTAAGGGTCCAGGTGTATATGTAGTTGTTACCAAACACTATCCACCACTTAAAAGAGACATATAGTGAGAGCAAGAGTGAAGGGTCAGATAGACAGAGGGCAGAAGGCTGAAAGAGAAAGGGGGAAAGATGTAGAGATTACAGAAAGAAGTGCATAGAAAGAAAGAGAGAAGATGCAGAGTGTTTGTACAGCAGTCACACGTCCCCTCAGGCATTGTGCTGATGAAGATGGACGTGGGGCGGGAATGAGTTGGGCTGCAGGTAATTGTGTTAGTATTTCTAGCCCGGCCAATAGGCATCAATAGATCAATTTAAGCGATCTCAACCGGTCCAGCATGACTGATCTGAGCTAAAGTCGTCTGTAAACGGAGAAAGACACTTTAGAAAGGGAGTGTCTCTGTCTTTAGGGCTGTCACCGTTTCTCTGATTTAAATAATGATGTTACCTATAAATGCTGCACTGTTAAAAATCTTTTTATTGGATAAAATTACAATACATGAAATTTTACTGCAAAATAGGTGTGTTCTGAAAGTGGTATGGAAGTATGAATTACAATAAAAATCATGGTAAAAATGTATTATATTACACAAGAAACTGCATGAGTAAAATATTGTATTATATTATATTTTTGTAGTTAAAATAATATTTTTTTAAATAAATAAATCCCCTTTAAAAAAAAAAAAAAAACATACTCCGGTATCCCTGCATGAAGCATCAATTTTGATATTTTATATTTATGTTTCTTTTTATTGTTATGCACATTATGAGTATGTTGCTATAATTGTTTTATGTATTGCGTGTAAATTTAAATCTAAATTTAACAGGATTTTTTACAGCAGAAGTTTCGTTCCTAAAGAAGAGGCTCTTGAATAGACATGTAATATAAGAGGCAGACAAGTGAAAGAAAGGGATGCAAAGTAGGTTGAGTGATAGAGGAGGGACAGAGAGAGAGAGAGAGAGAGTATGTTGCGGTAAATGACAGGTTGGAGCAGGGACGCTGATAACCTTCCTGGGTAAAAGCTTCCTCTCCTTCCTCTGGCGTTTCAGCAGACCTTCCAATTACATTGACAGGCCGTCCCAACATCCAGCATCTGATGTCCCCTCGATAAACGCAATTATTAATTAACCAGCACAATTAAATCTGCTGTGATGGACGGGATACAGGACAATTAGAGCAGGCAGAGCTGACTGATGTAATCACGGTTACAGTGAGTCAGCAGACACACACACACACGTTTTTTATTGCCTATTATTCTCAATTGTCATTAAAAATAATGTAAAAAAAATAATGATCCTAAAATAGGCAAAAAAATTAACAAATGAATGAGCAACATTTGTTTTGTTGTGTTTTGCTTTTATTTTGTTTTGTTGTGTTCTGTTTTGTTGTTCTGTTTTGCTTTGTTTCGTTTTGCTTTGTTTTGTTGTGTTGTGTTCTGTTTTGCTTTGCTTTGCTTTGTTGTGTTCTGTTTTGTTTTGTTCTGATCTGTTCTGTTCTGTTCTGTTCTGTTCTGTTCTGTTCTGTTTTGCTTTGCTTTGCTTTGTTGTGTTCTGTTTTGTTTTGTTTTGTTCTGTTTTGCTTTATTTTGTTGTTCTCTGTTTTGTTTTGTTTTGTTGTTGTGTTCTGTTTTGCTTTGCTTTGCTGTGTTCTGTTTTGTTTTGTTTTGTTGTTCTCTGTTTTGCTTTGTTTTGTGTTGTTGTTGTGTTCTGTTTTGCTTTGTTTTGCTTTGCTTTGCTTTGCTTTGCTTTGCTGTGTTCTGTTTTGTTTTGTTTTGTTCTGTTTTGCTTTGTTTTGTTGTTCTCTGTTTTGCTTTGCTTTGTTTTGCTTTGCTTTGCTGTGTTCTGTTTTGTTTTGTTTTGTTCTGTTTTGCTTTGTTTTGTTGTTCTCTGTTTTGCTTTGCTTTGCTGTGTTCTGTTTTGTTTTGTTCTGTTTTGCTTTGTTTTGTTTTGTTTTGTTCTGTTTTGTTCTGTTTTGCTTTGTTTTGCTTTGCTTTGCTGTGTTCTGTTTTGTTTTGTTCTGTTTTGCTTTGTTTTGTTTTGTTCTGTTTTGCTTTGTTTTGTTGTTCTCTGTTTTGCTTTGTTTTGTTTTGTTGTTGTGTTCTGTTTTGCTTTGTTTTGTTGTTCTCTGTTTTGCTTTGCTTTGTTTTGCTTTGTTTTGCTGTGTTCTGTTTTGTTTTGTTCTGTTTTGCTTTGTTTTGTTGTTATTTGTTTTGCTTTGTTTTGTTGTTGTGTTCTGTTTTGATTTGTTTTGTTTTGTTGCGTTATGTTTTGTTGTGTTGTATTCTGTTTTTCTTTGCTTTGTTTAGTTGTGCTCTGTTTTGTTTGTTGTGTTTGTTTCACTTTTTGTTCTGTTCTGTTTTGCTGTTTTGGTGTTGTGTTTTGTTTTGTTTTGTTTCATTGTGTTCTATTTTGCTTTGTTGTGTTCTATTTTGCTTTGTTGTGTTCTGTTTTGTTTTTTGTGTTTTAATGTGTTCTGTTTCGTTTTGTTGTGTTCTGTTTTATTTGCTGTGTTTTGTTGTTGTGTTCGATTTTGTTTTGTTGTTGAGTTACTATTTATTACCTATTATTCTCAATTGTCATTAAATACATACATAAATATATATGTAGATATAAGAACATGGCATGGTCATTTTTCATTTTATATACATTGACAGTTAAAAGTTTGGAAACTGTACTATTTTGATTGTTTTTGAAAGAAGTCTCTTCTGCTCATCAAGGCTGCATTTATTTGATCCAAAATACAGCAAAAACAGTATTATTGTGAAATATTTTTACAATTTAAAATAACTTTTTTCTATTTGAATATAATTTAAAATGCATTTTATTGCTGTGATCAAAGCTGAATTTTCAGCATCATTACTCGAGTCTTCAGTGTCACATGATCCTTCAGAAATCATTCTAATATGAGGATCTGCTGCTCAAGAAACATTTATTATTGTTATCAATGTTGAAAACAGTTGTGTACTATTTTTTTTCAGGATTATTTAATGAATAGAAAGTTCAAAAGAACAGCATTTATCTGAAATATAAAGCTTTTGCAACATTATAAATGTCTATACTGTCACTTGATCAATTAATGCATCCCTGCTGAAAAAATGTATTTATTTCTTTAAGTTCTTTCCCAAAAAAAAATTCTTCCCGACCCAAAACTTTTGAACGGTAGTACAATGTTACAAAAGCTTTCTATTTCAGATAAATACTGTTCTTTCAAACTTTTTATTCATCAAAGAATCAAAACAACAACATTGATAATAATAATACATGTTTCTTAAGCATCAAATCCTCATATTAGAATGATTTCTGAAGGATCATGTGACACTGAAGACTGGAGTAATGATGCTGAAAATTCAGCTTTGATCACAGGAATAAATTATATTTTAAAATATATTAAAATAGAAAACAGTTTTAATAATGTTTAATAATATTTCACAATATTACAGCTTTTTTTTTTTTTTTTTTTATAACATAAATGCAGCCTTGGTGAGCAGAAGAGACTTCTTTCAAAAACAATCAAAATTGTACAGTTTCCAAACTTTTGACTGGTAGTGTATATATAGATATATATATTGAATTCATACATTCATACATGCAAAATCAAGGACATGTTTATTAATCAAATGTGTGTTTGTGTGGGAATGTGCTGTGATTATATAGACACTGAGCTTGGCTTGGCTGGGGGGTGATTGTCCTGAGGGGATTGTGTGGCATCAGATAAGGACTGTTCTCAGAACAGGGCATTATTGACACATTTGTATTACAATAAGAATGATGGGCTTGATGACTCAGAGGGTGAAGGGGTCTGTGGAGATGGGGGTGTGTATATTTGTGAACACTGGGGCGACCGTGCCCCCAAAACACAGCCATGACGCTGTGACTCGGATAGAATCCCCGTCGAGCATGACAGGTAGACCCCTGGGGATTGTGGGAAACCTCTGCAACCGACTGACACAGAATGTTCCAACGTTGCCGCGCTGAACCTAACTAGCAATAATTCAGAAAAGACGTGGGAATGATTGGGAAATGCCCTCTAGGGAATGTGAAGGTGATTTTTATAGGGTCTAATGCAGGGGAATGGGATGACAAGATACTAAGGGATGAGTCCTCTTGGGTATTTATAAGAATGGGAAAAAGAGGAAGCACTCATTCCCAGAATTACATATTGTCAATATTATGAGTATTTGCACGTTTAACTGATTGGTCCTCTGGTTTAAAGGTGACACAATTTAGAGTCTGGAAAATGAAACTGGAATTGTGTGAATGGAAATACTGCTCATTTCACACAGACACAGATAAAATGATGCACATCAGGTCAGTTTCAGGCAGACCACCTGAGTGCTTATGATACTGTGACTCTTATGAGACTGAACCAGCAACCTTTGCCATGACCATTATTTTTACTACAGCCGTTTTGGCCTTTATTAAACAGGTTATTATAGAGTGACAGTAAAGCAAAAAGCTCTGATAAACATTAGGTTTGTTTTAAGTACTTTCAGTGTGTAATGTTTGCTTTAAAGTGTCCTCAATGTGTGGAAAAGTGTGTGTGTGTGGATAACTGAGCACTTCCTGGAAAATCTCAGCCCTCTCTTTGCACTCTATTCTATAGACATTTGTTGCAGTATTATTTTATTATATATTATTTCAAAACATTATTTTAGTTTACCTATGCATGAAATGTGTGTCAGTTTCCAACAGCCTAAACGTAAATCCCTTTATAGCTAATCTATAGCTGATTTAGGATTCAGATGTGTTTAGGAAACTGGCCTTCTCTTAAACAAGTACAAATACAGCTTTAGCAGTAGAGGCTTTTAAATGATTTGATAACACTATAAGCATTATAATCCATCAGGCACCATGAATTTAATTTACCCTTACATCATTTATTAATCTAGGCTGATTCAATTTAATTTATTAACCTGTCAAGTATAAATTAACATTGACGTATTATGAACAAGCATGAATTGAATAATATTATATTTACAGCATAACATTAACCTAGATGAATAAATCAAATAGCTGAACTGAAAATAATAAAATGAAATAATAATAAAATTGAAAAAAAAATGATGTTTACCTGATACACAAGTTAGCTTATTTTTGAAAAGAGTATAGGCTTCTTAAAACGGAAATAATATAGTTTTAAAGAATACACTTAAGTATTTGATTTATTCATCTAGGTTAATGTTATGCTGTAAATATAATATTGTTCACTGTGAATTCATGCTTGTTCATAATACGTTAAATTAAAATGTGTTGTAGTTTCAATTAAGTATATTAAATGCAATTAGCTGAAATTTTGAGAGATTTTTTGACCCACTTAAGTAGAAATTCAGTACATCTTTGTATTTACTTTCATAATTACCTCTATATTGTCTTTGAAATATTGTAAAAGTGTACTGCCGAATGCACTGACAAGCATTTATGGTGAACTAGTGTAAAATACACCGATCAGGCATAACATTATGACCTAATATTGTGTTGGTCCCACTTTTGCTGCCAAAACAGCCCTTACCCGTCGAGGCATGGACTCCACTAGACCCCTTAAGGTGTGCTGTGGTATCTGGCACCAAGATGTTAGCAGCAGATCCTTTAAGTCCTGTAAGTTGCGAGGTGGGGCCTCCATGGATAGGACTTGTTTTTTCAGCACATCCCACAGATGCTCGATTGGATTGAGATCTGGGGAATTTGGAGGCCAAGTCAACACCTCAAACTCGTTCCTGAATAATTTTTGCGTTGTGGCAGGGCGCATTATCCTGCTGAAAGAGGCCACGGCCACCAGGGAATACCGTTTCCATGAAAGGGTGTACATGGTCTGCAACAATGCTTAGGTCGGTGGTA
This sequence comes from Rhinogobio ventralis, assembly GCA_039654625.1. Classification (NCBI taxonomy): domain Eukaryota; kingdom Metazoa; phylum Chordata; class Actinopteri; order Cypriniformes; family Gobionidae; genus Rhinogobio; species Rhinogobio ventralis. The sequence goes on along the minus strand of CM077213.1, from coordinate 30,645,334 downwards.
CGTGTTAAAGTAACATCCACAGGGATGGCAGGACCCAAGGTTTCCCAGCAGAACATTGCCCAAAGCATCACACTGCCTCCGTCGATTTGCCTTCTTCCCATAGTGCATCCTGGTGCCATGTGTTCCCCGGGTAAGCCACGCACATGCATCCGGCCATCCACGTGATGTAAAAGAAAACGTGATTCATCACACCGGGCCACCTTCTTCCATTGCTCTGTGGTCCAGTTCTGATGCTCACGTGCCCACTGTTGGCGCTTTTGGAGGTGGACAGGGGTCAGCATGGGCACCCGGACTGGTCTTGGCTATGCAGCCCCATACGCAACAAACTGGAATGCACTGTGTATTCTGACACCTTTCTATCAGAACCAGCTTTAACTTCTTGAGCAATTTGAGCCACAGTAGCTCGTCTATTTGATCGGACCACACGGGCCAGCCTTCGCTCCCCACATGCATCAATGAGCCTTGGTCGCCCATGACCCTGTCGCCGGTTTACCACTGTTCCTTCCTTGGACCACTTTTGATAGATACTGACCACTGTAGACCGGGAACATCCCACAAGAGCTGCAGTTTTGGAGATGCTCTGACCCAGTCGTCTAGCCATCACAATTTGGCCCTTGTTAAACTCTCTCAAATTCTTACACTTGCCAATTTTTCCTGTTTCTAACACATCAACTTTGAGGACAAAATGTTCACTTGCTGCCTAATATATCCCACCCACTAACAGGTGCCGTGATGGAGAGAAAATCGAGTTACGGGTGGTAAGTGGGGGCTACACTGAAAAAGTACAGTTATCACTTATGCTACAGTCATTGATTTGGAATTCCAAGAAAGAAACAAAATTTGTTAAGACATTTTTTTACTACTTTCCAGGCAGTGAAGTTGTGCACCTGAATTTATGTTAAGTTTTTCCACATGTGCACAATATAGTAGCACAAGATGAAATGAAATGTTAATAAAGCTTTTTAATGTTTTTTGAAACACTAAGACCTTTTCATTTGAAAGTGTGTAAAGTTCCAGACAATTTGCCAAAAATAATTTGCCCTAATAGGACAAATTATGTTTTGCTTTGTTTTGTTTTGTTTTGTTGTGTTGTGTTGTGTTTTGCTTTTTGTTCTGTTCTGTTCTGTTCTGTTCTGTTTTGCTTTTTGTTTTGTTCTGGGGCCTGTTTCAATAACGAGGTTCAACCAACTCTGAGTTGAAACTTGAACTCTGAGTTGACTTACCCTGAGATGGGAAACTCTGAGTTTTGGGTTTCAGAACAGCTGAATTGAGGTAGTTCAATCAACTCTGAGTAGACTGACTCTGAGTTAAGTGTGTGTACCATGACTATGAAAAGCCACGATCAATGGAGCTCCGAAATTATGATTCACCATGGCAACAGCACCAAACAAAAGACGCCTGCATACTTCCGGGTCAATATGTAAGTTTAATTCTTAATCAGTTTAATTAAGTTTAATTTTCATGCTATCCCACAACCAAAAAAAGAATGTGGCAGCAGCTAAAAATAAAGTATAAAAACATAATTCAATCAGGTAAAGCTTTAAGCATAAAAGGTTAATGGGTGTAGGTTTCATGACTTTACAAACATTTGACATTTGAGGAAGATGGAGGAAGAATATTAAAATCCAACTGGAAAAAGAATCAAGTATTTGTAGGAAATAAAGATGACCATATAAATTGTGAATAATGTGTCTTTATTTAACAGCTGTGGTGGTGGTCGTTATGGCATATATCTCGGACTACCCATCCATCTGACATCCTTCCATTCCATACAGTAATCCGTTTTCAGAAAGTGTGATGATGGGAATATACACTCACCTAAAGGATTATTAGGAACACCTGTTCAATTTCTCATTAATGCAGTTATCTAATCAACCAATCACATGGCAGTTGCTTCAATGCATTTAGGGGTGTGGTCCTGGTCAAGACAATCTCCTGAACTCCAAACTGAATGTCAGAATGGGAAAGAAAGGTGATTTAAGCAATTTTGAGCGTGGCATGGTTGTTGGTGCCAGACGGGCCGGTCTGAGTATTTCACAATCTGCTCAGTTACTGGGATTTTCACGCACAACCATTTCTAGAGTTTACAAAGTCAAGTCAAGTCAAGTCAAGTTTACAATGCAGATTGTTTCAAAGCAGCTTCACAGTGTTAAACAGGAAAATAATGAACAGAATTTGATTCGGCTGTACAGCCGCTCTGGAGAAAACGCTGATGTCATCAGCTCATTTCAATTATCATATATATTCAAGTAATGTAGTTGATATAATTTAGTTTAGTAATTAAATTTATTTGGATATTTATTTGAAAATTTTGTGTCCCCAACTGAGCAAGCCAGAGGCGACAGTGGCAAGGAACCAAAACTCCATCAGGTGTCCTAATGGAGAAAAATAAACCTTGGGAGAAACCAGGCTCAGTCGGGGTGCCAGTTCTCCTCTGGCCAATTAACAAACAGTGTATGATTATTATTTTGGCAGCCTTATAGGTCAGAAGTAATATTAGATCGGATTATTCGAAAGATCGGAGGCATCACACCGGGTTTATTGAGGATGGCGTGTCAATTAAACAATTATTAAATAGGAATATTCGAAATATCGGAGTCATCACGCCGGAGATGGATCCATTGAGGATGCCATGTCGATGAGCAATTTCAGAGGGTAGAGTAATTGACACGGTCTCTGCAGACACTTCAGGGATGCGTTGGTAATGTCTGGGCGCTGGTCCACCATCTGATCTGGACACGGCCCGGATCCGGCTGACTGCAGTAAACCTCGGGATAAACAGAGAGACTAACATTAGCGTAGATGCCATTCCTCTTATGATGTAACGAGTACATCAGGTGTTATGGGAAGTGTTCCCGGTTCCGGCTGACCTAGTTAATGCAGCCTAACAATTTGAATAAAATATAAATTAAAATGTTTTATGTGTATGCCATAGTAAAGAGATGCGTTTTTAGTCTAGATTTAAACTGACAGAGTGTGTCTGCTTCCCGAACAATGCTAGGTAGGCTGTTCCAAAGTTTGGGTGCTAAATAGGAAAAGGATCGACCGCCTGCAGTTGATTTTGATATTCTAGGTATTATCAACTGGCCAGAGTTTTGAGACCGCAATAGACGTGATGGAGTATAATGCGTTAAGAGGTCGCTCAAGTACTGGGGAGCTAAACCATTTAGTGATTTGTAAGTAATTAGCAAGATTTTAAAATGTATTCGATGTTTAATAGGGAGCCAGTGCAGTGTTGACAGAACCGGGCTAATATGGTCATACTTCCTGGTTCTAGTAAGAACTCGAGCTGCTGCGTTTTGGACCAGCTGCAGTTTATTTATTAAGCGAGCAGGGCAACCACCCAGTAGAGCATTACAATAATCTAGCCTTGAGGTCATGAATGCATGAACTAACTGTTCAGCATTTTGCATTGAAAGCATATGCCGTAATTTAGATATATTTTTAAGATGGTAGAATGCAGTTTTACAGATGCTAGAAACGTGGCTTTCAAATGAGAGATTGGTATCAAAGAGCACACCCAGGTTCCTAACTGACGACGAGGACTTGACAGAGCAGCCATCAAGTGTTAGACAGTATTCTAGGTTACTACATGTGGAGTTTTTTTGTCCAATAATTAAAAATTCAGTTTTTTCTGAATTAAGTTGCAGGAAATTACTAGTCATCCAATTTTTTATATCAGCTATGCATTCTGTTAATCTTGTGAATTGTTAAGTTTCGTCAGGGCGTGAAGAAATATAGAGCTGAGTATCGTCAGCATAACAATGACAACTAACACCATGCTTCCTAATGATATCTCCCAGTGGTAGCATGTACAGGGTGAAAAGCAACGGTCCTAGCACTGAGCCCTGCGGTACTCCATACTGAACTTGTGATCGGTGTGAGATCTCTTCATTTACTGCTACAAACTGAAAACGGTCAGATAAGTATGATTTAAACCATGCCAATGCAATTCCACTAATGCCAACATAATTTTTGAGTCTATTCAAAAGAATGTTGTGGTCGATGGTATCGAATGCAGCGCTAAGATCGAGTAACACTAACAGAGAGATACAACCACGATCGGATGATAAGAGTAAATCATTTGTAACTCTAATGAGAGCAGTCTCAGTACTATGATGTGGTCTAAATCCTGACTGGAAAACCTCACAGATACCATTTTTTTCTAAAAAGGAGCATAATTGTGAGGACACTGCCTTTTCTAGTATTTTTGACAGAAAGGGTAGATTTGAGATTGGCCTGTAATTGACTAATTCTGTAGGGTCAAGTTGCAGTTTTTTAATAAGTGGTTTAATAATAGCCAACCTAAAAGTTTTCGGTACATATCCTAAAGTCAAGGATGAATTAATGATATTAAGAAGAGGATCTATGACCTCTGGAAGCATCTCTTTTAGTAGTTTAGCCGGTATAGGGTCGAGCATACATGTTGTTGATTTAGATGATTTAACGAGTTTAGCCAATTCTTCTTCTCCTATAGCAGTGAATGAATGTAATTTTTCCTCAGTGACACTACAATGCTCTGTCTGATGTGATACAGTAGTAGACGGCTGCATGGTTATAATTTTTTTCCTAATATTATCAATCTTACAAGTAAAGAAGTTCATAAAGTCATTACTGCTGTGCTGTTGGCAGACATCAGAAGTTGAAGCTTTATTTTTGGTTAATTTAGCCACTGTATCGAATAAATACCTAGGGTTGTGTTTGTTTTCTTCTAAGAGAGTCGAGAAATAAGCAGATCTAGCAGTTTTTACGGCCTTTCTGTATGAAATCATGCTCTCTTTCCACGAAATGCGAAAAACTTCCAGTTTTGTTTTCTTCCAGCTGCGCTCCATTTTTCTGGCTGCTGTTTTAAGGGCCCGGGTGTGCTCGTTGTACCACGGCGTTGGACTATTCTCTTTAATCTTCTTTAAACGCAGAGGAGCAACTGTGTCTAAAGTGCTGGAAAAGAGAGAGTCAATAGTTTCTGTTGCAACATCAAGTTCCTCTGGGCTATCTGGGATGCTGAGGAGATGAAACTGATGAGGAAGTTTATTTATAAAGAAATCTTTAGTCTCAGCAGTGATAGTCCTGCCATATTTGAAGCGAGGGGACGGCTTTGCAGCCTTTGCTAAATTAAGTATACATGATACTAGGTAATGATCTGAGATGTCATCGCTCTGCTGCAGAATTTCAACGGTATCAACATTTATTCCATGTGACAATATTAGGTCTAGAGTATGATTACGGCGATGAGTGGGTCCTGATACGTGTTGCCTAACTCCAATAGAGTTTAGAATGTCTCTAAATGCCAATCCCAATGCGTCTTTTTCATTGTCTACATGGATATTAAAATCACCAACAATTAGGACTTTATCTGTAGCCAGTACTAACTCTGATAAAAAATCAGCAAATTCTCTGATAAAGTGTGTATTGTGCCCTGGTGGCCTATATACAGTAGCCAACACAAATGTTAAACAAGATTTATCAATTTCACTACATAACGTTACGTAAAGCACCAAAACTTCAAAATAATTATATTTGAAACTAGACTTCTGAGTAATACTGAAGATATTATTATAAATTACAGCAACACCTCCCCCTTTACCTTTCAGACGCGGCTCGTGTTTATAACAATAATCTTGTGGGGTGGACTCATTTAAAGTAATGTAGTCGTCAGGTTTTAGCCAGGTTTCTGTCAAACACAGCACATCTAGATTATTATCTGTAATCATATCATTAACAATAAGCGTTTTAGAGGAAAGGGATCGAATATTCAGCAGCCCGAGCTTTATCATTTGTTCATCTGTATTATATCTGTTGTTTATTTGTTGGACATCAATTAAATTTTTACCGTTGAATAGTTTTGGTGGTTTTTTGTATTTACTAATTCGTGGAACAGACACAGTCTCTATGTGATAATAGCTAGGTGAAAGAGTCTCTATGTGCTGGGATTTATCTGACTTCTGTGACAAAGAATGGTGTGAAAAGGGAAAAACATCCAGTATGCGGCAGTCCTGTGGGCGAAAATGCCTTGTTGATGCTAGAGGTCAGAGGAGAATGGGCCGACTGATTCAAGCTGATAGAAGAGCAACTTTGACTGAAATAACCACTCGTTACAACCGAGGTATGCAGCAAAGCATTTGTGAAGCCACAACAGTTTTGGAGATGCTCTGACCCAGTCGTCTAGCCATCACAATTTGGCCCTTGTTAAACTCTCTCAAATTCTTACACTTGCCAATTTTTCCTGTTTCTAACACATCAACTTTGAGGACAAAATGTTCACTTGCTGCCTAATATATCCCACCCACTAACAGGTGCCGTGATGGAGAGAAAATCGAGTTACGGGTGGTAAGTGGGGGCTACACTGAAAAAGTACAGTTATCACTTATGCTACAGTCATTGATTTGGAATTCCAAGAAAGAAACAAAATTTGTTAAGACATTTTTTTACTACTTTCCAGGCAGTGAAGTTGTGCACCTGAATTTATGTTAAGTTTTTCCACATGTGCACAATATAGTAGCACAAGATGAAATGAAATGTTAATAAAGCTTTTTAATGTTTTTTGAAACACTAAGACCTTTTCATTTGAAAGTGTGTAAAGTTCCAGACAATTTGCCAAAAATAATTTGCCCTAATAGGACAAATTATGTTTTGCTTTGTTTTGTTTTGTTTTGTTGTGTTGTGTTGTGTTTTGCTTTTTGTTCTGTTCTGTTCTGTTCTGTTCTGTTTTGCTTTTTGTTTTGTTCTGGGGCCTGTTTCAATAACGAGGTTCAACCAACTCTGAGTTGAAACTTGAACTCTGAGTTGACTTACCCTGAGATGGGAAACTCTGAGTTTTGGGTTTCAGAACAGCTGAATTGAGGTAGTTCAATCAACTCTGAGTAGACTGACTCTGAGTTAAGTGTGTGTACCATGACTATGAAAAGCCACGATCAATGGAGCTCCGAAATTATGATTCACCATGGCAACAGCACCAAACAAAAGACGCCTGCATACTTCCGGGTCAATATGTAAGTTTAATTCTTAATCAGTTTAATTAAGTTTAATTTTCATGCTATCCCACAACCAAAAAAAGAATGTGGCAGCAGCTAAAAATAAAGTATAAAAACATAATTCAATCAGGTAAAGCTTTAAGCATAAAAGGTTAATGGGTGTAGGTTTCATGACTTTACAAACATTTGACATTTGAGGAAGATGGAGGAAGAATATTAAAATCCAACTGGAAAAAGAATCAAGTATTTGTAGGAAATAAAGATGACCATATAAATTGTGAATAATGTGTCTTTATTTAACAGCTGTGGTGGTGGTCGTTATGGCATATATCTCGGACTACCCATCCATCTGACATCCTTCCATTCCATACAGTAATCCGTTTTCAGAAAGTGTGATGATGGGAATATACACTCACCTAAAGGATTATTAGGAACACCTGTTCAATTTCTCATTAATGCAGTTATCTAATCAACCAATCACATGGCAGTTGCTTCAATGCATTTAGGGGTGTGGTCCTGGTCAAGACAATCTCCTGAACTCCAAACTGAATGTCAGAATGGGAAAGAAAGGTGATTTAAGCAATTTTGAGCGTGGCATGGTTGTTGGTGCCAGACGGGCCGGTCTGAGTATTTCACAATCTGCTCAGTTACTGGGATTTTCACGCACAACCATTTCTAGAGTTTACAAAGTCAAGTCAAGTCAAGTCAAGTTTACAATGCAGATTGTTTCAAAGCAGCTTCACAGTGTTAAACAGGAAAATAATGAACAGAATTTGATTCGGCTGTACAGCCGCTCTGGAGAAAACGCTGATGTCATCAGCTCATTTCAATTATCATATATATTCAAGTAATGTAGTTGATATAATTTAGTTTAGTAATTAAATTTATTTGGATATTTATTTGAAAATTTTGTGTCCCCAACTGAGCAAGCCAGAGGCGACAGTGGCAAGGAACCAAAACTCCATCAGGTGTCCTAATGGAGAAAAATAAACCTTGGGAGAAACCAGGCTCAGTCGGGGTGCCAGTTCTCCTCTGGCCAATTAACAAACAGTGTATGATTATTATTTTGGCAGCCTTATAGGTCAGAAGTAATATTAGATCGGATTATTCGAAAGATCGGAGGCATCACACCGGGTTTATTGAGGATGGCGTGTCAATTAAACAATTATTAAATAGGAATATTCGAAATATCGGAGTCATCACGCCGGAGATGGATCCATTGAGGATGCCATGTCGATGAGCAATTTCAGAGGGTAGAGTAATTGACACGGTCTCTGCAGACACTTCAGGGATGCGTTGGTAATGTCTGGGCGCTGGTCCACCATCTGATCTGGACACGGCCCGGATCCGGCTGACTGCAGTAAACCTCGGGATAAACAGAGAGACTAACATTAGCGTAGATGCCATTCCTCTTATGATGTAACGAGTACATCAGGTGTTATGGGAAGTGTTCCCGGTTCCGGCTGACCTAGTTAATGCAGCCTAACAATTTGAATAAAATATAAATTAAAATGTTTTATGTGTATGCCATAGTAAAGAGATGCGTTTTTAGTCTAGATTTAAACTGACAGAGTGTGTCTGCTTCCCGAACAATGCTAGGTAGGCTGTTCCAAAGTTTGGGTGCTAAATAGGAAAAGGATCGACCGCCTGCAGTTGATTTTGATATTCTAGGTATTATCAACTGGCCAGAGTTTTGAGACCGCAATAGACGTGATGGAGTATAATGCGTTAAGAGGTCGCTCAAGTACTGGGGAGCTAAACCATTTAGTGATTTGTAAGTAATTAGCAAGATTTTAAAATGTATTCGATGTTTAATAGGGAGCCAGTGCAGTGTTGACAGAACCGGGCTAATATGGTCATACTTCCTGGTTCTAGTAAGAACTCGAGCTGCTGCGTTTTGGACCAGCTGCAGTTTATTTATTAAGCGAGCAGGGCAACCACCCAGTAGAGCATTACAATAATCTAGCCTTGAGGTCATGAATGCATGAACTAACTGTTCAGCATTTTGCATTGAAAGCATATGCCGTAATTTAGATATATTTTTAAGATGGTAGAATGCAGTTTTACAGATGCTAGAAACGTGGCTTTCAAATGAGAGATTGGTATCAAAGAGCACACCCAGGTTCCTAACTGACGACGAGGACTTGACAGAGCAGCCATCAAGTGTTAGACAGTATTCTAGGTTACTACATGTGGAGTTTTTTTGTCCAATAATTAAAAATTCAGTTTTTTCTGAATTAAGTTGCAGGAAATTACTAGTCATCCAATTTTTTATATCAGCTATGCATTCTGTTAATCTTGTGAATTGTTAAGTTTCGTCAGGGCGTGAAGAAATATAGAGCTGAGTATCGTCAGCATAACAATGACAACTAACACCATGCTTCCTAATGATATCTCCCAGTGGTAGCATGTACAGGGTGAAAAGCAACGGTCCTAGCACTGAGCCCTGCGGTACTCCATACTGAACTTGTGATCGGTGTGAGATCTCTTCATTTACTGCTACAAACTGAAAACGGTCAGATAAGTATGATTTAAACCATGCCAATGCAATTCCACTAATGCCAACATAATTTTTGAGTCTATTCAAAAGAATGTTGTGGTCGATGGTATCGAATGCAGCGCTAAGATCGAGTAACACTAACAGAGAGATACAACCACGATCGGATGATAAGAGTAAATCATTTGTAACTCTAATGAGAGCAGTCTCAGTACTATGATGTGGTCTAAATCCTGACTGGAAAACCTCACAGATACCATTTTTTTCTAAAAAGGAGCATAATTGTGAGGACACTGCCTTTTCTAGTATTTTTGACAGAAAGGGTAGATTTGAGATTGGCCTGTAATTGACTAATTCTGTAGGGTCAAGTTGCAGTTTTTTAATAAGTGGTTTAATAATAGCCAACCTAAAAGTTTTCGGTACATATCCTAAAGTCAAGGATGAATTAATGATATTAAGAAGAGGATCTATGACCTCTGGAAGCATCTCTTTTAGTAGTTTAGCCGGTATAGGGTCGAGCATACATGTTGTTGATTTAGATGATTTAACGAGTTTAGCCAATTCTTCTTCTCCTATAGCAGTGAATGAATGTAATTTTTCCTCAGTGACACTACAATGCTCTGTCTGATGTGATACAGTAGTAGACGGCTGCATGGTTATAATTTTTTTCCTAATATTATCAATCTTACAAGTAAAGAAGTTCATAAAGTCATTACTGCTGTGCTGTTGGCAGACATCAGAAGTTGAAGCTTTATTTTTGGTTAATTTAGCCACTGTATCGAATAAATACCTAGGGTTGTGTTTGTTTTCTTCTAAGAGAGTCGAGAAATAAGCAGATCTAGCAGTTTTTACGGCCTTTCTGTATGAAATCATGCTCTCTTTCCACGAAATGCGAAAAACTTCCAGTTTTGTTTTCTTCCAGCTGCGCTCCATTTTTCTGGCTGCTGTTTTAAGGGCCCGGGTGTGCTCGTTGTACCACGGCGTTGGACTATTCTCTTTAATCTTCTTTAAACGCAGAGGAGCAACTGTGTCTAAAGTGCTGGAAAAGAGAGAGTCAATAGTTTCTGTTGCAACATCAAGTTCCTCTGGGCTATCTGGGATGCTGAGGAGATGAAACTGATGAGGAAGTTTATTTATAAAGAAATCTTTAGTCTCAGCAGTGATAGTCCTGCCATATTTGAAGCGAGGGGACGGCTTTGCAGCCTTTGCTAAATTAAGTATACATGATACTAGGTAATGATCTGAGATGTCATCGCTCTGCTGCAGAATTTCAACGGTATCAACATTTATTCCATGTGACAATATTAGGTCTAGAGTATGATTACGGCGATGAGTGGGTCCTGATACGTGTTGCCTAACTCCAATAGAGTTTAGAATGTCTCTAAATGCCAATCCCAATGCGTCTTTTTCATTGTCTACATGGATATTAAAATCACCAACAATTAGGACTTTATCTGTAGCCAGTACTAACTCTGATAAAAAATCAGCAAATTCTCTGATAAAGTGTGTATTGTGCCCTGGTGGCCTATATACAGTAGCCAACACAAATGTTAAACAAGATTTATCAATTTCACTACATAACGTTACGTAAAGCACCAAAACTTCAAAATAATTATATTTGAAACTAGACTTCTGAGTAATACTGAAGATATTATTATAAATTACAGCAACACCTCCCCCTTTACCTTTCAGACGCGGCTCGTGTTTATAACAATAATCTTGTGGGGTGGACTCATTTAAAGTAATGTAGTCGTCAGGTTTTAGCCAGGTTTCTGTCAAACACAGCACATCTAGATTATTATCTGTAATCATATCATTAACAATAAGCGTTTTAGAGGAAAGGGATCGAATATTCAGCAGCCCGAGCTTTATCATTTGTTCATCTGTATTATATCTGTTGTTTATTTGTTGGACATCAATTAAATTTTTACCGTTGAATAGTTTTGGTGGTTTTTTGTATTTACTAATTCGTGGAACAGACACAGTCTCTATGTGATAATAGCTAGGTGAAAGAGTCTCTATGTGCTGGGATTTATCTGACTTCTGTGACAAAGAATGGTGTGAAAAGGGAAAAACATCCAGTATGCGGCAGTCCTGTGGGCGAAAATGCCTTGTTGATGCTAGAGGTCAGAGGAGAATGGGCCGACTGATTCAAGCTGATAGAAGAGCAACTTTGACTGAAATAACCACTCGTTACAACCGAGGTATGCAGCAAAGCATTTGTGAAGCCACAACATGCACAACCTTGAGGCGGATGGGCTACAACAGCAGAAGACCCCACCGGGTACCACTCATCTCCACTACAAATATGAAAAAGAGGCTACAATTTGCACGAGCTCACCAAAATTGGACAGTTGAAGACTGGAAAAATGTTGCCTGGTCTGATGAGTCTCGATTTCTGTTGAGACATTCAGATGGTAGAGTCAGAATTTGGCGTAAACAGAATGAGAACATGGATCCATCATGCCTTGTTACCACTGTGCAGGCTGGTGGTGGTGGTGTAATGGTGTGGGGGATGTTTTCTTGGCACACTTTAGGCCCCTTAGTGCCAATTGGGCATCGTTTAAATGCCACGGCCTACCTGAGCATTGTTTCTGACCATGTCCATCCCTTTATGACCACCATGTACCCATCCTCTGATGGCTACGTCCAGCAGGATAATGCACCATGTCACAAAGCTCGAATCATTTCAAATTGGTTTCTTGAACATGACAGTGAGTTCACTGTACTAAAATGGCCCCCACAGTCACCAGATCTCAACCCAATAGAGCATCTTTGGGATGTGGTGGAACGGGAGCTTCGTGCCCTGGATGTGCATCCCACAAATCTCCATCAACTGCAAGATGCTATCCTATCAATATGGGCCAACATTTCTAAAGAATGCTTTCAGCACCTTGTTGAATCAATGCCACGTAGAATTAAGGCAGTTCTGAAGGCGAAAGGGGGTCAAACACAGTATTAGTATGGTGTTCCTAATAATCCTTTAGGTGAGTGTACATGTCATCAATGCATCCAACCACTGGAAATCCTAAAGGAAATTCTAATTATTAGTTTACTTCTAGAGGTTTATCAAGTGAACGTCAGGATCCTTTATAAAAGCACATGGCATTTTTGTCACTTTGACGGTGTCCTCATGATGAAATATGTGCAATGAATGAATGAAGCTGCAAAGAATGCTTTTCTTACTTTTGTATTTTTGTCTTGTCGATTCCAGTCAAAATATCTAAAGATTCTTAAATCAAGATGCATTTTCTACATAAGAAAAATAACATAAGGTATTTAGTCTTGTTTCCTGGGGTGAAAAAAACTAATTTAAGTGCATTTTTCATTTTGCAAATTATCGGTGGGTAAGAAAAATAATCTTGTTTCCGTTTGCATTAGGATTATTTTTCTTACCCCACTGGCAGATAATTTTACTTGTTTTAAGTAAAATGTGCTTACTTAAGATTTTAGATTTAGATTTAATTTATAATTTTTAGATATTTTTACTTGAAATAGGACAAAAATACTCAGTAAGAAAAGCATTTGTGCAGCGTGAATGAATGAATTAAGTATTTAAACACCACTGACACTTTAAAAAGGGGGAGGAAACCGAAAGAAACTCTGGGTTTACCGAAGAAAACCTGCTCCCGACCAGGTTAGGTTCACAGGTTAAGTTAGCATGGTAACTGACTCTGAGTATAAGTTACCTCTCTTTCAGAAACAGGCTTGACTTACGGTGCTTTCTTGGTTTTAACATATCTCCTATTCTGAAACAGAAAACCCAAAGTGTCCCTCATTTCAGGGTTAACATACTCAGAGTTCCCATTCAGTCGGTCACGTTCGACGTATGTCGGAACTGACCGACGAATTGGGGATCATTTTCAGAGACCAATCTACTTCGAGTGTATAAAAACGAGCCAATAATGTTGGCATGCGGTCCACGCACCGCCCCGCAGCGCGGGTATAAATACGGAAGTGGAATACCGCATCCTCGCTTTCAACTTCGGAGCCGAACGGTTTGCTACCAAGCTGTTTTTTCTGCGAAGAGTGTTTCTGTCGATTCTGGAAGAGGATCGCTCACTTACCGGGTGCTGGTGTGACGGCACGAATCAGCGAGTGGCCGCTGCAACCTCTCTTTTGTTTTGTTGGTTGGCTGGGCGTTCCTGTTTACTGAGTGCTCACACGCGGGCTTGCACTTTCGGACCGCTGTGAGCCGCGGCCATCTCCCTGAGTGCTTCAGCACTACTAAAAGAGCAATTTCCCTTCCTAAAAGAGCAGCACGGTTTGACCCTGCGTCTTTTTCAAGATGTCATTCAAACCGTGTGTTTCTGGATGCCGTCATTTTCTGTCCCCAGTTGTTGGTCATGATCGTTGCCTCACGTGTTTGGGCATTCAGCACGCTGAGGCGGCGTTCGTGAATGACTCATGTTCCCACTGCGGGAATATGACCATCGCAGTATTACGGTCTAGGCTCGAATACCTCAGAAGGGGTGGAGTCCCATTGCGCATCCCCCGATCTAGTGGTCCTCCCGCTGCGAAGCAGAGGGCTGCTACTTTGGCTGATGCCTTTGGTGGAGACCTGAGGGTGACTGTGAGGGCTTCCCCGACGGGCCAACAAGCCCCTTGGGCCCCTCCCCCCTCCGCTGCGCCGGTAGAGCTTCCAGAAGAGCGGCCCGGCCCTAGCCATGGGGGGCCGGCCGTTTCATTCGGGGCTCCAGCTGAGGATATGATTTCGATAGCTGCATCGGGGGATGAGCTAATGGGCTCTGGAGATGAGGATCCGGCTGGGTTGCCCCCTTCGGGTGTGGTAGTGTTGCCCAAATCTGATCCAGAGCTTACGGCTATGCTTGCCCGGGCCGCCGCAAGTGTCGGGCTCGAGTGGAACCCTCCACCGTGTCCCGAACCTTCGCGGTTGGACGATTGGTTTCTTGGGGCGGCCCGCGCTGGTTCTCAGCGCCCAGCCCCGGTTCCATTCTTCCCGGAAGTGCATCAGGAGCTCACAAAATCGTGGACGGCGCCTTATAGCGCCAGAAACCGATCTAGCAACTCCTCTATCCTCACTACCCTCGATGGTGGCGCAGCTAAGGGGTACGTGGCGATTCCCCCAGTCGAGCGATCCGTGGCGAGGCAACTGTGTCCCAGGGCCACTGCGGACTGGCGGGCTAACCCGCGTCTCCCCTCCCGGGCGTGTAAGTTCTCGTTCGGTCTAACGGGCAAGGCTTACACAGCCTGCAGAGAAGCTGCGTCATCTCTGCATGCCATGGCGCTCCTGCAGGTCTACCAGGCCAAAGCGCTAAAGGAACTGCACGAGGGTAGTTCTGACCCAGGGGTTATGCAGGAACTGCGCACAGCGACGGACCTCGCCCTCCGGGCGACGAAAATCACTGCGCGCTCCCTGGGTCGGGCGATGTCCACCTTGGTGGTCCAGGAACGCCACCTGTGGCTGAACCTGGCAGACATGCGCAAATCCGACAAAGTTCGGTTCTTCGACGCCCCTGTCTGTCAGGCTGGCCTTTTCGGCGACGCCATCGAGAGCTTTGCCCAGCAGTTCTCGGTGGCCCAGAAGCAGACGGAGGCGATTAAAAACATTCTGCCCCCGCGACCAGCTGCTGCCTCCACCCCGTCGCCAGCCGCAGTCCCTCTGCCTGCTTGTCGCCGGACGCAAAGGGGCCGCCCAACCCGCTCATGGCCCCGCGAAACCGGCTGGTAAACGGAAGGGTAAGCGGCCCTGAGACGGGCAGCCCAGGGATGATCGGAGCTGCTCGGAGGGAGATGGTGTCCGCACCCCTCCCCTCCGAGGAGTCAGGGTCCTCCTCCGGGGGGCCAAGACACTCAACACCTTTCTGCCGCTGACTCCTCGGAGTCTAGCGGTACCCACATTGTCAATAAAAGAGCAGTTTCCTTTCTCCCTGGGCTCCAAGAGGGCCGAGCCGGCTGTGTGCGACGCCCCCGGGCCTTGCCACTCCTGGCCTCCCCTCTCCTCGCCAGTGCGTAGTGTGCGGCTAAAGGACGCCCTCGGGCCTTCTCTCCCACACACTGCCCCACCTTGGAGCGGTCAGACAACTCTCCGGGTCGCCTCCAGGCCGTCCGGGTCGGGTCCGACCGCCCCACCTCGCTGCCCCACCCTGGGTACGTCTTTGGTGCCGTTGGTCCCGCTTGTACGGTCTCTGGGAGCCTGGCTAGCGCTCCCCAGACCGCCCCGCTGGCTCATCCGTACCATCAGACTCGGTTACGCACTTTCATGTGTCTATCCTCCCTCGACACAGACCGTTCCTACACTTTGCATTCGAGGGGAAGGCATATCAGTACAAAGTCTTACCCTTCGGGCTGTCCCTGTCGCCTCGCATCTTTACGAAGCAGCCATTGTTCCGCTCAGAGAACGCGGCGTTCACATTCTCAACGACTGGCTCATTGTCGCCCAGTCTCGGGAACAGTTGTGCGAACACAGGGACCTGGTGCTCTCTCACCTCAGCCTGCTGGGGCTTCGGGTCAACCGAGAGAAGAGCAAACTCTGTCCCACACAGAGGATCTCTTATCTCGGCATGGAGCTGGACTCGGTCAGTCAGACTGCGCGCCTCACAGAGGAGCGAGTCCAGTCAGTGTTGAACTGCTTGAATATGTTCAAGAGCAGGACAGCGGTCCCACTGACATTTTTTCAGAGGCTCCTGGGGCATATGGCATCTGCAGCCGCGGTAACGCCGCTCGGATTGCTTCATATGAGACCGCTTCAGCACTGGCTTCATGGCCAAGTCCCGAGATGGGCGTGGCAGAGCGGCAAGTACCGTGTTTTTTTTGTGTTGTTTTGTTTTGCTTTGTTTTGTTCTCTTTGGCTTTTTGTTTAGTTGTGTTTTGTTCTGTTTTGCTTTTTGTTTTGTTGTGTTCTGTTTTGTTCTGTTTAGCTTTTTGTTTTGTTGTGTTCTGTTTTGCTTTTTGTTTTGTGTTCTGTTTTGCTTTGTTTTGTTCTGTTTTGCTTTTTGTTGTGTTGTGTTTTGCTTTTTGTTTTGTTCTGTTCTGTTCTGTTCTGTTCTGTTCTGTTTTGCTTTGCTTTGTTTTGTTGTTTTGTTTTGTTTTGTTTTGTTCTGTTTTGCTTTGTTCAGTTCAGTTCAGTTTTGTTTTGCTTTGTTTTGTTGTTTAGCTTTGTTTTGTTCTGTTCTGTTTTGCTTTTTGTTTTGTTGTGTTGTGTTGTGTTTTGCTTTTTGTTTTGTTGTGTTCTGTTTTGTTGTGTTGTTTTGCTGTGTTGTGTTCTGTTTTGCTTTTTGTTTTGTTGTGTTCTGTTTTGCTTTGTTTTGTTCTGTTCTGTTTTGCTTTGTTCAGTTCTGTTTTGTTTTGCTTTGTTTTGTTGTTTAGCTTTGTTTTGTTCTGTTCTGTTTTGCTTTTTGTTTTGTTTTGTTGTGTTCTGTTTTGCTTTTAGTTTTGTTGTGTTCTGTTTTGTTTTGTTCTGTTTTGCTTTTTGTTTTGTTCTGTTTTGCTTAGTTTTGTTTTGTTCTGTTTTGCTTTTTGTTTTGTGTTCTGTTTTGCTTTGTTCTGTTTTGCTTTCTGTTCTGTTTTGTTTTGTTGTGTTGTTTTGCTGTGTTGTGTTCTGTTTTGCTGTGTTGTGTTCTGTTTTGCTTTTTGTTTTGTTGTGTTCTGTTTTGCTTTGTTTTGTTTTGTTCTGTTTTGCTTTGTTCAGTTCTGTTTTGTTTTGTTGTTTAGCTTTGTTTTGTTCTGTTCTGTTTTGCTTTTTGTTTTGTTGTGTTGTGTTCTGTTTTGCTTTTAGTTTTGTTGTGTTCTGTTTTGTTTTGTTTTGTTCTGTTTTGCTTTTTGTTTTGTTCTGTTTTGCTTAGTTTTGTTTTGTTCTGTTTTGCTTTTTGTTTTGTGTTCTGTTTTGCTTTGTTCTATTTTGCTTTCTGTTCTGTTTTGTTTTTTGTTTTGTTGTGTTCTGTTTTGTTCTGTTTAGCTTTTTGTTTTGTTGTGTTCTGTTTTGCTTTTTGTTTTGTGTTCTGTTTTGCTTTGTTTTGTTCTGTTTTGCTTTTTGTTGTGTTGTGTTTTGCTTTTTGTTTTGTTCTGTTCTGTTCTGTTCTGTTCTGTTTTGCTTTGTTTTGTTGTTTTGTTTTGTTTTGTTCTGTTTTGCTTTGTTCAGTTCTGTTTTGTTTTGCTTTGTTTTGTTGTTTAGCTTTGTTTTGTTCTGTTCTGTTTTGCTTTTTGTTTTGTTGTGTTCTGTTTTGCTTTTAGTTTTGTTGTGTTCTGTTTTGTTTTGTTCTGTTTTGCTTTTTGTTTTGTTCTGTTTTGCTTAGTTTTGTTTTGTTCTGTTTTGCTTTTTGTTTTGTGTTCTGTTTTGCTTTGTTCTGTTTTGCTTTCTGTTCTGTTTTGTTTTGTTGTGTTGTTTTGCTGTGTTGTGTTCTGTTTTGCTGTGTTGTGTTCTGTTTTGCTTTTTGTTTTGTTGTGTTCTGTTTTGCTTTGTTTTGTTTTGTTCTGTTTTGCTTTGTTCAGTTCTGTTTTGTTTTGTTGTTTAGCTTTGTTTTGTTCTGTTCTGTTTTGCTTTTTGTTTTGTTGTGTTGTGTTCTGTTTTGCTTTTAGTTTTGTTGTGATCTGTTTTGTTTTGTTCTGTTTTGCTTTTTGTTTTGTTCTGTTTTGCTTAGTTTTGTTTTGTTCTGTTTTGCTTTTTGTTTTGTGTTCTGTTTTGCTTTGTTCTATTTTGCTTTCTGTTCTGTTTTGTTTTGTTGTGTTGTTTTGCTGTGTTGTGTTCGGTTTTGCTTTGTTTTGTTTTGTTCTGTTTAGTTTAGTTTAGTTTAGTTTAGTTTTATTCTGTTTTGCTTTCTGTTTTGCTTTCTGTTTTGTTTTGTTGTGTTTTGCTTAGTTTTGTTCTGTTGTGCTTTTTGTTTTGTTGTGTTCTGTTTTGTTGTGTTGTGTTGTGTTCTGTTTTGTTTTTTGTGTTCTGTTCTGTTTTGCTTTTTGTTTTGTTTTGCTGTGTTCTGTTTTGCTTTGTTTTGCTTTGTTCTGTTTTGTTCTGTTCTGTTTTGCTTTTTGTTGTGTTTTGTTTTGTTTTGTTTTGTTTTGTTTTGTTGTTTTGTTCTGTTTTGCTTTGTTTTGTTTTGTTCTGTTTTGCATTTTGTTTTGTTGTGTTGTGCTGTGTTCTGTTTTGCTTTGTTTTGCTTTGTTCTGTTTTGTTCTGTTCTGTTTTGCTTTTTGTTGTGTTTTGTTTTGTTTTGTTCTGTTTTGCTTTTTGTTGTGTTGTGTTTTGTTCTGTTCTGTTCTGTTTTGCTTTGCTTTGATTTGTTTTGTTTTGTTCTGTTTTCCTTTTTGTTTTGATTTGATTTGTTTTGTTTTGTTATGTTTTGTTCTGTTCTGTTCTGTTTAGCTTTTTGTTGTGTTGTTTTGTTTTGTTCTGTTTTGCTTTTTTGTTTTGTTTTGTTTTGTTGTGTTGTGTTGTGTTTCGTTTTGTTCTGTTTTGTTCTTTTCTGTTCTGTTTTGCTTTTTGTTTTGTTCTGTTGTTTTTTTGTGTTCTGTTTTGTTGTGTTTTGTTCTGTTTTGTTGTGTTCTGTTTTCCTTTTTGTTTTGATTTGATTTGTTTTGTTTTGTTATGTTTTGTTCTGTTCTGTTCTGTTTAGCTTTTTGTTGTGTTGTTTTGTTTTGTTCTGTTTTGCTTTTTTGTTTTGTTTTGTTTTGTTTTGTTTTGTTGTGTTGTGTTGTGTTGTGTTGTGTTTCGTTTTGTTCTGTTTTGTTCTTTTCTGTTCTGTTTTGCTTTTTGTTTTGTTCTGTTGTTTTTTTGTGTTCTGTTTTGTTGTGTTTTGTTCTGTTTTGTTGTGTTCTGTTTTGCTTTCTTTTGTTTTGCTGTGTTCTGTTTTACTTTTTGTTTTGTTTTGCTGTGTTGTGTTGTTTTGCTTTGATTTGATTTGTTTTGTTGTGTTCTGTTTTGTTTTGTTCTGTTTTGCTTTTTGTTGTGTTGTGTTGTGTTTTGTTGTGTTCTGTTTTGTTTTGTTCTGTTTTGCTTTTTGTTGTGTTGTGTTGTGTTTTGTTTTGTTCTGTTTTGCTTTTTGTTTTGTCTTGTTCTGTTTTGCTTTGTTTTGTTTTGTTCTGTTTTGCTTTGCTTTGTTTTGCTTTGTTCTGTTCTGTTGTGTTCTGTTTTGCTTTTTTGTTGTGTTTTATTGTGTTTTGTTTTGCTTTGTTTTGTTGCCTTCGAATTCATTTGAAAGTGTGTACAATTTCAGATAATTTGCCAAAAATAATATGCCCTAATAGGAGTGAGTTATGGCACCCTAAAAAAAAGGTCAAAGGTCAGATGTAGAAAACTAATTTTGGAAAATGATTTTAGCCTTAAATATTTGTAAAATAGAAAGTCTTTTTTTTCTATCTGTGATTTCATAATTAGTCCCATAGAAGGATTATGTATTTAAATAAATGTAATTACACATATTTAACGATGAAGTTACGATTTACTACAATTAAAATATATTAACTTAAGCAATGTAATATCTAATAACTCAGTAGTTAAAATAATAAGTACTTTTTGCGCTTTAGTATGCTAGTCAATGCATCAAAATAAGCATACTTCCTTAAAGTATGACAAACGATTATTAAAACATGATTTAAAATCTACTTTATAGTAAAACGTTTAGTTTGACATTATTACAATTATTAAAAGTACTTAGTCATTAAAGTGACTACTCTCTATAAGTACACTTAAATGGCCATTTATTTCATTGATATATTATATGTCCAGTACAATTTACTATTGTAAAGTATTATTTTTGAACAAATACAAAATAGATAAAAACTTTAATACAAAACTTAAAAATTACAATATAATGATTACAGAGAACACCAGAGAACCCATGCAGCAAACGTTTTTTAATGTATAAACTACACATATAGTATGCAAAGACACATGGTGTAACGTTACAGTGTGTTCACCAATGACAGTGTTTTGTTGCAGATATGTAACATTACAAATTACACACGAGAGATAGTCGAGGGTGATCTGATGACCTGCAGATGTGTGATGGACTAATACAGTCTCTCATAACAAATATGCACACATACACATAAAACATAGATTCATGTGTTCACTTTACCACGTTCTGACCTATTAACCCAGGGCTAACTTACATACACACTGGAACACAGATTTGTTCACACACAATTACAGCCTCTAAACCCTAAAATCCCAGTTTACACACACACGCACATACACAGTGTGAGTGTTGGACAGACAGACTGCCTGGCTCTGAGGTTAATTGAGTTGGGTGTGTGGCCCCGTGTGGCCGCGGCGTGACCCCGCTGTAGCCTAGGACGCCACTGAGCTCTCGCTTTGATACATTTGATATGGTTTAAGTGTGGAATGAAGACCTAAGCCTGTTTACATTTGAACTGGATTAACGTCAGGGTGACAGTGGCTTCACTACATACAGAGAAAGAGAGAACAAGACGAGCCGTATGCTCTATGCAGCTTTACTCATGGAATTGAAATGTCTCACTGATCACCCTTGTAAAGTCTGTGTGTCGTGATTTTGGCTGACTGGCTAATTTGATTTTTAATTAATGGACCTAATTAAATATTTGACGATCACTTAGAAGATGTCACATTTTTTCAGCAGGCCTCTGCCGATGTTGAACGCTTCCCAGAGGAAAAAAATTAATTGCTCAGAAGTTGAGATTTAATTGAGCTCTGTTATGTTTCATTAAGCATCTTTGACTTTTAACTGCAGACTTTGGTACCTGAAGACAAGTCCAGATCACATTTCACCCCAAAATCAAAAGATATTTTTTGCGTTGTTATATTTATTTTCATAACAATTAAGCACACTTAAGCCAAGTTGTTGTTATTATCATAATGCGCCTAGACATTTCACTATATATATTATTATATTATATTATATTTAACAAAAATGTGTATAAGTAAAAATATTACTCTTTTAATTTTAAATATTTTATAATTATAACAAATTATTTAAAATAAGTCAATAAATATATATGTAATGTAGTGTGTACTGTGTATAATTATTATGTATATTTAAGTACACACAAACATGTATATATTTAAGGAATATTTGTATGTATGCACTACCAGTCAAACATTTGGACACACATTCCCATTCTCTTTGATGGGAAAGTGTGTCTAAAGTTTTGACTGGTAGTGTATATATATTTATATTATATGTAATATAAATGTTTTATATATAAATATAACACATTTTTCTTAAATATATACATGCATGTGTATTTATACACATAATAATTATACACAGTACACACACATATATTATGTAAACACAAACTTTTATATATATATATATATATATATATATATATATATATAATTTTAAAATAAATAAATATCAATATAAAAATACTATCATTTTGAAATTATATCATTTATAAATATTTTACATTTTAAATAGTACATTAATAATTATATACCCTCCTTTTTAAACAGTAAAGGGAATGAGATATGTGTTAAAGTACTGAGAATTAGATTCACATCTGATCAAAGACCTCTATTTAATCTAATTCTTATCTTGGAGTAATCAAGAAGAAAGAGAGCTTATTTATGATTTTTCTTCCCTATTAGTTGTTGCGTTCACAGGCCTGTATTGCTGTTTTACAGTTTTAGTGTTTGTGTGTGTTATAATGTTAATGTGTTTTGTGTGTGTGTGTGTGTGTGTGTGTGATTGCATCTGATCTCTCATCAGAAGCCTTTTTGAACACAAGGCTGTTAGTTTTTGACGTTTGCGTCAGCTAGACGTCTTTTTGAAATCTAGATTGCATATGTGAAATAAGTGATTAGATTACGGCTTGATTGCTTTGCCAAGGAGAAGAGCATGTCTCTAAATATAATTTCGTATAAACCATGATTAGAAGAAGCCCGTATATAGAGCTCTACAAGCTTATTCACTTTTGTAAACACACCAGAAATGAACTCTGAGAAAGATGCTGTTTTATACTCAATGTTAGATCATGACAAACTGCAAACTCAAATGGTGAACATAAATCTGTGTGTGTGCGTATGTGTGTGTAATCGTAGGAACAGGGTGCTTGTCTCTGTTTGTGCCGTCCGAGGCTCTAATTCACTGTGTAATACTGTTTATTATGGGTATCAGTGTGCCTTTCTGCATTAGTTAAATGGGCCCCAGCACATTACTGTAATGGAGTGGCCACATGAAAACACAAAGAAACCTGATCTTCTTCTCCTCTCTCAATCCCTCGTCCTTCTCTCCCTGCTCTCTCTCTCTCCTAGAGTAATGATTTGATGTTGCTAATGGCTTCCTAAATTCTCTAGGAAGGGCAAAACCGATGTCGTCTTGGGTTACATTGGCTGGCAGACTGCCAGAGAGGGTGAGAGCGAATGAGGGAGAGAGAAAGCACAGCGACACTCTTCTCTTTCTGCCTTTTCTTTCTCGTCGTACACACGATAATCCCTCCATTTACAAAATAAACGTATTTACAGTGATAAGAGCAACTCTTCTATTGGGATTTAATCCTCATGTTCTGTTAGGGGTCTGAGCAAAAAAGTTGAAGCAAAATTGTGAAACTTGATTCAAGAACTGATTATATGATCTGTGAGTGAAATATTTGTATTTAATAAAAGTTGCACCTGCATGTTTAAACCTTGTGAATTTGTTCAGGGTTTATTTGCATTTGTAAGCTGTTTTAGACAAAAATGTCTGCTAAATTAATAAATGCTAAGTTGATTACTGACTAATAGTCCAATGTTAATAACAGTTAATAGTAACAAATAAAAGCAATGTGAAATAAGCTTTGTAGTTATAATTTTTAAAGCAGTGTACACTATCATTCAAAAATTATACACCGATCAGGCATAACATTATGACCGGTGAAGTGAATAACACTGATTATCTCTTCATCACGGCACCTGTTAGTGGGCGGGATATATTAGGCAGCAAGTGATAATTTTGTCCTCAAATTTAGAAGCAGAAAAAATTGGCAAGCGTAAGGATTTGAGCAAGTTTGACAAGGCTATTGTGATGGCTAGACGACTGGGTCAGAGCATCTCCAAAACTGCAGCTCTTGTGGGGTGTTCCTGGTCTGCAGTGGTCAGTATCTATCAAAAGTGATCCAAGGAAGGAACAGTGGTGAACCGGCGACAGGGTCAGGGGCGGCCAAGGCTCATTGATGCACGTGGGGAGAGAAGGCTGGCTCGTGTGGTCCGATCAAACAGACGAGCTACTGTAGCTCAAATTGTTAATGCTGGTTCCCTTTCAGTCGGTCACGTTCGACGTACGTCGGAACTGACCGACGAATTGGGATCTATTTTCAGAGACCAATCTACTTCGAGTGTTTAAAAACGAGCCAATGAGAATTGGCATGCGGTAGACGCGTCCCACGCTCCGCCCCGCAGCGCGGGTATAAATACGGAAGTGGAAGTACCGCATATCGCTTTCAACTTCGGAGCCGAACATTCATGCGTTTGTTCCTACGAAGAGTGTTTCCTGACGAACAGAGAGAGTTGGAGTTCTGCCAGTGTCGGTGTGACGGTGCCTGCAGCGGTGGTCGCGAAAAAACAAACAGCTGTTTTTACAGCTTTGGGCATTTTGAGTGCTCTCAGCGGGCTTGCACCTTTGAACCGCTGCGAGCCGCGGCCATTTCCCCTGCGTGCCTCGGCACTGATCAGAGCATTTCCTCTAAAAGAGCAACACGGTTTGACCCTGCGTCTTTTTCAAGATGTCATTCAAACCGTGTGTTTCTGGATGCCGTCGTTACCTGTCCCCAGCTGACGGACACGATCGCTGTCTCACGTGTTTGGGCGTTCAGCACGCTGAGGCGGCTTTCGTGGATGACTCATGTTCCCATTGCGGGAATATGACCATCGCAGTACTACGGTCCAGGCTCGACTACCTTGAAAGAGGTGGAGTCCCATTGCGCATCCCCCGATCTAGTGGCCCTCCTGCTCCGAAGCAGAGGGCTGCTACTTTGGCTGATACCTTTGGTGGGGACCTGAGGGTTACTGTGAGGGCACTCCCGCCGGGCCAACAGGCTCCTCGGGCCCCTCCCCCCTCCACTGCGCCGGTTGAGCTTCCGGAAGAGCATGCTGGTCCTTCCCGCGGGGGGCCAGCTGTTACTTTTGGGGCTCCGGTTGAGGATATGGTTTCGATCGCCGCATCGGGGGACGAGCTAATGGACTCTGGAGATGAAGATTCGGCTGCGCTGCCCCCTTCGGGTGTGGTAGCGTTGCCCGAGTCTGATCCAGAGCTCACGGCTATGCTTTCCCGGGCCGCCGCGAGTGTCGGGCTCGAGTGGAACCCTCCACCGCGTCCCGAACCCTCGCGGCTGGACGATTGGTATCTCGGGACGGCCCGTGCTGGTTCTCAGCGCCCCGCCCCAGTGCCCTTCTTCCCGGAAGTGCATCAGGAGCTCACGAAGTCGTGGACAGCGCCCTATAGCGCTAGAAACCGATCGACTGACTCCTCCGTCCTCACTACCCTCGACGGTGGCGCGGCGAAGGGTTACGTGGAGATCCCCCCAGTGGAGCGGTCGGTTGCGATGCAACTGTGTCCTAAGACCGCTACCGACTGGCGGGGAAATCCGCGTCTCCCCTCCCGGGCATGTAAGTTCTCGTCCGGGCTAACCGGCAAGGCTTACACGGCCTGTGGAGAAGCCGCGTCATCTCTGCATGCCATGGCGCTCCTGCAGGTCTACCAGGCCAAAGCGCTCATGGAATTGCACGAGGGTAGTTCCGACCCAGGGGTTATGCAGGAACTGCGTACCGCGACGGACCTCGCCCTCAGGGCGACGAAAGTCACCGCACGCTCCCTGGGTCGGGCGATGTCCACACTTGTGGTCCAGGAACGCCACCTGTGGCTGAACCTGGCAGATATGCGTGAGACCGACAAAGTGCGGTTCCTCAACGCCCCTGTCTGTCAGGCCGGCCTCTTCGGCGACGCGATCGAGAACTTCGCCCAACAGTTCTCGGTTGCCCAGAAGCAGACGGAGGCGATTAAAAATATCCTGCCCCGGCGACCTGCTGCTGCTTCCACCCAGTCGCCGGCTGCAGCGCCCCCGCCTGCTCGTCGCCGAGGGCGTCCCCCGGCGTCTGCCTCCGCCCCTGCCAAGCCAAAGCAGCAGCCTCCACCGGCAAAGCAGGGCGCCAGGCGCAAGGGGGCCGCCCAACCCGTCCAGGGCCCCGCTGTCTCTGCAGGCAAGCGCAAGGGTAAGCGGCCCTGAGACGGGCAGCCCAGGGAGGAGAGGAGCTGTTCTCGGGGAGGTGGTGTCCGCACCCCTCCTCCCCCCGGAGGAGGACCGGGGGGAGAATGTCCACACTGGTATCAACATCCTGCCGCTGGCTCTCCGGAGTCCAGCGGTACCCACATTCTCAATAAAAGAGCAGTTTCCTCCCTCCCTGGGCCCCAAGAGGGTCAGGTTGGCAGTGTGCGACGCCCCCGGGCCTTGCCACTCCTTTCCTCCCCTCTCCCCCTCGCCAGGGGGCAGCAGTGTGGGCACCGAGAACGCCCCCGGGCCTTCTCACCCTCACTCTGCCCCACCCTGGAGTACTCAAGCAACACTCCGGGCCGCCTCCGGGCCTCCCGAGTCGGGCCTGGGTACTCCATCTCGCTGCCTCACCCCGGGCACGTCTGTGGTGCCGTTGGTCCCGCTTGTTCGGTCTCTGGGGGCCTGGCTAGGTCTTCCCAGGCCGTCTCGCTGGCTCATCCGTACCATCAGACTCGGCTATGCGATTCAATTCGCCCGCCGGCCTCCCAAGTTCACGGGCATCCTCTTCACCTCAGTGCGGAGTTGCGATGCCCATGTCTTGCGGTCCGAGATCGATGTCCTGCTGGCGAAGGACGCGGTCGAGCCGGTTCCTCCGGCCGATGTGAGGGCGGGGTTTTACAGCCCCTACTTCATTGTGCCCAAGAAAGGGGGTGGGTTAAGACCAATCCTGGACCTGCGTGTCCTGAATCGGGCCCTGCACAAGCTCCCGTTCAGAATGCTAACGCAGAAACGCATTTTCGAATGCATCCGTCCCCGGGATTGGTTCGCAGCGATCGACCTGAAGGACGCGTACTTTCATGTCTCCATTCTCCCTCGACACAGACCGTTCCTTCGCTTTGCGTTCGAGGGGAGGGCATTTCAGTACAAAGTCCTGCCCTTCGGGCTGTCCCTGTCGCCTCGCGTCTTCACGAAAGTCGCAGAGGCAGCCATTGTTCCGCTCAGAGAACGCGGCGTTCGTATTCTCAACTATCTCGACGACTGGCTCATACTGGCCCAGTCCCGGGAGCAGTTGTGCGAACACAGGGACCTGGTGCTACGTCACCTCAGCCTGTTGGGCCTTCGGGTCAACCGAGAGAAGAGCAAACTCTGTCCCACGCAGAGGATCTCTTATCTCGGTATGGAGCTGGACTCGGTCAACCGGACTGCGCGCCTCACAGAGGAGCGAGTCCGGTCAGTGTTGAACTGCTTGAATACGTTCAAAGGCAGGACAGCGGTCCCACTGAAATTCTTTCAGAGGCTCCTGGGGCATATGGCATCTGCAGCCGCGGTAACGCCGCTCGGATTGCTTCATATGAGACCGCTTCAACGCTGGCTTCACGACCGAGTCCCGAGATGGGCGTGGCAGCGCGGCCAGTACCGGGTCTCAGTTACTCCTTACTGTCGCCAAACCTTCAATCCGTGGGCGGACCCTGCCTTTCTACGGGCCGGAGTGTCCCTAGAACAGGTGTCCAGGCATGCTGTGGTCTTCACGGATGCCTCTTCCACGGGTTGGGGGGCCACGTACAACGGGCACTCAGTTGCGGGTCTGTGGACGGGGCCCCAACTGCGTTGGCATATCAATTGCCTAGAGCTTCTGGCAGTACGTCTCGCCTGGGCCGCTTCAAAAAGCCGCTACAGGGAAAACACGTTCTGGTCCGTACGGACAGCACTGCGGCCGTTGCGTACATCAACCGTCAGGGTGGTCTACGCTCCTGTTGCATGCTCCGGCTCGCCCGCCATCTCCTCCTGTGGAGTCAGAAGCGTCTGAGGTCGCTTCGGGCCATTCACATCCCAGGTGCGCTGAACCAGACAGCCGACGAGCTCTCTCGTCAGCCGACACCTCCGGGAGAGTGGCGACTCCACCCCCGGAGCGTCCAGCTGATATGGGACCTCTTCGGAGCCGCGCAGGTAGACCTGTTCGCCTCTCCGGACTCGACCCATTGCCAGTTGTATTACTCCCTGTCCGGGGGCACCCTCGGTACAGATGCACTGGCGCACAGCTGGCCCCGGGACCTACGCAAGTATGCGTTTCCCCCAGTGAGCCTTCTCGCACAGACACTGTGCAAGGTCAGGGAGGACGAGGAGCAGGTCTTGTTAGTTGCGCCTTACTGGCCCAACCGGACCTGGTTCTCCGAACTCTCACTCCTCACGACAGCCCCTCCCTGGCCGATCCCCCTGAGGAAGGACCTGCTTTCTCAGGGGCGGGGCACTCTATGGCACCCGCGTCCAGACCTCTGGAGACTCCATGTCTGGTCCCTGGACGGGACGCGGAGGTTCTAGGTGGCCTGCCACAGGCAGTGGCAGACACCATCGCTTCAGCTAGAGCCCCCTCTACAAGACACCTCTATGCTCTGAAGTGGAACCTGTTCGTTGAATGGTGTTCTTCCCGCCGGGAAGACCCCCGAAGGTGTTCGGTTAATGTCGTGCTTTCTTTCCTACAAGATGGGTTGGAGAGAAGGCTGTCTCCCTCCACCCTCAAAGTGTACGTCGCCGCAATAGCGGCGTATCACGATGTAGTCGAAGGTAAGTCCTTAGGTAAGCACGACTTAATCGTCAGGTTCCTCAGAGGTGCGAGGAGACTAAATCCTCCTCGGCCAACCTCGGTACCCTCTTGGGACCTAGCCCTGGTGCTCAGAGCGCTCCAGGGCCCTCCCTTCGAGCCTTTACAGTCAGTCGAGCTAAACATCCTGTCTATGAAGACAGTGCTCCTGATTGCATTGGCCTCAATCAAGAGGGTAGGGGACCTGCATGCACTTTCGGTCAACGAATCGTGCCTAGAATTCGGGCCGGCCAACTCTCACGTTGTCCTGAGACCCCGGCCTGGATATGTGCCCAAGGTTCCCACCACTCCCTTCCGGGACCAGGTGGTGAACCTGCAAGCGCTGCCTTCGGAGGAGGCAGACCCAGCCCTAGCTTTGCTCTGTCCCGTCCGCGCTCTTCGCGCCTACGTGGACCGAACTCAAAGCTTTAGAACCTCAGAACAGCTCTTCGTCTGTTACGGAGGCCAGCAGAAGGGAAAGGCTGTCTCCAAGCAGAGGTTAGCCCACTGGATAGTGGATGCTATCGTCTTGGCTTACCAGTCCCAAGACGTGCCTTGCCCGCTCGGGGTGCGAGCTCACTCCACTAGGAGTGTAGCTTCCTCCTGGGCGCTGGCTCAAGGCGCCTCGCTGACAGACATATGTAGAGCTGCGGGCTGGGCGACACCTAACACGTTCGCTAGATTTTATAGCCTCCGTGTAGAGCCGGTATCTTCCCGCGTCCTCGCCCCCAGTGGCCAGTAGCGCTAAGTACCCGTTCTAGTGTCGGCTTGCATACGCCACTCCCGCCTCCGGGCCGGATACGTGCGTCTATTGTCTCCAGTTGTGTTCCCCGGAAACGGCTAACCCTGTCGAGCTCCTCCGTCACCCCTTCGGTGTCAGACGTTGCGGCCGTCTGACATCAGGCCTACACCCGTATGCTTGTGGAACGTGTGTGTTAGGCTGGGTTCCATATGTAGCGGTTCCCTAACGGCAACCCCATATGTGTATTCTCCACGGTACCAGCTACCCTACTCGGCTAGCCCCGTGTCTTTCCCTTGACAGAGCCCGCTCTGTCGTCTCTGGTGGTGTTCTTTCCCCCCTGGGACCAGGTTGGATCCACCCCAGAGACTGCCATAGGTAGCACTACCCTGCTAGGTTAGTCCTTATGAGTAATTCCACCTCTCCTTCCTCTGAAGGACGTGGCTCCGCAGCGTACCATCTCCTGAGACGGGCACGCTTTCCCAGCGTTATCCAATAGTCACGCTGAGTGGGTCTTGCAGGAACAGCAGTGACTGGCCTCCCTGACTGGAGCCCTGACTTCCGCACCAACCTAGGTGTGGTCCAGCGAGCTCGGTCAGGGCGCTGGAAGGGCCAGCATCTCTGGCGTGTTAGTAGGGATCCCAATTCGTCGGTCAGTTCCGACGTACGTCGAACGTGACCGACTGAAAGGGAACGTCTCGGTTACGTATGTAACCCTCGTTCCCTGAAGGAGGGAACGGAGACGTACGTCCCGTCGCCAGGTGCTGTGCTTCAGCTGTAGGCCGAGCCACTTAGCCGGCTCCTCAGTTGTAAAGCGATATGCGGTACTTCCACTTCCGTATTTATACCCGCGCTGCGGGGCGGAGCGTGGGACGCGTCTACCGCATGCCAATTCTCATTGGCTCGTTTTTAAACACTCGAAGTAGATTGGTCTCTGAAAATAGATCCCAATTCGTCGGTCAGTTCCGACGTACGTCTCCGTTCCCTCCTTCAGGGAACGAGGGTTACATACGTAACCGAGACGTTCTGATAGAAAGGTGTCAGAATACACAGTGCACCGCAGTTTGTTGTGTATGGGGCTGCAGAGCCACAGACCAGTCAGGGTGCCCATGCTGACCCCTGTCCACCTCCAAAAGCGCCAACGTGAGCATCAGAACTGGACAACGGAGCAATGGAAGAAGGTGGCCTGGTCTGATGAATCACGTTTTCTTTTACATCACGTGGATGGCCAGGTGCGTGTGCATGGCTTACCTGGGGAACACATGGCACCAGGATGCACTATGGGAAGAAGGCAAGCGGGTGGAGGCAGTGTGATGCTTTGGGCAATGTTCTGCTGGGAAACCTTGGGTCCTGCCATCCATGTGGATGTTACTTTAACACGTACCACCTACCTAAGCATTGTTGCAGACCATGTACACTCTTTCATGGAAACGGTATTCCTTGGTGGCTGTGGCCTCTTTCAGCAGGATAATGCGCCCTGCCACAAAGCAAAAATGGTTCAGGAATGGTTTGAGGAGCACAAAAACGAGTTTGAGGTCTTGACATGACCTCTAAATTCCCCAGATCTCAATCCAATCGAGCATCTTTGGGATGTGCTGAACAAACAAGTCCGATCCATGGAGGCCACACCTCGCAACTTACAGGACTTAAAGGATCTGCTGCTAACATCTTGGTGCCAGATACCACAGCACACCTTCAGGGGTCTAGTGGAGTCCATGCCTCGACGGGTTAGGGCTGTTTTGGCTGCAAAAAGGGGACCATTAATTATTATGTTATTATGTTAAAGGGAGCCATTATGTTATGCCTGATCGGTGTAAGTTTGGTTTAGTTGCCTTATCGTTTTGTGTTTCTGTTTTTTGTGCTTCATTGCAGTTTAGTCCTCGGTTATTTATTAGGTCCTTGTTTGTTTCTGTAGTTACACATTAGTTTCACCTGTGTCTAGTTTGGTTTCCTTTGTTCTTACCTTGTATATATAGCCCTGTGTTTTCAGTTGTGTTTGTCGGTTCTCGTTTTTTGGCTATACTGTGTATGCTTTGTTATTCTCATATGAATCTCCTGAGTGTTCTACTTGTTCATTAAAGACTATTTGTGTTTATTACTTAAGTCTTGCATGTTGAAAAGCCATACTATAGTTCATGACAGAAGACCTGACCTTCAAACGAGTAAAAATATGGACTGTTACTTACAAAACGGTCGCATGCTAAAGGAGTTTGTAGAGGACATCCTGGAGCAATGAGGTGAGCTGGGACAATGAGACCCTTAAACAGCTGGAGTGGAATGGACGACATTCTAGGACAGATGCTACTGGTGAGGGAGGATCACCGTCCCTTCATTGAGTTTGTGGCGTATGTCTTGTGGGTTTGTGGTTCCTCCCTCACTGTGGGAGTCGTGGAGGAGGACACCATCAGCTCCGACTTCCCATAAACTTGACCAACTCCAGCAGCCATCTCTGCCCGCTCCAGATAGGACACCCCTGTTTCCGCTCCTGAAAGCGATCCTAACCCGCTGGATGACCCTATCCCAGCCTGTTTTTTTTTCCACCCTGTTGTCTTTGTCTTCACTGCTGGCTCCATCCTGTCCACTGGACTCTCATACTCCGCTCCGGCCGGATCGCTGACTCCATCCAGCTCGTCTGCCTCAGTCAACTGTACCACCAGCACAATGCTGTGAAGTGGATGCCCTGACTTCACCTCGTCCCTCCAGGCCCATTGCTCCAACTGTCAGCCCTTCGGCTCCGTCTTGGCTCTGCGCTCCCTCAGCTCTGCCGTGGTACACCATCATTCAGGCTCCACCAAGCTCCCTCATCCCTCCGGCTTCACCTCGGTCTCTCGTCGTCCTGGTTTCGCCACTGCATTCCTGGTGTCTGGCTGTGCTTCTACCCATCACCCATTCAGCTCCACCGGGCTCCTCCTTCCCCCCCGGCTTTGCATTGGTCCTCATTCCCTCCAGTGTTGGCCCGTTCTGCCAGGCCCCCATCCTCGGGAGAGGGGTGTAATGTCAGGATTAGGTTTGGTTTATTTGTCTTATTGTTTCTGGGTTTTTTTGTGCTTCATTGCGGTTTAGTTCTGTTTCCTTTGGTTACTTATTAGTTTCACCTGTGTCTAGATTTTCTTTTGTTCTTACCTTGTATTTATAACCCTGTGTTTTCAATGGTGTTTGTAGGTTCTTGTGTATGCTTTTGTTATTCTCCTACGAATCTCCTGAGTATTCTCCTTGTTCATTAAAGACTATATGTATTTATTGTATTTATTAGTCGTGTGTGTTGGAAAGCCACACTACAGTTCGTGAAAGCTTTTGTAACATTATAAATGTCACTTTTAATCAATTTAATGCATCCTTGCTGCAGTATTGATTTTAATTAAAAATCTTACAGACTCCAAACTTACACTATGAACAATAGTGTATAAAATGAAATTCATGAGACTTGGATATGACTTGTTTTTAATAAATATAATATAAACATCCAAAAAACATATAAACCTCAAATAGAACTGGAATTTGAATGTATATTGGACAAAAAAAAATCCCAAACGCAGTCAGAATCGTGAACAAATTATTCAGATCAGTTTAGTGAACCAGATCAATTTTGAACGGAATCGACTCGCATGAACACATTAATGGCTTTTGAATGACTTCACACTGTTTTTTCACACAAAGATCTCATATGATCATTCGAAATATGACAGCCCTAATTCTCATTCACTTTCATTAAATTAAAAGAGGGTTGAAATGGTTTGGATTGACATGAGGTTGAGTAAATTCATTTTTGGATAAAGTATTGCTTTAAGGCATGTTTGATTCATGCTGCTGACTGCAAACATCAGAAAACCTAACAAACAGTCCATGTTCTATCCGCAACAAACATAAACGAAGCATGAAAAAATTAAATGCCGGCGACTTGTCATCTGAGCGAGTTGAGTAAGTGCATTGAGATCGAATGCCTTGAGGTGTGACTGCTTTGCCTTGTGTCTAACAGACAGAAAGAGAGAGCGAGAGAGAAAGGTCTCTGATGTGTGCAGCATAATGCCGTTTATTGTTGTGATTAGTATTAGCTCTCTGATTCAACCCTGATGAAAGCAGCAGGCACTGCGCCAGTGAATATATGTACATGAAATGAACAAGAGAGACTGATATGTGTGTATGTGTGTTTTTACCCTGATTTGCAAAGGGAGCGAGTGTGTGTGCGTTTGGTAAATGGCAGTCTGATCACATGATGGCCTATGGCAGCCCCTAACAAACCGTGTAGGCGCCAGCGGGAGGGGGGGAAGTGGGGCACTCGAGGATGGGGGGGTGCTGACTCGGGTCACATGACAAATAAAGTTTGAAGCCAAACTCCTTCACTTCAAACAATAGAGTATTAATGTTGATGACACATGATCTGAGCAGAGGCAATGGACGCGTGTTCGCTTGCGTTTGTGTGAGCGTGTCTGCGTACTTGTGTGTCGAAAGGCCTTGGTCCTGTGGAGACGGACCAGTCTGGCGTCTGCATGTCATGCTTGCACACACACACACACAACACACACATAGGCCTATGTATATTGCATGCTATACATAGGTGGAGTGGAACATTGCAGTGCATGCATGACCGTGTCAGCATTGCTTTGCTTTGCTCCTATCACTGACTTGAGAGGAGGGTATACAGACCCTGTCTTTTGTCTGTTAATACAGGTTTACCATTCACTATTGGTTTGTTAAGCCAATTTCCCAATTGTTCTTCAGCATGACAAAGAAAAAAGCACAAACAACTGTAATTGCACAATAATACAGAGGAAACAAAATCCAGTGCATTCTGATCACCACATCAAGCTACTTTTCGATAAATCCATTAGACGCATGTGTTATTGTGGCGTGTTCTGATATTAGTGAGCTGGAATCTTTTGTCAGTATCTGTAGCGGAATTGATGTCTTATTTAGCACATTTTCCGTTCACACATTTGAGCTATTTATTCCACAGCTGATCTTGGAAGAGGTTGTTTATGAGAAATGTTGTGCCCCATGATTGTGAAACACAATTCGAGACCTTTACTCGTTGCCGTATCATTCCGATTAAGCAAGCAACAGTGAGAAAGAGCATTTGTCACAACTCTCTGTCTTAAACCTTGACATTAACATGCTAATGCTTTCAATGCTTGTTCACATGGTTGTGTAACATGAAGATGCAAATAAGTTTATGGCAAGCTAAAACTAAATTGTGTGCTCTAGAAAAACTGTAAGAGTGGAAAGTGGACTTATTTAGAATGTGGATCTAAACATCTGAATATATTAATATCTTGACAATCCAAAACATCTATTTAAAAAAGGTTCTATCTGTAGTCTTTTTGGGACCATGACTTTTCACTTTTGGTCTGTTATGTAGCATTAAATATTTAAAATATGCCAAGAAATTATATTTGATTCACATTTAAATTAATATTTTTAAAATAAAATAATTAATAATAAATGGTATATATATATCTATTTTTTTTTTAAGTGAATCTTGCATTTTTAAAGTAGCTCATCTAAGAGATCATATAATGGGTAAAAACCATGAGCACTATTTTTTTTTCTTTTAAGGACAGTATAGCAATAGAGAAAAAGCAAGACAGGGAAGAACAGAGCAGTCTTTTGCACCGTGTGCTGCTGGATCTTGCAGGCTTGGCTGTGCTGTCATGTCCAATGCTCTTAGTCCATTAATCAGATGGAGGGTGTGAACTTGTGTCCCAGTGTTTACATAGCAATAGAGTGATCGCTGCCCCCCGGCCACACACAGAGGAGGCTGAGGACGCACTGTGAAATGGGCCTGACATTGGTGTGCGTGCGTGTATGTGATGCTTCAATTGGACACCAGAAAGGGGACAATGCCAGGCTGTGTGTGTAAATGGGAATCAGTATGAGGTGAAAGAGTTTATTTGTGAATGACGTTCCTATCTTTGATCTACTCATAGGCCTTCCAAAACGTTCAGGCAACTGCCATTTGCCTCATTGCCATGCTACTGAGCTTCTTCAAATTCACAGTTACACAGTCAGGATTAAACAGCACATTTTTATGCGACCACCTAAATCAAGGATAAATGTTCATCCACATTATTAAACAGACAATACATTTGCACCATGCAGTCGAGAATGTATAATCAAGTTGTTTCAATCAATAGAAGCATATTCACCTAATACTGTTAATCATAATGCAAAAAAACAATGGATGCAATGGATTCATATCAACCAGTCATAGTCCTAATCCAGGGGAGTCCAGTTCTGCTCCTGGAGGCAGGTGTGTTGGAGCAGGTTTAAGATAAACTCTGCAGGAAGGTGACCCTCAAGGAGCAGGATTGGACACCCCTGTCCTAGCCATAAAATTATTCCTGAAGTGCAATAAATGGTTGATATGGTTGTTGTTCCAGCTCTTAACAAGGCTCCTAACTAAGCTCCTCTTTACACCTGGTATTAAGATGCGTTTTGGTCGATCAGATCACAAGTGGATGAAGTTAAACGGTGTAAACGGGGTCTAAAACGTTTGAGCTTGTCCACTTTCGTCCACTTCCAGAGGTAGTCGAAAACGCATTTGACTTGATTGCTTTCGTAGTGTAAACGTTCATGTGGTAAGATGCATTCGAACGGCCACAAAAGACCACCTACTCTCCGCCTACTGACCTGACATTAAACATTATGGGAAGTGCACAAGCCAGAAGGGATTCAGACTTTGACGGCTTTAAAGATGAAAAACTTACCAAGCTCAATGTTCTCTCGCCATTCCTGATTTCTAACACACATTCACAGCGTTCGGCGTGATTTTGCGGCTGTTTTCCGTCATCTCCGGGTGAGTTCATATGAAAATTGCATGAGCTCACTTCATCCATTAGATTGAAATATCTGAGAAATCCCATACATTTACCCACCCATAGACCCTCTCCTCGAAGAAATCAGGACAGAAGTATTGAAAGTGGACAAAAGAGATGGATTAAAACACCAGGTGTAAACAGGATTTTTTCTCCTTCATCTATTTGTGATCCGATCGACCACAACACATCTTAATACCACGGCAATGGTCACTGTTGCTTATGTCACCTTAATTTAACAATTCCCATCAAAAAGGAATGACTTCCTGTCGCTTAAGTTTGTCACTCAAAGTCTTTGGCAGTGCGAATAGTCAAATTCACCAAACATGTCTACCTTACCTTTAGGATTACATTAACGTTAACTCATGAAATATAGACTACTTGTCAGCTTCAATAAACCATGGTTTATTGAACCTGTGCTCAGTGATTATGTATTTTTATAGTTGTCATTGGGTAGGAACCGTTGACCAGTATGTGCTCTCATTGTGTGAATGAAGAGTTTTAAACAAGGGGGGAATCAGAGCTAGCAGTAGAGGAAATGAATCAACAAGGCCAGTCTTACTCAGCAGATCCTGTAGCCTCCACTGTTCATCTCTTTCTTTCTGCCCCTCTCTTCTCTCGGTCACTTCTCTCTCCCCACTTGCCTACATTCCTTACAGTTTTGTTCTCCTGCCAAGGAAACTAATCAAAAGGCCTTCTACTTTTTCTTTGTACTTCTGTCTGTCTGTCTTTCTCCCTCTCTCTTCATAGTCGACCTCTAACTGCTTATCCACTGTGTAACCCGTGGCATTATGCACGCTCCTCGACAACCTCTGCGGCCTGTGATGTCATGGCTGAAGTCGGGGCGGTTGGGAGGTGACCCCAGGGCAGCTTTGCTTGTGGCTCCCAGAGCTTGTGTGGTGGGAGAGTTGAGAGAAGTAAAATGATCTTGTTTCCCCGCTGTTTGGAGAGCCTCCATCTCCCTCCATGGTTATGTACAGATTTATTCTCCTTTTATAGAGCGTGCTGCAAAGCTAAGTAAAACTGTCGGAGTGTCCCTCTTTTCCTGCTGCCCTTCCCTTACAATAGACCCATAGTCTAATGGCCTCAATGTCTTACCTTTCATCTTGGCTCTGAGCACAGATATGCTTGCTCAGGTTGGTCTAACAGTGGTACATGGGTGACCATTAACTTCCTTGGCTATAAACTTGTAAACAGCAGCTAGATGGTTAGGAGAGTATCACCTGCCTGCATGCATAACAAAACATGCATGCATAAATGTGCAGTTTTAGGTATTTTGTGGATAAGACATTATCACACTTGCAGACACCCATGCAAACCTCCTATCTCCATGTATCACAACCCAAACGCACACTTCATATCATAACCCCAACCCTCCAATTGCCTATCATTTCAGATAATACTTTGATAGAGGCCCAAGCACACCTTATAACACTCCCAACCTGCGATAAAGCCCTGTCGTGCTGTTCGTGTGTGTCGTGCTGACGAGGACAAACTCTTATCAGTGACAATGTTAATGTTGGAGAGTAAGATGGCATCAAACTGATGCCAATCTTTATGCGTTCTACAAGTAATTTTAATGCACAAACACATGTATCCATGGCTACACCGCATCTAAAGGTATTTGCCTTCATTTGTGCACACTCGTTTATTGAGGAAAATGATCTGCTTGGTGTACATTTCTCTCCGGAATCAGAGATTAGATGTTGAAAGCGATCTGAATAAGAGAGGGAGAGAGATGGAGAGAGAGAGAGAGCAAAAGGATGAGCAAGAAAGAGAAAAAGAGAGGTGATGTTGAGACACACCGTTTGACTCATCATGTAGTTTTTTTGGGGACTGTCATTTCCGACCATTTCACAGATGCATATCAAATTCTGCAATCTGCTTTGCGGAGATAAGGCCCACTAGATGCTGGAGTTGCAACATCCCACTGACCGAATGAGAGAGCAGACAGGTTTTCATAGTGATTTCCCTGTGAGATAGAGCCTTTCCAGCACCCTCAGCATCACTGATTAGTGCTCTAATCTCACAGAGACTGGCGTCTGCCAGCCCAGCAAGCATATGCACATGGCCCTATGTAAGAGTCATAACCATGCTTTCACTCTGGAGGGAGATGCAGCCATGAATGTCGCCTCGCTGAAAGCCAAAAGTGAAGACTCCCATCTGGAAACTTTTTGTATAAGTGTTCCATTATTAAAGGAGGCGACTGCAGTGTTTATTTGGTGGGGCCATTGCAGGTCAGGCTCATTAAAGGTCTGTGAGTTAGAACTTTTTTAGTTCGTTTTTTTGTTTGTTTTTGATAAATCTGTGAAGATGATCTTGGAAGCCCAATGCTTAGATTGCAAGGATGAATTCTGTAGTGGCTCTGCTACTCAAGACATAGGGGTCTCGGGAACAGCACAGATGCTAGACACAACAAAAGCAGAAGTGTGGAAAAACAATGCTGTGTGTTTTGTCTGGAGAGGTTTTCACCTGTGCTGCCTCGCTCTTCTGCATGACTGAAGAGCCAAAGGTTGCTTAAATGAGGCCTGGCTAGAAGGTTTCTCAGCTCCAAGGCAAACCCAATTTGTCAATTCTCCATGCATTTACTCAGCGATAGTCCAAATCGATCTATCCTGCCAAATGCTCCTACTCCAAAAAACATGTTTTCAACGCTTTTTCGTCCATTCAATCTTTGTGAAAAAAAAGCTTTTTGGGGTCTTTTTTTTGGCTGATCCCTGGT
Source organism: Rhinogobio ventralis (assembly GCA_039654625.1). NCBI lineage: Eukaryota > Metazoa > Chordata > Actinopteri > Cypriniformes > Gobionidae > Rhinogobio > Rhinogobio ventralis. Next base: position 30,606,890 of record CM077213.1, on the reverse strand, counting down.
CCCACTAAACTCTCTCGGGGACAGACACCATGTCCCATACCTCTCTATCCCCTCAGCCCCAACTTCGGTAATGTGCCAGGCTGGCCTAGATTCACCCTCTCAAGTTACCTAATGGTGAAAGCGCATGGGGTGCGGATGGGGATGGGCCGTCCAGACTAACACTCCCCTGAGCCTGTTCTGGCATTAGCACTTGCCCCCTTTGCTCTATCAATGGAAGGCTAGATGAATGTGCCTGTTTGTGCACAGACAGTGGGGATGAATTTGTCTGCCTCAGAAAAGAACAGGAAGGCCTGAATGTTGTCTGTCCCACAAGGATGCATTGAATGCAAGAGTGTCTCAAGTGGGACATATGAATACTGCTGAAGCTGCTAAATGTTACCTCTCACAGGTGAGAGTGGCCTCAATGCTTGCCTCAATATTGGTTCTTTCAGGAGAAATGAAAATGAGCACTTGCTTTGCTTTGCTACATTCAACCCCCAAGTTTCATAGATGGGAGTTGCTTTGTTGACTATATATAAACATTAACAGCTGCTAACACTTGTTGACAAGACAAGCATTCATGTTAGCACTCAATGAAAGGCTGGAAATTGTCTCTTCCAGTTGACTAGCTTCAGTGATTAGCTCTATTGCTCATCTATGAATTTTTGTACATATTAAAAACATTTTTAGCTGATTTATCCTCATTATGGATAATCATACACTTGAAAATATGCTAGCTCTGGATAGCATATTTTATCCTTTATTGACATTTGAAAAATGGTTAGGATTCCTTATACACCATCTTCTGAGCATAGGAATATCTAACATCCGACTTTGAATAAAAAACTGCATTAATCATAGTGAACAAATTCATCCACTATACAATTCACCATTCACAAAATCAGAGTGCATTCACCTATTCGTTTTATAGAGAGGGATGCTAAGCATAAAAATAACAGAAACGTTATACATTTCTACTGTGTCAGCTTAAGAACACAAATTCAAAAAACTCTAGGAAAGTATTGGTATGTTCGTGAAACAAACATTTGTGTTGACTTTTGTTTGACAGTGAGTTCAGCTGATTATGAGCACATAAATTAAACATGACAAACCAATCATGAAGTTTACTGTATCACCATAACATCCAAGAAACCACAAAGCTGACAAAATTGTAGATGTGTAACTTGTTATAAAGATGTTTATGCAACATCCCAAGACCATCTCAGTGTCCAATTTCTTGTGCATACGATAATTAAATCAGTTTTTCCAAAAATAGTCAACAACGTGATTATCACTACATAATTACTGACTCGACAAGTAGCTGTTTTCCACAGTTAAAAAAAGAAGAAAGAAATGTGATGCTAGCTATCTCACAGCTTCTGTATTAGCCCCCTTCCAGTTCTGGCTTTCTTGATAGAGAAAGGATACAATACTCTTGTCCCAGGTGGGCACGCCGACCCATTTTCTCACAAAGTACAGTCAGGACCCGGACCACACCCTCTCACTTTAGACTTTATTTACTGTCAAGCACAGGGCTCTGCTGTAGAAGTTTTTCACTTAACATTGGCAGGAACAAAAGCCGCCTGGATAGTGTCTGTTTATTTATATTGTGATTTTTGTTTTTACCATGCTGGGTTCAAAATGAGCACTTACACAGAGTCAAATGTGAAGAAAGGTTGGTACAAGGTTTAAATCAAATTACAGGACTGATAGTCTGATGTAAATGAGTTTGATGTAAATTATGCGAGTGATGTACTGTGGACGTGTATATATAACCAAAACAATGTTCTTCTGCAAAATGTATGCAATTCTTTTTAACCATAAGAGGGCCAAAAGTTATAGTGTACCTTTATTTATATATATATATATATATATATATATATATATATATATATATATATATATATATATATATATAAAGGTACATTTTGCAGAACATAAAGGTACATTTTGCAGAAGAACATTGTTTTGGTTGTGCTTCGGCCCTGTGTCAGATGAATATGACCCTTCACAATTGATAGTGCTTTAAAATTAGCTACATATGGCAATAAAATACCTTACTCACCTGTTGAGTAATGAAAACTCCATCTCTGTGTCACTTTTACAACATTTCAAATCCCTCAGTTTTCACCATCTCTGAAAAGCCAATGTTGATTCTGGTTTTATTACGACCTCTGTCGCGTTCTCTTTTTGCCAGCAGACTCTCCTCTGTTTGCCGTTTGTTTAAAGGGGATATATTATTCTCCTTTTCACCAGATATACCTGTAATATAAATCTGGTGTCCCCAGAATGTGTCTGTGAAGTTTCAGCTTAAAATACCCCCCAGATCATTTATTATAGCTTGTCAAATTTGCCCCTATTTGGGTATGAGCAAAAATGCACCGTTTTTGTGTGTCCCTTTAAATGCAAATGAACTGCTGCTCCGCCACCCTTCCAGAGGCTCCTTTACACAAGCTTCTGATACACCGTCAACAACAAAACGAATCTCACTCAGCCAAAATTTCAAGGACAGGGTTGAGAACCACTGCCATAGTGAATCAGCTAGGGTAAGACAAAAATGTAACTTAAGATTAGGGTCTAATTCTCACTATTAATTAGTTACTTATTAGCATGCATATTACTAGTTTATTAGTACTCATAATGCCTTATTCTGAATGACCATATTCTACATCCCTTAATCCTACCCTAAACTTACCCACTACAACAACTACCTTACTAACTATTAGGAGTAACTAGTAAATTAGGAGTTTATTGAGGGAAATGTCAGAGTTTTATCTGCCGTTTTCGGAGTTGTGAGATCCAGGCGATCACCGGACGCTCAACGCTTGTTAACCCAACTGAGAGCAGCCGTTACTCAGCTAGTCCTCATAGTTAATAGTGAGAATTGAACCCTAATCTAAAGTGTGACCGACAAAAACGGTTTGGAAGAAGGATTGATGATGTATTGACTCGTTATTTAAATTTTGTTCATATTGAACAAAGGGTTACATAGTGTACCGTTAAATGTTAATTTTCGACCTTGTCCTCAACACTGGACAATCCAGCAATAGAACGTCACATTATATGCCTTAAAGCTTCAAGCTGTATGTGTACAGTGATTATGGACTTTTAAACCATTTTACACTGACACAAGAGTTTCATGGGAAATGTGGGCTTTACAAAACCTTCGGAATACTCAGAACCTCACGACCAATATGAAAACCACAAAAAGCAATAAAGGTGTCCCTTAACCACGAGTATTTATGTGAAACCCTTTCTCTCTATTCCTTTTTATCTTTTTCACTTCTCTTTACATGATGTTTCTCTTTCACTCTTTGTATCACTCATAACTGTACAGTGTAGAGAAACACAGTACAGATGTATTGTCTTTGCAAAGCAGGCGTGCACAACCAAGTGTGACAAGTAGTCAGCCGTGGATCATTTACATTTTTTAATTTTTTCCCTCCCTGCATTTTAGACAGATTTTGGGGCATATTCAGGCCTAATAATACAAGATGAGTATTTCCTGCTTAATGTTTTCACTTCCTGTTTTGTGTGTGTGTGTGTGTGTGTGTGTGTGTGTGTTTGTGTGTGTGTGTGTGTGTGTGTGTGTGTGTGTGAGAGAGAGAGAGAGAGAGAGGAATGTGATCTGTAGAGCTCAAGACAAGCAGTATTGAGTTGGAGTTTTTGGTTGTATGGTGGTTTGGTTTAAGCGTAAGTACAGTATAAATCAATGAAGAGAAAGTGATAAAGATAAAAGAAAGAGTGTGAGCCAGAGTGAAAGACTGAAAAAGAATCAGAAACAAAGTGACATTCTGATACCTGCATCTGGTTTGTTCCTGGAAAACATTTCTTAGAAGCAATCACAGATTATCTTATCTCAGCCGATGATCTGTGCTTTGGGAATGTTATTTTTGTACATAAATGAATCATTTATTGCTGTTTTAGTGGTGTTTGTTAGATCAAACATCACCATTGCTCATTTATGGATTTGAACAAACCCCTAACCCTTAGTATTTTTAATCTGAAAGTATGATTGATACCTCACATCATGCTGACTGAAGAAATATGTGCTGTGTAAGTAATCAGACTTAGAATTTTTGGTAAGATGGCAGATGATAAAACGGGTGGGGAAAAAAATCCCACAGACTTATATTAAACCTGTTTATATATAAAGACCAGAATATTACAGAGACTTGGTGGTCGGCTACCACCCAAAATGCCTTAGCAATGCCTTGGCAACCACCCACAACAATTTAGCATTGTGACTAACACCCGTCATATTTTCTTCAGGTGCATTCTCTCATCAGCCAGTCATCCAAAGTTAAACCAGAAGCGCTTCCCTGTCTTCCTGCATTCAAATTAATAAACACTTTTGTAGCTTTCTGCAGGTTTTAAACAACTGCCTTATACATCAGCAGGAAAGTAGAGAGACAGCTGTATAGTGTAATGAGAGAGGAGCTGCAGTTTTTTCATGGCTTTGACTTTGTCCTGGCCTTTAGTATGAGGGACTGGCTTCTTCCAGTTTGTTGTTCAGGAGTAAAAAGTAGTGTATTAGTCCAAAAATCCACCAATGGAAATGCTTCTGTTTTGCTTTTACAGATCTTATTATCAGCTCAACAAATAGAGTGCATTCAATGCAGTTAATTTTAGAGTTTAGTATTTGGTTTGTTCTTTGTAACAAGGTTTGATAGCTCAGGGAAGGAGGAGGCGGGAATCGGCGAACGTTCAACACTCATTAGAACTCACTTCACCGACCTGGCTCTATTTCCACGGCTCTTGGCATCGCCCTACTTGCCACATACCCCCATCACCCATCGCAGACCCGGGGGGTACCCTCGCTCTACTCACTGAAATCGAAATGTCATAACTGGATCTTCCATTGAAACCACAGGCTTTTTATGGTCATGTATACAGGACTTCTCCAATCCTTTATTATGCTTAAACACTGGCCCTCTCTTACAAGAGACCACAAGCTCACGTTAGATCTGCCTCCATCTAAATCAACAACCAATGGCTAGAACCAAGTCCCTGCCCTTCTTTTTTTTCTTTCTTGATAATCTGTTTCACTCGTATATGCGTCACGGTCAACTTGATTTTGCCAAGTAAGACATTCCTGCCCGAACATTTAGTCCTAACCCTGTCCCGACCCCTAAACCTGACCCTACCCATCACTTTTCCCTAAAATTAAAGGGAAATGATGAATAACATAAACTGTAAACCTTAAAATCTGATTGGTTGATTGGAATGTTGTTCCAGGATCAACAAAGATGTTGATCCAGGAACATGTTGTACTTGGTGAAATCAGGTTCATCATACCTCGCAATATGGAACATTGCAACTTTAATGACAGCAGCTCTCAAGCTCACACTAAACTGTAATCGTAAAATCTGATGATCAAGAAGATCCAAAGAGCATCTGACCATCAAAGGAGTTCATAGCTAACAGAGCAGAATTTTAAATTCTTACTAATTTTATGTCATAATATTTCTTTGTTATTTAAATTAAATTATCATTTGAATCCCAGATTTGTGGTCTCAGACTTTTGGGCCCCAATGTATGTATTTTTAAGTGTATGTGTGTTTATGAATGTGTCTCTTGGGGGAGAAACAATGGAAGAACACATGCTGTAACTGCAGTACCCTCCTACATACTTTTCTCAGGCTATTGAACATGGTTACCGTTACTCCACCCCTTGCTTGGCATTTCATTACCAAGGGACCATATTTCTATGAATTTATGTCAGACCTGAAAGAGGAAGTGCAGCTAATAATATCAAATTAATGCAATGTATGATTTGCGTGTGTGTGTGTTTGTGTAGGTGAACGTGTGTGATCTGGGATGCCCCACCATCATCAGAAGGAGCCATGTGACCTTTGCAGTGGTTCTAACAGAGAACCCAAGAGTGAAAAGGTCATCCTTCCTCTTTCTTTCTTTCTTTCTTTCTTTTATTCTCTAGTGTCTTTCTGTAATAAAAGGCAGTGGAGGCCATGGTCCCTTCAGTGTTTGGGTTTTTAAATTTGGTTAAATCTAGTAAATTTGTGTAAATCTAAAGCAAATATGCTTGGTGCCGTCACGAGTGGGCTCAGATCAAGGACAGGCGTTGTAGAAAATATTTTTATTTCAAAACACTGATACATAAGAGTGTTTTATTCTGGAGGCAATTTCATTGCCTTAGGAATGAGCAAAATTCCTTTGCCCTTCATAGGATATGACTCCTTATTTCCTTGGCGGGTTGCAGAAATAGTGACCAAAAAAGAGAGACGGAGAAAATGAGAAAGAACAAAAGAGAAAGGGAGGGCATGGCATGTTTAGTTGAAGCATGTTTGTATGAGGTCAAGCGTCTGACCCCTCGCATTGCTAGAGACCTGCGGTTGAACCGCTCTCCTCGCTTCTTTACGCTTTCATCTTTAGCTCCATAACTCGAGTCTGTGTGCGCACGGCCCCCGCCACCTTTTGATTCCTTTAATTCAATTTAATACATAAACAAATACATGAAGGGAGTGAGGGAGTGAGGGAGGGCAGGAGAGTGAGATGAAGGGAGAGGGGAAGGGAAGGATGAGAGGATGAAAAGAAGAGGAGACTCGTCTTGATTGTAGCTCATAAAGCTCTCATGGCTCGGAGACGAGAGGCCACCGTGCTGTTTCTAAAGCCTTAGTCATAAGTCTCTGTGCTTTCATTCTGCCATACTATATAATCGTGCCGTTAAAAGATCCAACTTCTTTTTAGTCATAATTTAGCCATCTTAATTTAGAAGTAAAATATTGTTGTTTTTGTAGAATACTCTTCATGGACGTAGATCTTACCTTGCCTCCATGTGTCACGTTAATCTTATGGTATATTGTCCCATGATGCTTTGCATCCATTCATATTTGAAGACGCTGTCTGCATCGAAGATCGCATACTCTCTAAATAGGTACTTATTTTGAATAAGTAATTTGCGACCATTAAAAAAGTATGTTCTATAGTACGTGTGTAGAATTAATGTAATCTGGGTATACTGTACTACATCCCCCATGTTGTCATGTGACCTATCACTTCACTGGCATTCACAAATCCTCTCCTGTGGCCTCATGGGATAGTGAAGTATCCATTGGATGCGCATTTCGGAATCTCGCCGAAAGTAGTAGGTCATCAAGGAACTTTTCGCCTACTGTTTGATCCTGTGGATTCTTACATATTACTCTTTACTGTTTTTCACCTACTGTATAGTAGAGACGTTTGCATATTCATACGCAGCCAAAGGCTATGTTCATAATAGCATGTTAGCATATATATTAGTCTTAATAATTTTGCAATATATTGAATGTATATACACACTATGCAGACATTCCATATGCATAGAATACATTGCATTACAAAACATTAGCAGTATAACAACAAAGCAAACAGCATGGAATACTGTATTCCACAATGTATAGTGCTCTTCTATTTTCAGTGTTATAAATAAACTAATTACACTTTGACTTTTAACTAACAAAGGTTAAGATATTTTACAAAATTGAAATGAAAATTCTGGATTATAACTGAACGCCACTAACATGCAATGTGATGAGGTCATGTGACAACTACATAGTCTGTATGTCAGTGACAAGATATAACACTAAAAATATATATATATTTACAAGTTAGGATGTACAACTTCGGAACACAAATGAAGATCTTTTTTATGAAATCTGAAAACTGAAATTGACATAGAAACATTGATCAGCAAACATAAACAGAATGCGTAACACAAGAATGAATCTCATTGGTTCTTGCTGAAGCTCAAACGTGATGCGTAACACAAGAATGAACCTCATTGGTTCTTGAGGAAGCTTAAATGTGATGCGTAAAACGAGAATGAACCTCACTAGTTCTTGAGGAAGCTCAAACGTGATGCGTAACACATGAATGAACCTCATTGGTTCTTGAGGAATCTCAAATGTGATGCATAACACAAGAATGATCCTCATTGGTTCTTGAGGAAGCTCAAACGTGATGCGTAACACATGAATGAACCTCATTGGTTCTTGAGGAATCTCAAATGTGATGCATAACACAAGAATGATCCTCATTGGTTCTTGTGGAAGCTCAAGTGTGCTGCGTATTACAAGAATGAACCTCATTGGTTCTTGCTGAAGCTCAAACGCGCTGCGTAACACGAGAATGAACCTCATTGGTTCTTGCGGAAGCTCAAACGTGATGCGTAACACAAGAATGAATCTCATTGGTTCTTGAGGAAGCTCAAACGTGATGCGTAACACATGAATGAACCTCATTGGTTCTTGAGGAATCTCAAATGTGATGCGTAACACAAGAATGATCCTCATTGGTTCTTGCTGAAGCTCAAACGCGCTGCGTAACACGAGAATGAACCTCATTGGTTCTTGATGAAGCTCAAACATGCTGCGTAACACGAGAATGAACCTCATTGGTTCTTGCGGAAGCTCAAACGTGATGCGCAACACAAGAATGAATCTCATTGGTTCTTGCTGAAGCTCAAACGTGATGCGTAACACAAGAATGAACCTCATTGGTTCTTGCGGAAGCTCAAACGTGATGCGCAACACAAGAATGAATCTCATTGGTTCTTGCTGAAGCTCAAACGTGCTGCGTAACACGAGAATGAACCTCATTGGTTCTTGCGGAAGCTCAAACGTGATGCGCAACACAAGAATGAATCTCATTGGTTCTTGCTGAAGCTCAAACGTGATGCGTAACACAAGAATGAACCTCATTGGTTCTTGCGGAAGCTCAAACGTGATGCGCAACACAAGAATGAATCTCATTGGTTCTTGCTGAAGCTCATACGTGCTGCATCACACAAGAATGAACCTCATTGGTTCTTGATGAAGCTCAAACATGCTGCGTAACACGAGAATGAACCTCATTGGTTCTTGCGGAAGCTCAAACGTGATGCATAACACAAGAATGAATCTCATTGGTTCTTGCTGAAGCTCAAACGGAATGCGTAACACAAAAATGAACCTTATTGGTTCTTGTGGAAGCTCAAACGTGCTGCGTAACATAAGAATGAACCTCATTGGTTCTTGAGGAAGCTCAAACGTGCTGCGTAACACGAGAATTAACCTCATTGGTTCTTGAGGAAGCTCAAACTTGATGCGTAACACAAGAATGAATCTCATTGGTTCTTGAGGAAGCTCAAACGTGATGCATAACACATGAATGAACCTCATTGGTTCTTGAGGAATCTCAAATGTGATGCGTAACACAAGAATGATCCTCATTGGTTCTTGCTGAAGCTCAAACGCGCTGCGTAACACGAGAATGAACCTCATTGGTTCTTGATGAAGCTCAAACATGCTGCGTAACACGAGAATGAACCTCATTGGTTCTTGCGGAAGCTCAAACGTGATGCGTAACACAAGAATGAATCTCATTGGTTCTTGCTGAAGCTCAAACGTGATGCGTAACACAAGAATGAACCTCATTGGTTCTTGCTGAAGCTCATACGTGCTGCATCACACAAGAATGAACCTCATTGGTTCTTGAGGAAGCTCAAACGTGCTGCGTAACACGAGAATGAACCTCATTGGTTCTTGCGGAAGCTCAAACGTGATGCATAACACAAGAATGAATCTCATTGGTTCTTGCTGAAGCTCAAACGTGATGCGTAACACAAGAATGAACCTTATTGGTTCTTGTGGAAGCTCAAACGTGCTGCGTAACATAAGAATGAACCTCATTGGTTCTTGAGGAAGCTCAAACTTGATGCGTAACACAAGAATGAATCTCATTGGTTCTTGAGGAAGCTCAAACGTGATGCATAACACATGAATGAACCTCATTGGTTCTTGAGGAATCTCAAATGTGATGCGTAACACAAGAATGATCCTCATTGGTTCTTGCTGAAGCTCATACGTGCTGCATCACACAAGAATGAACCTCATTGGTTCTTGATGAAGCTCAAACGTGCTGCGTAACACGAGAATGAACCTCATTGGTTCTTGCAGAAGCTCAAACGTGATGCGTAACACAAGAATGAACCTCATTGGTTCTTGCTGAAGCTCAAACGTGATGCATAACACAAGAATGAACCTCATTGGTTCTTGCTGAAGCTCAAACGTGATGCGTAACACAAGAATGAACCTCATTGGTTCTTGTGGAAGCTCAAGCGTGCTGCATAATACAAGAATGAACCTCATTGGTTCTTGCTGAAGCTCATACGTGCTGCATCACACAAGAATGAACCTCATTGGTTCTTGATGAAGCTCAAACATGCTGCGTAACACGAGAATGAACCTCATTGGTTCTTGCAGAAGCTCAAACGTGATGCGTAACACAAGAATGGACCTCATTGGTTCTTGCTGAAGCTCAAACGTGATGTGTAACACAAGAATGAACCTCATTGGTTCTTGCTGAAGCTCATACGTGCTGCATCACACAAGAATGATCCTCATTGGTTCTTGATGAAGCTCAAACATGCTGCGTAACACGAGAATGAACCTCATTGGTTCTTGCAGAAGCTCAAACGTGATGTGTAACACAAGAATGAACCTCATTGGTTCTTGCTGAAGCTCAAACGTGATGCGTAACACAAGAATGAACCTCATTGGTTCTTGTGGAAGCTCAAGCGTGCTGCATAATACAGGAATGAACCTCATTGGTTCTTGCTGAAGCTCATACGTGCTGCATCACACAAGAATGAACCTCATTGGTTCTTGCTGAAGCTCAAACGTGCTGCGTAACACAAGAATGAATCTCATTGGTTCTTGTGGAAGCTCAAGCGTGCTGCATAACACAAGAATGAACCTTGGTTCTTGGAAGAATTGGTTCTCGCATGTAAAGCGAACATGCTTGAGCTTCCGTTTATCACAACTGATGTGTGAGTTGATGGATGTTTATATGTGAATAAAAGCCTAAATTCAATCTGTTAATCATATAAAGACATTGTGTCTCTTCAGAAAATTTGGACTAAACTGCTCGATTCATATGGATGTGTTCCAAAGATTGAACGAAAGTTTACAGATTTGGAATGACGATAGGGTGAGTAAATTATGACAGAATTTTCATTTTTGGGTCAGCTCTCACTTTAAAAATGACCATAATGCGTGTTGAACACTCAATTTTTTTTGTAATTTATTAAAAATACAATAAAAATGCAATTTATACATACATTGTATGCCATGTGGTGCAAACAATATGCACCATATGAAACCAACATGAATACAAAGAGTTCATTGACATTTTTTAAAAATATTTCTTTTTCATGGACACTATTCTACGTCATGCAACTATTATTGTTGCATCATTTATATTCTGTTCTTCTACTTGCTATTTTTATAAAAATTGTAGGCAGTGTGTCTATACATATTCATTAAGAAGCTACAATTCCATTCCGAACATGGCCACCTCACCCACATATACATAAGAACAGACCACTTACACCATATGAAAACACACATGTGGGGACGGAGAGGACAAGGACACACGTGGAACCACGCGAGCACGTCACGGTGCCTCAGCCTCTGTGCTGAATAAAGCTTCTCTTTTTCCCTCTCCCGTCTCTCTGACGCGGCCCGATCCCATTATTATTTTGGGGAAGACAGCTAGTTCCCTCAGGAGTGCCCTGTTTGAGTCCGTTGGATGTTTCATGCTCTGGGAGCCTGGCCAAAGAGAACAACACGCACACACACACTCACTCACACAAATACCTCTACACACACACAAATAAAAAAGCCCAGTGGCATCTATAACTGGCAAACACAGCATGAATGCAGCTGAACAGTTACAGTCATGGACTATTGCTACAAACACTACAAACACAGGTTTTCATCAGTGAGGCGGAATATTGTGAACTTTATTAAAGGCTTGCGAGAGACTATTAACTCGCTTTTTGAATATATCTTGTCAGTTTACTCATTTTTGAGGACCAGAATGAGTCATTTAAATGAGGGTTTTAGCCCCTTTTTGGGAGTACATTGTACATTCTCTGTCATTTTTGTTTGTGTGTTTTTTGCTCTTTTTTTTGTTTTGTTTTTTATGTACAGCACTTTGGCCAACTAAGGTTGTTTTAAATGTGCTTTAAAAATGAATTGAATTGTGTTATTGAAGTGTGTTAACTTTTTCTCATGTTTCCCATAAAGTTCCTTATGAGAAATAAAAATAGAAACTGATTAGAACATTGTTGACATACAGTAAGATTGTGGCGCTTTAAAGGTAATGTGTAGTTAAAAACTAATAGCTAGATTGTTTGGTATTAAAAAAAGATAAGAACTGTTTGAGTTCAGGACTCCATTGATATTCATTGTAAGGATAAATATATATATATATATTTTTTTTTATTATTTTTTTTTTTTATATAGAGTTGATTGGTTGAAATGGCTCGAAAATTCTAAATATCAGGGCCAAAATTCCCTGAGTTTTTGTCTCATAGCCTATTTATATCAAATGATATAGTTAAGCAATATTACACGAGTGCTTTTTTTATCCCGAATATCACGAGGGCAAATGTGATAGTGATTTTATGCAACAGTTCAATAAATAAGAAGTTAATATATTTTAGACACAATATTGTCTGTTCTTGTTACCTATAAAGCCATAGCAGAACGAGTCATGAGTCTGCACTTCACACGGCGGGGTTTTGAGCGAATCGGGAGAACAAATGATTCAATGACCCGTTCATAAAGAGAGCCATTTACTTGATTCCTGAATGAATCTGCCGTTTGAACGAATCTAATAAAATGAATGACTCCGCCACCGCCACCTACGGACAGTTTTAGTTTCTTATTTAGAGTATAATTTCATTAAAAATATTCCCATAATTCCATATTAATAAAAAAAAAACGTATTATAGTTATAGTTCACCCAAAAAAATCTGTCATCATTTACTCACCCCCAGTGGAAGTCTAAACGTTTGTGTGTAATAAATTCTATGTTGAAAGATACTTTTTGTAGTCTATTTGTTGCTTTTCTCATTTAACTTTTAGGATTTTTTCATTCACTTTTTGAAGTGTGAAAATTTTGGTTGACTTTTAATGGAGGGACAGAAATCTCTCAGGTTTCATTAAAAATATCTTCATTTGGGTTTCAAAAGTTTTATGGGTTTGGAACATAAGTAAGTGAAGAGAGAATTGTTTTTTTTGTTTTTTTGGTGAACTATCCCTTCAAGAAAACCTTTAGCGATTTCCTTTCAGCAAATGTACCAAAGATGAATCATACCACTGAAGAATGCCTCAATGAATGTTAGAATTAGGGCTGTCAAATCGATTCATTTGCTATTAATCACATCTAACATAAAGGTTTGTTTTATATAATATGTACACACATATATATATAATATGTATATAAATATAAACACAAACTTTTATTTTAGATGCGATTAATCGTGATTAATCGATTTGATAGCACTATTTAGAATAGAATAGAATAGAAAACAAAAGAGGGGTGTGTGATTATTTGGATGGGGGGGGGTGGGCATCTGCACTTGTGCAAGAGTCAGTGTTGACCTGAAGTCGGCCCTCCTCAGCATGGTCTGTGCTGTTGTTGGGTCTCTCTCATTAACTGTTGGCTGGGCCTATGGTTTCCTCAGTCGCCGCACTCGGTTAAATAGCTTGAAAATGAGACCAGGTTAAGAGCTGTTTCCTGCAAGCCTCAGCTGCAAGCACATCTGTGGGAGAAGGCTCCAAACTGCCCCCCACGTGTTTGTTCATGGACTGGACTGATTGCCTTTCCTTCCTCTTCACCCTCTCTCTTTTTTTCTCTTTTTCTCTCTCTCCCACCAAAAAACTTGCTGTCCTTTTGCTTACTTTTCCTTTGGCTCCAGAAAGACAAGCCAGAAGCAAGGGGGTTGAGTAGGTCAGTTGAAAAGGAGGACACGGGGACAACAAATTCATCCATCTAAATGCATTCTGTACAGTATGGCTCTGTGCATTTGCATGTGATTGGAAGCCCCTACTCGACCAGTGGTTGGAGCCTGTTGTCTGGGTCAAACCGAGACACCCCGTGGGGGGGCTTATGTGCCATAGAGGTCTCCTTCTTGTAGGAAACAACCCCAGACGTACTGCAGTTCAGGCACTAAGCATGTGCATCTGATATCGCTTACCTTAGAGCTCAGTGATGCCTAGGTGAAATTCCCTCTGACACTTAGTATATGGAACAGCAGCTTATCCGAGCGCTTGGGTGTGTTTGTGTTTGGCCGCGTGCATGTTTTGGCATTCGTGTGCATTTCTCATGTTAAACTACAGTAAATGCAGGGAAATACGATGCCCTGGAATCGGAAACATAAATGATCAAACCAGCCTGTAGCCGCAGAAATGTCTCCATTTAAGTAAAGAGTGACTGTGCTTTCACATAACGTTAGCAAGGAAGTACTCGGGGAAAAAGATGAAGTATTAAAACTTTATTTCCTTTATTTGTGTAATGGAAAATGATAAAAACGTACAGCTCAGCAACATTGCCTTGGCTAGGATAGGTCAGTGTTTTTTTATCAATAACAATCAAATAATATTTATAATATAACAATGTGTTCTGAGGAAAGCGAAATAAGAGATAAAGGGTGAAAATAAATTATCATAATAACAATAACGATAATAACAATTAACCTTTATAAACATTTCTTTGCTTGTATGTCGTATCCATAGAGTCCATTCAGAGGGAATCATGCCCAAGGGGGGTGTATTCCAGCATGTTAGGAAGGGATACATTTAGTGGTCTTCTCTTTCTGTCTCTCTCTCTTTGACTCATCATGTTCACAGAGAGTCAGAGCGAGTTCTTTACTAGAGAGTTTCTGAGGTGGCTGTTCTCAAAGAAACTGCCACACAGTGATTCTGCAAAGACATATCCTCTCTTTCAGGACAGTACCAAAGTGACTCAGTAAAACGTAACGAAAGGCTAAAAGCAAAGACAGCTCTCTCTCCCTCTGCTCTGTCTGTGAGGGTCCTCGGCGTCTAGAAGGGAGAGGTGCTTTTTAAACCGTCCTCTATACAAGTTGACGTGGTTGTTGATGAGATGGCACCTTCCTCTGCAGTGTCCGACCAGGAACTAAACCGACACGAACCCCTTCGCGTCCCTCGCCTGTGGAAGATTTCTTGACGGGAGGGGAGATTTCTTGAGATTTCTTGAGTGCATTGACATTTTCGGTATAAAGGGGCTAACGCGAAGCCCCTGTCAAGGGGGTGCGATCGAGTGTGGGTCTTCAGTGAGGTTCGGCCCAGGCGGGAGAGCGGCCGGAATGGTGAGGGTGGCTGAATGTGGGGTGAATGGGAGTCGGCGTGGGCAGCATGTGTCCAGAATGGCTAAACGGTGGCAGGTGGCCCATGTGTGGCATGTGGCTTGCCAGAGCACTGGCGCTGCCAAATGGAGAGGTCTTGTCCTGCATGCACTTGGAGAGCTCCTCGAAACCCTCGCCAGATCGTTTACTCCTCTTGGACTTGCTGGACATTTTGCGGTTGCGTGTTTGGATGCCCTCTTTCTTCATGGTCAGTGGCCTATTGACCTGTAAGAAATGAGATAGGGTAGGTTAATGATGTGCACAAAGGAAGTAAAAACAAAAGGATATGAGGTCTCAAAGTACATGTTTTGCATACAAAAGTTACAAGTTAGTTAACTGGACGCTTGAGGAAACCATAGCAGCAGTAGATCGCTCGAGGATCATTAGAATCTTTATATGACGGTACAATCGACATTTTTTTTTTTTTTTTACCATTTTATAATTTTGTCTGCCAGTTTATTTTATTATAAATTTGTACAAATGTATATAAAATAAGTGTTTTTTTTTTAAATATATATAACCTGTTTTTAATGTCCCCAGAAATGTCCTTGTTATGTCATTGTAGCCTATAATTTACACTATATAAACATGTATTTATTTTTATTAAATGTAATATTTTACACAAATTATACATCAAATGGTATGATGTAGTCAATATTATGCTTTTAGGGTTGCATTTCAAACGAAAACTATTCGAAAAAAGCAATTCAGCAGCTCAGCTGTCACGCAATTTCGTTTTTTCTCTTCCCTCCTTTGTTTCGCTTGTTTCATTAAGGTGAAATGTATTTATTCGTCTGCTAAATAGATCGCAGCCAAGCTTAACATTAAAAAGGCTAGTTTCAGACAACTCCGAATTGATAGCCTATAACTGACGCCGTATCTTGAATGGCAGACCCGCCCTGTCGTCCCTCCTGGGAATAACGCCCTCCTTTGAAACAAAGCTGGATTAATCTAAAAAGAAAACGGTCAACGGGCTCTGTCTGACAGGGAAAGCCGGCTTTGCGTCCCCGGTCTCACTCTCACCCTCTCTTCAATCGATACAAGCTGTCCGCCCACTTGAGCACTTCGCTGTCACTTTCAATGTTTGCGACTCTTAATACTCACGTTGTGGAGTTTGTAGTAGAGCCCGCAGGCGTTGCACACCGGGTCACCGTTCCCGTTGCGCCGCCACAGAGTGGTCGTGGTTGTCTGGCAGTTCGCGCAGCAGGTGCCAGCTCGCCTCGCAGCAGACTGTAGGCAAGAAAAACAGAATATTCAACACTGGGTACTAAATTAAAACATCCATTATCCATAACGACATACATCTAAAAAAAATCAGTTTATTCCCAATGAATGAAGTAAAAGTTGCTCGCCAACCGTAAAAAGATTAAAATAGGCTAGTGCATTATAATACTTGGTGGAAACTTTATTATTATTATTAATAATGATCTTTTTGTTGTTGTTCTTTATCATAGTGCTATTGCCGCCGATTGTTTTTTTCTTTCACAGTAACATCATGGCTTAGCCTATTGTCTTATTTTTATTGAGTTTTTTTTTTTTTATTATTGCACTGAAATGCATGGACTGCATTTCTAAATTTCTGCATTTCTATCCTACGCAGTGCGCACTGATATCAAACAGGGATTACATAGGCTTTGGGTTGGAGTAAATGCATTCATGATAAGAATCTGATGGGGTGACGAATATTATGACTCACCCATCCTATGTGTACTCTGCACCAGACAGCCTTTCAAAACTATCCCGCAACGATGCAGCCTGAACATATGAAATCTCTTACAAGGAGTCGCCTCCGTGTTTGGCCTAATTAAATATAGCCTCTTCTGTGCATTTAAACAGGCTAAATTCAATTTTCCAATTTGTGCCCTGATTAGAAAAAAACTTGTGCTTTTTTTCCCTGACCTGTATCTAATAAATTCTCCCATATTTCAGTACAGAACATTAATTTATATCGTTTCGATACACTGCTCGCCTTGATGCCGCGAATCAAACGCTTTAGTGGGCGGAGCGACTGCAAACCCGGGTCATCAATCCTCTGTTCGCTTTTTGTCCATTACGGATCAATTTTTCACACATAATGAGAAACATCTATAGGCATACAACGCAATTCCCCCGCAGTCCAACACATATAGCATTTGTGTTCTTTGACGATTTACATAATACGTTTTTTGTCAAAGGAAGCTCCGAATAAATAAATAAAAAATCCGCCACTCTGAATAAAATGAAACAAAACGCAGACGACAACAAAAACACGCACATTCCGATACTCAGAGCCAGTCGAGCATGACAAACAAGAGAGCAAAGAGTATAAATCCATTTATTTTCCAATCCCTGCCCCAGCCCCTTCACACATAGTGCTCTGATAATCGCTTTACAGTAGATGTCATTCGGGCCTGCCGGGGCCAGAGAAAATTCAGCCGGGTTTGTTGAAGACGGAAACACCCGGGAGCCTGGCTTCCTTATCGGGCCCGGGCAGATATCCGGATAGGAAACAACTGGATGGCCTTTGAACAGCGCTCTGAAAACACTTCAGCCCAAAATGCAAAAGCATGGGCCAGCACACTGACTCCATGGAAAACCCTGTGGCCTTTTTTTTTCACCATGAGAACATATAGGCCTAGAGAAACCCAAGAAAAAACTCAAATGTAGGAACAGCTATGTTGCACCTACTACTGCTAAAAATAATAATGCTCATCATAATTGGGAATTGCATTTGCAATCTGTATTTCAATCTCTCTTTGAAAATGCCACTCTATTTGGTATTCGCTGCAAGGCTTTGAGTATGTAAGTGTCTCTTTTACAACACTGGAAATAAAATTCCCTCTGAGACGCTTATATTTACACTCTGATGGTCACTTAGCCAAGTGAAAATTAAATTATGACACATGGCCGATAGAAAAAGACGGTCTCAGTCAATTAAACCGCTTGTTGTGTCTCCAAAAGAATCTCTATGATAATATTACATAAGGTTTTGAAAGACTGTAAAAATGACTCAATAACAGTGTAAAGAGACAGAGGTAGAGATATAGAGTTTCATCCGCTAGACGATAAAATAAGATTATGTGAATAGAAAATCTATCTAGTTTGGGAAAATAATATCCTGCCTGTTTTCTTGAAAAGTCATCTGTTTTCATAGAATCTTGATGTTGACTTGGTGTTGAAAAACTGTCACCCCTGCCCAGCGAGATATGATTTATATTTAAATAAAAGCATAGAGAAGCCTTCTTTTACGAGCTGCCCTGAACCACGGAAAAATAACAGATTAATGACCAAAGCATAATCAAGTTTGACTTTTCACACATCTTACTTAATGATCTCTGAATAGGAAAACCTTCAATTGATCATCTCAATGCAAAAAGTCATTAAGATAAAAGAAAATAAAAAATCTGCTTTTAAACATCTCGTCTCATCGAGATTAAACGAGATAATTCTGCTGGCAGCGATTTTAAAATGGAACCAGAATCATAAGCCAGCCACACGAAAACAAAACCAATGGCATGTGGCTTTCTAAACACTCCCAGAAAAAGTACAACTAGATCAAACTGCTAGATCTAAACAGATGCGCTCAGGCAATAGTGCGACAACAGGTTTCTCTCAGTGTGGAGTGGTGATAATTGCACCGGCATGGGCATTGGTATCAGTGACAGTATCAGAACTAGAAGCAATAATGATAGCGGGAACAATGGCAATAGTAGCAGTATTGTAACAGGCAGAGTAGGGGATCACCAGGGGGTGAGGGCGACAAACAATTCCAGGAAGATTATAGGGAAAATATAACTTTCCTGGAATTGTGCTCAGGCTTTCTGCTCTGTGCTCCTATTTAGCCCTCTTTCTCACGTGTGTAAGGAACTGAAAGAGTTCTGGAGGGCTCATCTACTCACCAGTCTGCGCTTTGGCTTGATAAGGGGTCGATTCTGGCCGTTCATCTTGTGGTACAGGCCGCACGCGTTGCAGAGGTAGTGGCCCGTTCCGTCCCGCCGCCACAGCGGGGTGGAGGTGGCTCCGCAGTTCACACATTCACGCCCCTCTGTGCAGAATTCAAGTGGAGGGAAAGCAAAGGGAAATTTATATAATTAAGAAGTTCACACTCCATCTACAATACAGGAACACAGGGTCACGGAAAGGCACGGTCTGGGCAAACAACTCCCAAGTTAATTAGCCAACATCTATGACATTTACATTGGAATCTCTCATCTGAGCTGGATGCATTACATAACTGATATCGGAATTTGTGAATGTGCATGTGTTGTGGATGAAAGAACTTTTTTTTTTACTCTACATGACTAGGTTGAAAATGAATAACACATCCAGGTTCTGCTCTTAAATTACCAACAGACCAACCTCTTCATTTATCTGCTACAGAAAGAACCCTAAATATCAGTCTAAGACACTAATTAAGTTGTGAGTTAATTCCATGTTATACATTCCCACTCTTGTTTATTAGCCATCTGTCCAGGCTTGTCCTATATTCTCAGGTGTCATATCACAGTAAAGCACCCTAACCTGCTGGAAAGGGCCCTGCACTTTAATTCATATGCTCGTCCTCCTCGCTCCCCTGAGCACTTCTCTATTATTCACATTATAATGTGAGATAGTCGCTGTCCCACCCTGACCAGAGAAAAGAATCTGCCCGGACAATGGGCGCTCTTTTGAAGTGTATGTGATGTTGTAATTCAGTCATTTTCAGTCCTTTTTCTGTTCAGTCTATGGTTAGAAGTTTCACTTGCATTTTGAATGTACTAAAACTTGGTGCTGGGAGTGTTAGGTGAAAACAGCTCTGTGATTGGGCTGAGTAAACAGAGGTTTACCTACATTAGAGGTGCATATTAATGAGTTCTAACACACTTTTTTTTTCTTTAAGGGTTTCACTTATGCATATTTGCCTTTCACAGTCTCCTTTCATATTTTCTGAATTTTAAAACATATTAATGTTTTTTTTGCCCAATCATGTTTGGATTAATTTAACTGTTAAAATAATAATAATATCCCATTCAAAATGGTTCCATTCACCAATGCACACTCAACCCATAAACTTTTCCATCCATGACATTTTGTTCTCTGTTTCTGAATAGGCTAATATTATATTCAATATGCATCATTTATTGTATTTCCATATTGTTATTCCTTTTTTAATGTAACAATCATTATTTATTGCATGTACTATGCATGTGTAATATAATGTAACTGTAAGGTATTACGAATAGTTAAAATTAAAGTTATTTGATAGCAGTGCATCATGCGAGGTCGTGCATAAATGAGCACACAAACAGCAGGGTCCTGTCGCCTGTGAAGGCCTGTCCCGCCGGGGTTTTGTTAGTATTGGGGTCGTGGGAGGGCGGAGGGGGGAGTATGTCGTGATTTGTTCAGCTAAAGGTATACAGGATATGACTGGAGCCAGCGCGTCGTGACTCCTCAACGTTTTAAGCGCAATAAAGGCTACATTTAAAGGAAAACACAGCGTGAGGCAACACGCAAATGAAATCATTCATCTTAAGACCTAATAAGCAAACAAATAAAATAATAATAATCGAATCTCATGGATATAGGCCTAGACATTTGGGTCATTTAGGCTAATTAATGCCAAAAGTTCTGCAACCTCGCCAAAAGCTCCATTTTCATATTTTATTGTATTTATCACTTTTTATCAAGCCGTTTTCATGACCTCTCCACTAATATATTGCATAGGATAGACTGGTATGTATTGGCTGGATCCCTTAATTTGTTAATTTAACTTTATAATTTCTCACATTTTATCTCAATTTTCTTCATCATAAAGTAAATGCAGTGTGTTCGAAAAATGCAACATATAGGTTGTAACTTGTTCACATCTTTAAATGTATTTAAAAAAAATGTTAAAATGCTACTTAGATGTTATAGGGTTTTTTTTTTCCCACTGAACAGCTGGCTTTGGTTAGTAGTTTATGTGTGATAGCCACTTTTCACTTCTTTTTAAGAGAATGCCACCTTCGAGTAGTGATGTATTTTAATGTAGCATTTTTAAGAGCTGCTGAAACTTGTCATAATTTAAAAACTGTGGTGTAGAGTTGCCTCGAGGGAGATTCCTAAAATGGCGGCTGAACTCATCTAATTAGTAAAAGTAAAATCTGTCGTGTCCAAGAAATAAAAAAAGCTAGCATGTTGGAAATTTGAAATGTTTAGGCCAATACACCATTGGGTGTATAATAATTTAATTATTTTAAAATGGGCTATCACAAAAATCCTACACATGGGCCTATACTAATAATTACAAATGTAACATTTTTGATAATTAATGTAAACAAATGCTCTCTAACCCAATGTGTCCCTAAACGTAGGCTTCTTCACTTCATAATCGAGTCAGAGCTAATGAAACTCACCTGAGCACGATCGCGTCTTGCTTTTACATTTAGGTGTGAAGCTCGAAGCGGATCCACTGAGGAGGGTACCGGGATGAAACAGACCGCCGCCGTACTCGTGTGGCGTGGGCAGAGAGTACGTTGGGTAGGTCGGGATAGGATGATGCGTGGACGTTGTCTGGGCGCTCATAGCCAGGCTTCCCCGAAGAGGACTACATCCCTCCATTTTCATCCCATCAGCGATTACTTGGTACTTGATGGACTCCTTTTCGTCCATTCTTGCAGTGGTGGAGGTCGGAGAAGAAGGACCGGGGTCCGGTGAGACGTCTTTCGGTGGGGTTGGGGGGAAATTGTAAAGGGGATGCGGACTGGAGTGGGTTGCGGATGTGAGGGAGGAGACAGGAGCGGTGCTGGAGCTGCTGCTGCAGGAATAGCCGGCGCTGGCGGGGTGCAGGCCGGGCTTGCTGAAGTGACTGACCGCCCAGGCGTTGTGGTGGGCGGCGGAGAGCGCTGCCTTCCCGCTGTCCAGCCAGGGAATACCGGGACTGTGTATGAGGTGTGGCCGGCAGACCTGGCTTCCCGTGAGACGAGCTGAGAAATATAAGACAGAAACGAACATGAAAGCTCAATTCGAAATGAAAATTACGAGTAAAATTGTCTAGCCTATATCTCTACACTGCCGAAACCCCCGTTTGTTTCCAACAACAAAATGTCTAATGTTCAACCTCACCTGTTGACTCCGTACTCGAACAATACAAACTTGACATTGAGATCAAATAGAATTATATTAAATACAAAATCCCTTCAGTCCAGCGTTTGCTCGCTAACACCTTCAAATGTTTTTCTTCGTCTCGACATGATTTTCTAAATAAAAACGCAGTTACTCCTAAGAAACATGCGTAAAATCTCCTAACAAAAGCGACACGCAACTTTTTAACGAAGCATTCTCACTACAGCCAGTTCTTCGCACAAATTAGACACTTGAACTAAGAAGTTCATCAGGAATTTTTCGTTTTGATTTGGCATCCGGGAAGTGCCTTGATCCCCCTCTCTCTCCCTGACACGAACTTCCCTTTCCTCATCAAGTCATTCGCTGGACATTTTCTTTTTCTTCTTATCTTTACTTTTCAACACGCACCTCTTGGAGATGACAGTTCGCACCGCAGAGAAGAAATCCGATATCTTATATTTGAAACACATTTTTGTCATCATTTTGCTCGGCTAATCGGTAGGTGCCAGGCACATACGCATTATGTTTGATTATGCATTATGCAAAACAACAGGAAAACATAAATACATAAAAAACATTAAGCATAGGCTACATTAGCATATATTTTTGGTTAACTATCGAGACTTCTCAGCCATGGGGCAGTCTTTAGGCCGCACTAGGATTCACCTCAAAGTGAGAGTAAAAACCTTTCGATTTTACACTACACGCACAACAAAGTTGTACTAAAGCTACACTAGTAGCACAACTGGCACAAAATGGGCATAAATGTTGTCGACAAGGTCAAGCTTTAAGCACAAGAGTATATAAACGACCAAAAACACATAAGCAAATGATCGCCATAAATATGAGCAACATTTTACATTCGTTGCACATTTAAGTATAAATAATAAGAGTATTATTTCAAGCAGCTTTATAAATTAATTCACATTCTGTATGATAGTAACCTATTAAATCAACAAACAGTATTATGTAATTTATATGACACATTTTCGTTCGTGATTAATGTAAAGTGTGACTGAAATATGTCTAGAAAATTACATAATGAAATATGCACGATATGCTGTTACACATTTTGTCTTTAAAATATTATAAGTAGCCTGCTTCATGCGAGAGAAATATGACAAAGAATCCTACCGTGCGCTTGTCCGTATGATACTCTAGCCCGAGAATTGGAGTAGTAGGGGTTCCCCTGCGAGTCCAAGTGATTCAAGAACACATCCACCTCGTCCGGGGGTAGAAGAGGGGCCATGGGCTCCATGTAATTGTGTGTAAGCCCGTGATGATGTGACTCTGGGTGCTGGCCGTTGAGTACCGCATGATGATGGGCCATCCATCGAGACTGATCGGCCGCAACCTCCATGTCTAAAGTGTCCGCGCTTAGACGTTTAAAAAAAAAAAAAGTTTTCTAGATGCCTACCGAAAACCTTTCGGACACTAAGAGACCCAGGAGCAACAATATGGTCCTTTAGATTATTAAAATACTTGTCGTTGTGCTTCAGTTGGAGATGCTTCACTTTCTACGCATGCCCTTATTTTTGGAGGAGAGGTCCTGCTTCTTTGCTTTCAACAATGCTCAGGGACACCTGTGAGAGAACAAACAGATGCATCTCAATTTAAACGTTAAATACATTGCAAGACATCTAAATTAGTACACGCTATGTGTTGCAACTTGTAAAATAACTCAAATGTACGCACTTTAAAATAATTATCGAGTACTTACGACGCGAAGTGGCATTTCAGCACAACAGTCCTCTTATTTTTTTTTCCCCCGTATTAGTCCTGTACAAAGAATGTTAATCCTCAAGGTTTCTGTTGACATTCGTAATTCGCCACTGGTTTAAATTGTCCACAGCCCAATTGTTAAACTCTCCCTAAAACTCTGCGTCTGTCTGAAGCGGGGAGAAGTCTCATTAATGAATTGTGCCTGTGTACTGTCGGCACTGGCGCCAGTAGATTCCATATCTTACGAACATGGGCGGGGTCACGGGCTGGCAGGGATCGCTCTGTTAACCAATAGCAGATCGCGTTGTCTGCCATTGGCTCTAACATCATGCTTTCCATACTGCCACGGCGACTATCGGCCTAGTGCTCCACATTCACAGAGCTGAGAGACTCCTCATTCAGCGGAGCGATTTATTGAGATCTTTTTACCTTTCTTACAGCTTGATGATGTAATAATGTTGCCCTTTTACGCAAAGACTAACAGAAGGACCTGGAAGTAAGAATGTAAAGCTGAAGTCTGTATGTGTGCTCAAGGCAAACAGACTTGCATTTTTAATCGAATAATAATATTAAGACATTGGTTAGGCTGCTTTTAAGCGTAAATGAATGAATAGTGCCAACCAGCAATTACTTAAATTGTCTCTATTGGTTTATTGCAGTTCTCTTAAACTGTTGTTGTGATTAGGACCTGTTGCCTGACCATTAACATTTTAACATTGCTTAAAACAACAGAACCTGTAACAGTGAAGTGTCACATGCGATATGCCTAATGCAAACAAACACAATTCCTAGCACCTCGGGCATTAATTGGGGAGGAGTATTTTATGGTCTCTAAATTGCGGGCTATTGTTCTTGCGCGTCTAATTGTTTTAAATTAGTTGTCACCACATTCTTCTTGTGAAAACAGTCTTTGTATGCTGTTTCGAGCGATCAAACGTCACTTTGCATATTAATAGCGGGCCCGTCTCTCGCTGGTGCCGACAGGTCGCATGGGCAGGTCCAAATAGAGCCAATTGGTGGCCATTAGGGCAGCTTCGTTGATTCTTACTTACAATTATCTCGTGGCAAAGCAAGCAGCAGACTCGCCCACCGCAGGCAGAAAGACAGAACGTCGCCAATTAGTTTGATAAGCGTTTAGATAAACTGTGGACACAGGTTCGTCAACTTAAGACCTCATTTGCACATAGAGTTTAATACATTGTTGCGGCTCTCACCCCTCAACATAAAATGTGCTTGTCCATCCAGTCAAAAAAAAAAAGGTTATCTTTCCTATTCCATGTTTTAAATTTGTTTAAACAAATTTGCGTAGCCTACTAATTTCATGCAGTAGAAGCTCCAATTCAAATAATCGAATATAAATAAACACATAAAATATGAGATATGCCTACATAGTGGATATAGCAGCGTGAATAATTGCTTCTAGCCCTGAGCCCGCTAACTGCTTGTAGCAACGCTTTGTGTATATTAATTATTTAACTTGTCTGGTTGGATCAATCAAAGATAACACAAGATAGACTTGACTAGGGTGCTCCGGCTCGTTTTTCATCTCGGTCAAGACTCGGTTGTTGTCATTTTTGTGAAGGCTCAGGTCTACAACAAGAGAAATTGAGTTTTAACTGATTTTGTACATTTCAGCCTAGACATAATGGTGGGATGTCTCTCGGGCAATAGGCCTATATATTTGTATTAGTATTTAAAGTAAGAGTTTCAGTCTGCGTGCTCTCCTGAAGATTGAAAGGCAATAATTGGAGCGCGAGCGCAGAGCCCCTATCGGCCGCCACTCTGACGCCATGACTTGATGTCACAGTATCTCAGTAAAGAAGAAAAAGATCTAGACTCGCTGCAAAGACTTTTCCACAGCTATACAACTACAGTATTACTAGTTCTAGGCATTGTGTGTTTTCATATGTTTCCATCTAAGCATATAACCAAATGTTATATTCTTTTATTTATTTATATATTTATATTTTGTTGAGTCTTGGTCCGGCTGAAGAGCAAATAATCAATTTGGACACAAATGCTGCATTGAGCACTTTACCCACAGAACTTCTGTCAACGTTGGATCTATAAAGATGCTCAAACAGGCTATTTGGCCTTATTGTGTGACAATATCAGATGCTTAAATCCCTTTTTAACAGACTGGATTCCTGCCAGGGGCCCTGCACGGCACAAAGAGCCCTAGCAGCCTGAAGCCAACAAATTAGAATGTACAGGAAAATATGACGCTTGGTTTTGCTGTGTAATGATGCATTTTATATACAGTCTTACATCAAAAATGTGCAATAACAGATTATGCAGACATAAATGGGAGCTAATATAAACTTTTTATAAAAATATACGCGTATACAGTGGTCTTTCACATTGTCACAACTGCAGACTGTGTGCTAATGAAACCCAAATGGCGTCTTTAAACAGGCGAGTTGAGGCTGCTTTATCACACATTTTCACAATAATTTGATGTAAAAACGCAGTGGCATATTATAAAAGCCATACTTTAATATTCCAGCTCTGGCCCACCTCATCCCTTATGGAAAATAAAATATTTTATATCTGAAATACAAATAGTAAAATATTTCATAACATTTATTCTATTGCAATCTCGATGTAAATTCTTTTCTGCCGCTATGTGCAGCATTAAACCAAAATCTTTTAGGTTACATGCCACTTTAGATGCAGCTTCAGTGCCGCATGTGTACTAGTGTAAATATGGCATCATTTATTATAGTGTATGTGTGTCCTGGTAACCACTATGTTATGACAACAAAATGTCCCCACAAAGATGGCAATATCCGAAATCCTTGTCCTTGTGGGGACATTTTTGGTCCCCATGAGAAAAACGGCTTATAAATCATAAATGATGTAAAAATGCAGAACGTTTTCTGTGATGGGTGGGTTTAGGGGATAGAATATACAGTTTGTACAGTAAAATCATTATGTCTATGGAAAGTCCCCATAAAACATGGAAACACAACATTTGTTGTTTGTGTGTGTGTGTGCGTGCGTGCGTGAGTGCGTGTCTGCCTGCGTGCGCGCGCGTGTGTGTGTGTGTGTGTGTGTTTTCAGGCTAGCTCTAGCCATGCCCATCACAACCAGTGTTTGCGCTAATCACGGCTCTTCAGCTCACCTAGGGCTAAATATTCTTTAGAGAATACCTGAACTAAATACCTGTGGTAATCCAGGTGCTCTCGATGTTAGAACAAAAGGGACTGTCCTTTTAGGGACTTAACATTTAAGGTCGGGGGTGTTACTAAAGAGATTGACCCGACTGAGGACTCTAACTCAATGGGCACTATTATTTAAATGTGTGTGCAGATTCAGACTTTATTTCTTATATAACATAAGTTGTGTCGTCTAACACGTGTGACTGTGACGACGGCAATGACATCACGTTTGTGATGTCACATTACTTTGCTTTAAATTAATTGCATCAAAAATAATGGAAACAAGCTCCGCGAAAATAAAGGCAATCATTCCCTTAATTAACAGGTGCCGTGAAATGGCTTTGCCCGTTCGTTCCCTCACCGCGCATTTATCATTCTCCGTGGGGTTAAAGGAGGGCAGGAGGGGGCAGAGAGCGGCGCAGAAGGGTTTGTGAAGATAAGCAGGCACTGGGATATAGGGGGAATGACACAGACCAGCTGAAGCGGTATTGTCCTTTACTCACGGGTAATTAGATTGTGACAGGGCACTCGGGGGCAGACACAAGCACAGGCAAAGTCACAAGCCTCCTGTCCTCTGCTGAAGCATGAACAACAGGGATTGGAAGCAAAGCGTTTCACCCTCTTTTTATTTCAACCAACAATCCACATTATTTTGAGGCTCATACTTGTGCATGCGTTCGCCGTATGAAACGACCCTTAAAGTTGCGTTTATTCTAACGTGCTGGTGGATGTCTTGTGCGACATATTGGGTAAAGTTCTTCTTCTGAGTGATGGCATTTGTTTAGTCGGAAAATGATCCTGTGGCAGTCATAAATCTGAATGGTGATGACAGCTCGCCCGCCCTTCTTTTGTGGTTGACAGTCAATGATTTAAATAAACAGCACAGGTGGGCAAATGCAGGCGTCCTTAGGGCATTCCAGGGAAAGCTAATTCCTCAACTCACCCACATTCGCTTTCACATCTACAATCATTCAAATGCCCATTTGAAATGTTGGCGGAAAATTACTTCATACGATTTTCGTAACGTGTGCTGTGTTCTTCTGGCTCTTGTTAGATTTATTAAATAACAAAATCCTATCAACACACGCATACATTTCCACATGCATCTCTTAAAATTCATTGGTTTCATTGATAAATATGTTTTGTAGCCTATTGTGTATGTAAATGTAATGCATTTTAGTCTGTTTAATTTGTATTTTATCTTAACATGTTTACAAAGAGAAGGGCATGGTTAATTATGGTTAAAATAAGTAATAATATTTTAAATATTATATTAACATTATTAGCACTAAATATCTTTGAGCTATACGAAAAACGTGAAACACTCTGTCGTTACTGGGTTTAGTAACACAATATGCCCTTATAACAATATGTATTTATTTGTATTATTCAGCCATACAAAGTGCATAATTCAATTTTTTTAATTATTTAATTAAAATAAACTTGATGTGTAGAATTAAATACATCATAATTAGCATATTTTGGAATACCATTCCTCTTTGTAAATACCTCACTAAAACGCGTGAATAATCTCCTCGTGTCGAATGATGTAGTCTACGCAAAACGCATCTTACCAGTGTTTACGATTAGGCTCTCTTCTCTTGACACTTCGCAGAGAAATGTGTCCTGGGGGCCAATTCCGTGTGCCACCGTCTTTGAGGGAAGAGTATCGGTGATTCGTTGTGCTTTGCGAAGCGCTGAAGCTCCGGGCGCAGTCTTCTGTAGCTGGCGATGCCAACCTTCCCTGACAGTCAAGCGTCGTTCCAGAATTCGTTCGCTGAGGTTCTTTCGGCGTGGTGTAGTGTCTGACACCTCGTACTCTATCTTGTCTTACTCTCGCGCGCGCGCGCTCTCTCTCTCTCTCTCTTCTCTCTGGAAACAGCGAAACTTGAGGCACAAAGTAGGGCTGCTGCAACGTCGCCGTGCGTCAGCCAATCTGGTCTTCCGGGTCGTGCTTTGATGGTTAAAAGCTGTGCTGAAGCTGTTATGTGTGGTGTTCTCACTCGTATAATTATGAAACGAGACCCAGTCGCTAAAGGCATGCGCCTAGCTCTTAAATTAGGAACTTTACATTAGCGAACAATGCGATGTACAAATCCATTGAGAGGATTTGCACCTAAGACTGTCACTCTTATGGTTTGGCATATGCTACTAGATTTATTTTAGGATTGCAAGATATAATAGGCTAACCCCACCATAGTTAGACCGATACCGGAGCGTGATTTGCACATTTGATCAATCACTGCGATGCTGCAGATGTGTTTGCGTGAGTGTTGTGAATATGTAAATCTTTACTTTTAATATGAGGCGCCTTTAGGCTTCCCATCTTAATGAATTCTATTCCTTCTTGATCTTGTCTATAATATGTTGCGACGTTGCGGTCGACCTTGCCTTCCCCCAACCCAGCCAGTTTTAACTCTCTCACACATAACACCAACTTTTAAAACATGCAAAGCCTCGGTAAATCTCTGGCACAAGACCCTGTGCTCGCGTGCAGCGGCTCATGGCAGGGCAGGTGCAGCTCCAGCCTCTCGCGCCCGGCTTCCCCCAAGAGTGCACGAGCACAATGAGAGCGCGAGAGGAGTGAACTCTGACAGAATTAATTGCATTATATAGAATGATCAAAATAACAATGTCCAATGCCAGCTATTGTTTTGTTTTCATTCAAATGACCACGAACGGTGAAGGATTCAAGTCAGTCAAACCAGAGTTGGTTGCTGAAAAAGCGGGCCTATAGGATTAGCCTATGATAAAAATCACAATTCTACGAAATCCTTGGTTTCCCCATTGTCTTACACTTATCAATAAGGATAGAATAACAGATTAAAAGACAGACAAGTATTTGGCTACTCAGAGTTTCCGACAAGTGCAACATTCAAGAATAATCGTTTTGTATTGTGTTTATCAGTTCCTTTTTGAGTGCTTCAGTTATCAGTTTTATCAATGTGTGAGGATAATGTCATGAGTTGGCATGTCTTTTCGTAGCCAACTTAATCATATCTTATTACAAGTATCCTGGCAAGCGAATATCCCTCATATACAGACAACAGATTTAGTTCACGTAATTTCTCTAAATGTTCTGGTTTACTTTGCACCGCTAAATATATTTTTTTGCCCGCCTCATGAAAGTTTTGTGTCGAGACAAACAAACCTAGATGAGATGTGAATTATTTATCAAAACATTAAAGGACTAAATGAGGAGTAGGTGAAAGAAATGAATAATGCGGATTTGAGTGGCTTTCTAAAGCTCCCGGTCATTTTAACTAAAAAACGAAGAAAAATAATAATCAAAAACAGTAACCTGTTACGACTATCAAAAAATAATTTGTAACATTATTATTATTATTCATTGTTATAAAACAAAAACAAAATAATAACACATATTTAATTCTAAAGAAATGAATGGATTTCGTGTGTCACTGAAGATCTTATTAATGCATGTATTATCATGGTAAAGCGTTAGGAGCAGTAGGTGCTGGGCTTACAGGAGCTTTGCGATCTGAGCAGAAGAAGATGCTCACTCATGATGCGAGCGAGATAAGCGCTTATCAGTCTCGAGCTTGCATCTCCCGCGCATTAAAAAAACCCTACTTTAGACTAATAAAGGCTCGCCTGCTCCTTCCCAGCAGTGCACACTGTGGCAGACACGGTGACATTTCCATTTCACGTTGTCCATCAAAGGCGCTGCAGAGCCGTGCTGTCTCTGAGTCTGAGTTGCCACTGCGTCAAAGTAAAGTGTGCGCGTGACTCATTTATCCTCAAAACAGTTCACAAGTTCTTATGCTTTATTTTTTATGTAGCCATGCCAAGGCCAATTATTATGTAAGATAATGCATTTATTCCACACTCTTCTTAAAGGCTTGTAAAATATACCATTTTATTATTATGTTATGGTTTGTTTGTATTTTTTAATAGTCTTTCCATTTTATTCTCATCATTTTTATTACTTTTTTAAAGGGCTCTGAAGTTATTATTTATATATGCATGCATCAGATGCCAGGGCCCTCTCCTTCCGATTATTACCGGGGGTAATATTTCATCGGCGTGAGGCAATCTTTGTTCTTTGTGAAGATAATAAATGGCCTAATCGTTATCAGCTTACCGCTGGAGGTGTCAGGACCGAGCGAGGCTGGAAACAGGGTCCAAAGTGGCGCTGAATAAATTGGTGTTTCTTATCTCTCTCCCCCAGATTATCGTCGCCTTTTCAAACCGCCACAACAAATACATTCAATGCATCTAATGCATCATTTGAGGGGGAAGATCGCAGGGGTGATAGAGACAGATAGGCTACCCGAAGGAGAAATATTTACACATTTAACGTGTTCGGGCCAATATTAGCGAGTTTATTGGACGGGCAGAGGTACACACGCTTAACATATCAATGCAGCCATTATCATTCATATTGTAGCGCTACTGTTGATAGGTATCTGCGTGATTATTCTGTCTTGTCATTAGATCTGTTACGTTGTGAAATTAGCTCGTTTCATCCAAACACTTGTTTTGCCTTCTTTATCCAGTGGATATCAGCGGTATCGTCATCGTTACCCACCTTTTCAGCACGCCTTTCTTATGGGGAATAAAATCAATAGTCCTATAAATTAATTGAAAGGCAGACAGCTGAAAACACTGGGTGCTTTGCAATAGCCTATACTGTGACTATAAAAACAATGAAAAGATTTAAATTTAAATTTAAATTTACATAATTAGTTATATAAAGCGTTTGTGGGAGTCACTTAAATGAAAATAAAAAATAAAAATAGGAACACTTGCCCTTTAAAATATTTCTAGGCCTAGTTTTAGTCGAAATAACTCTCATTGGTACCTATAGTTTTCTGCAGAAGTTGAATATCAGCCCGTGCATTATCCCGATCTCGTTTCATCACTAATGAACGCCTGATTAATTCCATTAAAACGTGTGTCCTGAAAGTGTACACGTCATAATGCTTTTTCATAAGGAATTTAATTTGAAATTTCTGACAGAAGACAAACAAATAAAAGCAACCGCTGCCTTCAAAAAAAAAAAAAAAGTACATTCAACGTGAATTTAATTGATTTTCTAATGCAGAAAATACATGCAACATTAGCTATTATAGAAATAGAAAATGACAGACATTGGTAAGATGGAAGCGTTGTTATAGCTAAGTGTGAAACAATTTTGTAATATTAATAAGAGAGTCTTTCTAAATCTCTAGCTATTATTATTACATTTAT
The DNA here is from genome assembly GCA_039654625.1 of Rhinogobio ventralis. Taxonomy (NCBI): domain Eukaryota; kingdom Metazoa; phylum Chordata; class Actinopteri; order Cypriniformes; family Gobionidae; genus Rhinogobio; species Rhinogobio ventralis. Next base: position 30,574,562 of record CM077213.1, on the reverse strand, counting down.
ATTATTACAGTTGATACCAGTATCTCTGTTTAGAGGCTGTATTGTTTTATTAAATGATCAACTGTGCATTTCATTAATGTGAGCACTGAAGTGATTATTTCTAGTTTGGCGAAGACTTTGTGCAGTAGAGATCACTGAGCGCCGTTTTACTGATAGGCCCATTCTGCGCACGAAAATGGGTTTCTATGCTCGAAGTGAATTTTGTTATTTTAGAGAAAAGAGACAGGTTTCCATTTACAATCGAGAGGGGGACGCTGTGCATGTGAGTGACACTTATGACAAAAAGCGCCTTTTTCCAATATATACAAACTCCCCTTTTAATAAGGCGGCATCTTCACCGGGCGCGCGCTCTGATGGTCTCCACGGCAACTCAGATAACGGAGCAGCAGTTTTCCATATCGGCACCAGAGTCTATTATACCCCAGGATTAGCTCGTTTTCCGAAAAGGTCAAACACAAAGTCATGAAACCTGGTATTTCCACCCTTCCTGCGAGTCCCTGCATATTCATTCGCAAAACATTCGCTCCTCTGCCATTTCATTTAGCTAATTTCATCAGGATAATGGCTTTTTCTGAGTTATGTGAGAACTGAGTAAAAAAAAAACTGTCTACATCACCCGTTTTGTGTTGGAAAAATACAAGTAGCTCGCAATGAACGGAATGACTGGCTTTTGCTTTGTAATATAGTGACCTCTAGTGGTCAGAGCGCGATATGGTCAGCTCCCACACTCCCAGATGGACAGGATGCGAATTATGTTGGGTCCTATAAGTTGAGATGGTCTTATGTGTAAGTATTATTTTTTTATGTACAAGTATGCAACGTTTCACAACTACAAAAGTTAGATTACAAGTGAGATAAACACACACGCGAAAGGAAGTCGCTCTGGCCTGAGGAGTAACCATAGCAACAGAACTGTGGGCTGCTCGCGCGATGTCTTTGAGGATCCTATCGGACCGCACATCGACAAAACACAAGCACTGTCGTTATTTTTCCACTTTATTATATATTCACACAACACATCTATCACAAAACCTTTAGCCTATTTTTCGTGCGTTAGCCAAATGTTAAAAATGAGCCAAAATCGAATGTTCAAAGGGCGCCAAAAAAAAAAAACCGCGAAAATTACTGACAGAAATGTCTTTAAGATACTAAAACGCATTAAATTGCACACTGCATAGAGAGTAATGTTGTGGAAAAACCAAGAATGAATTCAACCACGAAAAGAAAACTGAGAGTGGAACTATAATAATGTGTAGCCTACAGTTTGTAAATAAAACACAAAATGAAAGAGTGAGAGAGAGAGAGAGGTACATTTCATGGATGGAATGTCCCAGGTGGGAATCCCAATAGCTGCAGAGGAAGTGTGCTGAGTTTTGGCAGGAAGAGGGAGCTGGGAGGGGTGGTCCTGACTGAGGAGGGGGGAGTTTCCTGATATTCCTCTTAACTGGCTCCAACTCGTGGGTTCTCTTCCCTTCCCCAAACTGTCCACTCTCCATAATGCATGTCCAACTCACTCTCACCCCAGCGTTCCTGTCTGCACTCTGCCCTAAAACATCATCTTTCCAAAATCACTCCCTACAATCTCCCAGCATTGTTCTCTTTCCAGTGATCTATGTTCAGCTGCGACTCCTTATTTACTCTTATCATGACCTCTTTATAGCACTATAAGCACTCTACTGATTTTGTCATTGTGTACCTTTTAAAAAATGTATGCTCCCACCAGAAAGAAAAATTGCAGTCAATAACTCAATTATTTTTCATTTGAGATTAATAAAATAATAATAATCTAATAATCTCACATATTGTTCAGAATTGTTCACATATTTGCCAAGATACAAATCAGAAGCAAGATTTCAGGAGGGGAGGGGGGAAATAAATTGCAATTTTTCTAATAAAAATGAGATTGTGATTTAAAATGCAATTTTAAAACAAGCTCCAGGTTTGCTGTGCTTATTTGTAGGGCTGCGTAAAATAAATTGTGATTGTGTATCTGTTTGACTATAAAATTATTATTATTATTGTTATCATTTTAGCATCATTTTTACTACTAAATAATAAACAAAATGAGAAATATTACTATTGTAATACTTCATGGTATTTAAAAAAATGATGATGATAATAATAAATCAGAGCACTTGCATTTACTGTGAACCAAAGCACTGAAAACACCAGATCATGAGCTGTTGTAAAACAGCATGTAAAACAACACAGTGCTGTGCTTCACTCTGAAACACACAGCACATATATTTATTTAAATCAGTGGTTTTCAACCTGTGGGCCGCGACGGTATTGCTGGAGGGGCGCCATTTACTCTTAATAATAATAGTAATCATTTTGTTAGTATACAGTTGCAAGAAAAAGTATGTGAACCCCTTGCAGAATCTGTGAAAATGTGAATAATTGTAACAAAATAAGAGCGATCATACAAACTGCATGTTATTTTTTACAATTTTTAACTAAATATTCAAATACATTTTCAACTATATTACTGATCTGCCCGCATGGTCACTATATGATAATTGAACTGAGCTGGATGACATCACTGTTTTTTCCAGAGCGGCTGTACAGCCGAATCAAATTGTGAAGCTGCTTTGAAACAATCAGCATTGTAAAAAGCGCTATATAAATAAAAGTGACTTGACTTGACTTTTATTTAGTACTGTCCTGAATAAGATATTTTACATAAAAGATGTTTACATATAGTCATATAAAAATGACACTGTTCAAAAGTTTATGAACCCTTGATTCTCAATACTGTCATTCCCTGGATTATCCACGGCTGTTTTTTTTGTTTTGTGATGGTTGTTCTTGAGTCCCTTGTTTGTCCTGAGCAGTTAAACTGACCAATGTTCTTTAGAAAAATCCTTCAGGTCCCAAAAATCCTTTAGTTTTCCAGCATCTTTTACATATTTGAACCCTTTCCAGCAGTGACTGTATGATTTTGAGATCCATCAATTGAGGGACTCAAACATCAGAATTGCGAGACATTTGTGAGATAAAAAGTCGCAATTAACTTTTAAAATGTTTTATTCTGTGGTGGAAGCAAGCTTCCATAGCACACAGTTACGGTAGGCTACAACAGATTTAAACATGGATAAATGGTTATCAACAGGGTCGCTGAAAAGGATGAATGCAGAGGTTTCTTCATCTATAAGTAAGGATAAATCTTCAGCAATGCCTGACATCAAAAAGTCTAAAAATAAATCTACGAAGAAAATACAGTAGCGACTACCTAGCGCTAGTCTTCACGTGTGTGGGAGCGGAAAACAAGCAGCTACCGCTCTGAAATGAAGCTTTGCATTATTTAGCTTATTTTAGATTTACTTTACCTTTTTTTAGCTGTACACAATATTTTACCGGAATCAGCTTCACGTCAAGCCTGATCTCCATTTGCAACTTTCTTCTCTTCAGCCTGACATCCAGTGCTTAGTAAATGCTAAACAACACCAACCTTTGCATTAGGTGAATCACAAAGATTTAATTTTACCTAATTGAGTCTCTTGAGGCTAGGTCAGGCCCGGTTCCTCGGGGGTGCAGAGGGTGCCAAGCACCCTCAAATGAAAGCAAGAGCACCCTCAGTTGAAGCTGTATGGGATATCGGCAAAACCAATTTGGCAAACGCTCCGGTGCATATTTGTGTTTGCGCTCTGGAGAGCCGTCAAATGTTTCTATTTACAACATGTGTTTGCAGCGTTGAGCAATGTAGCCAATCACAGACATATCTGTTGATTTATTGAACGCAATGGCCAATCAGAGGTGTTTAAGTTAGTCAGAATCTACTTTCTGAGTTTTTATTCAGTACTGAGTTCTGCAAGCTCGCAATTCCTCTCATATTAACAAACGGTGTAGACATGATGTAAAGAGATTTAATGTGCAGTGTAGACGACTTCATTGATTAACGGCCATGTACATGCTGCAAATGCGGAATTCACTCTCGAAATTGCAATGGTTGACATAGTAACCATGGCATTGGACGGGACAAAAGTCTGATTTATGTGCATTAAGGCTAGACCACCTGATTTGATTCTGGACGGGTCTGGGCTCAGTAATCCATTATCTGCATTTTCTGTTCATTGCCAGTTTATTCAATAAAGACTGTGTTAACAATCTCCGTCTTCATTAACCAACGTGACAAATAGTCGATCCGTTAAAATTCTTGCAGTGGGCAGCGGAAACCTTCCTGTTTGGTTGTGTGGGCCGCGAGATGAAAAATGTTGGAAACCATCTGATTTAAGTAAATCGCAGCATTTCCTCTAAGCCATATAATGATAATTGCACTAAGCCCGATTGCTCTTTTGGTTTTGTTACGATTAGTCGTGCAACCCCTTACGAAAATGAACCATGGTTTTACTACAAATAAAACCAGAAAACCATGGTTATTGTAGTTAAACCATGGTAACCACAAATGAACTATGGTTTTGCTACTCTAACCATAGTTTAACCATGGTATTTGTGGTAAAACTGTGGTTATATAAATGGCAATCAATTAGCCAAAAAACCATGGTTACTACACTTTTACTATAATAAAACCATGGTTATTTTTCGTAAGGGACCAGTGCTGGCCCGTGGGGTTGTGGGACCCTAGGCGAGATCACGAAATTTGGCCCTACTGGTGTAAAAACTGTAATAGCAACTTGACAAGAAAGCACGTAAAATGACTTTTATACGCATTAAGTGTAAAACATTCAACATACGTATGTAAAATATTTAGACACACTCTAAAAAACACTTGTTTAAGAACAACCCAATTTGGGTTGTTTTTAGTCCAAGGGCTGGGTAAATATAAACACGTTGTGCTAATTTTACCCAGCAAATAGATTTTTTTGTTGTTTAATTAATTCTTTTTAAGTTAATACTTGCTTATTATTATTATAATTATTATTATTTTACATCATACATGAACTAGTACTTACAGATTAACTTAAATTCTCAAAACTTTTGTAAAATACTCCACACAACCACAGGTTTAAAGAAACGATGCTTAGATTTTTACAGCAGTCAGAACTTCCGTTTACTTTGAGCTTGCTTTTCTCTTCTTCCTTCTTCAGGCCCGAAAGATACCATTTGGATGTCATTCCTACAACAACTCACAATCTCTCCATCATTATTTCATTTAAAATAGCTTATGACTTATGACTTATTATGAGTGACTGCTGAGAAATCCAAATAAGTCAAGTCACTATTACCATAGAGAGTAGAATAATTGGGAACTTCATATTTTTGACCACCTTTTCTGCCATGCAAAATGCAGTAATACATTAACAAACATTAATAAAGAGTAAGCGTGCCACTAAAATAGGACATTTTTCATGTTTCTATCAAACGTGAGCATTTTGGGGGAGAAGGTGAAATCTGTGTATGAATACTGTGAGAATTACAGTACTCCAGTTCTCAAGTCAAGTTACCTTTATTTATATCACAGTCGGTATTATGCAAATGAGGGTGTAGTGCTACTGTGTATGTTTCTAATTTCCTCTGCTTTTATATATACTGTTGTTTTTTTATTTATTATCGTTTACAGTAATTTGTCATGCATGAATAATACAGAACCATCCTTTTTATTTAATGTGGTGGGTAATTTATGTTTTTGTGAATGGTATCATGTTTAATGAGGTCCATATGATGCGTTTCACAACTACGTTTTGAGCATAGTAGTTGCACAATCCGTGCACTCGAAAATAGCATGTTCATGTAAAGGTTTGCAGCCGCCTGTATTGCCTAATGGACGGGCCGGCTCTGCGTGCAACTCTAGTATCAACTTTCTTGTCAAATTTTTATAGTTCTTTTTTTAAACTGTCAATTATTGTCTCATTTGTATGTCTTTATTTCTCCCCAGCCATTTTAGGAGAAACATCTAAAACAAAGCTGATACTGAGATGAGACTGATCAAAAAGCAGGTAAAATTCTTTATTATGATTTGGAACATGTTTTCAGGTATAAAACCAGAGGTCGAGCTCGTAGGTCAGTGTGAGCTTTTTCTTCTCAGTGAAGAGCTTTGGGTGGTCTGGGGCTGTGCAGGTGGAAGTGAGCTTCAGATGTTAGAGGACAGCAGGTCCGGCGGTCCGACACACAGTTTGGTGGAGGGGTAAATAAAGAGTGATACGGGAAGCAGCCGGGACAGGAGGTCACTTCCTATCTGTCAAACAGCTTCAAACCTCTGGCTTCCTCACGTTCCAGTGGACAGCACACCTGGCCTCACCTTCACGTTCCGCTCTGACAGGTAGAGGGCAAATAGTTAATACTGTGGGGCAGGGTACAAAAACGTGAAAGAAGATAAAGAGGGAGAGAGTATGAAGGAAGGACATGGAAAGATGTTTGGTGTCTGGGGAGGTGAGAAGGAAAAGTCTTTTTGTCTCTGCTGAGACTATCTAAGTTTCCTATCAGCAGTCGAGTAGGGGGAAAAGGCTGCCCTGGAAAACAGAGGGTTAGACTTGTGGCCAATGGGAAGTGACCTTGCCCTTCCAGTCAGTCCAAGTTTGTGTGACTATTATTTTAATAATAGTCACACAATAGTTGATAATAGTTGATCATTTATGCACACAGATGGTTGTGAAGACATTCAAAAATATTCATGTATCGACAGATGTGTGTGTGTGTTGTGTCCTGAAGTGGTTGGACTATGTGTATTTTGACAGGGAGCTGGGTTGAAACTACATTTGGAGTCGTGCTGAGGCAAAGAATAACACACACACTCATGAAAAAACATTAGACGGGGATCTGACACAGGCATGCTTCCTCCAGAGATGAATCAGGGGGCTGACTCCTTCTTAAAGCCCGGAGAGAAGGCGCTTTGATGGGATGCCATGTGGCAGAGATCAGGGGGACTTAGCTGGAGCTCTGCACAGTAACGCAAATGAAGAGGAGAACAGGAGGATTAGACTATGATCAACACAGATCTATTATGAAAATAAACACTGTTATTACCTGCGTATAAAACAATTTCATGTCACACAGACCTGTTGTATATTGCAAACAAGTCTATATTCACGGTAGACCAAGTAATAAGTTCCTAAGTCTTTTAAAATATCAGATCATTTAACCTTTTTATGACAAGACAAGCTTAGTTCAGGTTAAAAATGTTGTTGTGCAACTATATACATCATATATATATATATATATATATATATATATATATATATATATATATATATATATATATATATATATATATATATATATATATATATATATATAAAAATAAAGTTGTTTGACTATTATACTTTTAACTTTTGCAAACAATGAAAAACACACTAAATCCATTTTTTAAACATTGTTTTGAACTAAGAATAAGGGCCTTTTTCATAGTTTTTAAGCAAAAGTCATATAAAATGTAAAGTAATATATATATATATATATATATATATATATATATATATATATATATATAATTTATATTAAAGTTATATTGTTTAATTAATAGCTGAAAATTATATTTGTTAAATAAAAATACTTTTTACCTTATAAAATATATTTACATATTTTTAAACAATCGTAAATATGTGTACGCACATGTATTCAAGGTGTAAGGGTTACTTTGTTCTTGATGGTTACACCACATGACAGTCATTAAATTGAAACATTTCTTGAAAATGGTATAAAAGTTTTCAAATGCAAATACTTTATTTTATCTAGTAAAGTATTTGCAAGTGAGTGTGCGGTCATATCTCCTTCATACAGGTTTTTTTTCTTTCACCTGCACCTCGGATGGTGTTTTATAAAAGTTTTCAAAATCATATGAAACCAACATGAAAACAAAGGATGAGTACATTTCTAAGAATTTGGCACTAGATTTTTAAATTCTTTTGCCAATTTATTTATCATGGGCACTTTTATTTGTCATTGATTCAGACGTTCAAAATGTAGGCAAATTTGAAACAAATGAGTCTATGAAACCATTTTCTCTCAGAAATTGCTAGTAAACTTCACAAATAATTACACAGAAACGGCAAAAACACATTGAATTAAACATGACATTTGGAAGTAGAAAGACTTGTAAAACTTACTCAGGTAATCTTTATTTATAAATTAAAAAAAATCATTTTTACATTGTATATGGCCTGATGCTGATATTTCTGATTCGTCAATTATTAGTGGACCATGTTCATAGTTAATGTGATAAACTACACCTGTGGTTACTCTGCTAGTGTGAACTGACTTCATGCATCTGAAATCACACCAGTCAATGTAATGGCAAAAAAGGCTTAGAAAAGTGAAGCGAAAATCTCCAGCATTGTTTGTCGGATAGCACTTTTTTAAAATCGAATGCACTGCCATTCAGACACTTTCAACTCGTTTTCCAAGCCCCTGTATAGATTGTTCCCAGCTGAACATCAAGAGACGGGCACGCACACTTGCGCACGGGCAGCATTACTCTTTTCTATCTCCCTCTTTCTTCCGCCTGCCCCCACCTTCTTTTAGAAAGAATGTGTCTCTCGGCACCCAGGACCCAATCCTGCGTTTGAAGTATCACCGTCAGAGCTCTCCTTCCATCTTTCCGTCTCCCTCCGTGCCTCTTCCCTCCCCACCCCTGTCGTGTCTGTCTATCTGTCAGCCGGACTCATCTCCACCCCCTGCAGCTGTGAGCGGAAAACAGACCGGTCCTTTGTGTCCCTCTGTTCCTACCGTCCCTCGTCTTTTACCGCCGTGATCACACCTGCCACCTGCGCAGGGCACCACTCACCTTTCATCCTGCTCTCTCCTCTTTTTCTCTTACTAAAGCTCTGTCAGTGTGGAATGACCGCCGGACAGAGCAGTGCCTGGCTTCTCTCACAAACTCTATTGTTGAGCACTTTTCTAAACCGGCATGCGCTGTGGTCGGGAAGTTTGGCTAAGCCACTTGAAGCCATGCATTACACTGATTTGTTTACACTGGTGTGTGTTTAAACCATGAAATCACTGCAAAGTGTCTTATTGATTTTGTCATATTGCTATTGCTGCCATTATATCCTCCTGAGACCCAGGAATAGGATTTTTTCCTCTGTAGAGGACATTATGTCTTAATGAATTTCTCTGACACCATACATGTCACAGTTTTAATGGATGGATGGCTTTGCAGAGATACCAAATGTTTGGAGGTTTCACCTTGATAACTCCCTCTTCTTGGTCTTTAAATATGACTGAATGATCAAATTTAGCACTCTTATGGAAATATGATAATCTGAATAATTTTCATATTGTTTGTCAGAAATCAACATGTCAGGAAAATGTTATGGGGTTTCAAATCAGCATATGACTTTCTGTTACGAAATAGGGCATCGATTTGGATTCAGGCATTTTGGAGATACAACAAGTGAATAGAGAAAGAAATCATATATCAATATTCTTAGGAAATATGAGATATTCTTATAAAAATATTCCCAATTATTACTCCCATTATTACATGTTTTTTTCATTACATGTTCCCCCAAGAACACATTAATATGCAAATTAGAATGGGAATGGCATTTATGGCTTTGTTTACACGCATATTGCATAATAAGAGTAAAATGGTATATCAAATCATTCTGTTGTATCTTTCATGACATAATTGAGAATACATCTTACTATCTTTATACAAAATTTGGATAAAAAGTGCTTGAAACCTAAAAATTGATTGGTGAATGAAAAAAAAACTCATTGTTTTTGCCTGTCTTTTTCATTTTCTTATAAATTGGGTCCTGGTGTCCTCATAGCATAACATAGGAATAAAATATATTTTTTCAAATATTATATATATATATTTTGTCTTTATTCCATAATGACCTAAAAATAAACTAAATTCACCAAACTTTTTTCCAAGTTATAAAAGGCACCAAAATTGAATTGTTACTTTAAATGTATTATTTAAAAAATTATATAATAAATAATATGTATAATACATACATATATGTATATTAAAAAATTTACTTAATTATTGTATTAATAATACACACACACACACACACACACTGTTTGTAAGATTTTTCAAATGTTTTTAAAAGACATTTCTTCTGCTCACCAAGGCTGCGTTTATTTTATTAAGTACAGTAATATTGTGAAATATTATAATTTAAAATAACTGTTTTCTATTTGACTGTTTCCTGTGATCAAAGTTAAATTTTCAGCATCATTAATCCAGTCTTCAGAAATCATTCTAACATGCTGATATGCTGCTCAAGAAACATGTATGATTATTATCAATGTTGAAAAGAGTTGTGCTGCCTAATAGTTTAATGGAAAATGTGATTCCATGAGTTGTTTCAGGATTCTTTGATGAATAGAACAGAATTTATTTCAAATAGAAATCTTTTGTAACATTATAAATGTCTTTACTATCACTTTTGTTTCATCCTTGCTGAATAAAAGTATTAATATCTTTCAAAAAATATATTACTGAATGCAAACGTTCGTGTAAATAATAAATTACATTAATTCATCAGAATAAAAAAAAAAAAATCTCATAGCAACTTTGAACGTGTATATAGTACATATCATCCAATCAGAATTTATAGTCAGATCCATATGTTTTAAAAATGTCATTAAAAGTCAGAATGGAACATGTATTTTTGGAGGATGTTGAGGAGAGAGAAAGAGATAGACACGAGGAAGCTGCAGCTGGACTTCATCTTTCTTTATTAAAACAAAAAAGATGGGATGAAAGAGAGATGAAAGTGCATTTGAGATAGAAGTTGTTGTGAGGGGAGGATTGGGCCTCAGGCCTCAGGTCCAGTCCATGTGGGGATGTGTAGAGGTCATAGATTCACCTGTGGAGGGGTGTCTGTTTCCTCTTACACTACTGGAGGTCTTTGTTTCTCGGATAAAAGCTGAAGGCTTGTAAGGTTTTATGAGATTGTGCAGCTAGAAAATGATGAAACGATAGAAAATGGTTCATTAATCATAATTAAATTCAAAGTCAATATAAAACATTGAAACAACATGAAATGCAACCAATTTTACTTCTGTAATGTTATGTTTATGACGGGATTAGAACATTCAATGAGGAAAAAAAAATCTGGTTGCACATTATTTTACAGTGTCATTGTTACACATTGTAGTTACTCTAGTAATAACTAATAGTTATGCATAAGTACATGCAACTCTAAACCAACCCCTTATCCTATGTACATGTAGTTAATTACTATTACTCAGTATTTAAATGTGTAATTACACTTTAACAAGGACACCTGAAAATAAAGTATAACCAAAAATGTATTGGTTTTAGGGAATTGATTGGATTGAGTAAAGTTAAAATATCAGTGGCTCTAAACTAGTGGGTCTGTTCTGATAGAGTCACAGATAGTAGGGAAAAACAATGCTAAATGCAAATATGATATTATAATATATAACTGTTCATATTTACACTCTCAGAAAAAACCTTTAGGGGTACAGCAGCTTGTCACTGGGGCAGTACCCTTAAAATGACATTTTTGTACCTTTTTACACCTAAAAGGTTCATAGTAGTACCTTAAGGTACATATTGCTACTCCAAGGTACTAATATGCACCTTTTAAGGGTGAAAAAGGTACAGAGTTGTCCTTTTAAGGGTACTGCCCCGCAGTGACAAGCTGTTGTACCCCTAAAGGTACATTTTTTGCACATTTTTTCTGAGAGTGTAGGATAAAACAAATAGGCTTATCAACTTTTGAAAGAGAGTAGAAAAATCCGGTTACACTTTATTTCAAAGTGTCTACCGTGTAATAACACAAATAAGTAGTGAGTAATAATAATTAACAACATGTACTTACTATAGGTTTAGGGATAGTTGCATGTAATTATGCCTAATTTACTGTTTTTACTATAGTAAGTTCATGTAACATATGTAACAAGGACACTAAAATAAATAAAATCCTATGTTTTTGTTGGTCAAACGCCGTCCATTCAAACTCTACAATATTTTACAGCAAGTGTATATGTCACATGGTAGAAGCAAGCCAAAGAGGGAAATAATTGCATTTTGATTAAAAATTATGATTATATTATAGGTGATTTAGGTAAACTGGTGTCATTTCTATTACAATATGGAGCGCTGTATTGACCAATCAACAAGGAGGACCAGGATGCTTTATATCCGTTGCATAATTATGTAAATAACACAGTTGTTCAATGCGAGAGGACGCAGTTAATAAGCTGAATATTTTTTTGCTGGCCCAAGTCAGGTGCAACAATGTAACCTTTCAAAAACACCCCTTTCATGTAGTTGCACAGCTTGAGGTTTTCTGACAGAGTGTGTGTGTGTGTGTGTTTGTGCGTGTCATGGAGTGCGGACAGTGAGGGCGGTGTCTCTGTCACCGTGGTGATTTATGAGCGTGCTCAGTTGCAAGCTGCACAGTGCAGGATATTGTTCTCTGACACTGACGGGTCTCTCTGCAGGCTGTCAGGACGTGCGCGCGTGTGCGTGTGCAGGGGCTGCAGGTGAGCCCGGCTCGGCACAATCAATCAACGGTGGGTCAGTGCGGTCCTGGGGCCCGAGACCACCTCACACTCGCCTCTATTGTCGGTGCTCTATCGCTAATGAACACCGGCCAAGTTGGACTCTTTGTTCGGTGCTGGAGTCTTCTTGAGCTTTCTTGAGCTCTTTGCCTGGGCTTTGAGAAACTGTCATTGAACTCTTCAGCTTGGAGCGTGTGTGTGTGTGTGTGCTCCCACCCTCCACCTCCCCCCACACCCTCACATACACCTCTTTCTCTGTCTCAGCTTTCATTGTGCACCACATCAGGATACAGTACTGCTGCTGGATTCCGGTTTCAAACAGAATTTAAGCTCCGGTCTGGTCAACAGCTAAACCGCAGCTTTGGCAGGAGTTGTACTGTATGCTCTAGATGAAGCTGTGATGGAGCGGCATCACCCGTAACGACCCTCTCTCGTTCACCAATCAGCTCGCACTGGAAATCTAGACAAACCTCAGCGTGTATGCACGTGCGTGCTTATTAATGTCAAATATCTGACGTTTGGCTCAGTATCAAAATCAAGCTGAAATGAAAAGTTGTTTCTTGAAGGAATAAGGTATGAGAGGCCGTGCTATTTTGTGAATATAACATGGATGGAACGCTTGACCAATCAGCATCCAGGACCCAAATTATGCTGGTTTTATTTGATGTGAGTTTTATACAAAAGATTATAGAATATGCTTGGACATCTAAAGACAAATTCAGTGCAAAACTTGCCGCCACTATACTAAGTTGTAGGTGGTTGCTAGGGTGTTGCTAGGTGGAACCCACTGAAACTTCACTGATATTTCGAACTGTGTATATGGCTCAGATCTCTTTGTCAGTGTAATGGGATTTAAAAAAAATAAAAATTCATAACTTAGATTTCTTAGAAAAGTGTTAGCATATCCTTCATCAAAAAACACAAACCGCAACAGTTTTGAGTCAGTAAGATATATATATTTTTTAATTGTTTTTGAAAGACGTCTCTTCTGCTCACCAAGCTTGCATTTTTTTGATAAAAAATTAAGTAAAAACAGTAATATTGTGACATATTATTCCAATTTAAAATAACAATTTTCCATGTCAATATATTTTAATGCAAAGCTGAATTTTCAGCATCATTACTCCAGTCTTCAGTGTCACATGATCCTTCAGAAATCATTCTAATATGAGGATTTGCTGCTCAAGAAACGTTTCTGATTTTTATGTTGAAAACAGTAGTGCTGCTTATCAGTGATACATTTTATCCAGGATTTTTTGATGAATAGAAAGTTCAAAAGAACAGCATTTGAAATAGAAATATTGGTAACACTTTAATTTAGGGTCCAATTCTCGCTATTAACTAGTTGGTTATTAGCATGCATATTACTAGGATGTTGGCTGTTTATTAGTACTTATAAAGCACATATTAATGCCTTATTCCGCATGACCATATTCTACTTCCCTTAATCCTACCCAATACACCTAAACTGAACAACTACCTATTAATAAGCAGTTATTGGGAGTTTATTGAGGCAAAAGTTGTAGTTAATTGTGAGAACTGGAATGTGTGACCGAAATCTTTTGTAACATTATAAATGTCTTTACTGGCACCTTTGATCAGTTTATTGCTTCCATGCTGAATAAAAATATTAATTGCTCTAAAAAATATATTTTTTTCCCCAAACTATAAAAAAAAAACATAATTAAAAATAAAATGACAAAATCCTCTAGCAGTATGCGCAATTATGTCAGTACTGTCCATGTGTAATAGAATACTCTCGCTTTAGTATGACCCAAACAGATGTGCTGACAGATGTTATCATGTTCTGTAATTACAAACATATGAACTTTAGCAGTAGTAACGTATGACAATGAAAAGCACAAGCATACAGCCATTCTAGAAATGTTTCTGTTCAGCATTCACACATGCCCTTGACTTTCACAAAAGCCATTTTGACAGCATTTTGTCTGCGAATGTGTGAGAATGAGCGTTTCACAGGGTTTCCCACCCAGTGGTGCAAAAGACTAACCACAAACACAGAGTGCGTGCCATTGTGAGGCTCCGGGCGCTCTAAGCATCAGTGCTAACAGACATTGTCTTGGTTTCCCTCCAGTGTGTATTTTCAGAATGATTATTGTACAGCATATACAATATGTCTGCGTTATCATGGAGACGAGAATGGCTCTTGTTATTTTGGCACAGGAAATGGCCCTGTGGTGACCAGTGATGACCTCATAAGGGGGGTGATGACCTCAGGTTGGCCTCTGCCAGCGTCTTGGGTTTGGCTGAGAATGGGATCCTGGGCATAATGTGGAAGTCCTGTATAGAAGCAAGTAAGGCTAGCCTATGATAATACAGATTTGTTGTGCATGTTAGCAATGAAAGAGAACTGGTTATCGTGATATTTCCCACTGTTTTTGTCACAGATCTACAAAATAGCACAATAATGGTAAACTCTGGCCCTGTATGCAGTGATCTAACCCATTACTAACAGTTGCGTAATGACATGATTTGTTTTGGAATATATCTACTTTTTTATGCCTTACATAGTCCAGCAGAAGGGTTAGTAGTACACGAATACAGTGTGATATTGCCCTCTTGTGGTCATAACACGCAAACTCATTAAAGAGAGGATCTACAGGTGTTTCTTTTACTTCACTTTTTCACCCAGTTGTTCAAATGTAATTGGGTTTCAGCTGTCGGATTTGATCAAATCTTGAAAAAAAGAAAAGAAAAAAGGATTCTGAAATTGGATCACAAAATCCAAAAGTTTTGATCTGATCCTGCAGCAGAAGGATAGATTTCAGAAACCAAAATGTTTAGAATATCTGTATCATGTAATATATACAGGTGCTGGTCATATAATTAGAATATCATCAAGAAGTTGATTTATTTCACTAATTCCATTCAAAAAGTGAAACTTGTATATTATATTCATTCATTACACACAGACTGATATATTTCAAATGTTTATTTCTTTTCATTTTGATGATTATAACTGACAACTAAGGAAAATCCCAAATTCAGTATCTCAGAAAATTAGAATATTACTTAAGACCAATACAAAGAAAGGATTTTCTGAAACTGAAAAGTATGAACATGAAAAGTATGAGCATGTACAGCACTCAATTCTTAGTTGGGGCTCCTTTTGCCTGAATTACTGCAGCAATGCGGCGTGGCATGAGTCGATCAGTCTGTGGCACTGCTCAGGTGTTATGAGAGCCCAGGTTGCTCTGATAGTGGCCTTCAGCTCTTCTGCATTGTTGGGTCTGGCATATCACATCTTCCTCTTCACAATACCCCATAGATTTTCTATGGGGTTAAGGTCAGGCGAGTTTGCTGGTCAATTAAGAACAGGGATACCATGGTCCTTAAACCAGGTACTGGTTGCTTTGGCACTGTGTGCAGGTGCCAAGTCCTGTTGGAAAATGAAATCTGCATCTCCATAAAGTTGGTCAGCAGCAGGAAGCATGAAGTGCTCTAAAACTTCCTGGTATACGGCTGCGTTGACCTTGGACCTCAGAAAACACAGTGGACCAACACCAGCAGATGACATGGCACCCCAAACCATCACTGACTGTGGAAACTTTACACTGGAATTCAAGCAACGTGGATTGTGTGCCTCTCCTCTCTTCCTCCAGACTCTGGGACCCTGATTTCCAAAGGAAATGCAAAATTTACTTTCATCAGAGAACATAACTTTGGACCACTCAGCAGCAGTCCAGTCCTTTTTGTCTTTAGCCCAGGTGAGACGCTTCTGACGCTGTCTGTTGTTCAAGAGTGGCTTGACACAAGGAATGCGACAGCTGAAACCCATGTCTTGTATATGTCTGTGCGTAGTGGTTCTTGAAGCAGTGACTCCAGCTGCAGTCCACTCTTTGTGAATCTCCCCCACATTTTTGAATGGGTTTTGTTTCACAATCCTCTCCAGGGTGCGGTTATCCCTATTGCTTGTACACTTTTTTCTACCACATCTTTTCCTTCCCTTCGCCTCTCTATTAATGTGCTTGGACACAGAGCTCTGTGAACAGCCAGCCTCTTTTGCAATGACCTTTTGTGTCTTGCCCTCCTTGTGCAAGGTTTCAATGGTCGTCTTTTGGACAACTATCAAGCCAGCAGTCTTCCCCATGATTGTGTAGCCTACAGAACTAGACTGAGAGACCATTTAAAGGCCTTTGCAGGTGTTTTGAGTTAATTAGCTAATTAGAGTGTGGCACCAGGTGTCTTCAATATTGAACCTTTTCACAATATTCTAATTTTCTGAGATACTGAATTTGGGATTTTCCTTAGTTGTCAGTTATAATCATCAAAATTAAAAGAAAATAAACACTTTAAATATATCAGTCTGTGTGTAATGATTGAATATAATATACAAGTTTCACTTTTTGAATGGAATTAGTGAAATAAATCAACTTTTTGATGATATTCTAATTGTATGACCAGCCCCTGTACTATTATTTGTTAGACTAGTTGCTTAGAACATTTACATGGTAAAAAGCTTGTAAAGCTTCCAAAAAAAAGCTTCTTTTGTTCAAGTTAATTTGCTACACCCAAAAAAATAATTGTAGTTTTGCCTTAAGAACAGGACACAGCTCAAATATATAGCAGTTTATGGCCCGGTTTCACAGACAGGGCTTTGATTAAACCAGGATTAGGCTATATTATTAGAATTTATACCCTAATCCTAACTAAAATCTTAAAGGGATAGTCATCCACCCAAAAATAAAAATTCTGTCATCATTTACTCACCCTCAAGTTGGTCTCAATTGGGTCCATCACCTGTTTGGTTTCCAACCTTCTTTAAAATATCCATTTTTTGTGTTGAGCAGAAGAAAGAAATTCATACAGGTTTGGAACAACTTGAGGGTTAGTAAATGACACAATTTTTGGTTGAACTACCCCTATAAAGATTTATTTAGTTTAAATTAATGTTATTTTAGATTAATGAATTAATGACAGGTGCCTAATGGCCTGAACATTTTGAAGTAGAATTGCTTTACTTTGTAAAGACTTATATTAAAAAAATAAATCAGATCACCGGTCAGGTTTTAAACACCTTGTTTATTTACGGACTGAAAATGTTTCACCAGCAAAATCGGTCACATTTACCCGTGACATACAAAAATCAATCTCATTCATGTCATTTGCTGTGGAACTGAAGTACATCATTTACAAAAAAAACAAAAAAAAAAAACATACAAAAATGTGAAAGAACCCAAAACTAAATTTGCAAACATGAGCATATCAGCGTCAATCATTTCAGCACCTGATGTTCCATACTTGTGTTTTAGGACAGGGAAGATCATTTTCTCTATCTCTTTTTTTCTTTTTCTTGAAACAATAAGTGCAATGTTTTTCAGGTGAAATTACTATGAGGGGTTGTGGAACCAATTTAAATTCAAACCTGACTCCAAAAACTGCAAATGAATATGAAAAGGAAACAGTTTGCTGGACTGTGATAATGAAGACTGCATCTGACATTCAGCAACTTGAAACATAAAAAAAAAAGATTCTGCAATGCACACAAAACCCTCTTCCACAATCACACACATTCAGCAACACAAAACAACGTGCACATCCTGCAAAAATCACTTTCACTTCCCACAAAGGCACCAACATGAAGTTCACAGAATGATGCATACTGTATGTGAGTGTACACTGTTGATCTGCCAGTCCGGTCTGAGTGAGGGTGACTGTTTCGAGGGCGGTGACGGTTGATGTTTGAGATTTACAAGGCGTCCAGAAGGCTGTCGATGCGGGTGACCAGCTCATGCCTCTTGCCTGCCAGGGTTTTATCCGAGTCGATGTAGGCGTCCTTCTTCACCTTTCCGGCCACTAGCCGCTCGGCTTCCTGACAGGATCGGCACACCAGATCCTTCAGCTGGCCGTCCAGCTTCTGTATCTCACCAACCTGTAGGTGGAGAAATGGTAAACGTTTAGAACCAGTTTAAGCATTTTGAAATGAGATAAAACAATGGCTTTTGACGAGATCGACTACTTTTTCAGCCAGATCGGAGCCCTCTGCCTTGAGACGGGCTTGTAATGCAGTGATGTCATTGGTGAGGGTGCGGTGTTCGGCCTCCAGAGTCTTGCGGCCGCTGTTTAGTGCTCCGGTATCCCGGGATTGCTTGTAGCGGTTCACAACTTCATCCATGTGGCGGTACAGACCTAGACGCTTGTTCACCAGAGTCAAGACCTGCTCGGTGATGGAGGCCACCTTCATTCGCACTTCTGCTGCTGGATCCTAGCAAAGGAAATGAGGGAACAGACAGCTTAGTTAAAAATCGGACACCTTCACAGTCATTCCAACAATACTGTGTGCTCCAGGCGCACCTTGGTGATGGAGAAGTCGAGGCGCACGTAGATGATGACAGTGAAAAAGAGGATGTAGAATGCTCCCACCACTAACAATGGCTCCTGCAGCATCAGGATCTTATTGAAGGTGTAGTGAACCTAATGAGAAAAACACAGAGGGTTTATACTCACCACTTTTTGCACAAGCACACTTGTGAGTACATTGCCTCCAGGAGGCTTTTTTGGCACTTTCCACACTTTGCATGCATTTCGATTCCATTGGACAAATTTGAAGGAAGGTTTGCTGAGCAGATGCCCCTGTACTTTAGAGGCAGAGTAGAACTGCCGTGAATAATGGCAAAGTGACCATGTTTGGACTGTGACTGAAACGACATGATGCAACTGGTCAGTTTGTTTAGAAATTGACATATATGCCCACTTCCCTTTTGTAAAGTGAAAAATATGCAAAAGAATACTATAGTTTGATGATTTAAAAAAAAAAGTAAGTTTTTGAATAATATTATACTATGTAGAAGAAAATTAAAAGGAAAAAAAAATGTAAGAGATTATGTAAGACGTTTAAGAACATAAAAAAAAAAAATTCTTATGAGCTTAAATGTAAAAAAAATAAAAAATAAAATCAATTGTAATAACTGAAAAATGTAAAAAGTGTCAAAAGTGAGGTGCATTTAAAACCTTTTCATTTACATGTAGAATTTAAATATTTATCATTTGTTACATTTAAATAGCATTTTTTAAAGCATTTACAAATTGCTTTATTAATTTGGCAATTGCATTTAACACTAATTAAACAATTTTGATTTTATAAATTTAATAAAGTAGTATTTCTTTGTCAGTTTGAATAGTGAGTTACTTAATTTTATTTTTAAATTAGTAATTTAAAACGTTCCTTTTGTTTAAGAGGTAGTACTCTTAGCCTTCCATGCATATCTAAACAAACTCTAAAATATGAAAACTAAAATGTTCAGCCCATATTTTAACCTTGAGGAAGGCAAGGCAAGATGTTCTGTATCCGTATGGAGCTTTAACACCATTTAAAAATGCCCCTGTTGGTCTCCTATGAAAGTCTGAGATTACCACAACGTCCTGAATGTGCTGCTCCACCAGATTGTTCTTGGTGGCCACCAGCACAGGCCTGCCAAAGGTGTCCAGGTAAGTGTAATGCAGCTCGTCCTGACTGCGGGTGATGGGGTAGGGAGTATCCATGTGGATATTTCTAGGAGACCAACAAAGTAGTAGTTAAAGGGATAGTTCACCCAAAAATGAAAGTTAAAGCGTAACTGGCGCAACGATGACATCAGATGTAGCACAAGTGTTTTGAACTGCGAGAGGCATTACACTTTCTGCGTAAGTTCAATACAGAAGGCGGTCCGTCAGAAGCTAGATATTTTACTTTATAAAGTTTTAAATATGGATATTTTTCTTACAAAAACCCATTGATTCGCTTCAGAAGGCCTTTATTAACCCCCCGGAGCCGTGTGGATTACTTTTATAATGGATGGATGCACCTTTTTGGGCTTCAAATTTTGGGCTGCCATTCACTGCCATTATAAAGCTTGGATTAGCCAGGACATTTTTAATATAACTCTGATTGTATTTGTCTGAAAGAAGAATGTCATATATACCTAGGATGACTTGAAGGTGAGTAAATTATGGGCTAATTATCCCTTTAATCGATTATTTTCAAAGCAATTATGTATTTCATATTTATACTACCTGTGTAAGTCACCAAATGAAACTTTGTTTGCAAGTAAACACAATTTTGATTGAGATGTGATGCATATCGGTGCATATCAGATGCTCACCTGGCTCCTTCAGGAAGGATCAGTTTCACAGTTAGCTGGTCAATAACCTGGTCATCATAGACATGATCGACCAGACGCATCTTCAGGGCATACTGGTCTCCTAAAGAACAAATGGATGCGTAACATTATAATGACTTTAAATAAAAAGAAAATGTTTCTAATCTGGTTAATTCTAAACCAGACACACACCCAGATTGTAGAGATATTCGTAGCTGGGAAGATTATAACCAATCATGTAATGTGTTTTCCAGCCACCGAACAGCGGGAAACGGGGACGGATTTCAACCTCTACAGAATCATCTAGAACTTGGAGGTGAGAGGTGGAGATGTTCCCGATCTCATCGCGGTAGTACACGTCCTGAGCAGAGGCTGGGAGGATGGTCTGAGGGAAGACAAAATAGGTAAATTGAAGAACACCAAATCAAGAGGAACCTTTTCATAGTTCCTAGAACTATTGGTGGAAGTACCCGGATTTTGGCGTGTTCACACTGCAGGAACTAGGAATGACTTTAGTTCTAGGCACTCCTTTTGGGGGAACTAATTTAGCTCCTACTTCAGAATAGGGTCTAACCCAGCACAATAGGAACTACCAGGGACGTTAGTGTACGCTGATTGGCCAAACGCACACGAAACACTGGAACCCGGCATATTTAAAAAGCAGTGTACACACAGATTATAGACTATATATTTACTCCAGAAACTAACTCTACAAACATGGAAAAGGTGATAGATGGACCTCTTAACTATTATGCTAGGAGAAAATCCAACGCAAAACCCCCGCCCACGGCATACTGTTTACTTTCTTTGTATAACAGTTCTATCTAATAGCGTATTAGACAGGACTGTTAGACATATCGTAAACTAATGAAGATGGAGAATGTGTAAGCTGTGAGCTCAGGGCTGTCAAAAAGGTCCGCCGCAACAAAATAAAATTCACAACAACAAGCGCGGCTTACGTCATTTCAGAGTTCCTACTGGCGGTGCGAATGCAATCAGGAAAACAACCCTAGTGGAACCTTTAGTTCTCTGGGAACCACCCTGGTGGCTAGTTCCTAGAACTAAAGGCCAAAGTATACTTTACTTTTTACGTGTATGCGAGGGTCAGCGTACAGTACGCATGACGCGAATTTCGTCATCAGAAGAGTATGCGTGAACTGAACATGCACCACCAGATTTTTGCAACCGCGCATACTTTTTATTTACATGGGTTGTAACTCGTGACGAGAGATTGCTCAAAACTGCGTATGCGTTGAACGCCTGTGTACGCGTACGAGTCAAAAGTAGTATACGTTGCAAGGCTGTGCGTTCGACTGTGCACATACGCTTGCGTACACAGTACAAAGTTCCTAGAACTACCTGGTGCAAAAACCCCTATGGTTGTCAAGATTCCTCTACTTCAACCTGTTTAAGCTTTAAATGTAAGCTAAAATTGAATGCAAAGCCAAATATTATTTATATTTCATAACCCTGACCAAAATAGAGTTCTTTCAAGTTGCCTACTGGAACACCACCTTCAGCTGAGCCATTATGTTGGAGCAGCTGTCATTTAAAATGAGTTTTAAAAAAATAAATAAAAAGAAAGTGTTAAGACACCTTGAAAGATTTGACTGAGGAAATGCCGCTATCAGACTGTCTCTGGTAGTCATAGCGGGAAAAGGGTCCCTTCAGGTAGGCACCGGTGTGTCTCAGATCGATGGTTTCTTCCACGGCGATGTTGCCCCAGTGAGAGACCTCGATGGTTCGAGTGATGCTGCTGATGGTGAGGAAGGGTGTGTTGTTCTCATAGTGGATCTTCATGGTATCCTACAAACCAGAGGTTTTTAAAAGGTTAGACACTACTGCTCAAAGTAGAGGTCCACACATATATATCATTTTTGCCAATTCATCGGCACCAATAACTGATTTCTGGAACTATCGGTCATCTGCAATAATCCACACTGATAGCTTTTCCTGGTTGCATCTGTTGCAGGAGCAGCTGAGAAGGGTCCGCTGTCATTACACAGTACGAGAGCAAAATAAAAACTGGCGCCTCAAGGTGTTTGTTTTGACACGTTACGCTACGCTAGTCTGCATGGAGCAGAATATATCAGATGCAGTTATAAAACTTTGACAATGAAAAGGTAGATATACCGTACACTAAATAAACCGGTTGTCATTGTAAAATTATTCATTTGTTGACTAGATGCTGCATTAGTAGCTGACAAGGCTGAGAGGACATTAACAGTTGAAGGCCTAACTCAAGCGATTAAAACAATTCGGCAAAAATACATGCAAATCTGAAAAATAAATGTTTAAATGTCATGCTTGTTATGGTCTATTTGCATTAGTTTACATTCAACTGGGCATGTTTAAGCATTTGTTAGCCAGCTAAGTTGCATATTTAAAGCTAGTAATGTGAGATTGCCAGTTCTACGGGGTTCTAGAGGATGAAGCAAGCAAGAGCACCCTTAGTTGATAATGTAATATCATATTGATCTGGCAGATCAGAAGATTTGCTCCGATTGATTAGGCACCGATCGTTATTAGCTGATAATAGCTTTATATTGTGTTATTCGGTGGTCTCTATTAGGGCCGCAAAACTCGCAAGACTAAATTGCTTTACTACATTCATCAGTCTGGCAGTTCTACCAGGTGTATGAAAAGGACATTTTTTTTATATATATATAAATATATATTTTGAACTTTCTATTCATCATGGAATCTTTCAAAAACAATTCTCACAGACTCCACAAAAATATTAAGCAGGACAACGGTTTTTAACATCGATGATGCTGAAAATTCAGCTTTGACATCACAGGAATAAATTATTCTAAAATAAATTAAAATAGAAAAAAAGTAATTTCACAATATTACTGTATTTTTGCTAAAATAAATGTAGCCTTGGTGAGCAATAGACTTCTTTCAAAGACATTACAAAAATCTGACTGACCCCAAACTTTACAGTGCATGTAAAAACAAAACTGAAAAACTCATGTGACGCATGCTGTAAGTCTATTTCATAATTACCACATAAAGACAATACTATCATGTAAACACACTGTCTGAAGTATATTACTATACAACAGAATGACTATTGTGGTCAGTCACCTGGCTGAAGGGAGGAACATCTTTGAATGGTCCATACTCAATGGCCTCGTCGCTCTTGGTGGGGTTGCCCAGTTTGGAATAGCTCTCCACGGTTTTGGAGGCCAGGCGGACACGGGTTGTCTGGGAGCGGGTGGGGTATGGGGAGTACAGGTAGTGGTTCCCCTGGAAGACCACCAGCTGTCGCTCAGCCTGGGTGATCTGGGTGGGGAAAGGCTTCAGCACGTGACTGAACACAGTCTCAACCTTCACCCGCAGTTTAGCACCCGGAGCGAGAGAAGACTGTAACTGTGCCTCGAAGAATTTACCACTGCAGGAGGGGAAAGCAAACATGTTGGAGCTGTAAATGATATGTAACATCTCCAAGAAGAGGAAACATGCCTATATACACAAAGAGGAGTGTCTCTCATACTTTTTGTCATATCTGACTTGTTAGAGTAATTGTTTGTAGTCTAAAAAGCAAAACGAGCATCAAATCTGTCTTCAAACCACATACATTTGCATTTTAAAAGTGGATTCAAATCACCAAAACAGAACTTCTCAGATCAATTTCTGCCCAGTGTAAAACTTTATCTTCCAACCACTTCTGCACTGCAGAAAAAGCGCTGATGATCTGAAAACATGGATGAACATGTATGTTGTATGTTGTTTAGTAGGCTTGCTGCGATAGTGTTACAGTGTTCAGCCACAACACCGGTTACATTACTTGCCCGCTAGGAATTACTTAAAAACACTCACTCTGCTCCACGGCAGTGGGCACACACCGTTATGAATGCCCGTTCGACCGTGAGCATTTTATTTTTTTGAATTAGCGATTTAAAAGCGAGGTGTAAGAGAAAAAAAATGCCTCTTGTAAATATTATGTAAAATAAATATAAATTTATACCGGTATTACCACACGTCGATTAACCGGTGGGAAAATTTCCTCACCATCACATCCCTATTGTTAAGCTATGTCAATTACAATATTCTGCTCAAATTAAAGTGTAATACAGCCAGTCTGTGTTCATTCACAAAGCCACTTGTGCTATTTGCTGCCACAAACTCTGCAAGCAAACTGTAATAAACCCAAACAAGCATAATTTAATTGAGAACAAATGAGTCTTAGCTAGCAAAGAGCCTCCAGCATCACCCACTCCTGCCTCTTGCATATTTATGTTTCATTTCATTTACTCACAGATGAAGACCGATGAAGGCCAGATGTGGCACGATCTTGGGCTCCAGTGCGAGTGTAAAACTGTGCAACCGCGAGTCCACGCAAGTTCATCCAAACGTGAATCATGACTATATTGTTTGCAATTAAAAAAAAAAAAAAAAAGCTGACATAATTTGGAAATGATGTTAGGATTTTCACTGTTTTAGCTTTTGAGAGAAGCTTCTTAAAGTTTTACCAGTATTAATAATGTAGCATAGTGGTCGACTGATATAGGTTTTTTGATGGCTGATGCTGCTGATGGCCACCGATATATATGATATCAGACTATTTAAAGATTTAAATAAATGCGTAACTATTGCTGCAATAACATTTATTTTACATATTTACAAAAATTAGATTAGAAATTATTTGAACAAAACAAAAAAAATCTGCAAAATAAATAGACTTCTTGATTCTGTAGTCCTATTATGGCATTTTCAGAAATAAAGAAATTGTTAAATAAAATATTTTAAAGTATATACTATCCACCAATGCACTCAGTAATCCAAAAAGTCTGTGCACTGGGAATAATATTTTCTTAAATAAAGACCAGGCAATTCTTATTCTACATATAATACACACTACACAGTGAATATGACAAAACGTAGCGAGAAACTGGATGTAGCAGCATAGTTTGAAATTGCTTGCTCATGCGTGTTAGTGACAGCCTCCAGTCCACGTCCAATTCATCCAATATTTCACACGGACGGGCCGTCATGCACAGACTAGGCAACATTAATTTTTATACAGAATACATATTTTTTATAAGGACCATTAAAAAAAAACCATATCGGTCAACTGCTACTTTCTAAATTATGAAAACTGGTAAAATTTTAAGAAGCCTCTTTCAAACACTAAAAACATATATTAATTAAAAAAAATATAGAAATTATGGGGGGAAAAAATTACATCTACAATTTTGTTAAAATAAAAGTCCTGCTCACGTCACCAAACAGAAAAACATAATGATGCTGATAATTAAAAAAATGCCAAATATTGTCTGACATATTGGCCTTGGGCTGACCACTAGTAAAAAGTGTGTTAATGTATATGATAAATAAAACAAATCAGAAAACTATATAAACCGTGCTTATGAGTTGACGTTCTCTTGATATATGCTCACATGAAAGTGGAATTTCATCAGAATCATTCCACTTTCATGTGAGCACACATCAAGAGAACGTCAACTCATAAGCACGGTTTATATAGTTTTCTGATTTGTTTTATTTTAAAGAGATTTCTCAAATGAGAACTACTAATTAATTATAATTTGAGCAAAATAATCATGATTATCAATTTAACCATTATTGTGCAGCCCTAATGGATTTCTGGCATGCAGAACATGTTAAAATCACCATGAAATAAAATATTAACAACAACAATTCTTATTATTTATTGCAGTATTTATTATAAACAAAATTGATGTGCCCTCATATTCTTTAATCAAAATAACGTCCCCTCCCTCTTCCAGCAACATCTCAAAATGTTTACTGGTGCAAGGGTGGGACAACCTGTCACTCACATGAGATCGACCAATAGCAGACCACAACCATCCAACTAATTTCCCATGGTCAAGAATAGGGTAGAAAAGATGATAGCAACGTCAGTTTCATGTCGACTTTAAAGGGATAGTTCACCCAAAAATGAACATTTTGTCATCACTTACTAACCCCCAAGTTGCTCCAAACCTGTATGAGTTTCTTTCTTCTGTTGAACACAAAAGATATTTGAAAGAATGTTGGTAATCAAACAATTGATGGACTTCATTGACTTCCATAGTAGGAAAAAAAATACTATGGAAGTCAATGGCTCCCATCAACTGTCTGGTTATCAACATTCTTTCAAATATCTTTTGTGTTCAACAGAAGAAAGAAACTCATACAGGTTTGGAGCAACTTGAGGGTTAGTAAGTGATGACAAAATGTTCATTTTTGGGTAAACTATCCCTTTAATACTTTCCCCAGTGTTTACCTTTGTCCATGGATAGTTTTCTCTTTCAGCTCTAGGCTTTCATCCTCCTCTTCCTCCCCCTTTACCTGGTGAAGATAAAAAAAAATCTGTTACCAAAAACCTCTTAATATGCAGTGTCTAAAGTAAGAAAATCCATGACCCTAAATTCTGAAGCTTAAAAACAAGCCCTCTGCCTACAGATCATTCATCTACCTGAAAATGGGTGGTCTGTCAAACACACAGCTGCTGATGTACACATTTAAGCACCAGAAACTAAAGTTTTTATGAAAAGAAGAAAACCCAATGACGCTTTTGCATAATATCGCTGCAGTGATGCATCGCGGAAGTGACCTGTGTATCCAGAACTTACGTGTCACGCTGGCACTGACAGAGCAAAGCGGAAGTGCGCTGCACAACCACTGCTAATGCTAACTACTAGATATAACACTTCAATAATGCCATGTGCATTACAGTATAATTCATTTTAATTATTTATCTGAACCAACATTATACCTTAACGACGTTGTTTGAGATAAACGTTACCAAAAATGTGTGCAAATATACAAATCAAGCGGAATTATGCAGCTAGCTTAGGCTACAGTACATGAAAAGTTGCACTCCCTATTGTCTCTATGGCAAAAATAAGTTTCAGAAATGATTTAAGCATAATTTAATAAGCACGAAATGAACAAAAGAGAACAAATGAGTCTTAAGTGATAGCTAGCAAAGAGCCTCCAGCATCACTCACTCCTGTCTCCTTGCAGATGTATATTTTATTTCATTTACTCACAGATGCACCGATGAAGGCCAGATGCGGCGCGAGCTCGGGCTCCAGCGCGAGCGTGAAACTGTGCACCCGCGAGGATCCGTGGTTCGCGAGCTGAATCTCGGCTGTGATCTTCCCGAGGTGAGTGCTCAGATCCAGCGTGCGCTTCACGTCCTCATTCACCAGCCCGTCCGCACTAACCGACGCGCAGAACAAGCACGAGATCAGCACAAAACTCACCGTTCCGACACTCCACATTGTCCTGCGTGTATATGTATTGATTTGGAGGTTAATAAATGTAATAAGTCCTATCTAATGAAGTGTTTGCGCGTGCAGTGAGGCCTCGCGCTGCAAAAGCTGCTTCTGAAGGATGACGCTTCATTCATTCCCTCAAGACTGACGTCACCAACATGGCGGACAAAGAACCCACCTTTCACAGGGGCAAGTGTACAGTACAGAATTAATGTTCTGTTATTAATGTCTTTAGTGTAAATTTTTATCATACAGTCTTGTATTCAGCGAGGAAAGTGACAGTAAAGACATTCATAATGTTGCAAAATATTTCTGTTTCTAATAAATTTTGTTCTTTTGAACTTTCTATTCGTAGTAAATTTCCCAAAAAATGCCGTTTGTTTTATGTAAATAATGTTTCTTGCGCATCAAATCAGCATATTAGAATGATTTCTGATTAATCATGTTACTGCTGAAAATTCAGCTTTGCTATTACAGGAATAAATAAAATTTTATTAAACTAGAAAACAGTAAACTAATAATATTTCTTGAATTTATTTTTGTATTTCTGTTTTTAATGTATTTTGATCAAAATAAATGCAGCTTTGGTGAGCATTTAAGACTTATTTCAAAAACAGTGGTGTGTGTGTGTATATAGGGCTATACACCGATCAGATAATGTGTTGGTCCCCCTTTTGCTGCCAAAACAGCCCTAACCCGTCGAGGCATGGACTCCACTAGACCCCTGAAGGTGTGCTGTGGTGTCTGGCACCAAGATGTTAGCAGCAGATCCTTTAAGTCCTGTAAGTTGCGAGGTGTGGCCTCCATGGATCGGACATGTTTGTTCAGCACATCCCACAGATGCTCGATTGGATTGAGATCTGGGGAATTTGGAGGCCAAGTCAACACCTCAAACTCGTTGTTGTGCTCCTCAAACCATCCCTGAACCATTTTTGCTTTGTGGCAGGGCGCATTATCCTGCTGAAAGAGGCCACAGCCACCAGGGAATACCGTTTCCATGAAAGTGTACATGGTCTGCAACAATGCTTAGGTAGGTGGTACGTGTCAAAGTAACATCCACATGGATGGCAGGACCCAAGGTTTCCCAGCAGAACATTGCCAAAAGCATCACACTGTCCCCACCGGCTTGCCTTTTTCCCATAGTGCATCCTGGTGCCATGTGTTCGCCAGGTAAGCGATGCACACGCACCCGGCCATCCACGTGATGTAAAAGAAAACGTGATTCATCAGACCAGGCCACCTTCTTCCATTGCTCCGTGGTCAAGTTCTGATGCTCACGTGCCCACTGTTGGCGCTTTCGGAGGTGGACAGGGGTCAGCATGTGCACCCTGACTGGTCTGTGGCTATGCAGCCACATACGCAACAAACTGTGATGTGTATTCTGACACCTTTCTATCAGAACCAGCATTAACTTCTTGAGAAATTTGAGCTACAGTAGCTCGTCTGTTTGATCGGACCACACAGGCCAGCCTTCGCTCCCCACATGCATCAATGAGCCTTGGCCGCCCATGACCCTGTCACCGGTTCACCACTGTTCCTTCCTTGGAGCACTTTTGATAGATACTGACCACTGTAGACCGGGAACACCCCACAAGAGCTGCAGTTTTGGAGATGCTCTGACCCAGTCGTCTAGCCATCACAATTTGGCCCTTGTCAAACTCGCTCAAATCCTTACGCTTGCCCATTTTTCCTGCTTCTAACACATCAACTTTGAGGTCAAAATGTTCACTTGCTGCCTAATATATCCCACCCACTAACATGTGCCGTGATGAAGAGATAATCAGTGTTATTCACTTCATAATGTTATGCCTGATCGGTGTGTGTGCGCATATATACACTCACCTAAAGGATTATTAGGAACACCATACTAATACTGTGTTTGACCCCCTTTCGCCTTCAGAACTGCCTTAATTCTACGTGGCATTGATTCAACAAGGTGCTGAAAGCATTCTTTAGAAATGTTGGCCCATATTGATAGGATAGCATCTTGCAGTTGATGGAGATTTGTGGGATGCACATCCAGGGCACGAAGCTCCCGTTCCACCACATCCCAAAGATGCTCTATTGGGTTGAGATCTGGTGACTGTGGGGGCCATTTTAGTACAGTGAACTCACTGTCATGTTCAAGAAACCAATTTGAAATGATTCGAGCTTTGTGACATGGTGCATTATCCTGCTGGACGTAGCCATCAGAGGATGGGTACATGGTGGTCATAAAGGGATGGACATGGTCAGAAACAATGCTCAGGTAGGCCGTGGCATTTAAACGACGCCCAATTGGCACTAAGGGGCCTAAAGTGTGCCAAGAAAACATCCCCCACACCATTACACCACCACCACCAGCCTGCACAGTGGTAACAAGGCATGATGGATCCATGTTCTCATTCTGTTTTACGCCAAATTCTGACTCTACCATCTGAATGTCTCAACAGAAATCGAGACTCATCAGACCAGGCAACATTTTTCCAGTCTTCAACTGTCCAATTTTGGTGAGCTCGTGCAAATTGTAGCCTCTTTTTCCTATTTGTAGTGGAGATGAGTGGGGTCTTCTGCTGTTGTAGCCCATCCGCCTCAAGGTTGTGCGTGTTGTGGCTTCACAAATGCTTTGCTGCATACCTCGGTTGTAACGAGTGGTTATTTCAGTCAAAGTTGCTCTTCTATCAGCTTGAATCAGTCGGCCCATTCTCCTCTGACCTCTAGCATCAACAAGGCATTTTCGCCCACAGGACTGCCGCATACTGGATGTTTTTCCCTTTTCACACCATTCTTTGTAAACTCTAGAAATGGTTGTGCGTGAAAATCCCAGTAACTGAGCAGATTGTGAAATACTCAGACCAGCCCGTCTGGCACCAACAACCATGCCACGCTCAAAATTGCTTAAATCACCTTTCTTTCCCATTCTGACATTCAGTTTGGAGTTCAGGAGATTGTCTTGACCAGGACCACACCCCTAAATGCATTGAAGCAACTGCCATGTGATTGGTTGATTAGATAATTGCATTAATGAGAAATTGAACAGGTGTTCCTAATAATCCTTTAGGTGAGTGTATATATACAGTACTGTGCAAAAGTCTTAGGCACGTTGGTATTTTCACACAAATTTTTTTTTAAGCCAGTTATTTATATCTTTTACTGTAGTGTGTCAGTAGGAAATATCAGTTTACATTTCCAAACATTCATTTTGCAATTAATTGTAATTTGTTATTTATTTATTTTTATGCACAAGAAGTCTGACAGCAGGCGGTATGATCTGATCTCACCATCATCGAGTCTGTCTGTGATTACATGAAGAAACAGAAAAAAGACTAAATCCAGAAAAACTGAGGCAACGTCTCCAAGACACTTGAAGAAACCTTCCTGCAAAACTACATGAATAGGTGTAGGAATAGATGCAGGTGACAAAGGCCATTTTAAACGCAAAGGGTGGTCACCCCAAATATCGATTTGATTTAGTTAATAGAAGTTAATTCATAAATAAAAGCTATTTATGTAATTATTTTTGACAGCATTCTCACTTTAAAGCATTCTGACAAGTGCCTAAACTTTTCACAGTACTGTAGTTTTGCAGGAAGGTTTCCTCAAGTGTCTGGGAGACGTTGCTTTAGTTCTTCTGGATTTAGTCTGTCTCAGTTTCTTCTGTTTCTTCATGTAATCACAGACAGACTCGATGATGGTGAGATCAGATCATACCGGCTGCTATCAGACTTCTGCATAATTTTTTTTTTTTAAATCTCACTGGATTATTACAATTAATTGCAAAATGTATGTTTGGAAATGTAAACTTTCCTACTGACACACTACAGTAAAAGATATAAATAACTGGCTTAAAAACATTTTTCGTGTGAAAATACCAACATGCCTAAGACTTTTGCACAGTACTGTATATGTATATATATATATATATATATATATATATATATATATATATATATATATATATATATATATATATATATATATATCAAGGTAAATTATAAAAAGGGTTATTTTTCTTACCATACAAAAACAATTATGTTCAGTCACTGTTAGTTTATTGAAACAATAGACAGATAGTGTCCATTCCAAAATGATTTTTGCTGATACAACTGGGATGATATGAAAAATAGGCCTATTAACTTTTATACCATTTTACGAACCAAGACCCAAAAAACGGCCATTTCTACATTCTTTCAGAACAATACTAACTTAATCCCATCACAAATTACAATGAACAAACATTAAGGTCAACACTTTAAAGTTCAACATTTTATGAAAATGTTTAAATTGGTCTAAGAACATTTAATAGTCAACATACAAAATCAGCCAATTGAAAGTGCTATCAAGAAACATCAACACTAACAAAGCCAACAGACGATATTTAGCATTACAAAACCCTAAACAGAACGTTATTCGATCACAACATGAACACACTAAGAACAGCTCATCTCACTGTTTGAGAATAAAGAGGAATGCTTCAGATGTTTTGGATGTTATATGTCTGTTGAATGTTTAGTGTGTCTCGTAGCATTAGGTCCCGTAGTCGCCACAGAGCGTCAGCCATGGTCTTGTGAGCTCCCTTGCTCTTTAGCCAGTGAGAGGGCAGACGGCTCTCCTGCTCTTTTGTGAGACGCACATCTTTCCTGCGAGCTGGGGTCAAACACAGAGACGATATTTGACTATTTTAAGATTGCTAGTGTAATTACCCAAGTGTCAGTATCAAAATTTAAGGACAGACTTGTTAACAGTAGATACCACACGTTTTTCTAATATTATTAATAGTTTTCTAATATTTTTGAGTGAATTCTGAGTAAATGTTGTTACATGCGCTATCTTTCAAAAGTTTAAGAGACAGTAAAAACAAAAGATTTTCTGTTCTTCACACTTTCTATTCAAGCTATTTAAAACTGCAGTATTATTTCACAAAATCATTTTTTTTACTGTATTGATGCTCAAATAACTGCAGCATTGGTGAGCATAAAGAGATTTTCAAAAGCATTAAATAATCTTACCGACCCCAAATATTTTGAACAGTAATGTGAATGTTTATTTCATTTAAAAACAATAAGTTAATAAACCAATAATACTATAAAATAATAATAAAAATCTTATTTGGTATTGTGTTTTATATTATATATATTGTATTTTATCATCTATTGGCTAGGTAAATCTCACTCATATTTTGCATTTTCTTTATGCAAAATGTAATAATTATTTTTTCGTTAACACTTTACAATAAGGTCTCATTTGTTAACATTAGTTAAAGGGATAGTTCACCCAAAAATGAATATTACCCCATGATTTACTCACCCTCAAGTCATCCTAGGTGTGTATGACATTCTTCTTTCAGACGAATACAATCGTTATATATCGAGTTATATAAAAAAATGGTAGTTTCTGTCTGTGTCTGTTTTTAAAGTCCATAAAAGTGCATAAATCATGGGCTAATTTTCATTTTTGGGTGAACTAACCCTTTAATGGATTAACTAACATGAACTAACAATGAGCAATATAGTTTTGCAGTATTTATTACCCTTTGTTATTAAAAAAAATTTATGTTCATGTTCATTAACTAATATTATTACACGGCTCTGTGGAATACTTGATTCAGATTGGTCAATCGCGCCATCCCCGATAACAACTGGTAAAAACTGATAACAGGCTCATCAGGGTAAATGAAGTCTTTACGCTTGCTAGGAACGTTTTTCCTCATGGGATTTTTTGCGTTTGGCGAGCTAATAAAATATAAAAAACTCAAATCAATATTTTGTGCACACAATATTGATTTCGTCACGTCAGGGTCCTGATCACTCTGTCTGGGTTTATTCTGAGATAACAATCGTCTGGATGTACATTATAATTTTACTTAAAGGATTAGTTCACTTCAAAATGAAAATTTCCTTATAATTTACTCATCCAAGATGTTCATGTCTTTCTTTCTGCAGTCGAAAAGAAAAGTTTTTTGAGGAAAACATTCCAGGATTTTTCTCCATATAATGTATTTCAATGGCAACCAAGGGGTTGAAGGTCCAAATCAATGGCTTCAGAGGCTCTGCACGATCCCAGACGAGGAATAGGGTCTTATCTAGCGAAACCGTCGGTAATAAAAAAAAAACACAAAAAAAACAAAAAAACATTTATATACTTTTTAACCTCAAATGCACGACTTCTGTGTTGTTGTTCTTCACTGCGTATGACGTCATCACGTCGGAAAGGTCACGCACAGGACGTACGTGGAAGTACTGACCCAGTGTTAAAACGAATGTGCAAAGACTAAATCAAACGCCCTTTACAAAAATAAAGGTAAAACAGCGATGTCGGACAATTTTAAAGTTGTAGAAGAACATGAGATGGAGTTTTTCAGCACTGGGTCAGTACTTCCACCATGACCTTTCCAACGTGATGGCGTCATACGTCGTGAAGAAGAACAACACGCGCATTTGAGGTTAAAAGACCCTATTCCTCGTCTGGGATCGTGCAGAGCCTCTGAAGCCCATTGAAACTGCATCGTTTTGGACCTTCAACCCGTTGGTTGCCATTGAAATACATTATATGCAGAAAAATCCTGGAATGTTTTCCTTAAAAAAAATCATTTCTTTTCGACTGAAGAAAGAAAGAAATGAACATCTTGGATAAGATGGGGGTGAGTAAATTATCAGGAAATTTTCATTTTGAAGTGAACTAATCCTTTAACAGATACAGCTTTTGATATTAAAAAACGGTTTTTAGTAAATGTTGAGATTAACATCAGCTAAGATTAATAAATGCTGTAAAAGTATTTTTCATTGTTAGTTCATGTTAACTAATGTAGTTAACTAATGAAACCTTATTGTAAAGTGTTACCATTTTTGCTTCTGATTTTTCCGGTGACGTGACCTTAAGTCACCTGGCTACCTTGTTCTCTAAGTATCTGCATTGGCAATGTTGGTTGACCACTAGAACATAATGCACAGTAAATCTGCCTTTTTACTCACCAGAGAGTGTTTGGTCCCATTTGCTGACAGTAGTGGACTCAGCACTGAGTCCTTCTATATACCTCAGGTAGGCCTCTGAATGTAGCAGTCGCTGGGGTTTGGGTGGAGGAGCCACAAATATGGGGGTGGAGGGCTGCTGCAGAGAGGGCTGCCCAACCTGCCCCTGTCCCGGGTAGGGTGGTGGGGCCTGTTGGCCTGAGTTCATAACACCCATCTACAGAAATACAAAGATTCAGAACAACCGTTATTGTTTTTTGTTGCCAGAAATAAAATTGCATCAACATTTAGCATTCATGTAAGGGATAAATGTGAAACCCTTCAAAATCAGCATTACCTGAGTCCCATAAGTGCTTCCTGTTGAACCTGGGGCCATTCCATTCATACCTGTGAAAGAGGTATCAGCATACACTGAGAATAAGAGACTTTCAGAGAAAACTGACACCCTGAGCTCTTTCTGGTCATGTTTATCTGTGAAGATAATCAGTTCTCCACTGCTGAATCCATTAGAATCTGAAGCTTGTGGCGTAATCCACAGAAATGAAGACATCTGAAGTCTTTGTTCCAAATCAAGCAAAAGGACAAATTGAGAAATGTGTATGCTGCTCTTTTTTTAATACAACAAAATCATATAGTGACCAGGGGCTGTCAAGCTCCAAAAAATGTACTATAAAAGTACCGTATATACAAAGTACCGTAACTTTCTGTGTTTGGAGAAGATCTAAATTGAAGTTAAGGAAAGACATTGTTAAAATAGTCCATGTGACTCCAGTGGTTCAACCACTACGAAGCGACGAGAATACTTTGTGCGCAAAAAACAAACAAAAATAATGACTTTATTCAACAATTTCTTCACGTCTGTGTCAGTCTCCTGCGCTGTTGACGTAGTAAATACAGTACAGCACTTCAGAGTTATGTCAGAGCTACGCCAGAACACCGGCTTACCATTGGCTGATGCTATTCATGTGAGCACCACAACGTATGCGTGTGATGCTGATGCAGGAGCTGGCCAACGGAAACTGCGTAGGAGACTGACACAGACGAGAAGAAATTGTCGAATAAAGTCGTTATTTTTGTTTGTTTTTTGCACACAAAAATATTCTCGTCGCTTCATAAAATTAAGGTTGAACCACTGGAGTCACATGGACTATTTTACCAATGTTTTTGCTGCCTTTCTGGGCCTTAAAAGTGTTAATTAAATTGCTGTCTATGGAGGGGTCAGAGAGCTCTCGGATTTCATCAAAAATATCTTCATTTGTGTTCTGAAGATGAACAAAGGTCTTACGGGTTTGGAACGACATGAGGGTGAGGAATTAATGACAGAACTTTCATTTTTGGGTGAACTAACCTTTTAAAAGCACCAATCAGCCAAACACAGATTTAAATTGAATAGTTAATTACATTTTGGTCTGTTCCTGACACAAAACTAGTACGGCTTCATAAGACTTGAAATGCATTGCACAAGTTATACAGACTATTCATTATTGCATCTGAAATCACATACTGTCTGAGTAGGTAGCTGGTTAAGAACTTGCTGTGTGACCGTTAAAGAATGTGTGTGTGTCGTTTGAATGCAATCTGGATCTAATACACCATTGGCTGTTGTGTGACCGAGCTTCGGCGTCAGTTGCGTCCTTTACCTGCCATTCACAACTCCTCTCCTGTGGCTTCATGGGATAGTAAAGTGCCTATCGAATGTGGACTCTAGAATCTCGGCAGAAGGTCATTTACTAGGAATTTTTTGCCTACTGGTTTTCGAATACTATGTATTCAAACATACTACTGTTTTAGCATACTGTTTTTCGCATACTACATAGTAGGAAAGTAGGTATATTCGGATGCAGCAATAGTGTGTTTTGTCCCTTTTGAAGCTCAACTGCTCGTAGTCACTATTGCTTTATTATATTGAACAGAACTTTACACTTTACAATAACGTCTCATTTGTTAACATTAATTGATGTTAACTAAAATGAACTAAAAATTAGCAATATACTTTTACAGCATTTATTAATCTTTGTTAATGTTAGTTAATAAAAATGTTCATGTTAGTTCACAGTGCATTAACTAATGTTAACAGATACAACTTGGTTTAAAAAAAGATATTAATAAATGCTGAGATTTACATGAACTAATATTAATAAATGCTGTAGAAGTATTGTTCATTGTTAGTTCATGTTAACTAGTGTTAATAAATAAAACTTTATTGGAAAATGTTACCAAAATATCATTTTTTGGGTAACACTAAAATAAGGTCCCATTAGTTAAAATTAGTTAATCAATGAACTAACAATGAGCAATACATTTGTAACTAGCTGTATTTATTAATCTTGTTAACGTTAGTTAATAAAAATATAACTGTTCATTGTTAGTTGATAGCTCAGGTCCATTAAATAATATTAACAGACACATTTTATTTTAATAATGAATTATTAAATGCTGAAATTAAGATGAAATAAGATTAATAAATGCTTTAGAAGTCTTGTACTGTTCTAATGTTAACAGAGGAAACCTTACTGTAAAGTGTTCCGAATGAAAGACATGAGGGTGAGTAAATGATGGCAGAACTGTCATTTATGCATGAACTATTCCTCTACAGAACATTGGGAGTCTCTTCAGTTGGTTTTGTCTTGGTCAGGGCAGACAGTTTGCTCTATGGTACAGGTAGCCCCTCTTGTTAGGGTTGGAGAGGCAGACAGGAAGCAACTGCGAGTGGGGACGTGTGGCTGTGAAGTGGTCCTTACCCAGATACGGCATGCCAGGCATACCCCACGGGAAGTGGAGTGGTATGGCAGGCACCCCCATGGGATGTGGAGGCATGCCGGCCATGTTAATCATGCCATCGACAGGCCCCTGAAAGGGCAGCATGGGTGGCCCATAACTACCCAGCATGCCTTTTCCTTGGAAGAGGAAGGTGGCAACACAACATATGCATGCATCAGTATATCATGCAGTTATGAGAATGAATTCATGCACTACATGTAAAAAGAAAACGAAAACTACAATTAGAGCAAGTCAGCTGATTTAGAAATGTGACACCCAACATACACACACACCCCTTTTCCACAAACTGGGCACCAGAGCTGTGCTTAATCTGGCCCCTGTCCACCCATTTCCACTGAAGAAAAGTGGCAATGGAAGCCGGAACCTCACTATGTAAAGTACACTTTGTTCTAGTGCTTCTAGCTATTTTAATATTTCGTATTTATTCATATATATATTTTTTTTTTGTTGTTTTTTTTTTGTTTCATATTTCAGTTTATATTTAAGTTGAAGTAATTTGTTATGTATTTCTATTTAACTTTATTTAACTTTATTTTTATATTTACTACTTCAATTTCTTTATTTCAGTTTTTAACTTTTAAAAAATGTTTTCATCTAATATGAATATATTTATATAATAATAAATAATAATATTTATATAATTCTGCTTTATTTCAGGTAACTAAAGCAATTTTTAGTTTTAGTTAACAAAAACAACACTAGTCTTTTCGTTTTTGTTATCCATCTGATTATTTTAGGATTGCACAAAAAATTTAATTTATGTTAAGTTATGTGATAAATGGCTGACATTAAAATTCTATACTATTCTATATAGTTTAATTCATACACGTGAATTTAGGCATCACAACATTATAATATGCAGTCTGAAAATGGATATTAAGATGCACAGATACAACAGTGTTATTAAATTAGTCAAATTATTCTTTTTTTGGATAAACAATCGTTTCGTCATCATTCAGCTCTCAAGTCAGTGGAAACATCCATCATTTTTGAGAAAAGTTCTCAGAACCCATGGCTGAGCACCATTCCAATGAAAAAGGGGTAGTAAAGTTTCATGATTGTTACAGTTCATGCAGTAACTCTTTGATGGATGACAAGGACATGATGCATTCAAAATGCATCAGATAACAGAAGTTAGTTTTGAGATTACAGACACTAAAACATGGCAGCTTAGCGGAAGAAATGAACTGGCTGAAGATGGCACTGGAAAGTGCACTGGAGATGAGTGTGTTAGCAGTTAGGCTTCGTATTGCAGCTCTGTGTGTCCACCACACCTGAGAGGGGTTACCTGCCATAGGCGTCATGCTGTGGCTAAGCATCCCCATGGGGGTCGGGGGAGGTACTACCCCCATGAGCGCCCCTACTGGGGTACCTGCTCTTGGGGAGTTCTGCGCTGCTCTTTCTCGCTCCTGCTGCTCCGCTACCTTAGCTGCCCGCTCTGAATGGGTGACAAAAGATATGAAGACATTGTATCCCATGCATCACTGTCCATTTCCAGGCAAATTTCTTTTGTGAAGAATAGCAAACGTTGACACTTTACCTTCGTACTCCGCTTTCTTAGTGGCTTCGAGGTTCCTCCACTCTGTGCCCACCAGTCGACTGAGTTCTCCAAAGGAGAAGTCAGGGTGCTGGGCCTTGATGACGGCTCTCATTTCACTGCTGAAGAGAATGTACCCACTCATGTTGATCTTCCTCTTTGCCCCCTCCTTCTTCGACAAACCCTTAATCGACTTTGGTGTGGACTGTGGGAAAAAGAGATGCTGATCATCTAGTCTCGGCCTTAGACAGGATGCATAAGGCTGCTCGTGGTACTTTAGATTCGAATTAATCCCTCGCTTTGATATGATTGATAAGATTCTATGTAGCTTAAAGGAGTCAGGGTAGACCGCTTTACATCATAGCAATTTGCTACCATGAGCTTTCCGCAGAAGAACTAGTCGCTGAAATTGAGCTACCACTTTGTGGCAAGCCGGCTGTTATTGTGGTTCCATTGATTTCAGATTTATGTTAAAATAATAATAATAATTATATTAAAAAGCCCTAAGATTTTGAGAATAAAGTCCAAATTCCAAAAATGATGTCTTAAAGGGATAGTTCACCGAAAAATTCAAATTCTGTCATCATTTACTCATCTTCATGTCATTCCAAACCTGTAGGACTTTCTTTCTTCTGAAGAACACAAAAGAAGATATTTTGAGAAATGTCCTTTTTTTGGTCAATATAAAAGTAAATGGTCACCAAAGCTCTCAAAATATCTTCTTTTGTGTTCCACAGAAGAAAGTAATTCAGATTGAAGGTGCAGTTACATTAGTGAAATTACATAATCAAAAGAGTAAGTTTTTTGTTGTCAATAGTGTAGCGATGTATGAAGCACAGTTTACACAGAAGTCACTTCCAAACCCCAAGCACTTTTCTGCTGGTCAACGCAGCAAATCTGAGTACCAAACATCCGCATGGGGAAATCTTCTGTAATCATGCAAAATTCCCGACAGAGTGAAATGACTGGATTTCGAGCGAGTAAATGATAACAGAATTTTCATTTTTGGGGAAATATCCCTAACTTTTTTGAGAATCGTTTTATAAAAGGCCTTTTACAATTAGTCTTAAATTAGTAACTTAAATTAACTCATCTTTGTTCACCAAAATAACATTGAAACATGTTTTCCTGTAAAAAAAAATTATTCATGCCTTAAAATAGTTTGAATGTAACTCTACAGCCTTGCTTCATTTAGTATATGCAGACTCATGAATATGCAAATGAGCCCTGCCTCCACTTACTCATCCAGGCTCGTCTACAAGTCGATGTTTCAGAATGGTTTATGTATTGCTCTCTACAACGTCGGACACATACCAGTGATTTATATGATTAGCCTTTGGCTTGACTACGATATCAAACAGCTAATAATGTGTTGCTAATGTTACACAGACCATGTTCCCGTTCACCATCTCAGAGTCAGACAGTTGCCTAACAATCAGCATCCTTAGAAACACTTTGAACAACTCAAAACGTCAGTGGAGAAAAGCTTCATAACATCATAACATCAATATACAGTACTGTGCACAAGTCTTAGGCACGTTGGTATTTTCACATGAAAAATGTTTTTAAGCCAGTTATTTATATCTTTTACTGTAGTGTGTCAGTAGGAAATATCAGTTTACATTTCCAAACATTCATTTTGCAATTAATTGTAATAATCCAGTGAGATTTTTTTAAATTTTTTATGCACAAGAAGTCTGATAGCAGCCGGTCTGATCTGATCTCACCATCATCGAGTCTGTCTGTGATTACATGAAGAAACAGAAGAAACTGAGACAGACTAAATCCAGAAGAACTGTGGCAACGTCTCCAAGACACTTGAGGAAACCTTCCTGCAAAACTACATGAATAGGTGTAGGAATAGATGCAGGTGACAAAAGCCGTTTATACGCAAAGGGTGGTCACCCCAAATATCGATTTGATTTAGTTAATAGAAGTTAATTCATAAATAAAAGCTATTTATGTAATTATTTTTGACAGCATTCTCACTTTAAAGCATTCTGACAAGTGCCTAAACTTTTCACAGTACTGTAGTTTTGCAGGAAGGTTTCCTCAAGTGTCTGGGAGACGTTGCTTTAGTTCTTCTGGATTTAGTCTGTCTCAGTTTCTTCTGTTTCTTCATGTAATCACAGACAGACTCGATGATGGTGAGATCAGATCAGACCGGCTGCTGTCAGACTTCTTGTGCATAAATTTTTTTTAAAAATCTCACTGGATTATTACAATTAATTGCAAAATGAATGTTTGGAAATGTAAACTGATATTTCCTACTGACACACTACAGTAAAAGATATAAATAACTGGCTTAAAGACATTTTTCGTGTGAAAATACCAACATGCCTAAGACTTTTGCACAGTACTGTACATATACATAATTCACCCGCTATATTGTTAAATGTAGCCAATTTTATCAACAGAAAAATATACCGGGATAATCCCCTGCTTCACAGCATAGTTAATGATATGCTAAATCCCGCCGGCACGTTGATGTGATTGGTTACAAGGTAGTTTGTGACTTAAGAAACACCAGCAATTTTGAAACCGCGTTTTTGTCTTTAGATCTCTGCAGTTTTAAGGAGAAAATACTCAGCAATCAAAGCAAAACTTGATTTTCACCACAGAGGGTCTTTAAATTTCATAATGCTATGACATTATTTGAGTAATTTTGAAAATATTACTAATCGAGGGCCAGATTTGCTAACAGCTTGTGCTAGCGCAAACCCTCTTTTGGTGTTAAAAAACTACTGTCAGGATTTACCAAAGACACGCAGTGATAAATTAGCGCTCAAAAGGCATGGACAGTTGTTTTTGCGGCTGACCTTATTGCATATACATTTGTAGGAGTTTCCCTTTCAGACGCAAATTTTATAGAAGGAGAGTATTTAAATTAATCATGCAAGGTGATTTACTAAGGTTTGCGCTCTTCAATTTACTGGTGTTTGTTCCATTATTTACCGCCCAAAAAAAGCATGTCTTAAAGCTAATTTGCACTGTTCTTGGTAGATTGTGTTGGTCATTATGGAAATGATCCGGAAGCGTCTGTGTTCTTTAATTTGAATGCCGTCAGTAGATCACACACTGAACGTTCTACTCCCATCAGCGCTTTCTTGGAATTGCACTCTCACGCTAATTGCCCCGTTTAGTAAATCTGGCCCTTAATCTAAAAATTACCAGTATACATGTCCCCAAGTTGGCAGATTTTGACCAGAATAAGTTGCAAAATAATGAAAACTCTCGCTCCTCGAGACTACTGATTATCAGACAATGCAGCCAGTTACAAAATAATACAAAGACAACTTCTATGAAAAGCCCCTTCTGAGATCAGCAGTTTAAATCATCAAGGGTCACCTACTGCTATTCCTATTGCTCTTGCACAAGCACAAACAATGATTTTCATTCAACGACAGCGGACTGCAGACCTGCGGGGGTGCATAATGCAGCATGTCCATGTCGCCGGTCAGCTGAGTCTGAAGCTGCGGCATGCCGTGAGCATCAGAACCATCTCCATCATCATCACCCAAATCCTCCAGCTCTTCATCCGTCATGTCCGCAAACTTGGCCTCCAACTCCTCGATCTTCTTATCCAGCAGTGGAGACGGCTCCTTCTGAGGCACTATGAGCTTTCTGACAGAGATAACCAGAAGCGTCCAATATTCAATTTTGAGATAGAAATGAGCAATCCCATCGCTATACACTAAAGTCTGTTTTCTATGTAAATCAATTTTTATTTTTCTTTGGATTACTTCAGTAGTTATCAAGAATGAAGCAACTGACCGAAAGTAATAAATTTCATCCTCGACTACTTTGGCAGACAGAGAGAAACGCTTCAGCCCTTTAAACTTCTTCATTTGCTTCTCACTCTCGATGTAGCGGCTCTCACACAGCAACACATCTTCCTCCGGCATTTCAGTTGGCCGGCATGACAGGAAATCTTTGAAAGAAGACACTGTACACTTCCCTGAGGACAACAAAACAGTCCAGATGTGGGAGAAGACATGGTGATAAGATTTAATCAGGAAAACTAACAAATCACTTCATGTAATAATAGTCCTTTTAATGTAAATAACTATGCAATGTCCTTCAGTCAATGTTCTTGAAACCACTCAGTAATACAACTGTAACGATTGAACTTAACTTCGAGGCCAGCCAAAATATTGTTACCTCCAATACAGGTCATAGGGCAGGATTCTTCCAGGTTACTGAGGAACACTTCCTTCTTGTAGAACATCTTAGTAGGTTCATGCTCGGTCTCCTCGGGATGGATGAAGATGGGCCCGAAAAAATAGGCAGCTCCATCTCGCACCCACATCTTCTCTATCCTATTACAAGACAAAATCATTTATAAATCAGGAGGCACTGTCATGAATCCAAGTTTGCTAGTCTTTTTGTTATTGGCATGTTAGGAAGTGGCAGTTGAGATTTAGAATCTATAGCTACAATAAGTACAAACAAAAAACAAGTGGGATTCCTATGCAACATTAAAGACAGATTAGGTGATTTGTAGGTGACTAAGTTAAGTGGTCTAAATGTGTTTATATGCATATTAATGATACAATGTCCTACCTGCCTGTCACATCATCAGCGAGTTTCATGATATGCAGAGTTAGACAGACCACAACCGAAAGAGCAACCAGCTTTTACAGTTCCTCCTGAACCAAAACAACCA
This sequence comes from Rhinogobio ventralis, assembly GCA_039654625.1. NCBI lineage: Eukaryota > Metazoa > Chordata > Actinopteri > Cypriniformes > Gobionidae > Rhinogobio > Rhinogobio ventralis. The sequence goes on along the minus strand of CM077213.1, from coordinate 30,530,895 downwards.
GCTTATTCTGCGTTCACGCTATAACTACAGTCATTTGGAAGAGATGGAAACCTGTGATGTTATACTCGGAGCGGTTTGTGACTCGAATGTATGCGTTTCAACGGCAACACTATCAATGTCGAAATTGATCTGAAGCAGTCAGGGGATACAGGTCAGAGCTCTTCAACTTGTTTGAGACATGAGGTAGTGTAACGGCGTCTCTTGTGACCAGGGCTGGACTGGGACAAAATTTCAGGCCAGGAAATGTCACACCCATCCAGGCCATCCCATACACCCATAACAAATTTTGGAACCACGGAGAACCATATTTACAAAAAATATTTACATATTTACAAAAAATATGGTTCTCCGTGGTTCCAAAATTTGTTGTGGGTGTATGGGATGCCTGGATGGGTGTGACATTTCCCGGCCTGAAATTTTGTCCCAGTCCAGCCCTCATCACATAAAAAAGTTTTAAATCTGTGAGGCCGTGCAAAATAATTAAAGGTTCTTTCCTGAACTGCACCTTCACTTCCCTTTTCCTTTTAATTATCTTCATTTTCCCTGATATTTCTCTGTCTCGACTCTCTCCCTTGTGTGTGTTTACTTTTTTGCTACTTTTCTTGTACCTTACACTTCTTCTTCAGCAGGTCTACTGCAGAGGTGGACAGTAACTTTACTTGAGTACTGTACGTAAGTACACTTTTTGAGTATCTGTACTTTACTTGAGTATTATTTTTTCACTTCACTACATTTGAAATACAAATATCGTACGTTTTACTCCACTACATTTCTATCAAGGTCCTCAAAGTCGAAAGTCGGTTCTGTAGCAGCTTTGAAAGTCAGTGAAGGATTTATTTCTTCTTTAAAACATTTTTTTTTTTTTTGCCAACAGCCTATCAGTAATCACTCTTGTAGGGTCATGTTAAGTTTTTTTGAACACTGATCAGTTTATAGCAAAATGGAAGAAGACGCCTCCTCTGCGCAGTGTATGCACCCATGGCCATACAAAGTATGTTTGAGTTTTCTGAAAAGTCTAAAGATTAGTTTAGTTGGCATACACTTGATGCATGTCTCATAAAATGTTTAAAAATGTAAACGTCTGGGAGAAAGAGAAGACCAGAAATTTGGATGAATCTGAAAAAGTATGATGACGCGAAAGCAAGCTCAGTTCAGTCCAGTTTTCTGTGCGCACACAGAAAGTTGCCTCTCAGATGCCAGAGCATGAGTACTTTTTCACGTTTTTTGCACTTCAATACCAATACACACAAAATTATGTCAAGTTAATTTTGGCGAGTATTCACATAAACAAAGTTGATTATGTCTCAAGTGACAGATTATTTTGATAGCGGCTGGTTCTGAAATAGATCTGTCATGATAGTGTAACGGAGGCCAGCCAGTGTGAGCTGTGCAGGTAAACTCCCCTGATGTCAAGAGACGCTCTAGTGACAGACACACGAGGTTGCAGCCTTTGGCCTCATTGTTAGAGCGTCCGACTCCCTTGCGGAAAGACCCGGGCACGGAGAGATTACAACAACAAGTTACTCACAATCAATTTGTCTTCAGTGATTTTGCCTTCAAAAAAAGTACGAGAACGTTTTTGCAGCAATGTTTTATTTTGGGATGAATTGAGAGCTTTTAATTTGAAAAGTTCTGAAAGACATTCACAAAACCATTCTTCTTTTTATGCCCTATTTTCGCTGTCGACTTTCCTCTTTAGACTCTTTGATGGCGGTATTTTCTCTCAGCTTAAAATGTTAACATCACTCTGCACGCGACATAGTAGTGTACCTCCAGCACGCAAACAATAAAAAAAATGCAGTTTAGTATGTGAGGATGCCAAGGAATAATTCTGAGTGTAAAAGTAGGCTACGTCAAATAATTATTACAATAAGTTAGGCTCCATTGTGTAACAAGCAAATTAATTAATTTTCACAATATGGAAAGAGGAAATAAAACAGTTCGTTAAGAGTATTACTCAAACATTAATGGGCTTATTCAAGTCCTCTTTTATTTTTTGAGTTATTTTTATCCATTACGCATCTCCCACATATGTGTTTTAGCAAGGCCGTCTGTGTTACAAGTTGGTGAATGAAGATACTTGCCAGGTTACATGTCACTACTGCTTTATTAATATATCCAATTTTTTTAACAGAGTAACAGCTCACTACCAGTTACAAAGACACTATAACAGTATGTCACAGGCAATTCTAGTTGCATTTTTCATCAATTAATTTCTTAAATTATCCCTTGACTATGTTCTGGCCCGCCATCTAGTGGCAAAAAAAAATGTGTAGCCCCGATGCCAAACATACTTGCCAACCCCTGGTGTATAGGATCCGTGCATTCAGCCTTAAAGTGACAGCAGCTTTGTAAAGAGCTTTGTAACTTTTATTTAAGTATTTAAATTTAGTTTAAGGTGGTCGTATGCTAGCATGTCGGATGGAGCATCACTGACTGGCTTAAACCACCATGATGGCATAGTGTGCATTTATACAACAATGCAACAATTATAAAATAATGCATTTACATAAAAAAAGGAAATTTACTTTTGATACTTAAGTACTTTTAAAAACAAGTACTTCTGTATTTTTACTTAAGTAAAAATCTGTTTTTACAACTTTCACTTGTAACGGAGTGATATTTGACCAGTAGTACTTTTACTTTTACTCAAGTAATGGACTTGTGTACTTTGTCCACCTCTGGTCTACTGTTAGGAAGACGTTGTTGCAAAAAAAACAAACAACACATTGTAATTTGTTTGCACAGAATCTAAATTTAGTTAAATTCAAAGTATCACATTAGGACAAAGTGTTGTTGTTTTATCTTAAAATGTCTTAAATATCCAATATTTAACAAAACTATTTCATGCAAATATATATATATATATATATATATATATAAATATTTAAAAAAAATCTAAATAGCTTAAATGTCAAAATTAGTACAATAATAAATACATCTTTATAGAAAAATCATAAAACTGAACAAGTTATTGCATTATTACTAATATTTTTTGTGTTGTTGTCTGCCCTAGCTCCCTCCAAACGTATAAATCGATGTGAATATCTGTCTGCTAAATTACTACTGTAACTTTACAATAGATAATAATGATGTAATTAAGCATACAGTTTTTTGAATGATGATAGTAATGGGGTGCTTCTGCTAACATTTGCTAGCTACGTTAAAGAAGATAAACCCACAGTCGCCTATTTACAGGGGAAACTAACCTGCATTTGAAGCCTTGAAAAGGTCAGTAATTGTGCTTTATTTCGCTCCTTCTCCTTTGAGAGCTTTCCCTTAATGCTCCACCTGGCCGCATCCTCGAGTCTGTCGCACTGATGATTATTACTCTTTTCGAAACGGTTTGGCGGACACGCAGAGCTCGCGCGAGCTGAATCGTAGCGTTGCCAGTCAAGACTAATCGATGATTTATTATTGATTTATTTTCGAATGCCGAATTCGGGAATTATCACTTTAGTGCATTGGGGCAATATATATATAATTAAAAAGGCAATAATATTGTAATTAAAATAAATAAAAAAGAGAAAAAAAAGAAAGAAAGAGGGCAACATGCCAAATCAGTTGCCAGGCCACCGGGAATTCCCCCGTTGCTCCTGATGGCCAGTCCAGGCCTGCTTGTGACGCTTTTGTTTGCTCCCTGCTGTACGCGTTCATGTGTTTTGTAGGAGGTGTGGCTTTGGAGATGCTCTGAATTGAGGGTGGGATCTTATGCTTTCAAAGCTAACACGCTATTGCTAGCCTCTCCAAAAATTGCCTACCCTACCTTTAAACAGTCAGTTTACCCAAAACACTACATTGATGGTAACATCAATGACGCTAAATGCCGTTGGTTCCCTTCGTATATTTTAACCACATAGGACGTCCAAGACCTCGGAAGACTTGGAATATATCACACAAGTCATATCAAAGGGATAGTACTGTTATCAATTACTCATCGTTATGTTGTTACAAATCTATAAGACTTTCGCTCATCTTCGAAACACAATTGGAGATATTTTTAATCAAACCAGAGATATTTTTGTCCATATCACCAAAACGTTCACATTTCACAGTTCATAAAGACATGAAGCAGCAAAATCTTCTGCGTTGATCAATGTTTATATGTTCATAAAAGCCTAAATGACATCTGTTCATCATGTAAAGCCATCGCGTCTCTTCAGAAGACTTAGATTAAATCAATCAATTTATATGAATAACTTTTGTCTTTGTGAACTTTGTGAAGTGTCAAAGTTTTGGTCAAATGGACTTTCAATGGAGGGACAGAAAAATCTCAGGTTTTATTTAAATATCTTCATTTGTGTTTCAAAGAAGAACAAAAATCTTCTGGGTTTGGAATAATATAACTGAGTAATTGTTGCCTTTTTGTACTTTTCGAAGCTCTACATTGTCCGTTTCCATTTGATTTCATTGTATGGAAAAGGCAGCATGAATATTCGGCTAAATATCTCCTTTTTTTACTGGTTTGGAACAACACGAGCGACACTGCGTCTCATCATCGGTACCCTACCTGCCCACACGGTTGCGTACGAGCCCATGAGAGCGGATGTAGACACAGTCTCCCACTTTCAGCCACATGTCGTTGTAGCAGAGCTGCTCATAGTACTGGCAGCCTGGCTCGCCATTACTGATCTCCATGGTAACATCCTCCCTCTCCTGATGACACAGATTGATGGTCAGGCAGCATGTGTCAAAGATATTCAATATATGTCAATATACACTGCCTTGCCAAAAAAAGTCGCTGTTTGTATTTAAATAGGCAAATGCTTAAGAGTCTATGATTGGATCATTATTTGCAGTGATTATTATCTAGCATGTTATATGTTTGGCAACAATTCTTCTAACCCTAATTGATGGATTGTGTAGCTTTTCATTTCTTAAACAACCATGTAGGAAGACACATCATGGCCATATTCCAGGGTGACAATGTGAAGATTCGTCAGGCTCCATCAGTCCAGACCTTAAATTCACTGAAAGTCTTTGGGATGTGCTGGAGAAGTGCTGGAAAATGTATTTACATTTCTTTACATCAAAAGGTGCATACATTTTTGGTCAAAATCTTGTATTGACAATGCAAGAGTCCAGCACTCTGTAAAGTCTCCTCCAGCACATCCCAAAGACTTTCAACTATTATTATAATTTGTTTTTTTTTGCTGGGCAGTGTATGTCTTACCTTATCCATGATAGATGGTACAGCTTTGCCATCCTCTGCCACCTCAGGAGGCTTTTCACTGTCCTGTTTGGGTGCAAACATGGAGGCCACACGAACCACAGGCAAGGGCACTTCACGAATGACGAACTTGACCGAGCTCAGGGGCATCGTCCACATCTTGATCTTTTTGAAGGACTTGGTTTTAGCAGAATAACGAGACTCACAGACAAAAACGTCTTCAGGTCGGAAGCTGTCAGGCTGAAGCTTGAAATACTCCTGAAAGAAGGGGTTTTATCAGAACAGATTTGTAATGTTTTTGAAATGTACTATTAATGTAAAAATGTATTTTGTCTTATTGGGAATGTTTTGGACTCATTGCTGAATGATATTACCTTCACAAACATGACGACACATTTACCCATTATTTTACTGACAGGAATTTTGTTGTAATAGTCGCTTTTGAAAACTTCTTTCTCGAGAAATTTGCGTGTAGCAAGATGAAATGTTTCGTTGGGTCTGTAGAACCAGCAGCCATAAAGCCAGTTCTCTCCTTCATGAAAAGATACATACACATAGTTTAATAGATGCACTACTGTTTAAAAGTTTGGGGTTGGTAACATTTTTTTTAATGTTTTGGAAGGCTGATAAAAAACACAGTAAAAACAGTAATATTGTGAAATATAATTACATCTTTAAATAACACTTTTCTATTTTTAAATATTTTAAATGAAATGTATTCCTGTAATGGCAAAAAATGAAGCATCATTACTCCAGTCTTCAGTGTCACATGATCCTTCAGAAATCATTCTAATATGCTGATTTGCTGCTCAAGAAACATTTCTGATTCATATTAATGTCAAAAACAGTTGTGCTGCTTATTGTTTTTGTGGAAACCATGATACTTTTTTTCAGGATTCCTTCATGAATAGAAAGTTAAAAATAACAGCATTTATTTGAAACAGATTTTTGTAACATTGTCTTTTCGGTCACTTTTAATAAATTGAATGCGTCCTTGCTGAATAAAAGTTATCAATTTCCTTCTTTCAAAAACAAAATCTTACTGACCCCCACATTTTTAACAGTAATGCACAATCAATCAATAGTGTTATGTAACAACTTAGTTATATGCATAACTCACATACACCGATCAGGCATAACATTATGACCTAATATTGTGTTGGTCCCCCTTTTGCTGCCAAAACGGCCCTGACCCATCGAGGCATGGACTCCACTAGACCCCTGAAGGTATGCTGTGGTATCTGGCGCCAAGATGTTAGCAGCAGATCCTTTAAGTCCTGTAAGTTGTGAGGTGGGGCCTCCATGGATCGGACTTATTTGTTCAGCACATCCCACAGATGCTCGATTGGATTGAGATCTGGGGAATTTAGAGGCCAAGTCAACAACTCAAACTCATTGTTGTGCTCCTCAAACCATTCCTGAACCATTTTTGTTTTGTGGCAGGGCACATTATCCTGCTGAAAGAGGCCACAGCCACCAGGGAATACCGTTTCCATAAAAGGGTGTACATGGTCTGCAACAATGCTTAGGTAGGTGGTGCGTGTCAAAGTAACATCCACATGGATGGCAGGACCCAAGGTTTCCCAGCAGAACATTGCCAAAAGCATCACACTGCCTCCGCCGGCTTGCCTTCTTCCCATAGTGCATCCTGGTGCCATGTGTTCCCCAGGTAAGCGACACGCACGGACCCGTCCTTCCACATGATGTAAAAGAAAACGTGATTCATCAGACCAGGCCACCTTCTTCCATTGCTCCGTGGTCCAGTTCTGATGCTCACGTGCCCACTGTTGGCACTTTCGGCGGTGGACAGGGGTCAGCATGGGCACCCTGACTGGTCTGCGGCCAGCCTTCGCTCCCCACGTGCATCAATGAGCCTTGGCCGCCTATGACCCTGTCGCCGGTTCACCACTGTTCTTTCCTTGGACCACTTTTGATAGATACTGACCACTGCAGACCGGGAACACCCCACAAGAGCTGCAGTTTTGGAGATGCTCTGACCCAGTCGTCTAGTCATCACAATTTGGCCCTTGTTAAACTCGCTCAAATCCTTACGCTTGCCCATTTTTCCTGCTTCTAACACATCAACTTTGAGGACAAAATGTTCACTTGCTGCCTAATATATCCCACCCACTAACAGGTGCCATGATGAAGAGATAATCAGTGTTATTCACTTCACCTGTCATAATGTTATGCCTGATCGGTGTATATGTTGACAGCATCTATTTAATGATTTATGAATGTAATACCTGCATCGTCCTGCCAGAGGCGCTCTATGCAGACTATGTGCGGCTGCAGGTTTGGTTCTGTGGGCTCTACATAAACATAGTCTCCCACATGGTACATGTTGTCCTTGAAGCTGCAGTCCTGGCTGTAGTTGCGTTGAAGGACTCCCTGCCATCCGCCACCTGCTGTGTCCTCACTCTTCTCAGCCTCTGCAGATCAATGTGAAAAGATTAATAACATCAAGCAATCTACACCACAAAACATAACAATTATGCAGAGTGCAAAGTTTAGGGAACGAGAACTGTGTTTGAACACAGGAGAGAGTTCCCCTAAATTATTGTTTTGTGTGTATGGAATAAAGGAGTCACTACCAATATTGTGATGGTTGATAAAGGCTAAATATTTATCCGGTTTGATTATAGTTTTAAATCCATTTTAAAACACAAGTTCTTAGAAATGTTCTCTTTTTTATGTAGGTCATATGGTTTTGAAAAGCATTTATGCCATTTTTAAAATGCCAAGTTTAAGTTTGATCAAAGTGACTGAAAATGTGGTGTATAAAATAATTAAATATTTTCCATAATGAATGTGCATGTACTCATCATTATCAAAAAATAGCCTTTTCAAAGTAAAACTTTCTTTTTTAAATATCATGAAATAATAATTCATAAATATTTCACTTGAATTTAAGGATTTCACTTGAAATGAATTTGATTTCAGAAAAATGCTTTTTTTTCCCTTCTAAACATAAAATATTAATTCATAATAATTATTTCTGATTTTAAAGTTATGATTAAAAATTTTCGGGGTAATTTTTTATCTCATATTTTATTATTGACATCGCCATAGTCATGAGGGTGTTTTTGAACCACATTACCTTGATTTGGCAGACAAACATTTATAATATTTATAATATATACACACACACTTCACTTAATTCAAAAAATGAACTTGAATTCAGAAATTAAAAACATGTTTATCACAGAAGAGGTATGTTCAAGTGATTGTATGTATGAATTGCATTTTATTTTTTGATATGTACATAAACCGATTTAAAAACTGGACTGAATCCTAAAGGAACAGTACCTTTTTTCTCTTCTTCTCTCTTGAGTTTATCCTCCTCATATTCTTTAGGCAGCTTCTCTTTCTTCTCTTTCTCCACGTCGCTGTGCAGGTGTTTAGTGGTGTAACTGAGGGCAGGCGTCAGCAGAATCTCTCCGTTCTTACACAGCTCATCTCTGATCCGGATGAAGAACTGCTGGAGCTCCACAGAGTCCTCAAAGATCTCAGAGTCCGTCCTACGACACAATTTAAACATTTGGTATTGTGCAAACCAACTCTTTACCTCCCCAGGTACAAAAGCCCCTAGACAGAATGAGTACATGAAGAGCATCACCTGTGTAGACGTCTGGCTTTCTCCAAAACTTCAAACATATGGTCCTGGAACACATCTAGTCTCTTATAACGGCCCTTTTCCACCTTAGCTCTGATGATCTCAAAGTTCAGTGGAGTCTTATCGGAATTGTTGGGATCAACAGCTGGAATCTCCGCCAGTGAGTCACTATAGCAACGCCCCTCGTCGTCCTGGTGGCCAAGCACTGAGACGAAAAGATTGCGAATGAGCTCCTGGATGAGCCGTGCAACATCTGGGACATGAGTGTCGTCGCCTCCCTCCAAGTCTCTCCTAGTCTCCAAAAGCACTTTGTGAAGCACCAATGCATCTTTGTAGATCAGTGATTCAGGTTCGTTGTAGGTGCAAGCGTTGTTGAACATCAAGACTAAGTCTTCCACCAGAGCATCAACATCCTGGTACTTGTTGGCCAGCATGTGGCTCTTGACCTTCTCCATGTCTATGGGTTTCTTGATGGCAACATAGTAGTCTGGAAGCTCAGCGCGGGACGGAAGACGGAGGAAGATTGTGCTGAGGCGCCGTCCGCGCTTGTCGGTGTAGTTCTTCACTGCTTCATAGAGCTCATTGAGTTTCTGTTGCAGAGGGGTCAGGTACTTGGACTTTTTAGGAGAAATGCCACTCTTCCCTGGAAAGACAGTGGCACATGGTCAGGCACAGCTTCTCCTAAGAGGATTGGAGAAATCCATAACTCCTGAGACTGCACTCCAAAAATAAAAAATAAATTTTTTTAATGTTAAAATACTTTCACCCAAACTACAACTACAAATATTTGAAGGTTGACAGGAATAAATATTGTGGCTCTGAGACTCTTTCACAATTTGTTTGAGTGGTCCAATTCAACCAATGGCATGAGTTTGGGGTGGAACTACCTATAAAAAGCAGGATATTGGCTGCTTCCGAAATCGCATATATCCCCACTATATAGTAGGCGAAAAACAGTATGTGACAAAATAAGAATGTTCGAATTCACAGTACTCATAAAAGAGTAGGCAAAAAGTACCCGGGTGACCTACAACTTCTGATGAGATTCTGAAGTGTGCATACGATGGACACTATTATCCCATGAGGCCACAGGAGAGGATTTGTCAATGCCAGTGAAGCGACGTAACCGACACTGGTAGATCACATGATAATGACAACATAGAGACAAGAGTGCATTTAGGTCACGATCCAACCCTCTCCATTGACTTTGTATTGCGTGAAGCGGCCTCCTTGTCATTTCTGACTTATACAAAAAACAGAACAATGTCTAAAAGCTGCTATGTGACAGGGTGTACAGCAAACAAACTACAAAACCCAGAACTACGTTTTTATAAGCTGTTGACCCAAAAAAACGAGCGTTTAAGGAGACAAACGTGGATAAGTAATAACTTTTTCAAAATAGGTACCTAATCAAGAGAGTATGCGATTTCGGACGCAGCCATTGGCTAGCACGACTAAGCCTCTGCAGATGATCCAGAATGCGGCAGCTTGTCTAGTCTTCAATCAGTCTAAGAGAAACCACATCACACCCCTGATCACACTCCACTGGCTCCCAGTTGTGGACAGAATCAAGTTTAAAGCTCTAATGCTGGCTCCCAGGACTACTACTGGAACAGCTCCCCCCTACCTCAACCCATTACTACAAATGTTTGCTCCCTCCCGCCAGCTCAGGTCACTGAATGAGCGACATCTTGTTGTTCCCTCACAACGAGGCAAAAAGTCACTCTCCAAAACCTTCACTCTCTCTGTTCCTCTCTGGTAGAATGAGCTGCCAACCTCCACCCGAACTGCTGAGAACATCACATCTTTTAAGAAGCAGCTGAAGACGCACCTCATCCGCAAGCACTTAATGACCTCACACTCTCAAACCAATGCACTTACACACACACACACACACGCACGTCTGGCTCGTTATCTTTGTGGGGACTCTCCATAGACATAATGCTTTTTATACTGTCCAAACTGTATATTCTCTCCCCTTACATTAACCCTACCCATCACACAAAACTATCTGCATTTACAAAAAAATTATTCTGTATGATTTATAAGCTTGTTTCCTCATAGGGACCTCAATTTAGTCCCCATGAATCTGTGTATTCAGGTTGAAATCCCCACCGGGATAGAAAAACATTGCACACACACACACACACACACACACACACAACTGCATTTCTTCGTTTCTCTAGCTGGTTTCCTAATCTAGTTGTCTAAGGCTGTGTTTGCACTGCAAGTCTTAATACGCAGATCCGATCTTTTGACCATATCCGTTTTTTTTGGCCTGCCTGTTTACACGAATTCCCGCCCAAAGCAATTGTCGGTGATGGCTTTACTATGCGCATGATAGACCCTCTGCTTTTGAATGGCCATGCTATTAAAATATTTATGTAATTCATGTCGGGTGGCCATGATTATTTGCCAGCATGGACAAGATAACAGCTATCATGGATGTTTTGACCGAACAGACGGGAAAATAATGTAAATTTTCATGTGTTATTTTCTACAGCTCGTTAGATCTAGAATTCTGAAGTGAAATAAAGTAGCGCTGTAAGATTTGAGGCACATCTGCTTCATAATACAACATTAAAATGTGTCGCCCTCGCCTTGTGGTGGCTTTGAATTCAAAGAGAAATCGGATATACCTGTTTAGACGTAGGTCGGATGTCCAGATATCAGATATGTATCTGATTTAAACCCACATTTGGAAGTGGCTCAGAACAGATGCGAAAAAATCGTATCTCATGCGTATTTTTGTGTTTCCAATCTGTGTCAGATGTGAGTAAAAAAAAATATTTTTTGTGAGTGTTAAAACAGCCTAATAAACCTGGCACTGTGTAGTACAACGATTGTTGGCTCTATGATAAATGCTTTGTTCTTCTGTAAGTCGCTTTGGATAAAAGCATCTGCTAAATGCATACATTTAAATGTAGTTGCAAATGGTGTGGAATGTGGGAAAGTTTGAGAGTTTAGTTTTGGGAATATCATTGTTTTACAATTCCAAGTGGTGGAAAAATGACTTCCTATTTAAATAGGATTATACTGCATTTTCTGATTTGTTGTAGTAGAAATTATGAAAAACTAGCAAAACTAGTCTGACAAACACGTCTGTAAGTTTAAAACTGGACAACAAACCCCAAAGTAGGGCTGCACGATTTGATTTGATTTTGATAAAATTTTGCTGATAAAAAACTGCTTTCTAAACATACTAATTTTCAGCTTAGGTGAAACGATATCATCGTCATCCGGCGGTGGTCCGAGTTCCCTTCGTTTTTCTCTTAATATCTTCTCCAGAATGTTGGCGTCATTGTAAACCTAGAGTCAAATCAAATAACAAGCTAGTCATGAAACAGCAGAGCAGTTAGTATTTATAATACCTACGACAATTAAATTCTCCAGAAAGCTTTTCATACTCATTTACTCTATACCAGGGGTGCCCAATCCTGTTTCTAGAGATATACTGCTGTTCCAGACAGCATGGAAATTGGATTTTTCCCACCTCGTTCTTAGAAATAATGTCTGGAATGCCACTCAAAGTCAGACATGTGACCTGTGAACTCGGGGTACATCGATCAACCCCAACATCAGCAAGACGCATCATTTGACGTCACTTCCAAGATGTTGGCAAGTCCTGCTTCCAGTGAGCATAAATGTAAAAAAAAACTTTAACAGGCATTAAAGGGTTAGTTCACCCAAAAATGAAAATTACCCCATGATTTACTCACCCTCAAGCCATCCTAGGTGTATATGACATTCTTCTTTCAGACGAATACAGTTGGAGTTATATGAGGACTATATAAATATCCTGGCTCTTCCAAGCATTATAATAGCAGTGAATGGAGGATAATATTTTGAAGCCCCAAAAAGTGCATCCATCCATTATAAAAGATATCCACACGGCTCCGGGGGGGGTCAATAAAGTTCTTCTGAAGCGAAGTGATGCATTTGTGTAAGAAAAATATCCAAATTTGAAACTTTATAAACTAAAATAACTAGCTTCTGGCAGATGGCCGTACGCATTGATTGATTACAGCGAAAGAGTAACCCTTGACCTGACGTATTGACGAGCACGGAAGCTCAGAGGATAGAGCAAAACAAAACACCGGTCACGAATTAGAAGTTTAAAACAAGAATTTTTAAAGAGATATGTCAGAGGATTTCTATATAAGAGAAAAGGAGCTCGAGTTTGTTGCCCAGCCCTATTTGTTTGAACCGTGAGAGGTGGCAAAGCTTACGCTGCTCCTACATCGCGTCAGGGGTTACTCTTTCGCCGTAAGTTGACTTGCGTAGACCATCTGCCGGAAGCTAGTTATTTTAGTTTTTTGACCTTTCGCATTTGATGCTGCCGCCATTTTGATTCTTTCTGGATGGAACTGGATGTGAACGGTTCTGGATTTTCTGTCTGGAACTGTAGTTTGTTTTAGGGTTGCATGATAATGGTTAAACTGATAAAGTTTTAAATATGGATATTTTTCTTTCACAAATACATGGCCTTTGTATCTCCTAATCTCTTAATATCTCCAACTGTATTCATCTGAAAGAAGAAAGTCATATACACCTAGGAGGGTCTTGAGGGTGAGTAAATCATAGGGTAATTTTTATTTTTGGTCATTTTTGGTAATTTTTACTAACCCTTAAAGTTTATGTAATAATACCTTTGTTTTTGCTTTTCGTCTGCTGATTTCAAAGCGATTTTATGTTTGTATTCTGTTTTTGCCATAATTGACACAAAAACACGATATGCTCTTGTTGTGTCGTGGCAACATCAAATGGTCAGCATGTGAATGTAAACACACCTGTCTGTAATTATCAAGTGCTCCTGAAGATCTCAATTAGCTGGTTCAGGTTCTGGTTTGATCAGGGTTTGATCAGATCTCCAGGAACAGGATTGGGCACCCCTGCTCTATACGGTCTTTCCAAGCTTATTAGTGACCCTTAAACTCACTTGTGAGCCTTCTTCATTGTAGTGACGTGCATTACGGAACATCAGCTTCATGTCCTCCATCATGGAGTCTTCACTGGGGTATCTGTCGGAACGGATGTTGTGGTCTATGGTCCTCAGGTCCATTGGTTCCAGTATAATCTTGTAGTAGTCTGGGTAGTCTTTTTTTGAGGGCTTGACCATGAAGAGATCACAGAGTCTCCGTCCTGTGCCCATCTCACGAGCCTCTGCCACAGCAGCGTACAGGGCCTTCATGCGGTTTTTCTTTGTGTTCTTCTTATGGCTGCAAGAGGTGGTACGTTAAGGCCTAAAACAACTGCCACCCTTGCAAAGTATGAATGTTTAAGACTATAGTTGCGTCCCAAATGACGCACTAAACAATATGTACTCAACCGTGTAGTGCCATAAGTGCTAATGCTGTAAATGTACCTTTTGCGTTTGATGCTGCCGCCATCAGAAAGAGTGGATGAGAGCATACTGTCACCATCTTCATCAACTCTCCTCATCAGTTCCTTCCTCTTCATCTGAAGACACACGTAAACCCAAACGCAAAGTAAAGACAAAAAGCATTTCGATTCTTTCTGGATGGAACTGGATGTGAACGGTTCTGGATTTTCTGTCTGGAACTGTAGTTTGTTTTAGGGCTGCATGATAACTGATAATCACGATTATTTCACACATCAAGAGAATGTCAACTCATATGCATGGTTTAATTTCCCTCATCTAGTCTCCTGGTTTATTATATTTAGCCTATTATATAAATAAACACACTCTATATTATGAAAACTTGTTTCTCTCAAGCACTAAACCTATGAAATCAATTTCAAATGTAAACAAACAAAAATAACGACTTTATTCAACAATTTCGTTCTGGCTTGTGCCAGTCTCCTACGCTGTTTACGTTGCAGCTCCCGCGCATGCGTCGTGGTGCTCACGTGAACAGCATCGGCTGCTGTAGATCTCGAGAGCGCTGCACTATTTACAATGGAAACTGCGTAGGAGATTGACACAGGCTAGACCGAAATTGTTGAATAAAGTCGTTATTTTTGTTCGGTTTTGCGCACAAAAAGTATTCTCGTCGCTTCATAAAATTAAGGAATTGAACCACTGGAGTCACATGGACTATATTAATGTTTTTACTGCCTTTCTGGGCCTTGAAAGTGTTAATTAAATTGCTGTCTATGGAGGGGTCAGAGAGCTCTCGGATTTCATCAAAAATATCTTCATTTGTGTTCCGAAGATGAACGAAGGTCTTCATTTTTGGGCGAACTATCCCTTTAATTCATGGCTACAATATCTATTTTTTTATTCTGTATGTTATGTGCAGGGCAAGTAATTTATAACATGTCACTGAGTGGAATGGATTTACAGTATATTACCTGCAATATATGCTGCAACTTTAGCACGCGCTTGTAGAGTTGAGAGTTGGGAGCGTTGTAGCGCTTCGCGTTCTCAAACATCAGGTTGAGGTCTGCATCTATCTGTTCCACACTTTCATACTCATTGTTCTTCATCTTACTCCTGAGGAGAGATAAAATACCTGTCATCAGCTGTTCAAAACTGAAGCACATGCAGCGATGCTGTTCTACTGCACCTTATCTGCTGGAGGGAGATTGGATGGCTGATTTGATGGAAGTAGTCGGGGTAGTCTTTCCTGGAGGGTAGCTGAAAGAAGGGCTCGGCTAGGAGCTGCCCCTGGTTGTTTCTGCCGCCCCGCACTGCCTCGTACATCTGGAAGATGGGGTTGCACATGTCCATGCTGGAGTGGAGGCTCTCAGCCTCTGACTCGCCTTCATCGTAATGAACAGAGCCTTAAGAACATGGAAACAGTCATCTGATTAGTGTATATATGACAATTATGAGACATTAATACAAATTATAATATAATATACTGATGTGTTCAACAGTAGTACCAGTTAGTATGGCATCCTCTTCACTCTCTGAGCCGTACTGTAGAGCAGTAGTGATGGAGGACAGTCTGTCTCCTTGTGCAAACCTTCTGTTCCTGTTCACAAACACCATTGCAAAAACAATACAATAAGTCATACTTCACAGAATATAAATGTTTTTGTTTGTAGATAAAAATGATTCATTATGTTAAAACCTACACAGTACTGTGGGTACATAACACCATGTTACATACCTTAAAAAATGATGAAAAAACAATGAGACTTTTTGGTACTTTTTATATCATTTTTACTATTTTAAACCAGTGCAATTGTAAAATTATGTGGACACAATGCAAATATTATACTGCCAAAAGTTCAAAAAATGCTGCTAACATTAATTAATGTTAACAAATACAACTTTTGATTTCCATAATGTATTAGTAAATGTTTAAAAATTAACATTAACAAAGATTAATACACTCAAAAAAATAAATAAAATTGAGCTAACTTAAAAAATTTAAGTTAACATTTTAAATTAACTCAACTAATCCACTCCAGTTAAAATCAACTTAAATACTTTTGTTCATCTAATGAATACCAGGTAATCTTTTGAACTTAAAACTTCTTGTCAAGACAACTACAGGTGCTGGTCATATAATTAGAATATCATCAAAAGGTTGATTTATTTCACTAATTCCATTTAAAAAGTGTAACTTGTATATTATATTCATTCATTACACATAGACTGATATATTTCAAATGTTTATTTCTTTTCATTTTGATGATTATAACTGACAACTAAGGAAAATCCCAAATTCAGTATCTCAGAAAACTGGTATCCCTGTTCTTAATTGACCAGCAAACTCGCCTGACCTTAACCCCATAGAAAATCTATGGGGTATTGTGAAGAGGAAGATGCGATATGCCAGACCCAACAATGCAGAAGAGCTGAAGGCCACTATCAGAGCAACCTGGGCTCTCATAACACCTGAGCAGTGCCACAGACTGATCGACTCCATGCCACGCCGCATTGCTGCAGTAATTCAGGCAAAAGGAGACCCAACTAAGTATTGAGTGCTGTACATGCTCATGCTTTTTATGTTCATACTTTTCAGTTGGCCAAGATTTCTAAAAATCCTTTCTTTGTATTGGTCTTAAGTAATATTCTAATTTTCTGAGATACTGAAGTTGGGATTTTCCTTAGTTGTCAGTTATAATCATCAAAATTAAAAGAAATAAACATTTGAAATATATCAGTCTGTGTGTAATGAATGAATATAATATACAAGTTTCACTTTTTGAATGGAATTAGTGAAATAAATCAACTTTTTGATGATATTCTAATTATATGACCAGCACCTGTAAACAATGTTTAGCAATGCAAGCAGCTACAATCCTTGTTTTTTCATCTCCATGTTTGATTTTCAAAGTTAACTCATGACATGAACATCATTTGCCTCTTAAAACTAGAGGCACACAGTTGACCCATTTCACCCGGGCAAATAAGTTGCAAAAGTTGCAATGAGAAACACATATAGCTCCACACCTCAACACATGTCTCATGTCAATACAAATCTCAAACATGGTGATGATCAACAATTGTATTTCAGTAAAAATATGAACTCTGAAACACATGACATCTAAATAACAGTGACAACAACAGCAGCAGCAGCAGCATAAATCAAGCCGGTTGATGCAAAGCAATAATTATTTTTTAATAATAATTACCTCGTAATTTTTTCAAGCTGCAATGCTTGCTGGGAACTGGCACAACATTGTTGAATGTAAAAATGTTTGTTCAGATAACTCAATTTGTAATGTTGGGACAACATTTGGACAAGTTTTGGACAAATGCTTGAGAATCTAAGTAAGGTCAACTAAAACACTTTTGCTAGCAACATTTTCTTCGAACAAATAGATTGAACAAAGATTATTTGGGATGAGTCTGCTTATTAACTTGAGTGAACTAAACAGGAATGCTCTAAACATGTTGCTAACAATATTTTATCTGTTGACCTTACTTAGATTCTCAAGTATTTGTGCAAAACTTGACCAAATGTTCCCAACTATCCAAATTGACTTATCTAAACAAATATTTTTACATTCAACAATGTTGTGCCAGTTCCCAGCATGCATTGCAGCTTGAAAAATTATATTTAAAAAAGTGATATAAATTATTGCTTTGCATCAACCGGCTTGATTTATGCTGCTGCTGTTGTTGTTGTCACTGTTATTTAGATGTCATGTGTTTCAGAGTTCATATTTTTACTGAAATACAATTGTTGATCATCACCATGTTTGAGATTTGTATTGACATGAGACATGTGTTGAGGTGTGGAGCTATATGTGTTTCTCATTGCAACTTTTGCAACTTATTTCCCCGGGTGAAATGGGTCAACTGTGTGCCTCTAGTTTTAAGAGGCAAATGATGTTCATGTCGTGAGTTAATTTTGAAAATCAAACATGGAGATGAAAAAACAAGGATTGTAGCTGCTTGCATTGCTAAACATTGTTTAGTTGTCTTGACAAGAAGTTTTAAGTTCAAAAGATTACCTGGTATTCATTCGATGAACAAAAGTATTTAAGTTGATTTTAACTGGAGTGGATTAGTTGAGTTAACTTAAAAAGTTGAATGCGATAATTTGCCTTATTTTAAGTTAGCTCAACTTTTTTACAGTGAAATGCTGTAGAAGTGCAGTTCATTATTAGTTCATGTAAACTAATGTAGTTAACTAATGAAAACCTTATTGTAAAGTGTTACCAATTATTCTATTCTATTCAATATACTTAGGCTAAAATAACTAATAAAGTACGTTATGATAATATGTAATCCATAACATAACGTACCTGATCCTGATGCTACTTTTAACAGGTTCAGCGTGTTCAAGCTCCAGTTTTCTCTGTGCAAAGATCTTTTTGATGGTGTTTGCATCCTGGAAATTCATGATTTTACATTTTATGTACTGTATATACATATATGGCATTATACATATATTAGAAAATGACAACATGCTAGTCAGTGCAAGTCTAAGATATTACATAAATTGTATACAAATATAAACAGGATTTTAGTGACACATTACTTTAAACACTTGTGATCCGGGCTCATTGTAGGTTTTGGCATTTTTGACTAACAAGTCAATGTCTTTAGCCATATGGTTTACACTTTTATAGTAGCACATCTAGGGGAAAAAAGACACAAATTTCAGTGTGAATCGAAAATAAATGGTGATAAGCTGTAATAGAATGTGATCATAATAATAAGATACCTGTATTCGGTGCGCAATGGTCTTCAGATCTATTGGTTCTTTAATAATAGCATAATAATCTGGATATTGCTGAAAAAGAATGTTTAAATGTTTAAATAATAATAACAATATGATATGTTTGTGCATTTACTCAAATGAAACTGAGTCAACTACCACTTTAGAGGGAAGTCTCTGGAAAAGTTCACTAATGAGACGCCCATGTTCTGTGTAAGTCAGCGCAGCATCCAGAAGCTGCCCAAGAACTTCCTTAAGGCTTGAGATAGACTGTACAAACAAAACAAACCAGAATTAATTCGTCTGCACAAATATCCAAATTATCTCTGGTGACAGATACAACATGACAGTCAAGATCTGTGGCCCCTGACCTCCTCCTCTGTGGCCCCTCCAGGGTTTTCCTGTGTGTCATCATCATCATCATCTTCATCATAGTCCCCTCGCTGCACAAACTCATTTTTGGTGCGAATGTACAGATCCCACAGTTTACAAGCCGCTCTGAACTCTGGAGTTTCTGGCTGCACAGGAAAAGATGTTTCAGTGTATTTTGATTTGTATTTATTTATTTTTTTGAATTTGTGAATTTCTTATTTGAATAATTTGGTAGATCTAGAGCAATAATACAAGGAACATCAATATTTCAAACTCATATTCTCAAACCTATTCATGACACAATAATTGAAACAAAATATAAATATATTTAATATATATATTCAACCACTCAAAAGTTTAGAATGATTTAGATTAAATGTTTTTGAAATAAATATCTTACACTCACCAAATCTGCATTTATTTGGACAAAAATACAGAACTATTATTACAATTTAAAATAACTGTTTTCTATTTTAATATATTTTAAAATGTAATTTATTTGTGTGATGCAAAACTGAATTTTCAGCATCATTACGCCAGTCATCAGTGTCACATGATCCTTCAGAAATCATTCTAATATGATGATATGCAGCTCAAGATTAGTTTTTTATATAATTATCAATGTTTCATATTATCATCATTTCTTGTGGAAACTGGTAAGTTTGGGCTAAGTGAGATATTTTTATTCAGCAAGGATGCATTAAATTGATCAAAAGTGACAGTAAATACATTTATAAATTTACAAAAGGTTTATATTTCAAATAAATGCTGTTCTTTTGCATTTTCTATTCAACAAAGAATAAAAAAAATATATCACAGTTTCCACAAAACTGTGCACAACTGTTTTCAACATTGATATTAAGAACTGTTATAATAATAATAATGCACCAATAATAATAAGGCAGCAAATCAGCATATTAGAATGATTTCTGAAGGATCATGTGACACTGAAGACTAGAGTAATGATGCTGAAAATGTACAGGATTAAATTGCATTTTAAAATATATTAAAAGCCTTGTTAAGCATAAGAGACTTCTTTTAGAAATGTTAAAAAAAACGTAATTATTTCAAACATTTGACCGGTAATGTAAGATATATACGTACTTTGTAGTATGTCTTGGCATTGTTGAATAAGAGCTGAAAGTCGGCTGTGAGCTGCTCAACGTCATCATACTCCTCCATCTTCAGCTTCTGCTGGATCTTCATCATGTCAATGGGCTGAGACACCACGTCATAGTAATCCGGCTGGTTCCTACAGGGACGCATTGCATGTCTTATCCATTGTGATGTTAAAACGGTTTAAGTTTTAGTTTTAAAAATTCAGTGACAGTAAAAATGCATAACTGGTTAGATTTCTCGTGTGTGACTGACCTTCTCTTTGGTGCTCTTATGAAGAGTTCACACAGCATCCTGCCCTGATCATCCTTATAGTCTCTGATAGTGTTGTACAACTCATGACACACAGCAATCTGTAAGAAAAAAAGATGGGGCACAATGACACACTAGACTAGAACAAACAACATCTGCAAGTCACTGTGAGAGATGGATCAGAAGAGCAATTAAAACATAAAACATGACAGCTGTGAATGAAAGATGTTAATATGCATTTATTGAAGTCAGAACATTAATGACTAGTGTGGTCAAAAATATAGATATTTCAATATGAAATATCTGAAACGGTTCCATAGTGTTTGAATTTTAGTCATTCCTACAGGTTTCGCATTCACAGAAAAAGGGGCGCGAACCACTGATCTATATAAGTGACGCTCTCAAACAGCTTGCGAGTACCAAATTGACTTTTGTGGCTTATTGCGCTTAAATGGTCAAATACATACAAAATGATGTCAAAATGCCTGTCTTGCCGAGTATTCAGATAAATACAGTCAGTTTTGAAACATAAATAGTTGAGAGAAAACGCATGTTGTGTAACAGTATATTGGATCTGTGCATAAACTCTTAGGGACAATTTTAACGATCTGAGCTCATGATCTGAAGCGCATGGCACAGGTGCACATAGGGCATGTCCGAATCCACTTTTGCTAGTTTAATGACAGAAAAACAGTGCGCCAGGCACATGGTCTAAAAGGGTTGTACCTAGTCTCTTAATGAGTCATGGGTGTGTTTTGGGCGTAACGTGCAATAAATCAATCAGAGTCTCATCTCCCATTCCCTTTAGAAACCAGCTGCGCTTGCACCATGGCAGAATTCACTATTTACAGGGCAGAATTTTCGAGCGGAAAGACTGAACGCTTCTCTAGAGAGGAATCCTATTATTTTTAATATTTAAAAATGTTTGTGTGCTGCTGCGCGTTCCTGTGTGTGTAATAATCAGAGTGTATGCGCGTTGTGCACCCACCTATAGGCGCATATTACTAACGCGCTCTTTAAATAACACAAAAAATATTGCGCTATTGACTTTAGACCAGGTTTTTGTTGGTCAATAGTGCAGTCTTTTCAGTTCCTCAAAATAGCAACGCACCAACAATGTGCCTGAACACACCTCATTTTCAGACCAGCACGCCCATGGGCAAACAGATGGGCGCAAGGGCATTTGCTATTTAAACACAGTGGCGCTGGACGTGAAAATGATAACTGCGCCTGGCTGAAACTAGCAAAAAAACGTACTCGGTTACCAATGTAACCTCGGTTCCCTGAGATAAGGGAACGAGTACTGCATCGAAAACGCTTGGGGAAAACTTGTTTTCCTCGAGATACTGAAGCCTTTCATAAAATCACGCAGTGCTACTGCACAGCCATAACAGTGTAGAGGACTCTCGCACACTATTGGCTGGCCAGTGGGAACTGCAAGAACCAATGGCAGAGCGTCGTAACTGTGTGAACCAATCGGTGTGAAGCCCGCGAAGCTGAGCGCAGAACCCGCCAAGTGGGCGGGGCATCTGCCTATAAAAGACGCACACTTTGCCATATAATTCAGGTCATATCGACTGAAGCGACGATCGCCCGTCGTTAGCGTCATAGCACGGCCGTCTACGCAGTACTTGTTCCCTTATCTCAGGGAACCAAGATTACATTGGTAACCGAGTACATTCTCTTTCGAACGGTCAGTCGTACTGCGTCGAAGATGCTTGGGGGAACTTATACAATCCCGCCGTGCTATGATAAGTGCAACGACATGTACTCCCTCAAGCTGGAGCGCTAACTTAAAGGGCCCCAACTAGAGTTATTGGCACATGATATATCCCCATGCAAAATGGGCTGAAAAAAGGCCAGTTATACACAAGAAGGAATTTATGTTAAACACTGGAGCATTGTCTGAAAAAGGCTCCAAGTGCCCACTCATAAAGAGGGCGGGCTCACAGAGGCGCCTAATTCTTATTATACAGCAAGGATTTGTGCCTGCAGCATAGGGACCTCCAGGCTGTAGAATCTGGTAAATCATAAGAGCATGTCTGCTTCCTGGTTCAGCTTGCCCGGCACGTGCACTGCTTTTAGCGAGCGCAGTTTGCCCTCTGCCCATAGGAGGAGACTTCTGACCAGCTGGTTGAGCCGCCTCGACCTGAGCCCACCTTGGCGGTTTATGTAGAAAACCACTGTCGTGTTGTCTGTACGGACTAGGAAGACGTGGAAGGAAGGTCTTGAGGGCTAATACTACTGCCAGCATTTCTAGGCAGTTTATGTGCAACCATGACTCCATGCTCGACCACGAGCCGAAGGCCTGTTCGCCCTTGCACAGGGCGCCCCAACCCATGTTGGAGGCGTCCGTAGTTACCACCATTTGTCTTGAAACTGTCCCCAAGTTCACCCCTGACTCGTAGAGGCGGGGTTTTGACCAAGGGGCCAGGGCTTTGATACAACCATGGCCCACATTGATCCGAAGTTGGCCTGAACGGCAAGCTTGGGGAGGAACCCGTGGTTTCAGCCAGTACTGCAGGGGGCGCATGTGCAGCATGCCCAGCGGAAGTACCAGAGAAGCTGATGCCATAAGGTTCTCAGGGGTCTGTTGGTTCCCGCTTTGAACGAGCGTGCAAGCTGCTGGATAGTCAGAGTGCGCTCGTTCGACAGCCACACCCTCATTTGGGTTGAGTCTAAAATCGCCCCCAGGAAAGAGATTCTCTGCCTGGAAAGCAACGAGCAAAGTTCTGTATTTATTCTGAGACCCAGGCATCCTAGAAGGCTGAGTAGCACAGATTTGTGAGATTCTAATTCCGCCTCTGACTGAGCCAGTTGTCGAGGTAGTTCAAAATGCGCATTCCTATTTGTCTTAAAGGGGAGAAGGCTGCCTCCATGCACTTTGTGAAAGTGCGGGGGGCCAGAGACAGACCAAATAGTAGGACTGTGTACTGGTAGACCTTCCCGTCGAACGTGAATCTCAAGAACGATCTGTGACTGGGAATAAGCATCTTTCAGATCCACTGAGAAAAACCAGTCCATCGGGCAAACCTGCGCAATGATCTGTCTCAGCGTTCACATTCTGAAGGGCCGTTTGATAAGGACCCTGTTCAGATGTCTGAGGCCACCATCTTTTTTGGGAACAAGGAAGTAGCGGCTGTAAAAGCCCGACTCGCTCTGGGCTGGAGGCACCGCCTCTATGGCCCCTTTTTCCAATAGGCTCTTCACTTCGGTTTTGAGGACGTGAGACACGTTGCTCTGCACCGAAGTGTGTGTTATGCCCGCGAATCGGGTGGTTCGTGAGCAAATTGGAGCGAGTAACCACGTTGTATTGTGTTTATAACCCATTGTGACACACCAGGGATGGCTTTCCAAGCCTCGGCCCGGTCGCACAGGGGTTTTATAGTGTTGAGTGTCGGCGCACTGCCGGTGCAGAAGAGAAATAATGCTCTTTTGTTGAGTATTTATATTTTTTATTGGGTTCGCTATTACAGCGGTCGAGTACAAGGGAGCGCGGGGAAGAAACTTTGAGGTTTTTGGGGGGTGGTCCGGCCTCGGCGGGAACCAACCCTTCCCTCTTCCTGTTCTGCCAATCAGGACTGCTTCCTCAGCGTTATCTTAGGCTGGGGTCCCTGATGCTTGGGAGGAAATTGGTTCGTCTGACTAGGATACTGACACTGTTCGGGCAGTGGGCGGGGCTGTGAGGGCGTGGGCACTGGCTTTTGCTGCTGTTGAGTTGGAGCTGGAACGCTTTGGCAGAAAGGGTTGCATTGCCTGGGACGCCTTTTGTGCCGTGGTGAAAAGCTCCGCGAATCCATCCACCGCCGGGCCAAATAGGCCGTTGGGCGTGATCGGAGCATCCAGGAAGGCGGTCTTGTTGGCTTCCTTGATCTCCGTCAGATTCAGCTATAAGTGGCATTCTAACACCACTAGGCTTGCCATGGACCTGCCTATGGCTTGGGCGGTGGCTTTTGTGGCGCGAAGGGCCAGGTCTGTGGCGCTTCTGAGATCACGAAAAGCCTCCTGATCTGGTCCAGTCTCATCCATAGCGTGGAGGAGTTTTGCCTGGAATACCTGCAGGACCGCCATTGAGTGGAGGGCGGAGCCTGCCTGGCCAGCGGAAGTGTAGGCCCTAGAAGGGTGCGAAACCTTGGGCTTCCAGCCCATTGAAGAAGGTGGGCAGAGATGCGAGGCCACATCTTCCTCAAGTGGCGGAAGTTTCTCGTATCCTTTCTCGTCAGCGCCGTCAATGGTAGAGAGCGCGTGCGAGGTGGATGAGCGGAGGCGCGCAGAGTACAGCGCACGCCATGATTTCGCCAGTTCTTCGTGCACCTCAGGAAAGAATGGCGTGGCTCTCTGACGAGGGGCCTGCTGGCTCCCGGCAGGAACCATTCATCGAGGCGGCTGCATGCAGGCTCCTCAGGTGAGGCCCAATTGTAAGTATTAATCTGTATTTCTGGATAGTCTTCACATTTGATTACTTTAATTTCTGTAGTATTTCTTATCTGAATACTACTGATAGACCCACCTGAAAAAACTAAAAGCCATGTTTATTTCATTTGTCTCTTTATTTGAATGTATTTATTCATTTGCAATTTGTTTATTTGTTCTTATTTTATTACTGACTGTTTACTTGTTTTTTTTTGTAAATTTAGTTAAACGATTCAAACAAAGCCTCCCTATTCTGTGTGTAAGCTATTGCAACCAAATTACCCAAATTAAAATAAAAAAATAATGAGATAATAATAAATTATCTGTATGGAGGTATATACACTGATCAGGCATAACATTATGTCCACCTTCCTAATATTACATTGGTCCCCATTTTGCTGCCAAAACAGCCCTAACCCGTCGAGGCATGGACTCCACTAGACCCCTGACAGTGTGCTGTGGTATCTGGCACCAAGATGTTAACAGCAGATCCTTTAAGTCCTGTAAGTTGCGGGGTGGGGCCTCCATGGATCGGACTTGTTTGTTCACCACATCCCACAGATGCTTGATAGGATTGAGATCTGGGGAATTTGGAGGCCAAGTCAACACCTCAAACTCGTTGTTGTGCTCCTCAAATCAACCATTTTTGCTTTGTGGCAGGGCACATTATCCTACTGAAAGAGGCCACAGCCACCAGGGAATAACGTTTCCATGAAAGGGTGTACATGGTCTGCAACAATGCTTAGGTAGGTGGTACATGTCAAAGTAACATCCACATGGATGGCAGGACCCAAGGTTTCCCAGCAGAACATAAGCGACGCACACACACCCGGCCATCCAATGTAAAAGAAAACGTGATTCATCAGACCAGGCCATCTTCTTCCATTGCTCCGTGGTCCAATTCTGATGCTCACGTGCCCACTGTTGGCGCTTTCGGCGGTGGACAGGGGTCAGCATGGGCACCCTGACTGGTCTGCGGCTATGCAGCCCCATACGCAACAAACTGCGATGCACTGTGTATTCTGAAACCTTTCTATCAGAACCAGCATTAACTTCTTGAGCAATTTACAGTAGCTCGTATGTTTGATCGCACCAGTCTTCGCTCCCCACGTGCATCAATGAGCTTTGGCCGCCCATGACCCTGTCGCCGGTTCACCACTGTTACTTCCTTGGACCACTTTTGATAGATACTGACACTGCAGAACGGGAACACCCCACAAGAGCTGCAGTTTTGGAGATGCTCTGACCCAGTCGTCTAGTCATCACAATTTGGCCGTTGTCAAACTCGCTCAAATCCTTACGCTTGCCCATTTTTCCTGCTTCTAACACATCAACTTTGAGGACAAAATGTTCACTTGCTGCCTAATATATCCCACCCACTCACAGGTGTCGTGATAAAGAGATAATCAGTGTTATTCACTTCACCTGTCATAATGTTATGCCTGATTGGTGTATATATGGTAGTATCGAATATCAATATTTTATATCGAATATCGAAATTCCAGTATCGTGACAACACTATTAAAGACATGAAGTGTATTGAACTCACAGGATCAACCGTGGGGATGTTTGTGGTTCTTCTCCTCTTCCGACTGGTTGAAGGTATGGATGTGGTCTGGCTGTCCTCAAAATCTCCTCCACTCACACTGCTGGATGGAGACGTGGCTCTCCGTCGCTTTGAGCCCATTGTAAAAGCTAGAAAAAAAGATATGTCACAGTTAATATTCAATCAAATTTAAGCTTATTTTAGATAAAACTGAGTGCTCCTTAAATATATTTTATAAGTTGCTGTTGAAGTAAAGTTGTTGCACAGTAATACTAGTAATCTAATACCAGGGTACTAACAGAGTTATGTGATTAAGACCTGCTCTTACAATCCACTGATTCCACCAAAACATTAGTCACTAGTTACTAACAATAAGATACAATTGTGGTAATTTGCTCTCTACCAACACTGTTATCAAAATTAAAATAAATAAAATGAAAACAATTCAGTAAATTTGGATAGAATGAGACCCAATTTAAATTTAGAAATCAAATTTAATAATGTATTTATTAAAAATAGACATGCAGTTGTGGGATTACAAATTTAAGAATCTGTTTAAAACATTATGTACATTGTGTTCATTTTGAGGTATAGATTGACGACATTCTATGAAGATCAAGTTAATCAGCCCAGGTGTTTGAGACATTAGTCTTTTGTCTTTATGCACTTCCTGACCATTTGGTATGACAAGCTCAGGGCACAGTTGTGCTTTTGTCTCTATGATAATGTGAATGTATGGGCAATACTGTCAGAGTGATTGGATTAGCATCTATGCATTTGAATGACTGATTGGATTAGAACTGGTGACTGGTCAGTCGGTTTAGATTGTCTCCTCCTCTACTGTGTGAATCCCTCCCCCTAAAAATGTAGATATATTACAGTGTGCTCAATAAAGAATCCTGCTGAAGATACATCAACGTCTCCTGGTCTCTGCTTCGATGAGGAAAAAGTTTCCTACGCAGTATTGTAATTGGCTTTGTCGTAAATTAACAGTAATCCCACAATACAGTAATACTAGTTAGTACCATTTACTAACAGAATTATATTTAGACATCTATTTACCAGTTGTTTATAAAAAATGGTAGCCATAGTTTAAAAAATAGTTACTACAATTATTATTGTGCTAAAAAAAGAAAATGATAACTAGTATTAGTTGCCACCACAAATAAATAAATGAAATAATAAGCAAAATGGCAGAAAGATTCTGAAAGCTTCTAACACTAATTGATGGACATTCCTTATTTATTCATAAATATTTTACAGTATTTACATTAATCTTTATAATTGAATATATACAGTAGCCTATGTGGAAAATGCTTACTAAGGGCAATCGGGACTTCTGTAAATCGGGATTATTTTCAAATTAGTGTATGTATTCGTGTAGGGCTGTAAAATTAACTGCAATTAATCGCATCTAACATAAAAGTATGTGTGTGTTTATATATACATATACTTAGAGACATATTTTATGTAAACAGACGTTTATGTTAGATGTGATTAATCGATTTTACAGTCCTAATTACAAGCAATGAAATGCGTATTTAATACAATTAATTGATTATTGTTGTGTAGTAAATTAGCAGTAATCCTAAAGCTTGTTAATGATTGTTAATTCCCTTTTATTAACAGAATTAGTGGCAGCTGATACGTCTAAACATCCATGTGCCATTTAAGAGATGTTCACATCTTTGAAAGAGTATGCAGAAGATGCATATCAATAGGACACCGCTTCAGCACAAACTTGTTTTTTTATTATGCTGTAATTACAATAGATTATCCTACATGAGTGATGTGCAGCTATGAGACAATGCGTGAACAGATGCATTTATTATCACGTCTGATAATCACAGCCACTTCAACAGTGTTTGCAGTGCGATGATGATGATGATGGTGATGAAGGTGGACCGTTATGTATCTGCAGACACAAGCTGTGTGACACACGCATCAGCACAGGCGGATAAAAACAAAGACATACACATACGCGCGCGCACACACACGCACGCACGCACGCATTGGGCCAAGCAACACTCTGCGTGATGATGCTCGCGCTTTATTATAGCATGAACAGCAGACATTGCAAACAATACACAGAGCGCGCGAGCTGCAGGCCTTACCGTCCGTGTCTGTTCAGCTGTCTCTGAGAGCTGTCTGAGGACTGACACACATTCAACAAGGAGGCTGAGTGATTTATTAAGAAACTGAGAGGAAAAATTAACCCTTTACAGCGCGGAAGCGGAAGCGGAAGTGAGGAGTAGACACGTGCTGCGCTGTGAGAGAGAGGAGCGCGTGCTGGAGCAGCGACAGACATGAAGAGACCGAGTGAGTATATACTCTCAAAAATGTTTTATTAGCATACATTAACTATAGAATCACAACGTAAATCATTATATTTACCCATTGTTGGTTATAAGGAAGTAATAAATCAGAAATAGTCAATCACACTGACCTAACTCACGTGTCTTTTGTAGAGTTGAAGAAGGCAAGCAAACGCGTATCATGCGCCAAACGCTTCAAAATACAAAAGAAGGTAAGACATTTCAACTGTCCATGTAAGTTACATTACATAAGTTAATATGGGCTTTGGTACCGACCTAGTTGTTGTCAGTCAACTTGAGCTTGGTTTAAAAAAAGTGCCATGTGTACATTAGAGGTTTAACACGCATACATGCACCGTACAGGTCAAAAGTTTGGAAATATTACTATTTGTATTTTTTTGTTGTTGAAAGATGTCTCTTATGCTCATCGAGCCTGTATTTATTTGATCAAAAATACGGGAAAAAACAATAATATTGTGAAATGGTATTAAATATAACAGGTTTCTATTTTAACATTTATTTCTGTGATTTCAGCATCATTACTCCAGTCTTTGATGTCACATGATCCTTCAGAAATCATTCTAATAGGCTGATTTATTATTTTAATGGCTTAATGTTGGAAACAGTGGTGCTGCTTAATATCTTTTTGGAACCTGTGATATTTTTTTCTGGATTCATTGATAAATAAAAAGTTAAAAAGAACAGCATTTTTTCAAAATAGAAATCTTTTCTAACTATGCCTTTCTTTTTAGCAATTTAACACATCCTTGCTGAATAAGTGTTAATTTCTTTTTTTTTTTTTTTTAAAGAAAATCACTGACCCCAAAGTTTTGAAACAGTAGTGTAAATTGTTACAAAACATTTCTATTTTAAATATGCTGTTCTTTTTAACTTTTTATTCATCAAAGAATACTGAAAAAGTATTGCATGATATAAAAAATATTAAGCCGCACAACTGTTTCCAATATTGATAATAAATCATATTAGAATGATTTCTAAAGGATCATATGACACTAAAGACTGGAGTAATGATGCTGAAAATTCAGCTTTGATCACAGGAATAAATTATATTTTAAAATGTATTAAAATAGAAAACCATCATTTTTAAATTGTAATATTATTTCACAATATTAGTGTTTCTGTATTTTGATCAAATAAATGCAGGCTTGATGAGCATAAGAGATTTCTTTAAAAACACAAATTGTAATTATTCCAAACTTTTGACCGGTACTCTGTGTGTATATGTATATTGAAAAATGAAAGAATTAATCAAGGAACTTTATTTATGCAGTTGTAATTTTGCGGTGTAAATGCATTCATGCCACCTCTAAGCTTCATGAAACAGTCAGTAAATGCCACTTCAGATGCAGCTTCTGCGTTTCCTGTGCAAAAAGATGGATTTTGTGGATACTTTAATTTGATTGGTAACAGCGCTATAGTGTCTTATTCTAGTGGAATTTATTGATTTAAAATTTAGGAATGTGACGAGAAAGATGACGCGCATTAAATAAGGCTGAGGGAAAATGCCCTGGAAATCAATTACAGGGGGCAAATGTCTAAAATATGCAGATTTAAGTAAAAAATTAAGTAATCTTTTTACTCAAGGGAATGTCCGATTTATTAGTCTGAAGGACAAACACATGAAATGGCTTAATGTTGTTTAATATTGTAATCTTTCACCATTGCTAGGTTCGGGAGCATAACCGTAAATTACGGAAAGCGGCAAAGAAGAAAGGGATAAGCCGAAAGCCAAAGGCAGATGTTGGAGTACCAAACAGTGCACCTTTTAAAGAGGAAGTGCTTCGAGAAGCTGAGCAGAGAAAACAGGAGGTAAGATCATTACTAAAACCAGTGGAAATCCAACTTAATTTTCAAAGTGTTTTGTACATATCTATTACTGAAGCAAATATCTTTGCACTAAACTGATGTGTATTAATTGTGTGTTCTTGAAGCTTGAAGCTCTGAAAGGGCAAAACAAGATTGTAAAACAGCAAGAAAGAGCTGCAAAGAGGAAAAAGGAGAAAGAAGCTGCCAGTGCTGAAGTCGAACCTGCAGCCAAGAAGGCTAAAAAGGTAAGAAAGGGGTAGAAATGTTTACTATAGAAGTAACTCACTGACCCTAGCTTCACTTCCTCTAACTGTATTGTTTGTTTGCAGGGGGCGAAAGCTAGAGAAGCAAGGGCTGCAGTAGTTAAAGAGAAAAGCGCTAAAAAATTCAAATGCTGCGAGCTGAACAAGGCAAGTTGACAAACTGATATCCAGCATAACAAATTGACTAATATATTCCTGAATGTGTGATGGTCTCCAACATGGCCAAAATTGTCATTCACAAGGTTGATCTTACATTGGATTGAATTCTTGTGCAGGTTATTGAGGCATCTGACGTGATCTTGGAGGTTTTGGATGCTAGAGATCCACTGGGCTGCCGCTGTCCTCAGCTGGAGGAGACCGTCCTGAAACACGAGGGAAAGAAAAAACTCATGTTCATATTGAACAAAATAGGTAGAGCGCAGTCTGTATTTCCATACACCTAAAGTCATCCAGTTATCATGATGGAAACTGGTTACTAAAGTCTCTTTATCTTCTAGATCTTGTTCCTAAAGAAAACCTAGCGAAATGGCTTGGGTATCTTGAAGTTGAGTGTCCAACTTTCCTCTTCAAAGCATCAATGCAACTAAAGGACAGAACTGTGGTATGTGGTTCCATTTAATACAAAACATTCCTTGATTAAATGGGATATGCAACCAGAAATTTTTTTTGGGTGGCCCTAATTGGTTCAGGATTGATTGGATACTACCTTTTTAAACTTTGGGGTTATTAATAAAAAATAAAAAAAAGAAGTCCCT
The DNA here is from genome assembly GCA_039654625.1 of Rhinogobio ventralis. Classification (NCBI taxonomy): domain Eukaryota; kingdom Metazoa; phylum Chordata; class Actinopteri; order Cypriniformes; family Gobionidae; genus Rhinogobio; species Rhinogobio ventralis. The sequence continues at coordinate 30,499,162 of CM077213.1, read as the reverse complement.
AATACTCAAGGTTGCATTTATTCTGTATCTCTTTACAAGTTTGGTTTGAAGATGAGAAAAATACCAAGCACAATGTTCTCACCATTCCTGGGGCTAATATGGTCATACTACCTGGTTCTAGTAAGAACTCTAGCTGCTGCAGTTTGGACCAGCTGGAGTTTTATTAAGCGTGCAGGGCACCCACCCAGTAGAGCATTACAATAATCTAGCGTTAAGGTCATGAATGCATGAACTAACTAGCATTTTGCATTGAGAGCATATGTTGTAATTTAGATATATTTTTAAGATGGAAGAATGGGGTATTACAGATGCAAGAAACCACCTTAAGCATAATCGGTTTAGGAACGTGCATGTAAACACTCATTGTCATCTCATATTCTCCGATTTTCAGCATCAGAAGAAGCAGAGGGGAACTAATGCAGTTCTGGATCACAGCAGAGCAGCTTCATGTTTGGGAAGTGACTGTCTCCTACAGACGCTTACTGACTTGGCTAACAAGAAAGATGGCGAGACCATGCTTAAAGTTGGCATTGTCGGTAAGTCTTGTCATTTGTATGGACCACGGTGACCTCATTTCTTCATCATGAAATAATTTCTTGACTGCTTTAATTTTTTTTGATATTGAACCTTTTACTGTTGCCTTGTCTTAAGGTTTCCCCAACGTGGGAAAGAGCAGCATCATCAATAGTCTGAAAGAAATCCGAGCCTGTCATGTTGGCGTACAGAGGGGATTGACCAGGTAAAGCTGCATTATTTTAGCGTCCTAGTATATGTGAATTTGAAGCATGATGAACTGTATTGGACTGATCACAGCATGAAGTCTTCAATCAATCCAACACTGAGCTTCATATCCCAAAATGCATTTCTGCTGCCAGGCATTGAGCCTCAATAACATGCCACCCTCAATGATATTCTCCCCCCCCCCCCCCCCCCCATAGATGTATGCAAGAAGTGCATATTACTAAAAGGGTGAAGATGATTGACAGCCCAGGGATTGTGGCGGCCCCCAGTAACCCAGGAGATGTGATGGCCCTCAGGAGCCTGCAGGTGGAGGAGAAGGAGGAGAGTCCCCTGGAAGCAGTCAGGAGTCTACTCAAACAGTGCAATCAGCAGCATGTAAGGAACTATTGCTCATGTCGTGGAAAAAATTTACTTTAATTATCATTGTGAAGCTGGAATTGAAAAACACAAGCGAAGTGTCTTTTTTATAAGCTTTTATTCTTGCCAAGAAGGTCAATTCGTGTTGCAGGTTGTGCAGTCAGAAAAGACACAGTGGAAGCCTCACACTCGTTCTTTTATACTCTCATTTCAGTGGGTGAGGACTTCTTAGTCAATAACACAAAAACACAATAACAAACTGCTTCGTTTTGTGTTATCTGCAGCTGTCTCATTGAGTGAAAACAGAACTTTCCGAGAACTTGTTCAAGGCTACAGACAATGAACACACTAGTTCTATTGAGAACAAAATGTGTATGCGTTTACTACAGAGAACTAGAATTTCCATTATATTTAACAAAAACATCTTATATAAGCTTAATATAATTAAAAACGCCTTTATATGGTTTGCTATAGTTAATTCAATTTCCCTTACACTCCCTTCTCTGGTTACATATCACAATTTTTTCAGAGTTTATACTTTTCTCAATCCATACATGAGGTTCTTTTAAATTCACTAGGATTTAATACAATCACTCTTGATTCATAAAGAAAACCTGTGCTTTTTTCAGAACATAGACATCTCTGTTAGTTCAGCAAGCCAATTATTATTAAAAATAATAAAATCCATCTTTATCATTCCTTTCAATGTGCATCTCGTAACACAGACAGTGACCTGCTTTAAACTTTCAACTACACCATCTTCTTCCATTATTCTATCTTCAAGCAATGAAAGACTAAAAACTAAACACCTCCTAGTACATTGCCTTTTATCTTTTAGTAGACCTTCGGTAAATTTTAAACCCCTTAAGAAATCACAATAGGAGATTTTGTGGCTTTTAGTTCAAATATTGATGATTTATGTTCGCACAGAATTTTCAGTTTTGTCTGATAAAATGTTCTAGAACGAGAATGTATCGTCTGCCTTAAGCTGTGTTCACACTTCCAGTGACACACAGTGACAAAGCAACAAAATAACATTTCTGGCCACACGAGTGAAAGTTACCATTGGCGATAGGATGTAGCGTGTCCAGCGACACAACAAAGTTAAGCTATGTTTAACTTTATGCAAATGAAGAGCAGCTTTCGAGAGCAACAACCAATAGGAGTGAATTCAGGAGTGACTTCATCCTACAGTGTAGTGTCAGCGGAATTAAGTTATTTTAGCAGTCAGGAACTTTTCTATAATTTATGATATTTATGATATGGGGATACTCGCCATGCTGACTCTGAGCCTGAATGGTTTTGTGAACCAGAATAGAACGCCGTTTGCGCTTTTGCTGCAGATAAATAGCAAAGAGCACTCTGTTTCTCGTTTATCTTTATTAGTAAGCATTTTATGTACTGATTCCATTTGTCTTCTCCCTTATTTTTTTTTTTGTGACAACCTGATAATGTTCATAAATATTACTAGGCTACCATTAGTGACAACGCCCACTAGTGACCTCAGTGAATGCAGCTTTTAAATATTGCTGACTAGCAAATGATGGAAGTCAGTGTATTTGGTAGCGTTAACGCTCATACTTCATACTTACAAAAGAAATGACTGGATTTAATTCATTTTGAAAGCAACTACAGGGCTCCAGACTGCGACCAAATGGTCGCATTTTGCAACCTTTTTTTCCTCCCGGTGCAACTACATTTTGTTAGAGGTCGCACTGGTGCGACCACAACATTGCCCAACTGATAAGAGCTGCCATTTGTTACACATGAGAAACATCAAACGCCAAACGAAATGAAGTTGAAACTAATTATTTAAGCTGTGCTGTGCGGACTGTTATCAGCTCAGACCAATACACCTACTACACAGCACTGGTTATTTCACCATAAAATTAACAACATTGCAATGAGATCAAATGGACAGTATTGAAATTAGGCGCAGTATTCTGTTATAAACCACAGATATCAGTGCTGACGTGGAAACCAGGAGAAACAAGTTCTAGAAGGCTTTAAAATCCACAAATCACCAGCATTTACCATGGACTTAATGTAGTAATGCTAACTGTAACCATGGTATAGTGGTAGATGTAGACAGGGAAATAAGTAGAAAGTCACAAAGACGACAACTTCAAATTGTGACTGAATTTCAAAAAACAAGTATGGAGCACTTCTTTTAAAAATCACTGAGGCTGTCTGTTAGTTTAGTGTGCTACTATAGAAAACAGTGGTACATTTTAATAAGAGTAGAATATTTACATTTTCCTACATTACTGTTGTTTTTGCACGTTACTTTTGTTAAAAGAGGATTTTTTTTTTCTGCATATCAATTCAATCTCAGTGCTACACTGTTAAATTTCCAATAAACAGACATGTAATAGTATTAGTTACTGCACTTATTAATGCAAATCAATGGTACCTTTATGATTAAATGAACTTATGATACATAAGTATCATAAGTATCATGGCTGGCGCCACCATATGTTGAACTTAGTGGCACTGCTCACAAATGTTAGTCTGGAGCCCTGAACTACATTGCTTACGTTTGTGGTAAAAACGATCTGGTATTCCAGTCTGTGCTGTAAACTAAAGGTTTACAGCACAGTGCAAGTGCAAAACTTTAACACTGGAACTACTTTTTGAAGGGGTCAATTGATTGCATTTTTGGGGGGGTTCATTTTCTGTTTAACCTCATACAGTAATGCAAACTTTTTTTCATGTGTCTCCTTCAGATAATGCTACAGTATAATGTCCCAGACTACAGAAACTCCTTGGAGTTCTTGACCACCTTGGCCAAGAAACGAGGTTATCTGCAGAAAGGTGGCATTCCAAACACAGAGCTGGCAGCCACAACATTCCTCAACGATTGGACCGGGTTAGTTTCAGATGATATTCATAACTTTTTTTTTTTACTGTTAAAGTCAAATCAGCAGTTGTGTCCTGTAGCCTCACTCTTCCTAAGCGTTGTGTTGATTGTTTTAGGGCTAAACTGAGTTACAACAGCAGAGCTCCAGAGCGACAGGGCCTCTCCTCATACCTCTCTGATGCCACTGTGACTGAACTGCAGTCAGGTCTGAATATGGACATGGTGAGGAAGGAAAACGAGAACGTTATCAGAGGTACATCAGTTCATTGAACAAATCAGAATATAACAGTGGATATTTTATGAAACAAAATATCAATGAAATGTACCTGTCCTCAGGTGTGCGGTTCCCAAATCTAGCGAGCAGTATAAGTTTTGACTCAAAAGGCCCCACTGCTGGTGTGCTGAATGCCAGTGAGCTGCCTAAAGAGACGATAACAACGACAGCAACGACAGTAGCAGATGAGGTGGACATGACCGACAGCAAAGATGAGGTACTTCATATGAGCAAATTACCTTTGGCGCACTTCTGTCATCAGAGACGATGAGAAATGATGAGTTTTGTGTTCACATAAGTCCTTGATGACCATTTAATCCAACTCTGATCTCTCTCTGACAGCAACTCCAGTAAATTCGATATTCACAAACCATGTATGAGATAAATGTCATTGTTTCTCAGAGTGCACATTGAAGAAGTCTGGGGTTCAAAGCATCTCAAGATCTATGCTGTCAATTACTACAAAAGATAATTTTGGCTTGTTGCAGTACGTAAAACACCAGTTTACAGTAATGCATTTACAATGGAAGGCAAAGCACTGGATCGGGACAAACAGTCAACACATAGTTTTAAAAGTGTAGCCCCAAGACATTTAACATGTTGACGTGAGATTAGTTTGATTGAAATCACCTACTAACTTGTCTGTGCTAAATCATATCCGATATTTCACTTCCAGGTAAGCCTGGTAACTTTCACGTATATTTTGCCCATGTTTAAAACTCTACACTTGTATATGAAGTAAATATTATTAAAATAGTAACTTCACATCAGCTGCACAATAAATGTTATATGTAAGTATAGGGATCATAGTTGATAACTGATCTGTGTGGACCAGGCACCATGGTTTGAAATGCATGTGATTCTTGGATTAATTGCAGATTGAGTTTTTAAACCATCATAGAGTGAAAGTTTATCATTTGCATGTTTTAGGTCCTGTCAGTTTAAACATTTAAGCAATTTTAAGCCATTAGAGTGCAAGAAGACCAGAAAGAAGTCGAAACTCGTGCTGTTTTCTGTTCGCGCACCTCACGCGAACACCAAATTACTTCTCTTATTACTTCTCTTCTGCCTCTGTGCTTGAACGGACACACAAAAAAATAATGTTAAAATACCCTCGTATACACACATGGCTTACTTGAACGTCATTAGTCGCCTTTTATTTATGTAGCGCTTTTTACAATGGAGATTGTTTAACAGCAGCTTCAGTGGTAACGGGAAAATAATGCAACAGAATTTGGTTTGGCGGTACAGCCGCTCCCGAGAAAACAGTGATGTCATCCAGCTCAGTTCAATTATCATATAGTGTCAATGTGGGCGGATCAGTAATATAGTTGAATATTTAGTTAAACTTTAAACCATTGAGAGAGGAAATGGATGTGTATTATTGTATTGGCTCTGTACAGTCGCTCTTAAAGTCAAACAACAAAATACGGAGAAAATCACTTTTGTATCTTAATTATAGATTATTTATACAGACTATGGAGTATTTTACATTTGATTCAGTTTTTGTACTTGATACTGTTAGACTTGCCTGAAAAACAGGCTAAAGAGCTGTTATTTGGTCTATTGTATATCTCTAATGCTTGCAGATTCATTCCCCTACAAAATCATCCCAATAGAGCCATTCAAGTCATTTGGTGAAACTGTTTTCATATCACAATAAACATCACAGAAAAAACAAAACATTTCAATGTCAGTTTTTTTTTAATATCGTGCAGCCCTACTCTACATTTCTGCTTTTAAACCCTCTAGCCTCTTTTTAAACCCTAATCTCAGTCTTCCATTGCAAGTATGTTACTTTAAAGTCGCATTTGAACAGAAGTAGTGACAGAACAGTCACTTTTTTACAAATGTCAACAAATTATGGTACACAGCTGCTGTCTATAGTTCATTTTGACCCCAGCACATTACTTCCAATTCTCAGAATGCAGCAATTGCCAAATGTTGAATCTTGATTGACACACTTTGTTTTTAAGCCTGAGGCTGAAACCCCTGTTTCAAAGACTGAGACACAGATTCAGGAATCAACACAGATTCAGGAGTCAACACAAAAGAGAAAAGGTATGTTGTTTTGTGATTTACAACATTACACTACTATTTTTTTTTTTTTATGTCTTCTGTCTATTTCAGTTGTTTTGTCTTATGTTCTGTAGACAAGCCAACTAAAGAAACGAAAGTGAAGTTTGTCTCCATCAACATTGATCTGACATCAATGCAGCACAACAACAATGACGACGCATATGATTTCAACACAGATTTTGTGTAAAATTTCACCAACAAATGCAGATTTTTATGGACACAGAATCAGATTATGAAATGGCACTCGGTTGGAGTGCATCTGTATGTATTAATTCATAAATGTACGTTCCATCGTATTTGGTTAAATAAAGGGTTAATACTCTTGTATTGTATACAAAACTTATTCTGAGCTTTATTCAATACTTTTGTTAGAAAACTTTCCATTTCAGTACAAATTAGCATATAGGACAAAACTTGACATGCTGATGTGAAAAAAAAACAAAACATGGAGCCACAGAAATATAACTAAACGTGTAACAGAAGGAGAAAGTGGTTCCTGTAGTGTCCAAAGAAAAATTTGTAGTGTTAATTGTCACAGGTTTGTGAAACAGACTAATACAATTGATAAATGGAAATTTTACCAAACAAAACACCAAGTGGTGGGTCCAAAATTCCTCCCCAAAATATTCAGGATTATACCACACATTTAATCTAGACACTTGCATGGATGTAGTATACAAAATGAAAATGTATATACCATAAATGTTTTAGTGTTATTACTTTATAATTAGACCATGAATGCTGAGGTAGTGCATTGGAACAGAGCAATTCAACACCAATCAATCAATGTTGGTCCCAGTAACTTGGGTTTCTTGAAGGCTTAGAACATTAAGGCCCAATATTTTGCATCCTGAAATCCCACAAAGTCAAATGTCTGACAAAGGCCCTCCACAAAGTACTTGCACGTGTGTGTTTTAAAAAAAAAAGTCCAAACCACAGTCTATTTTTCCTCAGCATGTCTCCGGATTGGGTGGAATTTACCTGTGGGATCTGGAATGTACCATTTGTCCCAAATGTCAGAAAAAGAGGAGGTTCTTCCCCATGGTTTATAATGTCCGTTCCAATGGAGAAGTTTAGCAGCCTTCACAAACTGAGGTGAATACCGATTCCCTGCTCCCGTCGCCCCTAGAAACGTAAAGATCAAAATGTATAAACAAAACTATTGGTCACTAAGAGATTCCGAAAGCTGCTTTACATTCATGAACCAGAGCCTCGATTTCCTTACCGAGATGTCGGACATGCCACATGGGATCAATGTTCGAGTGGTGCTTGTAGAATACGATGAGCATAGGTGGCGTTGTGATGCTGTCCGCTAAAGTCTTACTGTAAAGATCCTCTCTAGAGCAAAAAGACCACACAAAACCATTAACAGCCCTGGACCTCGAGATGCCTCAAGATGTCTTAAGCCTAGCTCTTGACTAGAGGATTTGAACTGAGATTAAACGCTGGAAACAGGTTTTACTCCAGTTCTTTGCCTTGTAACATACAACAGCTGACCTTAACATTTTATGAATGATATAGTTTCCACAAGAGCAGAACACGTTGCAAGTAATAAAACATGACACTAACTTAGCATTGTGCTCCATCCAGAACTCAAGCTGGCCGGTGATATTCTGCTGCTTCCACTCAGTTAAATTGGCCACAAAGACTCCAGGATTGAATGAGCAAGTGTTTGCTCTCATTCCGAGCTTCTTGATCGCCTCTTTTTTGAAGTCCAGAAAACCAATATAGCTGTTCTGTAGCAGGTAAAACAAATCCATGTAAATACTGTCTGAAGGATTTAAGAGCCAGGGGTGAAAACTTTTGAACTTTTTCCTGTATTTTCATATTCCTCTGTGTCTGTCATCTCATTCAGTGCTAATATTCTGACAGTACAGTGTGTATATTCTGGAATCCAGGCAGATGAGATGACAGAATAATCATACCTGATTTCCAGCTCCTCTGACGACGCCTTTAGAGGAGGCGGAGTCACAGTCCTCTGAGAAAGCTGCTGCATGTCCAAACTTAAGACTGGTGTCAAACAGCTCCCGAATGTCCCCTGAACCATAGAAAAGAATACAATTAGCACTTACTGTATTTTAATCAAAATCGCACAGTAACATACCACTGCAATTTCCGCAGTATATAATATGCAGAATTTCTGTGTGTGTAAAATACACAGATGGTGATCGAGTCTCCAGAAAATTTGGTCTAAACCGCTCAATTCATATGGATTCGTTTTATGATCTCTTTATTAACTTTTAAGCGTTAAAGTGGTAGTTGTGTTGCCGTCTATGGAGGGCCAGAAATCTCAGGTTTCATCAAAAAGATCTTCACGTGTTTTGAAGATGAACAAAGGTCTTACGGGTTTAGAACGACATGAGAGAGGAATTAATGACAGAATTTTCATTTTGGGGTGAACTAACCCTTTAAACGAAGCTAAAGTGACTACAAATCTAGATAGTTATTTCTGTTAATACACCCTTCAAACTTTAAGAAATCTTTTAGTTTAAAATTCTTTAGTTATATATTTTAATCTGCAGGTACTCCTAATTCCTGTAAATTTAGCAGGGATGGGGCCTTTATTTACTAATTACATTTTTTATATATATATATAAATATTGAGACGATGACAGGTGATATTTCTCATTCTAGACTGATGTGATTGGACAAATGGTTAGATATGCCCCTGTGGACAAGATGTGAATTCTGGGCTCTTTAAAAACTATAAAACTATGCAATTCACCTTGTATAATTACATCATCATCTAGGTAAATTGCTTTCTCTGCATCCGGCAAGAAAACTGGCATGTAGAATCTGGCGAAGGTCAACTGAAAATAAAATACATATACGGTTATGATGTATAACTGGCATTCAAACAACACCGTACACTTCTATTCAAATAGTAGCATTTTCACACGATTACCGGCTTCACTGCCTCCACCTTCTGAGGATCATTAGAAATTTTCCCAGCCAGGATCTTCGGATCAAAAATTATAATTTTATGTTTCAAGTCAGTCTTACTCAACCATGTTCTGGAATGAGAAATAATGATGTGTACCAATGATCACAGGTAATGAAACACAATATAGTTTGATACAGGGGTTTTCAATCTTTTTACACCTGGTATTAAGATTTGGCGTTTTGGTCGATCAGATCTCAAGTGGACGTCGCTAAATACAGGTGTAAATCGGGTCTAAAACGTTTTGAGCTTGTCCACTTTAGACCACTTCCAGAGGTAGTCAAAAATATATTTGACCGGATTGCTTTAGTGTAAACGCTCACGTGATCGAATGTGTTTGAACAGCCACAAAAGAGCACCTACTCTTCACCTACTGACCTAACAATAAACATTATGGGAAGTGCACTAGCCAGAAGGGATTTAAACTTTGTTGGCTGGAGACCCAAGTTTGGTTTGAAGATGAAAAACGTACCAAGCTCAATGTTCTCTCACTATTCCTTATTTCTAACACACACTCACAGTGTTCGGCGTGGTTTTGCGGCTGTCAGAAAGCTTGCACAAGCTTATTTTGTCCACTAGATCGAAAGAAAAAAACGCCCACAGACCCTCCCCTCGAAGAAATCAGGACAGAAGTGGTTGAAAGTGGACATAAGAGACCGATTTAAACCCCAGGTGTAAACGGGAATGTGTCTCCCTTGTCTGCTTGTGATCCGATCGACCAAAACGCATCTTAATACCAGGTGTAAACAGGGTATTACATGCCATGAACTCCCAAATATGATCAGTCTCATGCAATCGACCCCCAGCCTAAAATTCACAATAGTACTGTACTATATTTTCTACTATAATACTGTTAGATGTATTTTTTTATTTCTATTAATTTATTTAATCATTCTTTTAAATTAATAACATTTTTGATATTTATTGATAAATAAATCAAACATGAAACTCTAGTATTTTCCTCAGTAATCTATAGCAGGTTTTTTTTTTTATCTTTTAGATGCCAAAGACCACAAATACAATGATTTTCATGCGAGGGACCCCCATCCTAAAATTTTAAAGGAAGTTACAGTTTCATGTCTAAAGACTAAATTTATACTGTGGAAAAATTAATATTATAATAATAAGCATAAAATAAAATTTGGAAAATATTTAGTTTCTAATGACATTTCCCTTTTTTGTTCTATTCACTATGGAATGGTACTAAATTATATGCTGTTAGATTTGTTGATCAAGTTCTTATTAATTTTGTTTAATATTATTTTCATATATATATATATATATATATATATATATATATATATATATATATATATATATATATATATATATATATATATATATATATACATACAAATTACCGGTCAAAAGTTTGGAAACATTATTACTTTATTTTTATTTTATTAATTTTTTTAAAGATGTCTCTTATGCTCATCAAGCCTGCATTTATTTAATTAAAAATACAGAAAAAAAACTGTAATATTGTTAAATAATATTACAATTGAAAATAATGGTTTTCTAGTTGAATATACTTTAAAATATAATTTATTTCTGTGATGCAAAGCTGGATTTTCAGCATCATTACTCCAGTCTTCAGTGTCACATGATCCTTCAGAAATCATTCTAATATTTTGATTTATTATCAATGTTCTTAAAAAAGGAAGATGTGTTCGGAGTTTTGCCGACCGGATACGGCAAAAGTTTAATCGATCAACTAGCTCCGCTTCACCTTCTTCGTTGCTCTGGTTGGTTGTAGCGCTATACTATTGCGTGCAGAAGGAATTTGAAAGACAACCATTTATCCCGCCCTCGGACTGAGCCCTGCCAATGGTGTGTTCCCAGACCCAACATCTTGATGTGGGTCTGGCTTGTCAGGCTACAATATTACAGTTTTTTCTGTAATTTTGATCAAATAAATGCAGGCTTGATGAGCATAAGAGACTTCTTTCAAAAACATTAAAATAGTAATGTTTCCAAACTTCGGACCGGTACTGTATATATATTTTTTGTTTTTCTGTACACTTTTTCATGGACCCCCTAGCACTCCTTGCGGACCCCAGTTTGAAACCCCCTGGTTTAATAAACTGTTGTAATGTGATATATAAGGTGTACCTGAGATGGACTACAGTCTCATTTAGAGTCACTATGTTGAACACTACATTAGCTTTGCTGTTGCGGTAGATGCTGTTCATGGCGGTGACAGCAGCTCCCAGCCTCTCCTCTGGAGCGGTGATGAGCACTGGGATCTCATCTCCTGTTCTAATGACCCTATGATCCGACAGGAAGTCAGTCTCAAAGGGCAGGACCATCCCAGGCACTGTGTCTGCAAACACAAAGGAAAACCAGTGAGGTGATGCATTTCAGGGTGCCAAAAACTTTTACACTTCACCAACATTAGCATCTTCATACCTGGATTCTCTTGCTTCAGGAAATCAGTGAGATTTAGCAGATTTCGTTGCAAAATAATTAAAAAGGCGATGGCAAGCAGCACAAGAATAACCACATTGACTGGAAAAGAGAGGATATGTGTCAAATGTTAACATATAACGTTTAAAGAAATCTTAAACTCGTATAAAATATACTCACCTCTTCGTACAGTCATGGCCCTCGAGTTAACACTAACATGAGTAAACAGAAAAATATGTATTTAACTGCAGGCTGAAGTGGAATATAACTTAAAAATAAATCATACAAGTAAAAAATCCCTGCATATACAAACAAAATGCATTTCAGCAAAGAAGCAACTCCAAAACTGTTCAAACATAAAGCCTTGAGAATTGCAGGTGTGTACAAACCTTGTTTATTATAACGTCTGGACTCTCTTCGGCTCTTCATCCAAAACGCCAACTCAACATCAACAAGTCCAGTTACCCTCAGTCCTGCAGTGAACACGCCAACCAGAGCCGAAAAAGCCCTTTCACTGATTGTATAGCATCATGATAGAGCACAACAGCCTGAGACACGAGTGTGTTTTCAACGAATCTTTTAAGTGAACGAATCAGTCTCGCTTGCACTGACTCAACTCCTCCAGACTGTAGCGAGAGCCAATAGCATTCGAGTGCGCTCTGTGAAGACGCATTTAATTGGCTTGACCTGTTGAACGAACACGCCCCCTTCAGCTCACAGAACGAGTCGATGATTTGAATCTGAATGAGCGGCACTCAGTGGTTTGCGTTTTTCTTTTTTGAATTGTGTGTTAATGTGTGTCTTTACTTTAATGTTATTAATGCTTTGGCAATGTAGATAAATAATTAAATACATAAAATTAATGTTGGGGGTAATTTAATTTTTTTTAAAGGAAATGTTTTCCCCCTTTTAACCGTTTATTCTTTTTTAAATGTAGCTCGGTATTTATTTGTCCTTGGCCTAATATGCTAATGATGAGGGCGTGAACATCCATCAGCCAATGGTGGCACACAGACCGCCTTCTGATGTTTGATTGACACTCCCTCGTTAGCATATTAGGCCAATGAAAAATATATACCGACCTACATTCAAACATGAACAAACGGTAAAAAGGGGAACAACTTTCAGTTTAGCATTTTCTTTAAACAAACAAAAAAAAAAAAAATAGAATTTTCCCCAACATTCGTTTTATTTATTTAATTATTTATTATTATTATAATTATCTCCTCGCATATTAAATTATATATATATATATATATATATATATATATATATATATATGCAGGAATATGTGGATTTATGCATTTAATTTATTTCTTTATTTGTTTGCACATTTATATAGAATTTTGTAGATTTATTTATTTGCGTATTTATGTATTTAATGTTTTTGCAGGTATCCTCCATAATCTTTCATGGACCAAACGAATCAGCCGATTAGGCCATTATCCGAATCAAAGAACAAACCAGAATGAAATGAAATGATAAAAAAGATTCGAGTCACTGAGATGAATCAAAATCCTTACGTTCTCTAATATGAGTTATAGATCTGTTCGTCTCAGTGGCTGATGACGTACTTCAACATGCCCATGACCATAAATGGTCTTAAGTTTGCGTCTTGAATACTGCCTGATTAAAAACATAAATGTATTTTAATTTAGAATTTTACGGACACAGTGTTGAAAGCTCATTATCCTATTACTTAATCCACATTTGCACTGAGAGATCACTAGAGGCTTTTTTTCACAGATCTGCGCAGATCGAAAGCATTTTAGCCGGTCGATATTTTTTAAGGGGTCCTGCGGATCTCTACGTACACACTTTCAAACAGGAAACCATCACTCTCTTCTGAATACAATTATCTAGCAGCTTTATTTTGTTATTTCAAAATGCTTTCAATGTTTAAATCCATTCCGACACATATGGTAAGCCTTCATCTGATAAATTGCAATGCAAGTGTATATATTGTGGTGTTTAGAGCTGTTTCAAAACACTGGCATATGTTAGCAGCTAACGCATTATTAGCGACGCTCCTGTAAATATTAATTATATAAAATAAAACTTTGGTTTTGCTGCTGTAATCAGCACAATAACACCAACTAGTTAGAAAGAAAGCTACCCATTAAATGTCTGAATCTAGTGTGCACTGAACAGCTTTGGGAGTCAAGTGATTGAGAGCAATTGTGGATGTAACATTTATGAAAAAAAAATGTCTTACTATAAACACATACAGTATTGATCCACTTATTTATGACGTAATTTATTACATATATTGGGTGTATTTTGCAATTGAAATGTGCCCAAGTATTTATTTATGCTAGAATATATTTTATTAGTATTTTTGGCAAAGCCTACTCCAAGAGAAGGTGTGTGTCTTGTGCATGGTGATCTACAGTTCAAACATTTGAAAACATGGCTTGCTCGTGTGTAATACATCACATAAACATGAGTATTCATATATATTTACACTGATTATTTGCAGGACTATAAGGGACAGAAACTTGCCGAGCAAATTTTCCAAGGAATAATTCTGGTGTCAGCGGTAAGTAACACAAGCATCACCTTCACAGCCATCACAACATTGTCATTTCTCCTCTGCCTCACGTCTTTTACCTTGCAGGTGATCGGCTTCATCTATGGCTTATTTATTCAGCAGTTTGGGTGGACGGTTTACATAATGTTGGCTGGATTCACAGTATCCTGTTTGGTATGTCATAAGACTTCTGTTTGCTTGATGTAAAGGTTCAAAAATCCTCTTGTGTAATTCTTGTGTCCTGCTCTTCAGCTCACCCTGCCTCCCTGGCCGATGTACAGAAAAAACCCTCTGAGCTGGCAGCCGGCCATGCCCGAGACGTCTGCAGAAAACCGTGACAAACCTCAAGAGAATCAGAGTCAGAAGAAGAAGAAGCACAAGTGATTCACGGCAGTATTTTTAGTTTGGATTTGGCAAAGCTATATAGATATACAGCAGAAACAAACTAAATCTATATGAAAACCCATTCATTTTTGTCACTGTTTGAACATTCAATATGTGTAATAAAGAACTGTTTGTTATATTTGTGTGGAACTTATTTTTTATGAATGGTTTGTTAGTGCAAAAGAAAGCACAGCATTCCTGAAAATGTAATTTATTAAAAATCATTTCTTATTGATTTACATTATTCGTAATATAAATATACAGTCCAGAAAATAGGAAAACTATTAAACTATTTTCAACGTCTTGCTATTTAATTCAAGATTGCTATCTATATAGCATAGGTTCACATTTCCAATAGAAAATAATGCTTTTGTGAAAATTTAAAGGTGCATAACTATTGCAAATCTAGTGTTAAGCTCAGGTATACATTTACAAAAGCATTAAAAAAGTAACAGTGATTGTTGATAGGAGGCTTCAGTGAAGTGTTTTTCTGTTAAGAGCACAAGTCAGTAATGTCCACCAGATGTAATGGTATATCAGTGTTTCACAAGGGGTCCCTCGTGTGCATCTGGCTCAATCTTTGAATGCGACGTCCTCAAAGAACTTAAGCTGTCGCACTTTCACTGCGTACAGCTTGTATTTTTCCTCTCCCATTTGCTCCTGCAGTAAATGCTGGAAAGAAAAACATAAAATATTAGCCTAACTGCTATTTGGTATGTTTACTAAAACATTTTTTTTTCTTTTTTAATCTTGAAGGGTTAGTTCACCCAAAAATGACAATTCTGTCATTAATTCCTCACCCTCATGTCGTTCCAAACCTGTAAGACCTTCGTTCATCTTCAGAACACAAATGAAGATATTTTTGATGAAATCCAAGAGTTTTCAGAACCAGCCATAAGCAGCAACGTCCAACTTTCAAGGCCCATAAAGGTAGTAAGACATCGTTAAAATAGTCAATGTGACTCCAGTGGTTCAGAACGCCGGCTCACTATTGGTCGACACGGTTCACGTGAGCACCACGACACATGCATGTGATGCATTAAGGTCTGTAGTCATGTGGACTCTCGGATTTCATAAAAAATATCTTAATTTGTGTTCCAAAGATGAACGAAGGTCTTATGGATTTGGAACGACATGAGGGTGAGAAATTAATTACATAAATGTCATTTTTAGGTGAACTATCCTTTTAAGGCCCCCCAGAGTACGTAAATTTTGTGTAAGTGTGGTTTCAGTGTGGCTGCATTGTAAAACAAATTAGAATAAAATTTTACAAAACAACAAAAGTTAATGATGAATCATGATTTGTTCGTAAACATCATTTTCAAATGTCTTTCTAATGTACAGTGAGTCACCAGTCTGCTCAAGCACTAACTTGCCTCTCTCTTAACTTCATCCTCTTCCTGCATGATGTCCAGGACTCTGTCCAATAGCTTCACACCGAGTCCTTTAACCACATCTGTACGCAAGTGCTCGATCACTCTCCTGACCTTTGCTGGACCCGTGCTGTCATCTAAATACAGAAAATTAGGAATATAATGATGGATTCTGTTGCCAGACTAGTATACTAAAAATTAAGAATTACTCAGTTCACATTCGCACAATTCAAATTTTATTTTAAAGGAATTTGTAGATGTGTGTTGATGAATGTTAGTGGGGGAAAAAAATGTCAGGAGAGTTACCTAATGGGAAGCCACTGATTTGGAAATCTCCCTGTCCCTCTCTGGATTTCCCATGAAGCATCAGGGTGTCCCTATACTTCCTGTTTAGTTTGAACTCATGCAGTGGAGTGGAGTGGCATCTTAGCCCATCCGGCTCAAATGATACATCTCTGGCATCCATGTGTAATGTCTGTGTCATCATTTGAACCAAGTCTTGCATCTCATTGGTCTCACACTTTCTGTATTAAAAAAAGGCCTTTTGTCACGGTTATTGGCAGTAAACAATGTGAAGAACATGCCAGCTGTAAATACACTATATTGCCAAAATTATTGGGACACCCCTCATCCAATCACTTCCATGGCCACAGGTGTATAAAATCAAGCACCTAGGCATGCAGACGCTTCTACAAACATTTGTGAAAGAATGGGTCGCTCTCAGGAGCTCAATGAATTCAAGAGTCCTGACCCTGAACCCGATAGAACACCTTTAGGATGAATTAGAGCAGAGACTGCGAGCCAGGCCTTCTCGTCCAACATCAGTGCCTGACCTCACAAATGCGCTTCTAAGAAGTTGTTATAGCTGCAAAGGGTGGGCCAACTCCATATTAAACCCTACGGATTAAGAATGGGATGTCATTAAAGTTCATGTGCATGTAAAGGCAGGCGTCCCAAAACTTTTGGCAATATAGTGTATTGTCGCATGCATAATCAGAATATGACCCAATCCCAACATTATTCAGAATTTTTACATGCATAAATGTGCCAGTTAGGTCTCATTAGGGTGCAAATTAGTGCGAGGTCTTACCGTTCTCTGTAGTCCCCCTCTGAACGTTCAGTGGAGCTGGTGGAGGAACTACACTCGTCTTCGTCAGACTGTCTCCATGAGGACTTCCTCTCCTGATACACAAAGACAACCAAAACAGTTCAGGGAAGATCCCTTTTGACCAACTAGCTGAGATCTTGCATTGTAAGGTGATAGCATTGAGATTTCATAGAGCAGTGGTTCCCAAACTAGTGTATGTGAGGTGACAGAAGGGGGTATGCGATAGTTTTGCTGTTCATTTAATTGTGCCCAACCCCAAAAAATAACATTAAAATGTATTTCTAACAGGCAATATGGCATAAAAGGTCAAATACATGACATCCAATCAAATTACCTCATGTTTTGCGGTCAAAATTGACTGCATCCAGCGTATGATAGGTTGCATGCAGAGTATGAGGCTTT
Source organism: Rhinogobio ventralis (assembly GCA_039654625.1). Lineage (NCBI taxonomy): Eukaryota > Metazoa > Chordata > Actinopteri > Cypriniformes > Gobionidae > Rhinogobio > Rhinogobio ventralis. The sequence continues at coordinate 30,481,707 of CM077213.1, read as the reverse complement.
AGCAAATCACACTACATTACTGCCGTTCTCAACAATGTAGCTTAAAAGTGGGGATTTAACACTTATAGCAAATATAGACACAGATGCCCTGTCCAAAATACCCACACTTGCAGTCTTTGCACTTGACCACTTGTCTACTTACATGACGTATTTCCTGTATTTGGCCCAAGTGTTCAAGTAGGTGTGAAGGCTGCAAGTGTGTATATAACTTTTGATTACCCGATGTGGGACACACTTATAGTGTTGCAAAAAATGCTTAAAAAAAGAAATTCAATACTTCAATACTAGTATTCGAGATAGTGTGGGTTTAGTGTGCATTAAGGGCACTGCAGTTTGGCATTTTTAAGACATGGAAGAGTCTTGCGCATTTACTTCCTGTCACGTGCACATGCTCTCAGGTGGCCAAGACCGCAAGTGTGGGTATTTGGACAGGGCAAGTCTGTGCATAAAGATCGATTTAAGACTCAAACTCTCTTTGATACAAAAACATACCCTGTGTTAGTTCTTGTTTTTAATGTTTATAATGTATTATATGAGCAAGAAAGCAATTTTTTACCATATATCCTCACGACTGCAAATGTGACATTGATTTTATACACCAACAAAAGTGTAATATTAAGTGATGTACATTTTTAAAAGTATTGTGTGTATAGTTTGCTCTAATTTGCAATGAAATAATAGTTCAAACGAAAGCCACAGCAGCACTACAACACACAGCGGTGTTTTGTGAACAAATCTGCGGCTTTGAACGAATCGTGAGTCAATGATTCAATGACTCCTTCATTAACAGCCACTTGCTTTGTTACTGAATGAATGAATGACTCAATGACTCACTCATTAAGACAGTGACTTACCGCCACCTACTGGCGGTTTTGGTTTATTATTTAAAAGTATCACTTTTTTTTACCATCACTGCATATTTCTCTATTGTCCCTTAAAGGGATAGATCACAGAAAAATGAAAATTCTGTCATTAATTCCTCACCCTCATGTCGTTCCAAATCCGTAAGACCTTCGTTCATCTTCAGAACACAAATGAAGATATTTTTGATGAAATCCGAGAGCTCTCTGACCCCTCCATAGACAGCAATTTAATTACCACTTTCAGACTCTTACGCTGTTGACGCAGTGTAAACAGTACAGCACTATTTAACTATTGTTAAAATAGTCCATGTGACTCCAGTGGTTCAACTTTAATGTTATGAAGCGAAAAACAAACAAAATAACGACTTTATTCAACAATTTCTTCTAGCCTGTGTCAGACTTTTACGCTGTTGACGCAGTGTAAACTGTGCAACGCTTCTAGTTCTACGGCATACCGACTCGTGTGCATGCGTCGTGGTGCTCACATGAACAGCATCAGCCAATGGTAAGCCGGCGTTCTGGAAGCGCTGTACTGTTTACACTGCGTCAACAGCGTAAGAGTCTGAAAGTGGTAATTAAATTGCTGTCTATGGAGGGGTCAGAGAGCTCTCGGATTTCATCAAAAATATCTTCATTTGTGTTCTGAAGATGAACGAAGGTCTTACGGGTTTGGAACGACATGAGGGTGAGGAATTAATGACATAATTTTCATTTTTGGGTGAACTAATCCTTTAATGGAAAAGGTGTGACTGCAGTCTGAGTGGAAGGGAAAGGTTTTGCAGAAGGATGTTAAATTCCTCAGGGAATACGACACTAAAATGTTTGGGAACCACTGTCATAGAGTATATTTATTTAAGGCATTAAAGGGATAGTTCACCCAAAAATGAAAATTTGACGTTTATCTGCTTACCCCCAGGGCATCCAAGATGTAGGTGTCTTTGTTTCTTCAGTAGAACACAAATGAAGATTTTTAACTCCAACCGTTGCAGTCTGCCAGTCGTATAATGCATATCAATGGCAACATTTTAGAGTATGAGAGCTATGAGTGTAAAAAAAAACATACACATACAAATCCATATTAAACCCTACGGCTCGTGACGACACATTGATGTCTTAAGACACGAAACGATCGGTTTTACCTTGAATGCGATCTATGTACAACAGCCTTCACTGCTCGCCATCACTTCCGGTGGGTGAGGTCAAATGTACACAATATGGCTTATCTCAATCGGATACACACAGCGGAAGTGATCTCTCACGCGTATCTCTACGCCATATCGTGTATTTTGACCTCATCTACCGGAAGTGATGGCGCGCTGCAAACTGATGTACATAGTGTTGTATTTAAGGTAAAAAATTATATAAATACTGTTCTGTTTCTCACACAAACCGATCGTTTCGTGTCTTAAGACATCAATGTGTCGTCACGAGCCGTAGGGTTTAATATGGATTCGTATGTGTATGTTTTTTTACACTCATAGCTCTCATACTCTAAAATGTTGCCATTGACATGCATTATACGACTGGCAGACTGCAACGGTTGGAGTTAAAATCTTAATTTGTGTTCTACTGAAGAAACAAAGACACCTACATCTTGGATGCCCTGGGGTTAAGCAGATAAACATCAAATTTTAATTTTTGGGTGAACTATCCCTTTAAACGGGTTTGATTACATGGTGAATTTAAAGGGACAGTTGACACAAAAATGTTACTTTTATAATTATTCACTCACCCTCATTTGGTTCCAAAACTGTATGCATTTTGCATATATAAGATCTGAGATAATAATACACAAGATCATATGAAGAATGTTGGGAACCAAACACTGGAGCCCATTGACTGGAAAAAATTATTTTTTTCTAAATATCTAAATGTCCCACAGAAGAAAGAATGGCAGGATTAAAATTTTTGGGTGAACTATGCCTTTAAGCAAGGACTCAGATTCTGTCTAAATGGCCTTATACCGCAAGTATGAAGTGTATGCTCTTTGAAAGGCTGTTCTGAGTCAGCGAGTAAGAATTAGACGTACCTTTTTAGTTTCCAAGGTTGTGCTGGCAGTTCTTGGGCAGTCTAGCTGGTCTGTCTGCTTACTGTCTAATGAGGGGACATCACAGGGTGCCCTTTTGACAGTGGACACTGCTTCAAAGAAAAGAAACTAAAGAATCATATTCATTGAAACTGTACAATATCTCCTTTCATCTGAATTCATGTATGCAGCACCTGTGGGCTTTGATCATAGTGGGCGGCTCTACAGACCCTTATGCATTCTAATGGACACACGCAAAAACGTCTCGCTTTGATCCGTCAAAACTGCTCTTAAGTGTGTTGAGGCCTCTTTTTATCAGAATTTATCCTTTAAAGGGATAGTTTACCCAAAAATGAAAATTCTGTCATCATTTACTCATTTACTGTTCCAAAACGGTATGAGTTTCTTTCTTCTGCTGAACACATTTTGAAGAATATAACTAAACAGTTGATGGGCCCTATTGACTTCCATAGTTAGGTTTGGAACAACCTGAGGATATTCATTTTCGGGTGAACTATCCCTTTAAGTGGACTAAAACGTGAAAAGTCTGAAAGATAATCTAGCATACATATTGTTTGTGTTTATATACAAAACATTTTCTGACAGTAGTTAGAATATGGTCATATTCATTTTCAGAAAAGAATACTGAAAAACAATGTACATGTCTATGTCTATATTCCAATAGCTGTGCAGTGTTATTTTAGTATTATTTACATAGTAATAGTTTATATTAATAATTTGAATAATTTAATTAGCTTTTATTTTTATATTTTCATTTCAGGTTCATTTCAGTTGTTTTTAGTAATTGTTATGTGTTTTGGTCATTTTATTAGTTTTTTTTTTAATATTACGATTTAGGTTTATTTATAAATTTAGTTATTGTTCAGTTTTAGTTTTTATTTATTTCCAGTCAGTAATTTAGTACTTCGATATCTAACATTTATTCAGCTTTATTTCAATTGAAAAAAGTTTTTAATAGTTTTAGTTAATGATAATAACCCTAAAGCTATGAAGCATTTAAAGCCTCAAACAGAATATGGACCTTAGCCAGAAAATCAAGTGTATTCAGATCTTGTTGTGGTCTATTTTTGCTGTAACTTTTCCACTTTCCATCAGTTTTTTTTAATATTTTAAATACAAGTTAATGGCATTCAAAGAAATTCACAAACCTTGTTGTCTGCAGTTCTCCTGTAATTGCTTCAGTCTTCTCCTTTCCCTGGCAGATAGTGGACGATTCTGTAAGTACAGTGATTTCTATTAACAACAAACTCACAGAAGAAACTTTACTGAAACAAAGCTTCAAACACTGTTTAATAGAAACATAATGCCATGGGTAATATCAGATTACTGCATGTGCACATGCATTCTTTAGAGGGATATACTGTATACAGCTGTTTAATACAGTCCCTAATGTTCACCTGCTGTTCTGAAGTGTTCTTGGATGAGAGACTGATAGGTCTGTTCTTCTCTGAGTTACTCTGGCCTTTCTGTGCACTGTTTATTGATAGGACATCTTCAGGAAGAGGTGGCAGGGGTCTGGCCACTGCTTTGACCTAAACATACAAATGTGTAGTGAGTAAGATCAGCGACAGACAACAGTAATAATATGAGGAGAATGTGAATTCATTCTGGGTTGTGTTAATTCTTTGATAAAAAGATATCAATTAATCATTAAGTTTTAAAATACAAGAATTACAATGCCCAAACTATTTACTTCATGACTGTTCTGGTCATCTAGAGACTTGTCTTTCTTCCTCTGCCTGCGCTGACGTGACATGGACGGTTCGGAGGAAGAGGAGGAAGGCAGAAGAACCGGTCTGCTTTGATCTGAGAGTGCTGTGGACTCTGAATTGCATGGCTCCTAAATGTTATTATAAGTAATGTTTAAATATTATTTAAAGGACTATATTTATAATAAAGATATAAATTAGAAATATTTTTTAAATATACAACAACAACAACAACAACAATTAATTAATGATTTGAACAAAAAGTAATAATTGTATTTGAATCACCAATCTGAAAAACAAAAGCAATAAAAACACCTGTGTTTTACTATCAGGTTTTAAAGGATTAAGTCAATATTTGTATTATTAATGATAATATAAACAAATAAGTAAATAAATATTTTATGTAATATTTATATAACAATATACATTTATTTAAAGGGGTCATGAATTGAGAAATCAAATTTCCCTTGAGCTTTTGACATATAAGAGGTCATCATACTATAAGAATATTTCTAGAGTCTAGAGAACTGTTTAATAGAGTTTAATAGAGTTTCAGAACTGAAAACTTCCTTGTTAGTCCAAAAACAGCTTTTACTGTACCAAGCCCAGAGAACGACTCGTTGTGGAATGTGCCTATAGGTGAAAGACCGCCTCTGCAGAAGAAAACCAATGCCTACTTCATTATTGCAACTTTGGCCACGCCCACTGGCGGGTTAGTGAGATGACGAGTAGAGAAGAGCAATACAGGACTAAAAAATAACATTACCTTAGGGTAGGAAAAATGTCTTTATATCTAAATTATCTAAACAATTTTTGATGTAAAATCATACTAACATTATAAGTGCAGCCCAGGAAACATTATAAAACAATGCAGTTCATGACCCCTTTAAAGTATACATTTTAAAATATAAAAGTATAAATAAATGAAAGAAAGAAAGAAAGAAAGAAAGAAAGGTTTTACTATTAAAATTACAGGAACAGGCTTGAGTAGTTTCTCTGTGGAGTCCAAACTTCCCTGCAATTTGAAAGACAAAAAATACATTGTCTTTAGAAGCAATCAAATCAAATCAAAATCCAATCAATCAATCAATCAATCAATCAAATAAATAAAACATTAAAAGGGATAGTTCCTGAAAACTGAAAGTTCTGTCATCTTTTGCTCACCCTGATGTTGTTCCAAACCTGTACGACTTTCTTTATTGTGTGGAACACAAAAGATGACATTTCAAAGATTGCTGGTAACCAAACAGTTTTGGTGACCAATGACCATTGACTTCCATTGTATGGACAAAAAACACTGAGACATTTCTCAAAATCTCCTTTTATGTTCCAAACAAGAAAGTCAGTCATACATACAGGTTTGGAACGACATGAGAGTGAGTGAATGATGACAATTTAAATTTTTCGGTCAACTACCTCTTATGAATCTTTCTAGCTGGGAATCTTTCTTTTAGCACAGATCATAAAACATACTGAAGCCCATCAATGCCAGAGGGACTTTAAGAGATTAACGGTTTAAAGCCAGGTTCACACTGTACGATTTTGACACCTGAGACAAAGTTTGTGAATCCTAAAAGATTCCTCTGATCCTAGGCCAAAATCTGTAGTCTTTGATCGCTAGTTTGACATGTTCAAGCTGATTAATGACCATTGTGATCAAATTTTACCTCAGAAAAAATTCTGGCAGTGTCAGAAGTTGTGAGGCGCAGTCCTGCAGTGTGACTTCTCCAACGACAAGCGTCATATTAAAAACCAATAGGAGTGCAGAACCTGATGACCTTGTTTTTTACCATATGTAAATGCAGCTCACAGTCACCAAACGTGTCACGGATTGATGATGTAAAACTCCGGACAAGTCTTCTGGCATGCGTCCGTTTTTTTAACGCGTCTTGACTGCCGTTCAGTCTTGACATAAAATGACAACTGAGACCCTACAGTGTGACACAGAGTGGGTATCATGTTCATACAGTCTGACAAGCAACAGTCTTAAAGGACTATTATAAATCGTACAGTGTGCACCCAGCTTTAGATTAGGCAACCCTATCAGAAGCTTTGATTGGTTCCATCACAGTAACGTACCTCACTCTCCTCAGTTGAGCTTCCAGTAGGAACATCCTTTAGGACACAAGCATTGCTGTGATTATCGTCAACAGCTGTTGAAGTTTTTTGGCTCTCTGACTTTCTCTCAGCATTGTGATGTTGTTCGATGGGCTCGTATGGGATGTCCTCCCCCCCTGCCTCCTGCAGGAGCTTCATAGTGTCGTCTTTAAGATCCATACTTGCTTCAAGAGCCTTATTCTTGGTTCGCTCTGCAGGTTTGGGTGTGTTTGAGCTTTCTGATATCAATCCATTCGCTGACATCTTATCCTCCGTCCTGCTGACACCAAACTCTTGTTTCAGAGGGTGTGTCTGAGGAGGACTGGGATCTTCTTTCTCCTCTTTCTCTCTCTTCTTGCTAACAGATGGCAGCTTGTGGTTCTGATGGCTGCTGGGATTTGACTGTGGTGGTTTGGATTTTCTTTGTTTCTGGGATTGGATTTCAATGTCTATATTGCTAATAGTGGCTATAGATTGGCCTGTTGAGTTAAGAATGTCCCGACTAGGAGATTTGGGGGGCAAGGGTGGGATAGGAACCACTTTTTCCACTTCACCATTACAGAGTTTTTGTAGGTTCAAGTGATTTTCTTCAACCTATGAAATGTGGAAAACAAAACAGATGAACTGTTTTCACACACACATGGGCATAAAATCAGCAACTTGGCAGCTGGAAGCTGGACGCACAGATTTATAAGATTCACATTTCATCCTACCTTTTTTCTTTTGGTCTTTGACTCAGAGTTAAAACACTGTGGCTGAACTCCATGATTTGTTTTGGTTGGGCCATCTGATCCGGCACTCGGTTTGCTGTTCGCTGCATTTTTCCGTGATTTGGCAGTTTTCCTGTTAGACCAGTAACAGGACAGATCATTGTAAACTAGGGGTGTAACGGTACACTTATAATTACGTTCCGCACATGCATTGAGTAAAACAACACTGTATTCGTTTGGTACACATGCATACCAAACCGAAAAAATTTCATACACTTGTACCAAATGAATACAGTGTTGTTGTTGTGCTTGTGCAGAATGTAAATTCAAACTCCCCCCCTATATGAGACAATATTGTTTGTATCAATATACTTTGATGTTGCAAACACATCTGAAAAATAAAGAAGGACACAGAGTGAGCTGCTGCCGGATAAGTGCACAACCTGTCTTAAACATGAGACATGCTTTGAATTAAGCACCTCAAACTAAATTATAAACCTACATGGTTTGCCCTACTGTCAGCACACAACTTACAATTTACAGATGTATACTTACCTGTAAATGTTACAAATTCACACAAGTATTTCAATTTCACATTAAGGATTATCCTGACAAGCGAGTCAGAATTTGACTTCAAATTTGCAGACTTCAATGAACAAGTGCCGATGTGTATGCGTGTCAAAAAGATGGAGAGGTTTAGAATAAGAGCGCAATAATCCTAACCTTATTCTAAAATATTTGCCATATTTTGCATCCAAAAGTATAAGCACTTCAAATCTCTTTCCCCAATCAATAAACTGCAGTGTATGTTGCTGCCAGTTGCAGCAATATTGACAGACTTTTCTTTTTATTTAAAGTGCCAATGATTGCGCAATCACGCCGGAACGGTCACGCTAGACATAGGCAGAAGTACTGCCCCAGTGTTTACAAAGCACACATGTGAAGACTAATACAAACGCCCTTTAACAAAAAAAGATGTCGGACGATTTTGAAGTTGAAGATGGAGTGTTTTTTGGTAAAGGGCATTTGTATGTCCTCACATGTTCGCTTGGGATGGTACTTCCGCCTACGTCTACAGTGACCTTTTCGACGTGACTGCGCAATCATTGGCACGTCGCAGAGCAGCGCAAGATGAGTAATTTAGGTTAAATAGTCTAATTTTTTTTTTTTTTTAATGGCCGATCGTTTCACTAGATAAGACCCTATTTCTCGTCTGGGATCGTGCAGAGCCTCTGAAGCCCTTCGAAGAGCTTTGAAACTGCATTGATTTGAACCTTCAACATTTTGGTTGCCATGGAAGTCTATGATGGGGAGAAAAATCCTGGAATGTTTTTCTCAAAAAACTTAATTTCTTTTCGACTGAAGAAAGAAAGAAATGAACATCTTGGATGAGATTGGGGTGAATAAAATATCAGGAAATTTTCATTTTGAAGTGAACTAATCCTTTAACACCCCATCTTTATACAAGTCATCAACTGAACTTATACCCTGCTGGTGCCAATATTACCAATAAATCATCTTTTTACCAATACGGATTTCTGGGTTGTACCATAGTGTAGAATATTTCTGCAAATAGTGAGATAATTTATATATTTTGCGAATCCTAATCCAAGCATCTCTAGAATGTACAAGAACAGGGTTTGTAGTGTTAATAGCATCCTGCGATAATACTTCAATGGGAGTGAAAGGTGAGCATATTTTACATTCAACATCTATCCAGTCAGTTTTATCCTTTTCCTGATTCCAGTATTTAGCTATTTTTGCAAAAACAAATAACAAATGATATAGTCTACACTCTGGGAAACCCAGCCCTCCTTTCTTTTTAGGGGGAGATAGCTTGCTTAGATTAATTCTTGCCCTTTTCCCATCCCACAAAAAGTGTTTCATTAAATCATCAAATTGCTTAAAAAGCATAGTTGGTATCTTAATTGGAAGCATCATTAATATATAATTAAGCTGGGGGGCTATCACCATCTTGATAATAATGATTTTTCCCAAAGAGTAAGTTTGATCTTCTCCCACTTCTCCAAGTTAGTTTTGAACTTCTGTAGTAGTGGATTTAAATTGAGTGCTATTATTTCCTCCAAGTTCTGAGACAATTTTATTCCTAGGTATTTCATCCCCTTTGGGACCCATTTAAATTTAAACTGTTCTACCATAGCTGGTAAGCAAGAACTGGAAAGGGAGGTAGCTTCAGACTTATTCCAGTTAACTGTGTAGCCAGACAGTTTTAAGAAAGATTGTATAGCGTCCATTAAATGGGGTAGAGAGTCCGAAGGATCAGTTATGACTGCTAAGATGTCATCTGCATATAGTAATAGTTTATGTTCTTTACCTCCTGCCTTCACTCCTCTAATCCCAGGGTGTGCTCGTATAATAAATCGCCAGTATTTCAAGAAAGATAATGAACAGGAGTGGACTTAATGACCACCCCTGACGTGCCCCTCTAGAGAGGTTAAAAAGAGGAGACACTACTCCATTAGTTATCACAGCGGCCTTAGGTTCTTTGTATAGTATTTTAACCCATGAAATTAAATTTTGCCCAAAGCCAAAATGTGATAAGGTGGCGAACAAAAACGGCCACTCCACCTTATCGAACGCTTTCTCTGCATCAAGAGAAATAATTGATATTGGAGTATTTTTGGATTGCATGTCCAAATTAGGTGAAATAACAATCTTACATTGTCAGTGGAAGCTCTATTATTCATAAATCTCACTTGGTTAGGGTGAATAATGTTTGGTAGAACCTTCTGCAGGCGAGTGGCTAAAATTTGTGTCAGAATTTTCAGATCAACATTTAACAGGCTAACGGGTCTAAAATTTGAGGGGTCTGTAGTATCTCTGTCTTTCTTAGCGATTAGAGAGATAAGAGCTTCATTAAGTGTTGAAGGTGCCCTCCTTTTCCTAAACATTTCTTGATACACCTCATTGAGTATTGGGGCTACCACATCTAAGAATTCTTTATAATACTCAACTGGCAGGCCGTCAGTACACTGCGATTTCCCTTTTTTCATTGATGATGTTCCTTTATTTCAGTTGCTGATATAGGCGATTCCATCCCCTCCAGACTGTTTTAATGTTAATCAAACATCAAGGCAAAAAAAAATTTCACTACTCGACTAAATAACTTTTGTAACTAATAAAGATTAATGTATATTTAATTTATACATTGAAGAATATATTTAGAATTTTTTTACTGTATTTATGTACCTGAACCTACTGTTACACCTACCTGAAAAGCACTGTGTATTTCATATGCATCTTTGTTCTGTTGTATTTATGTTTTTATGGTGGCCTGTTGAATATTAAATAGATCCAATCCATGTTCAATAGAAATGATTTGATGATGCAGCAATAAACTAGCTAGTATACCTTAATGCATGCATTTTGAACTTTGCTAATTTAAAACAATCAAAACTAATCTATTTTAATGACAAAAGCAAATGACATATCGGTATTCGGCCAATAGTTGTTTGTTAAAATCATTGAATCCCTAGTTACAACCCTGTTGTAAACTAGTGGAATCTGTTTGTTTTATTGGAAAGGTAGGAATGAGTGCACATACTTTTTTGTGGCCTCTAGGAACATGGAGATCTGATGTTTGATGTACGGCTGTCGGAGGATGTGTTTGACATCAGGCCTGTCCTCTGGTTTCTTACACAGCATCCGCTTTATCAGTTCTCCCAACTGGGGGTCGTACTTACTTGGCATCTGGGGCAGCTGAATATTAAAATTGAATAATTAATAATACTGTTAATATAATATGAGGAAGGATGAAATGAGTGCTGATATGAATGGACAGCTCTTTAGATATGATGAATGCAAATATTCACAGTTCAACAGTGAAACAGATAATGAATATAATCCTCTACCTTCCCTTCTACGATCCGATAGACAAGAGAGTTCATGTCTTTTGCGTTAAAGGCATGTTTTAGAGTTGCCATCTCGTACACGCAACATCCCAGAGCCCATATGTCTGACTGCAAACACAAACAAACATGACTGAAATGAACTAACATAAATAATGATTCATCTTACATTTTGAACATTTTGGTGAAAAAACAGGCTTTTGCATTTTGGCATTTCCATCCAGCAGTTTTTTATGTGATATCTCAAAATGCGCATAAAAATAGGTGGATGGAAACATGGCTATTGACATACACTAAATCTATGGCTGTAATAACTGTCATTGTGAGTTGTGTCCATGCAGTACCTTGTAGTTGTAAGGTTTGTTGGAGAACAGTTCTGGACTCATGTAGTAAGGTGTGCCGATCAGAGTGCTGGCCATATCGTTCTGATTCTCCAAGACCCGTGCGATGCCCAGATCACCCACTTTGATTATATTGGTTTTGGTCAAGAAAATATTCTGCGTTTTCAGATCTCGATGCAGAATGTGCTTCTCATGTAAATACTACGGATCAAGAAAAAGGCAACAGCTTTATTATTCTGTTAAAAACAAGGTAAGGACAAATGGACGGACTGATGGATACTGACTTACCTGAAGGGCCATGGCTATTTGAACAAACCACTCCACCACCTGTCTCTCGGGCAGCAGTTCCCCCTTCTGCTGTTTGAGTCTGTGGTACAGATCTCCACCCTCGCAGAAACCCATCACGATGTAGAGCTGACAGTCCTCGCCTTCCCATGATTCCCGGTATGTGACGATGTTGGGATGCTTGAGCTGAGAGAGGAGCTGTGCTTCCTGCTCCGCGGCTCGCCGCTCACGTCTGGAGGACGTTCTCAGGTTCAGCTTCTTGATCACATACTGTCAAAACCATACAAGATACTGAGCTACAACTTTGCACATAAGACATGAATTCTGGTGGAAAATATCCAGATTTTAAAAGTAAAGTAAAGGATCATATCAGCAATCATATATTCCAAATCCAAATTTTTTCATTTTGTTCAATAAATGTTTAAATAAAGGTGTGTGTTTTAAGCTGGGCTAACTATTTTTTTAAAGATTTTACACAATATTACACAACTTCTGTCACTTTAAATGCTCCTACTTTACAAATGACAGAGTAAAAAATAAATAAAGTAAATGGTCATAAAATCTGCATGTATGAATTCATTAAATAGTAATTACAATTTTTATTTAAAAGAAAAAAAGCTGTTCAAAATAGTTTTAGAGCATTATACAGGATGTCAACTACCTTTATAGTAAATAGTCAAATAATAACATTTAAAACATTGCTTTATATGCTTAATAGATTGATCTGACTCAATCTGATTGATTTTTCATACATATCCTTATTTGAATGTACATGATCACTTTGATATGAAGAATCCTATAGGCTCATAATTTGCCTCTTAAATTATTATATATACACCGATCAGGCATAACATTATGACAGGTGAAGTGAATAACACTGATTATCTTGTTAGTGGGTGGGATATATTAGGCAGCAAGTGAACATTTTGTCCTCAAACTTGATGTGTTAGAAGCAGGAAAAATGGGCAAGCGTAAGGATTTGAGCAAATTTGACAAGGGGCAAATTGGGATGGCTAGACGACTGGGTCAGAGCATCTCCAAAACTGCAGCTCTTGTGGGATGTTCCCGGTCTGCAGTGGTCAGTATCTATCAAAAGTGGTCCAAGGAAGTAACAGTGGTGAACCGGCGACAGGGTCATGGGCGGCCAAGGCTCATTGATGCACGTGGGGAGCGAAGGCTGGCCCATGTGGTCCGATCAAACAGATGGGCTACTGTAGCTCAAATTGCTCAAGAAGTTAATGCTGGTTCTGATAGAAAGGTGTCAGAATACACAGTGCGTTTGTTGTGTATGGGGCTGCATAGCCACAGACCAGTCAGGGTGCCCATGCTGACACCCTGTCCACCACCGAAAGCGGCAACAGTGGGGATGTGAGCATCAGAACTGGACCACGGGGCAATGGAAGAAGGTGGCCTGGTCTGATGAATCACGTTTTCTTTTACATCACGTGGATAGCTGGGTGTGTGTGCGTCGCTTACCTGGGGAACACATGGCACCAGGATGCACTATGGGAAGAAGGCAAGCTGGCGGAGGCAGTGTGATGCTTTGGGCAATGTTCTGCTGGGAAACCTTGGGTCCTGCCATCCATGTGGATGTTATTTTAACACGTACCACCTACCTAAGCATTGTTGCAGACCATGTACACCGTTTCATGGAAATGGTATTCCCTGGTGGCTGTGGCCTCTTTCAGCAGGATAATGCGCCCTGCCACAAAGCAAAAATGGTTCATGAATGGTTTGAGGAGCACAACAACGAGTTTGAGGTGTTGACTTGGCCTCCAAGTTCCCCAGATCTTAATCCAATCGAGCATCTGTGGGATGTGCTGAACAAACAAGTCTGATCCATGGAGGCCACACCTTTCAACTTACAGGACTTAAAGGATCTGCTGCTAACATCTTGGTGCCAGATACCACAGCACACCTTCAGGGGTCTAGTGGAGTCCATGCCTCGACGGGTCAGGGCTGTTTTGGCAGCAAAAGGGGGACCAACACAATATTAGGTCATGATGTTATGCCTGATCGGTGTGTTATGTACGAAGAATGTTGATAATGCTTTAGAATAATGTCTCATTTGTTAACATCAGTTAATGTATTAACTAACATGAACTAAAAATTAGCAATACATTTGTTACAGTATTTTTTATTAATCTTTGTTAATGTTAGTTAATAAAAATCCAGCTGTTAATTGTTTGTTCGTGTTAGATCACAGTGCATTAACTAATGTTAACAAATACAACATTTGATTACCATAATGTATTAGTAAATGCTGAAATTAACAATAACTAAGATTAATAAATGCTGTAGAAGTATTGTTCTTAGTTCAAGTTACAGGGATTCTGCAGTTTTTAAGAAGAAGAATTTAAGACTTTTTAAAGACCTTTTTAAGTCCAATTAAAGAAAATTCAAAGAATGAATTGAAGGCAAAACAATATGCAAATACGTGTTCTTCCTCAGTATTTTTAAGTTGTTTTCCAGTGCAAATGTCTAAAGATTATTGTCAAAGTATTTGCTGGAGATACAAAAGGACGAAATATAAGTCTTGTTTTCTGTCAAATTAATCAAAATTAAGTGAGTTTACGCCAATGGGGATAGCCCAATGAAAAAAAAATCGACTTAATTAAAAGGGACGTTTTCATAACTCACTGACAGATATCTCCAGTAAATATCTTGATTTAAAGATGTTTAGATATTTGTATTGGAAACAGGACAATATATTATATATATTATTATTATTATTTATTTTTTGCCATGCATGCAACATTTAATGCCATGACTTTCTAAACTTAAGACTTTCTTCTCTGATTTAAGACCTTTTAAAGGCCTTCATTTTTGTAAGGGTGAATTAAGACTTTTTAAAACCCGCAGAAAGCCTGATGTTAACTAAAGTATCATACAATAATTAAAAATCCCTAAACTTTTTTAATGGAAGAGGCTAACTAACTCTTAGCAGTAAAAACAACAACCAAAAATCAAAAGACATTAGTTCAGCTTGGCAATGAGTTAAATATGTTAGTGATTAGCAGGTCTGCATCGCTCTACCTGTTTACGGTCTGATTTGTGTCTGACCAGATTCACCTCCCCATAGCTCCCCTTCCCCACAACTCGAACGAATAAGTAACTGTCCATGATCCTCCTTCCACAGGTGCTGTCTGTATCACATAGCGAGTGATTTTAAGCGCCTCCGCAGGAGTTCAAATACAAGTAAGCGCGTTATTCTCAATGCATCAACGGTGATTTGTCTGTTTCAAACTTGTTTTGGGTGACAGAGGGCGCAGGAAACAGCCAAGCACAGCTCCGGCGTCACCAGGCAACTGGCCGCATTAACGCTACGCACTCCGGTCTAATGTGTGTTCAGTTTCACCACAGCGCCCTCTATAGGCTCAGCGACACATGCCAAATAACATATGTTGACAATAAAAGTTTTAGTTTATAATCCTTAACATTTATCGTTACATATACATGTAATTACATTTCATGCTATACATTTGTTTCCTCTTCCACATATTGCAAATATGAAGGTTAAAGCTGTACGTCAAGACATAAATTATTTTCACCAATAGGTGGCGTAATGTTTTTATTCATATATTTACCATTGATTGGGGCAGGTGAAGACAAGTAAAAACCATCTGCCAGTTTTCTGATTAAGACATTTCATATTTTGTACCAGGCCAATTTTGTATGTAAGTTCAAGTAGGCTATTCAAATTTATATTCTTGCATAAAAAAACATCTGCCACAGTTGAATAAACAACAAAGTTATATAATTTAATGAATTTGAACACACACACATACACACACTCACTCACACATACACACATACACGTTTGTTTTTGTGAATTGTGGGGACATTCCATAGGCGTAATGGTTTTTATACCGTACAAACCGTATTTTCTATCCCCCTACACTACCCCTGCCCTTAAACCTACCCATCACAGGAAACTGCACATTTTTACTTTCTCAACAAAAAAAAAAAAACTCATTCTGTATGATTTATAAGCCTTTTGAAAAATGGGGACATGGGGTAATGTCCTCATAAGTCACCCTCTCCTTGTAATACCTGTGTCATACCCATGTCATTATACAAATTTTTGTCCTGATATGTCACAAACACACACACACACACACACACACACACACACACACACACACACACACACACACACACAGCAAACTATGGCAAGCTGTTTTGACTTTTATTAATTCACAGCATATGAATTCTTGATATCAACAATTCAATTTTTACTAGTTAAAATGCTAATTATTGATATCAACAATTTAATTTCAACATCAGTAATTGTATTTTCACTAGTGAAATGTCACCATATAGGCTGCCATTCAAATTCACTTGTTGATATCAGGAATTGAATTCTGGATATCAACAATTAGAATTTCTAATATCAAGAATTCAATTCCTGATATCAATTTAATTTCAGATATCTAAAATGGCTTTCTTACTAGTAACAATAGCATTCATGATATCAGAAATTAACATTGTCACTAGTGGCAACTGAATTGTTGATATAAAATTTTTTAATTTTTACTAGTAGCAATTGAATTGTTGATATCCAGAATTCAATTTCTGCTATCAACAATTGAATTTAATTGACAGCCTATATGGTGACATTTCACTAGTGAAAATACAATTACTGATATCAAGAATGAGAGTTTTTACTAGTTGAAATCCAATTGTTGATATCAAGAATTCATATCCTGTGAATTAATAAAAGTCAAAACGGCTTGCCATACTATAGATACATTATTTAATGCAATTAAATGAAGAGTAAATCCTTACTTTCCTTTTTGAAGGGAAAAGTACTTAAATTACAGTAATTAATTACTTAGTAGTGCATTACACACGGCATATTTTTGTATATCATGTAAACATATTCACTTAAGAAATATTTTCTTAAACAAATGTCAGATCAGCACATCCTGAGTTCTACGGAATAAGGATATCAAATTCTGGGAACACCGAGTCAGACAGACATAACCCCGCCTCTATTACCTGAGTCAGCGATCTCTCTCATCTGATTGGCGCAGAGCTGTAGAGTCGCCGTGACGTCAGGCGCGCGCTGAGACTGGGTCAGCCAGAGGAACCAGCAGTCAGACCTCTGCGAGTCTAGCGCGAGCGCACCTCGTTCATATTACAGCACGAGACGCGCCTCTGCATCTCTCCGATACACAGCACAGGTACTGACATCCACTGCATTTTAACCTTGTATTTAACACGAAATGTTCAGGACAGCCGTGCATGATCGATAGCTGCTTCTTTTTCCCCCCGCGAGATATCAGCCATTATCTTTTAGTAGCCTGTAATGTTGGTGTTATGTATTGATGTCATGTCATGTATGAATGTATGCATGCATGTACACAGTGTGCATAAAACTTTTAATATTAATTATAATGATGCACATTAATAATAATCATGCACTTCGCAAATGCAGGCTGGTCCAACAGATTAAGAGATTACAGTCTGTATTAGTTTGTATTAGAGCTGGTTGTCTCTACCCAAGTGACTTTATGATGGGTTAGTTATCTCACTCTATCAGAGGGTGGATGTGGTTTACCTCTCTAAGTCTTTGAATGCACTGAAACTTTGACAGCTGATGGCTTGAAAGAATGCCTAAGGTTGAAGAAACAATAAATGTTTTTTGTTGAAGTTGTCATATGAGGCATCTAATGCTGTTATTTTCCAGATAAAAAGATTTTACTAAGTTTAACATATCTCCAAATCAGTTTTTGAAATAAATTGCAAACATGACACTTTTGAACTTCCACAACATTCTGACGTCAAGTGAACGTTTCAGCAAATTATCATTTGTGTTTATCAGTAGTGCTAGTCTGCTGTCAATCAACTGTTCATAAAAGTTGCTGGCTTTGGGAGTAGTGCTTTATTCTTAATACCAAAATAACTAATAATAACAATAAGAGTCAAATGTAGGAACATGTCGCATTTTGTGCTGTTTCTCGCACTGCACATCCTTCTGAAGAATCCCAATGGTAGAAATAAGCAATTTAAGTTTATTTTTTAACAAGGTCCCTGATCATTTTAGTGTCTGATCTTAACCGTTAGAGTTGCACACTTCAGCACAGATTGTTTAGTGAACTTGTCAGGCTGTTTTTTTTTTTTTCAAAAATGCCGCCGTTAAAAACTATATCGAACTCGACAGCAAACCCACAGCACACAAGTGCTTTATCTCATTTGACATTTCATTTGACATTTACAAAGAAGTTTTAGAGACAAAGCAGCAAAAATGGACTTTCATTCTAAAGGTCAGAGGCTACGTTCAGACTGCAGGCAAATGTAGCCTAAATCAAATTTTGTTTTGCTCACATGTGACTCATGTAATTGTTTTTCTCATGACAGTGTGAACGGCACAAACCACATGGAATCTGATCTTTTCAATTCTGATTTGTGCATATGTGGTGCTAAATCATATACAGGTCAGATGTTTTGCAATGCGACCTCAGTCTGAACAGTCATATCAGAATTCATGCGACTTTTACGTCACTCTAGATCGACATTCATCACAATTCTGCGCTGATAGACATCACTTTAAAGATTTCACATACCCAGTGTTATCAAGAGAGTTGAGAAAGGTAGTCAGTGAAGGACAGTGATGTGTCAGAGCTCATAAGTATTACAGTGACAGCTCTATATACAAGCAAAACACGAGAGCTCGTATCATAAATGTTTAAAAACATCCTTGTCTTTGTTTTTTATATTGCCTGTGCATAAATTCACTGGATTCCATGGCAGATCATGCTATAAATAAACGCGTAATCACTTTAATGACAGCGTGCTGTGTGCCGTCTTTTAATCGTTCTTTTGCGCATGCGGGTCAGTTTAGGACCATGATCTGTTCACACTGGAATCTGATAATGGCCACATTTAAAATAACAATGTGAACAGCTATACAAAAAAATCAGATCTGAGCAATAAATCGGAATTGAGCACTAAGACTCGCAGTGTGAATGTAGCCAGAGAGATACAAAAATATAAGGGATGCATCGATATGGAATTTTTGGTTGATATGATAACCAATTATTCTTTATATTTGGAAGCCGTTAGCCAATGTATACATCGATAAATCTAAATTTTGATGTAAATATTACAAAACAAAAGACATTTGGGGCCCTATCATACACCTATTGTTTCAGCCTGACGCTGTTATCATTTTCATGTCCAGCGCCACATTGTTTAAATAGCAAATGCACTCGCGCCCATCTGTTTGCCCATGGGTATGCTGGTCTGAAAACCAGGTGTGTTCAGGTGCATCGTTGGCGTTTTGTTATTTTGAGTAACTGAAATCGACTGCGCCGCTGACCAACAAAAACCTGGTCTTAAGTCAATAGCGCAGTATTTTTTGTGTTATTTAAAGGGCGAGTTAGTAATATGCGCCTATAGGCGGGTGCACAACAAGCGTATACTCTGCTTATTACACACACAGGGACGCGCAGCAGCACACAAATATTGCCTCTCTAGAGAAGCGTTCAGTTTTTCCACTTGCAAAAACTAAGTGCACCTGCGCCATGCACTTCAGACCATGCGCTCAGATCGTTAAAATAGGGCCCATAGAGTGTACAAATGCTTTTATTCTGAAAACTTAACTGTAGAAAACAAAGAAACTGCAAAAAGACATCTTTTCTTTTTACAAAAAGCCCCTCCCCCCACCCAAAAAAAACTATTGTAGCCTATTTGAACCAGTTAAAAACGTAACTTTTCAAAGTATTCTAACATATCTACCTAATTTTCTTATCTGACAGACAACGTTAACATATAATAAACAATATAAAACATTTATCAGCCGATACCGATATGACCACCAATATATTGTCCATCCCGAAAAATAATACATTTAGAAATAAAAAATGTATTACATGACCTCTTTAAAATATATGAAACCACACTGCACAGTTTCTGACCATAAAAGGACAAACTTTGCTTCTAATAGACTGAAACTGCTTAATATTTTGGTTTCATCAGTGTTATCTTATCTCAACATAGCATCTGTTTCTTTTAACCAGTCAATCAAGTGGTTCCACATGTGTGCCTCTTTCTCTTTCTGCCTGTTAGCATTTCTTTGCTGCCTTCTCGTGCTATTTCCTCCTCTTTGCCACATAGCACAGCCGTTGCTGGCATTATTTAAAGCACTTTGGCTGTTTGATTTCCTCAGTTGCACATTTTAAGTTGGTTTTAGCAATTAATAATCTCAGATGTAGTCAGTAACAGTCTAGTGTTTGCCCTGTTGCTGTACTAGAATAGATCAAGTCTTTATCAGCTGTTGTGGGCTGCTCTGACAGTCAGAATGTGATTGTGATGTGCAGATAGACGCATTAATGTTAGGGCTGGTTAGAAGTGGCGTCTTCCTCTTCGCAAAGCCTTCCTTTGCACTGTCATTTGTGCAGTTTTGTAGGCTGTAGAAGGAAATAAAGTCAGCTATTGCTGCATTTTAAGTGTTCTAAAACAGTAACAATGCAGGAGCTAAACTTCCCTGTGCTTTCACGTTGCATTCACTTCCCTGTAGTGTCATGTCGAGCGTGCCATGCTTCAGTGGAAGCCTCTGGGAGGGAAAAAAATGTTATATAGCAAGTCATGATGGTGCTGTAATTAAGAGCTGAACTTTGAACCTGTCTGCAAATAGCTTGTGGATCACAAACTTAATGGGTTAACTTTCCCAACGGACCATATGGCATTTTCGTATCTGTAAGCATCTCACTCATGCTTAAAGAGACAGTGCACCAAAAACAAAAATTCTGTCATTTATTTTCTCATGCCATTCCAAACCTTCTGTGGAAGTAAAAACTGTCTCAGTGTTGTTTTTTTCCAAATAGTTTTAGACCCCATTGACATTCATTGTATGGGCAAAAACTGTTAAAACATTCTTTAAAAAATATAATTTATTCCAAAGAGTCTTTATGCAGTAGTGCTGGGTATTGATACAGATTTCGACTCACATGCTCAATTTGTTTTAATTTGATTAATTTGGATATATATTAAGTACAGTAGATTTTAAGGAAAAAATCTCTCTCAACTGAGGCAGTAAGCTATACAGGGAACATTAATTAATATTACTGGTTCAAATTACCAACAGAATCCAAACTACTGATTCAACTGCTGTTTATTTTTAAATATAATAATCGACAATCAAAAATGTAGTTTTATACAAACATTTAAATTGCACATAAGGCAGTTAAATTTAGGCCCCGTACACACGGAAACGCGTTTAGCTGTATCCATAAAAATGTTGTATCGTATCAGCGTTTTGTCGCCCGAAACGGCTATTTTTTGAAATCGGGTCCCAGAGTGGATAAGTGTGTAGAGCCAATCCGTATATTTTGTGAAACGGTGATGTCATCACACCACGTCTCGCGCATGCTTCAAGTCTTCTTTTCTGTTTTTAGTGTATCTCTGTGGCAGAATTACAGCGCCACATACTGGTCTGGCGCGTATACTACATCGTTTTGAGTCGGTTTCAGTGGTTTCGTGTGTACGTAGTTATTTCTTGAGACGAGAAAAAAAAAAAGATCGGATAGGGAAAGCTCTTGCTTCGTGTGGATGTGGCCTTAATGATATGATCATATTTCTACTCCATTTCATTGTTTCAATATAAACATTTAAACACTGTCAGAAACGTTGGAAAGATGGCTTTCCTGAGTTAAATGTAATATTGTGACGTTACTGACGTCCTTCTGCAGTTGAAACACTGATTGAACGATTACATGAGACATGGTACATTTCACTTTCTTTCAACATACGTTGTGATATTCATTCATGATTATTTCATGCTGTAACTAGTAAAGAGGAACTGATCAGTTTACATGCACTTTGTTCTGCCACTTGATCTCAGACACCACAAGAAACGCCACAAAACGACATTTATTGTTTAAAATTTCATGGTAAAATTGACAGAATTTGAAAGCTGAGACTTTGTTCCATATCAGAAGTACAAAGCTTATTGCAGGCACTCTACAAGTAATGTTTAGTGACGTTTCGAAACAGCGATTGATTCTTAGGATTTAATAATTGATATCATTAAAATGAAGATTGATTAAAATGATGCAGCTCACAATTCCAGTTCATTGTTACCATGTCTATTAAGCTCCATACGACTTATGAAATTTGTGTAAGGGAACAGACCAAAATTTGAGTTGTTATTCACAGATAACCTTCCCCAATTTTCAAAGTATGTCTATTGGTTTAATTTCTCACTGATTGGTTTTGAAACCTTATGAACAAAAAGCCTGATTTTGCACATCCTGTAGTGGAAAATTCGCTAAGGGTGACCTCTATGTGTATATAAGCTTATATATGTGTATATAAGCTCAATACTTCCGGAGTTTGAGTTATGGTGTGGTAAGATAGCTCACCTTAAAAGGGGAAGTGCAGTTTGTGGTTATGAACGCCCATGACAAACTCTGTCAGCACGAATCATGAATCGTTCTGAGTGTGATGTGACACTGTTCTGACCTACTGAAGGTTTAGGTGTCACTCTGTATCTCTTTTGTCCTCTTCTGAGCAGCCATGGGAAACCAGTGAGTATCTCCATCGTCTGTCTGATGAACTCAAAACATTCTGAATGCTGCATGATGATCTAGATGGTAGCGTTGTATGGATGTGTCTGTTTTCAATCCTTCAAGCTTGCCTTTTGATTCTCCTTTGTACGTGGGTTAGTTTATAGCTTTTAATCTATTTTCTGACCTTTATGTGGTTCCTCACTAACAAACGATGAATTGAAACCCTCTCTACTGCTGAACCTGCATGTATAATGATGCAAAATACCTACCGGGCCTTTGTCATGATATAAGGTGCCTATGTATACGACTCTTAAAACTTCTTGCCTGAGATTTTGGATGCCTATGAATCTTTGGTGTACGTTCATATTTTGCTTGCCTGGAGAGCCTTGGATGAAGTTTAGTCTAACAACTACTGGACTGGAGGCTCTGTTTATTCTCAATGAAAAATTAATTTGTCAATAGAGGGAATTTAATGTCTCCCATCTCCTTTGCATGTGTCCATGTTAGATGTCGGCCTGGTCATCACGTTTAATTCCTGCACTCTTTCTTTGCTGTTTTGAGCTTGCCAACTGTCTGTAATGCAGAAGTTTTAAGGAAGTATACCAGTCCAGTTTAAAAAGAGATTTCCAGCATTTAAATAAACATTCTATACAACTTTTGTGATATGCTTTTGGTTATCACAGACGAACTCATACCTCAGTTTGAGTACGTCTGTGGGACGACCATTGTACCACTACATTTATATCTGTTTTTAAAGTCTCTTCATTTTTATTTTAGCCCATTTAAATGTTGGTAGCTAATCAGATTTCTTGGTTTCGATTAGACCAACAAAGTCTTCCCCTATAAAAGGATCCATTTGTATGTTGAATGCAAAAGTGTGATTGTAGCATTTATAAACCAATTCGGATTTCAATTATATGGTAATGCCGCATATTACTTTGTGAAATCAATATTTATTGAGTCCGTTTTGTTATGCTATGACATCAAGTATGTCCTAATATACCACATCCTGCGGTCTAGTGAAGTATGAATGTTCAGTATGTGAGGCTTTACAGCCAAGCAGTGTATCCAGATTAGCCCAGTGAACTAAAACAGAGCCTACAATGGCAATCTATGGTGCAATATACAATTATTATCCTAAAAACTTTATTTTTTGGTAACAATAAGGATTCATTAGTTAGCGTTAGTTAACTACATTAGTTAACATGAACTAATAATGAACAATACTTCTAGCATTTATTAATCATAGTTTATGTTATTTCAAAATTATTAAAATCCAAAGTTGTATTTGTTAACATTAGTTAATGCACTATAAACTATCATGAACAAACAATGAACAGTTATATTTTTATTAATGAATTAATAAATTCTGTAACAAATGTATTGCTCATTGTTAGTTCATGTTATTTACTACTAGCTACTACCACCATATCGGTATTGGCCGAATTTTTTATGTAATCGTTATCGGCCTGATAAAGAAATGTGGTTGATATATAAAAGCTGATATATAATGGATTATTTCCTTCAGCTGAGACACTTAAGATGCACACTGTTTGCCATGATGGTTTGGAATTTCTTGAAATATGATTGGAATCACTTCAAGGAAAGGAAAATACAGTTAAGTGCAACATATGCAGCGCAAGTCTGTCATATAGTCTACATAAAATGACAATGAGAACATCATAATTGTGTGCTTGGGACATGGATTTAATGGTGAGACTTTTGGTTTTGTAATCAGGATCTCAAAAATTATATAAAAATGATCGGCCAATATAACGGTTATTGGCTTTCAAATATTATCGGTTATCGGTATTGACCAAAATGTTCATATCAGTGCATCCCTAGTTAATACATGAACTAATGTTACCAAATGAGACCTTTTTGTTAAGTGTTACCAATTTTTTTTTTTGGCTCAGAATTTTCTAGAATAAAAGAAAAATACATGTAGGGTGTTTTTTTACTTGAATGACTCGTAATGTAGAGTATAAAATTGTTTTAAAAAAAGTCGGGGTTGTATATGATAATTTACAACCTGAGCTAATTTTGTAATGTCATAAAAAGGTCAAATGATCAAATATAGGGTTTTCTTCTCTATTACATAATTTTATGTTTTATGTTTTTATTTCCTGCATGTTTTTGCACGTTGGTTGCATCACATGACTTTGTTGGTCACGCCATATTTCCCATTGCATGGTTTGGCAGAAAAAAAAAGGTTTTTATCTATAAAAATAAAAGATAATACCAAACATTTTCTTTCTTTTAATGTCAGGACAGTATTATTATCACTCTGACATATTTGACTTCATGCCTCTTCAAAATTTGAATTCAGAAATGAAAAACATTTGCATCATAGAAGAGCTGTCTGCAAGTCATTGTATGTATGAATTGCATGTTAATGTATTTTTGAATCCAATAATAGATTAAGGTTAAAAATGAGCTTCGTGCCACTGACCTTTGTATAAGGGGCTGGTCTATTTTCTGTGGTAACTGACAGCAAGCTGTCGATAGAGTTTAACTTACTGAACCCGGAGCATTTTTTAGCTATGACTTTGATGCAATTAACATTTGATGGCAGCAAAACTTTAAATGTTCAGATGTCTGATCAGTGTTACATGGCTGTGACATTGCTCAATATTGCTACCCTGTTTTTCACAACTTCTGTTTTAGGAAAGAGGAAATGTACTGTCTCAGATTAAGACTCAATTAACACAGAGTTTTACTGGTGAGACAGCCCTCCCTAAATACAAACATTCAAACAGTTTAGAGTGTTTACCCAAACTGTATGCCTAAACCACCCGAGATCCCCTCGCAGCTGCTCTGTTAGCTTGCCATTTGGATCCAGACACACCGTGGATCAGCGGGTTCCCATGGAAACATTGTCATCGCATAAAAAGAAGGAATACAGTAGACCACCAATTGTGTTTAAGTTAGACATAGCCAAAAACAGCACAGTAGACGGTTATGGTTGACATTAGGTCTGGCATGAACCATATCCCTTAGATACAGGACAATAGTACGCTGGTTGTTTTAGACCACGAAGCCCTTTGATTGTTGTCTATGAGAGACATAGTGGGGTGGATTGATGGTGGCAACTCTTAGCATGAAGAAATGCTCGTGCACTGACTTAAATTAGACACAACAAACCCCCACACAACAGAGAGTCGTGAGTCTACCCTGAAAGTGATTGCTAAAGACTTACAGGACTTACAGACTTACAATTACGGATGCCACAATCACGTAATCGTTCAAAGGCGCAATTACAAAAATTTGTGTTCTGTAAATCTGTAAATGTTTTTTCTTTCTACAGGTTGCCTTGTTACCTACAGGTTTTTCCAGTTTTAGTTTTAGTATAACATTATAATATCAAAATCAAACCAATGTCTAGTTGACATTTGAGGCTTAATACTATAGATAAGCAATAAAAGGTTTTCAGGAAGAATGTTTTCAGCTTATTTTCATATAAAAATATAGCATGTAGTTGCTTCAAACAATGGTATAAAGCTATTCAAAACATCATTCAATGTAAATTATGATAATCATAATTAATAAATCGCAATTCCTATTTTTAAGGGAATAATCAACAATTATGATTTTTGTCATGATCGTACAGCCCTACTCCAGACTATTTTGTGTAAATAAATTTGAAAAATGTCAAATTATAAAACAATAAAACAACTAAAATCAGTTGTTACAAGTGAATTTAAGCGTCAGAAAATGCATATTTTTGAGATTTACTAAAGATTACATTTTAGTTTTAATTCATTTTTTTTGTTTTTTAAGATTACATTTTTTTAAAGATAATTTAATGGTTATCTAAATATAAAATGAGAGGAAATTAACAATTAAATGACCAATATCGACTGATATTTAATGGTGAATGGTGAATAATATAATTATAATTTAATTAAATTATATAGTGATAAATGTTTTTTTATGTGATTTAAAAATGTTTATAAAATTGATAGTTTTGGTCGTGAATGGCTCTTTCTCAAATGGCACACTTCATATGCACTTATGCTCTTGTGGGCTTACAATGGCTGCCGTGTGCGCATGTCCGTTAAAGGGGACATAACACACACAGTACCTCATGTTAAACTTGAGTACCTATAGAGTAGTATTGCATCCTTCATATCTCCAAAGAGTCTTTAGTTTTATCAGATTTATAAAAGACAGACACGCTGTACCGCTTCTTTCCGAAAGCAGTCGAGCTTCTGGAGGCGTGCAGTGGGCGGAACTAAAGATTCACTATACGTCCCTGTTGTTTACATTATATGCACTTACGCGCCAATTCCCAAAAAACACAGACATTTGATGCTGTTTTACTTACCGCCTGCGGTTCCGACTCATGACCGGGATCTTTTATGGGACCACTCTATCTTTCAGTTTCAAACAATCTGCAAATCCAGCGTCGAACTGGGTCTTGTTTATAAAACATTCGTCATCGAAATGCACAAACAAACACACTTGCACATCTCCATTTCTGCTCCGGAAAAACAAACTGCATCCACTGTTCCCTTAACGCTGGATTCTTTGGAAAGCTGAACAAGGTTAACTTTCCCTCACAACCAAAAACACACTTTTTTGGTGACATTGTTGATTTCGTGGTCTAAAATCTAAAATCTAAAATCTTTCCAGAGCAACTCCCATGCAGCACTGATGACAGCTTCCGTAACTTGAACAAAGCTCGTTAATGGGCGTGCTCTTGCTCTTGCTCTGGTTGATGTGCATGCACTCATCCGGGAGTAGTGCCCATACAAGGAATTCCGCCCTTTATGACGTCATACAGGGCCATACATTTTTTTTTCCCGAAGCTTATACGAATCCTGAAGGAGTGTATTTGGCACAGAAATACTCCGTTTTACGTCCAATTCGTTTTTTTGAAACTTTGGCCATGTTTAGCATGAGAATCCAACTCTTAAACAGTGTAAATAAGTCAGAATGCATGAAATAGCATTAAGCCGGGTGCACACTGTGCATTTATTTATATTTATAATAGTCCTTTCCGATTGTTCCTTGTCAGACTGTACGAACATGATCCCCTCTGTAAGCCATGTCACACTGTAAGATCTAAGTTGTCATTAATGTCCGACTGTACGATATTCAAGGCACGCTAAAAAAGGACGCAAGCAAGAAAACTCGTCCGGAGTTTTATATCATCAATGAATGACACGTTCGGTGGTGGTGAGCTGCATTACACGCGGGATTGAAATGATGGCTACAAAGAAATCTCTAGCACTCATTTTGATCATATTTTGTCTTGAAAACGGAGATAATTTGACGGTCGTCGTAGGAGAAGTCACACTGCAGGACTATACGCCAAATCTTCTGACACTGCCAGAATTTCATCTGAGGTAAAATTTGATCGCATCGGTCATTAATCGGCTGCCGGTGAACATGTCAAACTAACGATCAAAGACTTCAGATTTTAGCCTAGGATCAGAGGAATCTTTTAGGATTTGCAAAATTTGTCCTAGACGGCCAAATCGTGGCCAAAATCGCACAGTGTGCACCCAGCTTTAGACATCCCCTTTAAGTCCACAAGACCATAGGGTGTCCCATTTGTCATTTTAGGGTTCAAAAGGGTGTTCATGAGCGCCCCTTTGTGGTCGATTTGCGCCCTCTATGCACACTTTTGCAGAGCCCTCACTGTAGCGAGCTCCGCAGCAGACTTCATCTCGAGAGTCAAAGCAGCGTTACGTCACGAAAGTGCGGACTCACTTCTACGGTTCTACGGGGGTGCCAAGCATCCTAAACGCAAGTAAGAGCACCCTTAATTGATACTGTACAGATTTGGCAAACGCTCCAGTGCATATTTGCGCTCTAGAGAACATAATTTTTTTTTTGTTACGGTGAGCAATGTAGCCAATCACAGACATAGTTGTTGATCTCTTGAATGGAATGGCTAATCAGAGGTGTTTAAGTGTGTTCACACTTGGCATGTTTGGTTCAATTAAAATGAACTCTGGTGCGATTGATCTGTTAGTGCGGTTAATTTGAACAAGTGTGAACGCTGCCATCTGAACCCTGGTGCGCACCATCTTTCAGCGGTCCATTTTCAAACAAACTCTGGTGTGGTACGAATAAAAAATATGAACGCAACACGAACCAAAGACATGTAAACTAACCAAAAACAGGAAGTGATGTCAAAAGATGCGACCCTAAAAAGGACAGAATGCTCAAGCATACCTGTTTTTTCTCATCATAGTCGTGATGTTGCCCATCACAGTTCAGTGCAGGCATCAGAACCGCGTCTCCTCGCAGCAGATCTTTGTGTGTGTGTGTGTGTGATGGAGGGATTCCTGCCGCTGTTTTGACTCCTTTACACATTTTATAAGCTCTTCACAAGTTCTCAGCTGGTCAAAATACCATCATATGTAGGCTACGCACATACAACGAGTGCATTTATCCCAGCACACAGCATTGTTTTGGATGTTCGGGAAGTTCGCATTGACAAATGCGGAAGCGCAGAGGGTAGAGCAAAACAAAACACTGGTCACAAATTAGAAGTCTAAAACAAGACTTAAAGAGAAATGTGGGAGGAGCTTGAGTTTGTTGCCCAGCTCTATTTGTTTGAACTGCGAGAGGCGTCTACTCTCACCGAAGCTTACGATACTCCTACATCCTACAGCATGCGTCAGGTCAGAGGTCACTCTTCCACCGGAACTAGACTCGTGTACGGCAGTTGCTGGAAGCTAATGACTATAATTTATAAATTATGAATATGGATATTCTTACAAGAACACATCACTTCACTTCAGAAGGCCTCTTTTAACCCCATTGGAGCCGTATGATTACTTTTATTATGGATGGACGCTGTTTTTTTAGACTATTTAAAGTACCATTCACTCCCATTTATAATGCTTGGAAGAGCAAGGATATTTTTTAATATAACTCAGATTGTGTTTGGCTGAAAGAGGAAAGTCATATACTGTACACCTAGGATGGCATTTTGGGGTGAATTAACCCTTCAACTGGCGCTCCAGTTAAAAAAAGTAATCTGCTTTTATAAAACGTGACTCTAGACCTTGCATTTTTTCATTCCACTGCCTTGCGTCTCGTGTATTTCTTAGCGCAAAATGTTTTCTGTATTAATGGCCCCTAACAGGGCCCTTTAGCCATGATTATATTCACATTATAGCACAGCTTCTCATTCCTTAATGCTTAATTATAGTAAATGAGGCAAATACTGACATGGAAAAAGGCTTTTTTGTTCTGGTGGAAGCTTTGATCAGGTATAAAACAGGTAAGTTAAATAACTTATGTTAAAGGATTAGTTCACTTCAAAATAAAAAATTCCTGATCATTTACTCACCCCCATCTCATCCAAGATGTTTATGTCTTTCTTTCTTCAGTCGAAAAGAAATTACGTTTTTTGAGGAAAACATTCTAGAAAACATTCTTTTTCTCCATATAATGTATTTCAATGGCAACCAATGGGTTGAAGGTCCAAATCAATGGCTTCAGAGGCTCTGCACGATCCCAGACGAGGAATAGGGTCTTATCTAGTGAAACCATCGGTCATTTAAAAAACAGGTGTTGTTCTTCTTCACGACGTATGACGCCATCACGTTGGAAAGGTCACGGTGGAAGTACCGACCCAGTGCTGAAAAACTCCATCTCATGTTCTCCTACAACTTTAAAATTGTCTGACATCGTTGTTTTATCTTTATTTTTGTAAAGGGCGTTTGATTTAGTCTTTGCACGTTCGTTTTAACACTGGGTCGGTACTTCCACGTACGTCCCGTGCGTGACCTTTCCATATGGTGTCATATGTCGTGAAAAATCCCAACACTGAGGTTGAGCATTTGAGGTTAAAAAGTAGGGCTGCACAATATATCGAAATTATCAAAATACCGCAAATGTACATATCGCGATATGCATATCGCAACGGCACGTAATATCTGAATGATTTTAATAGGCTACTTCAACATTGTGAAAAGTGTACGTTTTAGGTTGACGCATATAGCAGAGAATAGACTGGGCACACGACTGTTACTTATGTGACTTGCTTGACGTTGAAAAGAGTTATTAAACGCATAACTTGCGAAAAACAACTCCTTGCAGTCTCGCGCTATCTGCTGTCTGACACACACACTGAAACGTGCGCACAAGTCGCCTCTCTGAAAGCGTGTGATCCCTTCAGTTCTGTTTTGTGTCTTGTTACACACTGGAACTGTCAAATACACACACAGTTATGTAAAAATGGATATTCATGTAAACACAGTCGGTTATGCTTTAAGTGAACGATATCAGTTGGGGAAAGAAACCGAATGCGTGTCAATAGGATCCGTGCATTAGCTCTTAAAGTGACAGCCTGCTAATACATTAAACCTGCCGCTGTCTGTCAAACAACAAAAGAAAAAGAGAAAATCACTCAGTGCTCTTGACTGAATAACCTTTGTAGCTTTATTATGTATCAGTGTATATTTAATTAATGTGAAGACTACTGTTTTTAGTTCTTATTTTTAATAACAAAGATAAACTAAAGTAACAAAAATAATCGTCCACCCCTAGTTCAGGTGTCTTTGTTTACCTGGATGTTCTTGATGTTAAGTTTTAGGTTGATATAACTGTTACCAAGTCAAGCAAAGAGCTTTTGGTATTTAAATATTGGCATTACATTTTTTGTTTGTTTACATTGATGTTAAAATTATATTGTCAGATTTGTGACTTTCAGAAGTTGTAGCGATGCTTTCTTTTCCCAGAAAGAATGTGAAACACATAAATGGTATCATTCTCAGTTTTTAAATATTTTTAAATATTAATTTAAATAGATTTTACACACTTAAAGCAATATCGTATCGCATATCGCATTATTTAACAAGGTATTGCATATCGCATTTGTCTTCAATATCGCACAGCCCTATTAAAAAGTATATAAATGATTTTTTTTTTTTTAAATGACCGATCGTTTTGCTAGATAAGACCCTGTTCCTCGCCTGGGATCGTGCAGAGCCTCTGAAGCCCTTTGAAACTGCATTGATTTGGACCTTGGTTGGTTGAAACCCGTTGGTTGCCATTGAAATACATTATATGGAGAAAAATCCTGGAATGTTTTCCTCCAAAAACTTAATTTCTTTTCGACTGAAGAAAGAAAGACATGAACATCTTGGATGAGATGGGGGTGAGTAAAATATCAGGAAATTTTCATTTTAAAGTGAACTAATCCTTTAAGTCTTAAATAAAGAAATAATATGTTAGACTTAATAATTCATTAGATTTTCACCACTCTTTACCTGGCTAAGCAACAAACTTTCCTAATTGTCTTTGTAAGTACAAATCAACAACCTATAAAAAGCACTTTCTCTCTGTGTGAAGATATACCCATGTGGACAAACAGTTGTTGCTAGATTCTTTAAGTAACTGCGGCTGACTCAATTTACACTCTCATGTCTTATTGAAGCCTGAGCTAAATGAAACAGGCCTGGCTGATAGTTCAGATATTGTAAGTGTGTAGTTGTCAGACCTCTTGCTTTGAAATGCTCATGGAAAAACAGACAGCCGGGGAGAACTTGCTGTGACATGATGGTGTCTTAACAATTTACACATAGTAAAAGGTCTTAATTCATTAAAAGCACATCATGTGTTTTCATGTGACACTTATAAATAATACCACACAGGCACACAGTAAGCCTGAAGACTTCCACAGGTCAAGGTCCAATGTAAATAGCCATATAGCTCAAATGTTTAAAGGATTCAGCTGAAGATCAGTTAGTTTCAGACTAACGTCCCTAAATATATGTAGGGATGTTTTGCATAGCCTTTAGTGTATAGTAATTGAATGGTTTCCTCTTTCTCTCTCAGTCTTTCCATCATTGACCGCAGCAAAATGCCATTGGGAGAGGATGGACACTCTTGGAAAAAGAAAACATCAAGCATCAAGGAAATCTATGACTTCAAAGAGGTTTTGGGAACGTAAGTATAAGAACATTTTACTTCCAACTCAGCTGCTACAAAGATGCCGCACATGTTTGCATTTCAGCTGATGGCAGTCCTTTCTTCCTGACATTAATCATACTTGTCTATAGTGAATTATGCTACAATTTTGTGCTGAGGATGTTTTTGTGTTGACCTATGCGGACGTGGCACTTCCCTTTGATTCCAAGTGCATGGTCATGATGTTTGCTTAGAAAGTCAAGCTTTTAATGGACTTTTAATAGGGAACTTTCAGTATTTAGTGACTTGGCCCACCCTGACGAATAAGAGTATATGTGGAAATTAGCTGTCATAACAGAGATCATTTACAAATAGAAGTCTTAAAGGTGCAGTAGCAAAAGCATTTTTATTTCAAAGGTTTTGGTGAAAACAAGCTTCTGCAAGAACCAATGAGGTTAATTCTCGTGTTACGCAGCACGTTTGAGCTTCCTCAAGGACCAGTGAGGTTTATTCTCGTGTTACGCAGCACGTTTGAGCTTCCACAAGAACCAGTGAGGTTTATTCTCGTGTTACGCAGCACGTTTGAGCTTCCTCAAGGACCAGTGAGGTTTATTCTTGTGTTACACAGCACGTTTGAGCTTCTGCAAGAACCAATGAGGTTCATTCTCATGTGTTACGCAGCACATTTGAGCTTCTGTAAGAACTAATGAGGTTCATTCTCGTGTTACGCAGCACGTTTGAGATTCTGTAAGAACCAATGAGGTTCATTCTCGTGTTACGCAGCACGTTTGAGCTTCTGCAAGAACCAGTGAGTTTCATTCTCGTGTTACGCAGCACGTTTGAGCTTCAGCAAGAACCAATGAGGTTCATTCTCGTGTTACGCAGCACGTTTGAGATTCTGTAAGAACCAATGAGGTTCATTCTCGTGTTACGCAGCACGTTTGAGATTCTGTAAGAACCAATGAGGTTCATTCTCGTGTTACGCAGCACGTTTGAGCTTCTGCAAGAACCAATGAGGTTCATTCGCGTATTACGCAGCATGTTTGATCTTCCGGAAGAACCAATGAGGTTCATTCTCGTGTGACACAGCACATTTGAGCTTCTGTAAGAACCAATGAGGTTCATTCTCGTGTTAAGCAGCACGTTTGAGCTTCAGCAAGAACCAATGAGGTTCATTCTTGTGTTATGCAGCACGTTTGAGTAACACAAGAATGAACCTCATTGGTTCTCGCACGTCAAGCGAACATCATTGAGCTTCCTTTTACCACAACTGATATGTGCGTTGATGAATGTTTAAATGTGAATAAAAGCCTAAATTAAATCTGTTCATCATATAAAGCGATCAAGTCTCTTCAGAAAATTTTAACTCAACTGCTCAATTCATATGGATTAGTTTTATGATATTTTTATTAACTTTTTAAGTTGCGTAGCTGTCAATGGAGGGACAGAAAGCTCTCAGATTTCATCAAAAAGATCTTTATTAGCGTTCCAAAGATGAACGAAAGTCTTACGGGTTTGGAACGACATGAGGGTGAGTAATTAATGACAGAACTTTCATTTTTGGGTGAACTATCAATTTAATAAATTTGTTTAGCCCCTTTGAAGAAACCCTTCATCCCACATATTATGGGCTAACTACTAAACAAAATCAATGCTATTTTCTATATGTATCTTTAACGAGGAACAACAAGTTAGTAATTAAAATCTTTTGAAGCGCAGAACATT
This sequence comes from Rhinogobio ventralis, assembly GCA_039654625.1. Taxonomy (NCBI): domain Eukaryota; kingdom Metazoa; phylum Chordata; class Actinopteri; order Cypriniformes; family Gobionidae; genus Rhinogobio; species Rhinogobio ventralis. The sequence continues at coordinate 30,447,671 of CM077213.1, read as the reverse complement.
AAGTACAGATAACATATTCAAATCTTTGTCCATTTTTTGTTTGACTTTTGCGGTGAGGCAAGAAGCATTTGAAATGACTCATAGAACCGGCTCACAGGAGTCATTTGTTCAAACTACACCACATACTGCATTAATTTGCACCAGCATTTGTTTTTATTTCTCATCAAATTCTGTTCAAACTGTACGTAATTTGTTTTGCTGTAGCACTGTAGATTCAGTAGCGGTACATCACTGCTCCCAAAACACTGTCAGGAACCATTAACCGCTTCTTTAGCATTGGAACCAGTTCTGAACAGGCAATTCTAAATTTCAAACCCTAGACCCTCATTAAACACTTCCACATGTTTTACTCAGAGCCAGTTTAAAGGTGGCTATTGTTAGGGCTATAGATTTTGGGTGTGTGAGATGACCTTTGGTCTCTGCTCACAGTTTCAAGAGTGGGAATACTCAGGGCCCATATCCCAGGCCTGGATTCAGTGAACACAGCAGTGTTAATGGAATCTTCTGTGACATCATGTCTGCAGTAACAGTTTAGGACAGAGAGAAGGGGAAACTGCTTTCATTTATTTAACTAGTTTTAGGAGGGTCTGGTTTTCTCTGCTATGACGCTAGGTTTAATGAGAATGCAGAAAGACATTCCCCCGGTTTCACAGACAAGGCTTATGCCTAGTCCTAGACTAAAATTCACATTTATAATAGCTACTTTAATGTCCTAAATAAACTAAGGACAAATCCTGGCTTAATCTAAGCCCTGTCTGTGAAACCAGGCCATTATGTTTTAAACTGTCCTAGAATTCAACTGGAACACATGTTAAAATCTAATTAGTAAATCTAATTAGTCAGTATTTTTGTTACGGCAAATCTCAATAAGATTCTCTTTCTCAAGTCTCAGATTTCAATATTGGCTAAATTCTATTATTAAGGTCAGTTTTGTATGTTGTCCAGGCTTGTTTGGGGATATATCAACAGCTCTCTACATCGTTCAACTTCGAGCTCATCGTGGGTTGGTTGTCTTGGCAACAGGAGGAGACACTTTCCATATGGACTATAACTGTTGCTATGGAAACAAAGTTTTTATTTTCTATTAATAATCTGGCGAGTAAATGTGTAAGGATCGTGAGCCTCGATGTTCAGTCTAGTGGAAAAGATTTTTGGGGCATTTTGTCCAGTCGTGATGCTCTGTTGAATTTCCTTAGGCTTTCCCCATGTTTGACTTTGTGCTGCAGTGGACGCTCACCGCTCTGAGGGAGGTTACACAGCTCCTCATCAAACCTCATCAACCTAAACAAATTCTTTAAACATATACTCAGCCAGCCTCATAAAATCTAGTTCATAAACTGGAGAACATGTCGATATAATGTCAAACTGTTGATGTGCTTCACTAAAAACGCTATTGATTAATTGAGTAAGTGAGAGACTCAGGAAATGTAAGTTGATGCATCTTTGAAAAACCAAAGCCATTTCCTTTTGGCGTAGAGTGATATAAGCCTACTGTAAAATCCAACTTATAGCCATCTGGATCAAGCTGGTTGGCCATTTAAGACCAGCAATAAACCAAGATGTTTAAGCTGAATTTATGAACATGTTAATGCTATTGACCGTTGGCCAGCTAGAAACCCGCTAATATGCTCTAATTCACAGCTAGCATCATCTTAAGAAGCATTCTCCAGCAGGAAATTCAGTCAGCCTAAAGTTCATGGATAAATGATTCAGTTGATTCAGTACATTCATCGTTTTCATTGAGATATTTTCCAGATTCTGCAGTGGAACACTGGCACACATAATGTTTCATGCATTTACGTTGAAGCAGTTTTACAGTGTGTATTCGATTTTCATCTGGTGGACCATAAAAGGACCAAGGACGATAACTATAACGATAACGATAAAGATATAGTTCTAAAAATGATTCTCAATATTAAAGATTATCAGAGTTGACACCACAGCTATAATGAAAACGATATAGAGAAGCGATATCGTTGGAATAACTTTCAGAACGATTTTATCCAGCTGATGAACGATAAAAACATTGCTGTAACAAGCTCAAGCATTTAAAGTGACAGACAAGCACACACTTAGAATAAACAGAACGATATAGAACTAATATAGTTATCTTCATAGCTATCGTCCCTGGTCTCCAAAATTATAACTAGCCTATAACTAGGGCTTGACATTAACGTTTTTGCTCACCAGCCACTGTCACTAGTGTTTTTCCAAAGTTACTAGCCACTCACATTTTTACTGGCCACAATTTTGACATTGATACCATGGGGAAAAACTGCCATATAGATATTTTTTTAATATTATATTTATCTCATAATTTGCAGGTATATTAGGCTGCTGTCACTTTAAGACCTGACACACAGCTCCATTATACTGTTAAACATGTGTTTTCTTTCTCAACTGTTTACATTGTCTTACAACATAACTGACTTTGTTTACCTGAATACTCGCCAAGACTGGCATTTTGACATTATTTTGTGTGTATTTGACTGTTTAAGCACAATAAGCAGCGAAAAATAACTCAATTTAGTGCTGAGAGGTGACTTTATGTGCTTGCACTTTGGATGTGTCAAGTCAAGTTAAATTTTATTTCTATAGCACATTTAAAAGCCACAGAGTTACGCCAAAGTGCTGTACAGTAACAGAATGTGCATATAAAAAGAAAGCATAAAAATAAAAACAAGGCAGATACAAAATATAAACCCGATACAATCCAAATAATAAATAAATATAAAAATCTACCAATATCGATCTAATCAAAAGCCAGAGAGAACAGATGAGATTTAAGAGCCGATTTAAAGCTGGCTAATGAAGGAGCAGACCTCACATTGAAGGGCAGACTATTCCAGAGTTTAGGTGCTGCAGCAGAGAAGGCCCGACCACCCTTAGTTTTACAACGAAAACGTGGGACAGTTAAAAGAAGCTGATTGCAAGACCTAAGAGTTCTTTGGGGAGTGTAAGGAATCAGAAGGTCACTTATGTATTTTGGTGCAACACCAGATAGAGCCTTGTACACAAAAACGGCAACTTTAAAATCGATTCTGAACTTAACAGGAAGCCAATGTAAAGTCGCTAAAATGTGAATGAGAGAAATCTGATCTCTCTTTTTTGTGCCGGTAAGAAGTCTCGCTGCAGCATTTTGGACAATTTGCAGGCGAGAGATTGTAGTTTGAGGCAGGCCACAGTACAGGGAATTACAGTAGTCCAGACGTGATGTTATGAAGGCGTGGATTACAGTCTCTAAATCTTTTGGAGACGAAAACTGTTTTAATTTCGCAATCAATCTCAGATGAAAGAAACTGCCATTTACCACTGAACTGATTTGGTTGAACACTGGCGGAGATAGAACCTAAATTAAAAGGAGATGAAGACCTGGATGGGCCTGAAATCAAAATTTCGCTTTTGATTTCATTTAATTGCAAAAAATGATTAGCCATCCAACATTTGATCTCCTCAAAACAGTCACACAGTATGTCCAAGGGATAAGAACTGTCAGTTTTTGCCGGTAGATAAAACTGTGTATCATCAGCATAGCAGTGGTAGGAAATATATTTCTTAAAAATGGCACCCAATGGCAGCATATAAATTAGGGATGCACCGATACCATTTTTTCACATTTCTTATCATCACCATGTGTTGAACTGATAATCACTCTTTTGCGTGTTAAACACAATCTACTAAACACAGACAACTTCATTATAAAGAAAAACAACAAATTAAAAAAATATATAAATCACAATCTATAACAAACTATAAACTAGAAAAATCATGAATGCACAATAATTGTATAAAATCTAAACATTTAGTGGGGAACGAATAAAAATGAATGTGTAGCACTAAATCTGGTAAAATGTTACACATTGTTGTAAAATACATGTTACAACAATAAAGGCTCCACTACAGAGCGGCACAAAGCGCGTATCCGCATCCCGTGCGCAGGATGATGCGCTTGAAGCAACATGGAGTCACAGCGCAGCGCTCCGTCCGCATTGAGAAGTTCAAAACACAAAGGGAAGAGATATCGATGCGTCGTTTATCTATCTATGCAATATTTTATTGAGCCTTTTCTTTTAAAAGTTTAAAATTTCAGTTACCGTGCGTGTGAAGAACAATACAATCACTAGTCCAGTGTTGTGATCTAACAGACCCGGTAGAAAGTAACACGATTTACAGCAATAAACTCCAGCAAGATAAAGTCATTTTATGCGAAACCATAGACCGTTATCTACAGATCAAGAACAATAACAGGAACATTGAATCATCTTGGAGAGAGTTTCATCGTGTTGACTGTTGTAACCGAATGCGACGCAGTTTGAAAGCTGAATGGAGAATGCCTGACAGCCGCAACGGAGGGAAGCATTCACTTGAACTTGAATTTAATGACTTAAATATTCATCTGTACCTCACATTAAACTATGGAATGGCTCCAGAACACTTAATATAGTGCACAAAGAGTTGATGATGCTTTATAATGTTGTTGTGCCTTTTGTGGGGCACTGGGGCTTAACAATAACACTGAATATTATACGCACAGTATCGGATTTGGATCGCTCCTGTCTGACCGATACCCGATCCGCCAAATAATGGCGGTATCAGAGCCAATGCCGGTATCAGAGCCAATACCGGTATCAGAGCCAATACCGATACTGAGTATCAGATCGGTGCATCCCTAATATAAATTGCAAAGAGAAGCGAGCCTAAAATGGACCCTTGGGGCACACCACATAATAGGGGAACTGATGAAGAAGAAGACTTCCCAATGCTCACTGAGAAGGTTCTGTCTTTGAGATAAGAGGCCAACCACTGCAAGGCGACACCCTGAATACCCACCACCTTTTCAACTGATGTAACAAGATACTATGGTCGATTGTATCAAAAGCAGCGCTTAAATCCAACAAGACAAGCATTGCGTGCAAACCGGTATCAAGGATTTGCAAAAGGTCATTGGTGACCCTACTGTGCACAAATATGCACAATACGCGCATTTCCACGGTGAAATTCAAGCCCTGTATCGGCAACAATATTCATCTGGAGCAAATGAAACGAGTAAGTGAGGGGAGGCGGGTTTGTGTGTAACTTGCTGTCGGAGAGATGAGAGAGAGAGAGAAAGAGCAGCTGGTATCGTGAATCTGTTCTTCAGAAAATGAGTATTGGAAGCATATATTTCAGTATCGATATGTATCGAAAAATCTATATTTTTTGACAACACTACATTGCACTTGGTTTATTATTTAAGAGGCCTTTTTAAAAGACTACAATTGAAAAATATATATTATATATAAAATTCTACCAGCCAAAATGGCTAGTAGGAGGGGCTGCGTTACACGGCACTGCTGAAATACACCCGCATTTGGTGGGTTGGCGAGTGTTAATGTCAAGCCCTGACTATAACAATAACAATGGTAGCATCAACACCAACTGACAATAACATTCTGTTTATTATAAGATCGCGCTGCAGTTGTTGTCTGTCGCTTTAAATGAATTGGGTTGTTTTTGTCGTTCATCAGCTGGAAAAATTAATTCTGAAAATGATTCCAAAGATATCTATGCTTTGTGTCGTTATTGTTATAGTTGTGGTATGGACATCTATATTCTCATAAATTTAGAAAGATTGTTAAAACTTTAGTTATATTTATCATCATTGGTATGAACCTTAGCACTTAAGGAGGAATCAGAGCCAAATTTAGAGAATATAATATTATAGATAGTTGGTCAGTAAGCAATCACCCAGAACACCCTATCAACCACCCATATTAACACCTTAACAACGGCATATCAATATGCTACAAACCATAGTTCTGATATCTTTATGGTTTCTTCTCCACATCTGTTGTCGTGCTTTTATTTGAGGACTCGATTCTGATCAAACAAGATCTTGTATGGCCCTACGCATTTCACATGCTTACATTGTCATAGAATACGTTACAGATATATTTCAGATATGGTACAGTATTCCTGATGTATTCAGATTCTCATGAAAGCGGAGTTTGTTGTTTGCTCTGCTTGTATCCAAGAGCAACAGACTGTGTATTTAGCTTTTGGGTGGACACTGTTTGTACCATGTTGTTTTAACGGTTGTTGATGTACTCAGCTCTGAAAACTGTCATGCTTCTTCACCCCCACCCAATCCCTCGTGCCCCTGCTCTCATGGAGTTATTCCACAAACTTGGTTTGTCAACACCATAATGACTTCCTTTAGTAAATGTTTGACTAAGTGACTCCTGTGGACACTCTTTCAGATTAAACAGACTGTTTTCTGAGGACATCATAAGAGGGTTGGGTAATCTTCAGTAAAGTACACATAATTGCAATGCTTAGCAAATGTACATTAGGCTTAAATTTTTGTCACGGCAGTTTCAGTGTGCATGTGTGTTTTTCAAAGTTTCTGAATACAGTAATTTATTTGCATTAATTGCGTTAAATTATTTTAACACGTTAAGGAATTGAAGTTAATCACATGCGTTAATGTGACAGCCCTAATATATATATATATATATATACACCGATCATGCATAACATTATGACCTCCTAATATTGTGTTGGTCCCACTTTTGCTGCCAAAACAGCCCTGACCCGTCGAGGCATGGATTTTATTAGACCCCTGAAGGTGTGCTGTGGTATCTGGCACCAAGATGTTAGCAGCAGATCCTTTAAGTCCTGTAAATTGCGAGGTGGGGCCTCCATGGATCGGACTTGTTTGTTCAGCACATCCCACAGATGCTCAATTGGATTGAGATCTGGGGAATTTGGAGGCCAAGTCAAATTCAAAGTCAAACTTGTTGTTGTGCTCCTCAAACCATTCCTGATCCATTTTTGCTTTGTGGCAGGGCGCATTATCCTGCTGAAAGAGGCCACAGCCACCAGGGAATACCATTTCCATGAAAGAGTGTACATGGTCTGCAACAATGCTTAGGTAGGTGGTACGTGTCAAAGTAACATCCACAGGGATGGCAGGACCCAAGGTTTCCCAGCAGAACATTGCCCAAAGCATCACACTGCCTCCACCGGCTTGCCTTCTTCCCATAGTGCATCCTGGTTCCATGTGTTCCCCAGGTAAGCGACACACACACACACGGTCATCCATGTGATGTAAAAGAAAACGTGATTCATCAGACCAGGCCACCTTCTTCCATTGCTCCGTGGTCCAGTTCTGATGCTCACGTGCCCACTGTTGGCGCTTTCGGAGGTGGACAGGGGTCAGCATGGGCACCCTGACTGGTCTGCGGCTATGCAGCCCCATACACAACAAACTGCGATGCACTGTGTATTCTGACACCTTTCTACCAGAACCAGCATTAACTTATTGAGAAATTTGAGCCTGTTCACCAATGTTCCTTTCTTGGACCACTTTTGATAGATAATGTTCACTGCAGACCGGGAACACCCCACAAAAGCTGCAGTTTTGGAGATGCTCTGACCCAGTCGTCTAGCCAACACAATTTGGCCCTCGTCAAACTCGCTCAAATCCTTACACTTGCCCATTTTTCCTGCTTCTAACACATCAACTTTGAGTACAAAATGTTCACTTGCTGCCTAATATAGCCCACCCACTATCAGGTGCCGTGATGAAGAGATAATCAGTGTTCCCTTTCAGTCAGTACACTACGAGTTACGTCAGTTACTGACGGAATGGGGGTTTCGCTTAGAAGCCAATCGCCTTTGAGCTCTACAAAACGAGCCAATGGCATGAAAATGCCATGGGTCTGCGGAATTTGCATGCCGCAACCCCGCCCCACGGCATGGGTATAAAGGGCGTTGCGTGGCAATCTCGCATTATGTTTCTGCTTCAGAGCCGAGTTTACTGCCTGAGCGCTTTCCTCTTCAAGACGAGTTTCTCTCCAGAGTGTTGGTGTTACGGCACGTTCCAGCGAGTTCCGCATTTCCTGTCTGATCTGTGCAGTGATCGAGCACAGCGTGCGCGTTCTCCCTGGGTGCTTCGGCATTCTGCAGAGTTTTCACTCCTCTCTAAAAGAGCTGCACGCGGCACGTCTTTTTAAAGATGGCTCGCCCGTGCTCCGTTTCTGGGTGCGGTCGACTGGTACCTCCGTTCGATGGTCATGATCGCTGTTTGGCGTGCTTGGGCCTCGTGCACGCTGAGCGCGCGTTCATGGGTGAGTCATGTTCTCATGACTCACCCATGCCTTTCTTCCCGGAAGTGCATGAAGAGGTGTCGAAGTCGTGGAAGTCTCCCTTGACTTTTCGCGATCGCTCGGCAACCACTTCCGCCTTCACTGCCCTCGATGGCGGCACGGTGAAAGGGTACACTGGGGTTCCCCCTGTTGAGCGCTCTGTTGCGATGCAACTGTGTCCACAGAGTGCTGCGACATGGCGCGGTGACCCAAAGCACCCGTCCAAAGCCTGTAGATTCACGTCCACGTTGACGGCGAAGACCTACAGAGCTGCGGGCCAGGCTGCGTCCGCCCTGCATGCCATGGCCACCCTACAGGTCTATCAGGCCAAGGTGCTCAGGGACATGCACGAGGGCAATGCTGACCCTGCATTAATGCAAGAGTTGCGGACGGCCACCGACCTCACTCTACGGGCGACGAAGGTGATCGCTTGCTCTCTCGGTCAGGTGATGTCCACTTCGGTGGTCCAGGAGCGACATCTATGGCTCAACCTGGCTGATATGAGAGAATCTGAGCGAACACGTTTCCTCAATTCTCCCATTTCCCAGGATGGGCTATTCGGCGGGGCGGTCCAGGACTTCACCCAACAGTTCTCGACCGCTCAGAAGCAGACTGAGGCAATTAAACACATTTTGCCCCGGCGGCCAGCTGCTGCCTCCACCCAGCCGCCGGCCCAGAAGCCTCAGTCTGCTCCCCGCCGAGGCCGCCCCCCAGCGACTCCCACCCCTCCTGCCCGGCCCCAGCAGCAGCCTTCACCCGGGCCGAGGCGTGGAGGACGTCGCAGAGCTGCCCGTCTCAGGACCGCCGCTTAGACTGCCGTTTGGCAGGCTGGGGGGCTGGGACGGGCGGCTCGGAGGTGACCTCGGTTCTTTCCTAGGAGATGGTAGCAGGACCACTCCTTCCCCCGGTGGAGGGCCGGGGGAGAATCTTTTGTTTTCCCCTTCCGCCGCTGGCCTCACGGCCGGCGGTACCCTATCAATGGTTAAAGAAAGAACTGACATTCTCACCTCCGAGCCTCAAGAGGGCGCGGCTGGCAGTGCGCGATGCCCCATGGCCTCGCCGCTCTCGGCCCCCTCTGTCGCCAGCCCCCTGACGCCGGTGGTTCGCATGACCCCGCTGGTTCAGTTCTTGGGAGCCTGGCTAGCGCTTCCCAACCTGTCCAGTTGGCTCACCCGCACCATCCGGTTCGGCTATGCGATTCAGTTCGCTCGGTCTCCTCCCCGCTTTCGGGGAGTCCGCTACACCGTGGTGGGTGGCAATGCCCCTGTCATGCGTGCGGAGGTCGACACCCTACTGGCGAAGGGTGCGATCGAGATCTTCCCTCCAGCCGAGATGAAGTCCGGCTTCTACAGCCCTTACTTCATTGTACCCAAGAAAACCGGTGGGTTACGGCCAATCCTGGACCTGCGCGTCTTGAACCGAACCCTGCACAGGCTTCCATTCAAGATGTTGACAGCCAAACGCATTTTCGAGTGCGTTCGTCCCTCGGATTGGTTTGCAGCGATCGACCTGAAGGACGCGTACTTTCATGTCTCCATTCTTCCTCGACACAGACCGTTTCTACGGTTTGCCTTCGAGGGGCAGGCATATCAGTACACGGTTCTCCCTTTCGGGCTAGCCCTGTCCCCTCGCGTCTTTACGAAGATTGTCGAGGCAGCCCTTGTGCCGTTCAGGCAACACGGGGTTCACATCCTGAACTATCTCGACGACTGGCTGATTCTAGGCCACTCTCGGGATCAGGTTTGCGAACACAGGGATCTGGTGCTTCAGCACCTCGCCCGTCTGGGCCTTCGGGTCAACTGGGAAGAGAGCAAACTCTCCCCAGCGCAGAGGATCTCTTTTCTCGGTATGGAAATCGACTCGGTCGCCATGTTTGCGCAGCTTACGAGCAAGCGCGCACAGTCTCTGCTGACTTGTCTTCGCCAGTTCGAGGGCAAGAGTGCGGTTCCACTGAAACTTTTTCAGAGGCTCCTGGGGCATATGGCGTCAGCAGCCGCGGTGACCCCGCTTGGTCTGCTCCATATGAGATCGCTTCAGCACTGGCTCTGCGATCGAGTCCCGAGATGGGCATGGCAACACGGCACCCTCCAGGTCCCAGTGACCCGAGCCTGCCATCAGACCTTCACCCCGTGGTCGAACCTCAGCTTTCTACGGGCAGGTGTTCCCCTAGAACGAGTTTCCAGGCATGTTGTTGTCACAACAGATGCCTCTTCCACGGGCTGGGGCGCCATGTGCAAGGGACATGCTGCCGCGGGCTCCTGGATAGGACCCCAGCGCCTATGGCATGTCAATTGCCTCGAGTTGCTGGCCTACGTCTTGCCCTGCACCGCTTTCGAGCCCTGCTCAAGGACAAACACGTTCTGGTCAGTTCAGACAGCACGGCGACAGTAGCGTACATCAACCGACAAGGTGGTCTACGCTCCCGCCGGATGTCGCAACTCGCCCGCCATCTCCTCCTATGGAGTCAGAAGCATCTGAGGTCGCTTCGTGCCGTTCACATCCCGGGAGACCTGAACTGCGCAGCCGACGAGCTGTCGCGGTTCCAGCCGCTCCGGGGGGAATGGAGACTCCATCCCCAGACGGTTCAGCTGATTTGGGAACAGTTTGGCGACGCACAGATAGATCTGTTTGCCTCCCGCGACTCTTCCCATTGCCGCTGGTACTATTCCCTGACCGAGGGGACCCTCGGCACGGATGCACTAGCGCACAGCTGGCTGCGGGGCCCACGCAAATATGCGTTTCCCCCAGTGAGCCTTCCCGCACAGGTTCTGTGCAAGATCAGGGAGGACAGGGAGCAGGTCCTTTTGGTCGCCCCATATTGGCCCGGCCGGACCTGGTTCTCAGAACTTGTACTCCTTGCGACAGCACCTCCCTGGTCGATCCCTCTGAGACAGGACCTCCTGTCTCAGAGACGGGGCACCATATGTGTGGAACCTGGACGGGACGCGGCAGGTTTGAGTACCCTGCCACCTCAGGTGGCGGCTACCTTCACTTCCGCTAGAGCCCTGTCTACCAGACAGGCCTATGCGTTGAAGTGGAACCTCTTCGTCACCTGGTGCTCCTCTCGGCGAGAGGACCCCAGAAAATGCTCGATCGGGTAGGTGCTCTCCTTCCTCCAGGAAGGGTTGGAGCGAAGGCTGTCTCCCTCCACCCTGAAGGTCTAGGTGGCTGCTATTTCAGCCCATTATGACCTGGTGGATTCTAAAACGGTTGGACAGCGCGACCTGGTCAGCAGGTTCCTCAGGTACCCTCTTGGGACCTAGCAGTGGTCTTAGCTGCCCTGCAAAAGGTTCCCTTTGAGTTCCTTTCATTGAAAGTGGCGCTCCTGACTGCTTTGGCCTCCATCAAGAGGGTAGGGGACCTGCAGGCATTTTCGGTTGACAAAGCATGCCTGGAATTCGGGCCGGCCAATTCTCACGTCATCCTGAGACCCCGGCCTGGATACGTGCCCAAGGTTCCCACCACTCCCTTCAGGGACCAGGTGGTGAACCTGCAAGCACTGCCCTTGGAGGAGGCAGACCCAGCCTTGGCACTGCTCTGTCCAGTACGCGCCCTTCGCGCTTACGTAGACCGGAAGCAGTGTTTCAGGACCTCAGACCAGCAGCAGAAAGGGAAGGCTTTCTCCAAGCAGAGGTTGTCCCACTGGATAGTGGACGCCATTGTCCTGGCATATCAAGTCCAGGGCATGCCATGCCCCCTTGGGGTAAGAGGAGTGTTGCCTCCTCTTGGGCTCTAGCGCATGGCACTTCGCTAACAGACATTTGTAGAGCTGCAGGCTGGGCGACACCCAACACATTTGCAAGATTTTATAATCTCCGAGTGGAGCTTGTATCCTCTCGTGTACTCGCCCCTACTGGCCAGTAACCGGACAGGCTCAGGTGTCTTCGCTTGCTGCGCCATTCCACTCCGCGGACTGGATGCGTGCGCATTCCTCTCAGGTGAGCTTCCCAGTAAGCCCTGAGTTCCTCCAGCACTGTCGATGTCGTCAGCAGAGCGAGTTCCCCCGCTGGGTAACCCCCACATGTGTATTTCCACGGTAAGTCTCTTGTAGCTCGTGTCTTCCCTTGGCAAGACACCTTGCCACGCCTGGGGTTGAAATTTTCCACCTTCGGCTGGATACCCCAGAGTGTTCCCTATGCAGCTCCTTCGGGTCATAGGTGTATTCTTCAAGTCCCCCCCTTTGGGTTGGCATTGTGTTGCATTCTCCACGTGGGATATGCTTCCCAGTGTACCTTGGTAGCGTTGAGCCTAGCCCCTCGTTCGTGCCACACTCACGGCAGGGAGCCCGGGTCAGCGCAGGACGCTGGAAGACAGCCGTCATGGCGAGATTGAATTGGGACCCCCATTCCGTCAGTAACTGACGTAACTCGTAGTGTACTGACTGAAAGGGAACGAGGGTCGAGGCCGCATGAGCGCCCGGCCAGTTCCAGCGGTACAGCGGACATGGCAGGGGGACGTAACGTTTCCGTTCCCTTCCTTCAGGGAACGAGGGTTACATACGTAACCAAGACGTTACGTCCCCCTGCCATGTCCGCTGTAACGCTGGAACTGGCCGGGCGCTCATGCCTCGGCTCTTCAGCAGGTAAACATAATGCGAGATTGCCACGCAACGCCCTTTATACCCACGCCGTGGGGCGGGGTTGCGGCATGCAAATTCCGCAGACCCATGGCCTTTTCATGCCATTGGCTCGTTTTGTAGAGCTCAAAGGCGATTGGCTTCTAAGCGAAACCCCCATTCCGTCAGTAACTGACGTAACGTCTCCGTTCCCTTCCTTCAGGGAACGAGGGTTACATACGTAACCGAGACGTTATTCACTTTACCTGTCATAATGTTATGCCTGATCAGTGTATATATTAATCATTGAAAAGAACAGCATTTTTTTAAATAGAAATGTTTTGTAAGATTATACAGTAAATGTCTTTTACTGTGCACTTTTGATCAATGAATGTGTTCTTGCTCAATAAATGTATTCATTTCTTTTCTTTTTTAACTTTTGATGGTAGTGTCACGGTTTCCACAACAAAAAAAATATTCAGCACAACTGTTTTCAAAATTGATAATAAGAAATGTTTCTTTAGCAGCAAATCAGCATATTAATAATGAAATAGTGATCTCTATTTTACATTTTTACCTTTTACATTTTGACAAAGCTTTCTTTTCTTTTGCATGATTTGTTCCTGGTTTCAATAATAAAACCTAAAAATAAAGATTTTAAATCGATGTTCCAAAATAGAAGGTGGAAATAGGAAATAAATCTGTGACTGAAACAGTTTTCTGTTAACTAAGAGAGTGCCGCTGGCCAGTAGCCAGAGTTATTTTTGGTTAATAGGGCAGAGTAGGGTTGGCAGTTTTTGTATGACTAATCAAAATATTTAGCATTTTTATGTAAAAGGACGCTGTGCAGGACACATTTTTATATAACAGGCTAAAATAGAATTGGTGGTGGGAGCCAAAGCTATGGTATTTTTGGTGGTTGCTATATGGTCTTCTGGGTCAAAAAGAGTCCAATTCCTTGTCTTTATGATATTCTGATCCTTAGCAATGGCTTTTGACAATAAAACAGGGGGAAACATACTTAAATTAATTTCACTACCATTCAATAGTTTGGGGTTTTTAAGATTATTTAAATTTTAAGTCTCTTGTACTCACCAAGGCTGCATTTATTTAATGAAAAATACAGTACTATTGTGAAATATTATTACAATTTAAAATACTGCAATATATAGCTATTTACTATTTTAATATATTTTAAAATGTAATTTATTCCTGTGATCAAAGCTGAATTTCAGCATCATTACTCCAGTCTTCAGTGTCACATGATCCTTCAGAAATCATTCTAATATGCTGATTTGATGCTTAAGAAAGATTTCTTATCATCACAGTTGGAAACAGCTTAATCATTGAAACCATGTAACAATACATTGTCACAATAAATCACAATACAAAAATGCAACAATATGTATCGTGGATAGTGACAATCTGTTTTGTATATAGTTCACCCAAAATGAAAATTACTGTGTGAGAACTACATTAAACTACTATATATAATGTTGAATATAATAATGCAACAAGGGAATATGAGGGTCCTGATAATGCCAAATGTCTTATGTTACCAGTCAAAATTGGCCTACGTTATTTTAAATATATCTAGTGCAAGCATATTCATCTAAAATAATTCTGTATTTTCAGCTTCAGAATCAGAATCATATTTTTATTCTGTGCATTGGGTTGCCAGCACCAAGTCCAAGCCTATTCATTTACACCCCCAATGTAATACCAAATTTTGCATTTTAATCAACAGTATATTTTCAGTAGTTCAGTACCGTGATATGTATCAAATTGTGACATGAGGGTATCATTACACCCCTAATATATATATATATATATATATATATATATATATATATATATATATATATATATATATATATATATATATATAAAAGAACCCCTTTTCTCAGGATTCTTTGTGAAAGTTCAAAAGAGTTAAAAAAATTTACTATGGCTTTTGAATAAGGCATTCTTGCTGAATAAAAGTTTCATTTCTTTAAAAGAAATTGTACTAACCCCAAACTTTTGAACGGTAATCTTTAAATTACATTTTTTAACCTGCTTTATTGTCAAAATGGGCCGAATTTTTAAATCTAATCACTTACCATCTATATCATGCCTTGTAAGTTAGCCTAATGTATTTGTCTTTGTTAGTGTGTGTTTTTTTCTAGCATGTCTTTCTGTTCCACAACAGATCACATGCCCAACCTTATTTAGTGGCACTGAGAACTATGACACTTCCCAGCATGCTTTGTGGGGGCTGGCAGTTTGTGAGCGATTTGAAAGCACTGGAATAATCTAAAATCAATTGGGAGTATGGATCGCCTGTGCCCGCTTCTGCTGTTGCCGCTGACCCCGCGCTCTCTCATACTCTGATTTCAGTGATTGATAGACAGTGAGAGCACAGGATGGCCAGCAGTTTGACAAATTTCTGTCGGGTCAGCATAGTTGTGCGAGACCTGCTTAGCTTTATGCGCCTCTGGACAAGCAAGTCTGCATTTGGGGTTTCTCAGGAAGACATATGGCCCTGCTTCCAATAACACGACTTGCACTTGTTCCCCCAGCCGTAAAAAGTCACACCGGCGCACAGCAGGAGGTGGCCTGTTTATCACCAGGTCTACAGCACACAGTGAAGTGTGCTCAGATGTCTTACAAACGTTCATGGAGGTCCATTCAGCTGCTGTCCAATGTCAGAAATCAAACCCTTGTGAAAACTGATCATTTAATGAAAGAGTCCTATAAATATTCAATTTAAATGTACCACATGATGTTGATGGTCAAAACATTCCTTTTTACTTAAAAAAAAAATATTTAATGCTTTCTTTGAGAATTAAACCCATGTCCTTGGGGTTACTAGCACCATTCTGTACTGTCTTAGCTACAGCAATTGCAACGTCCCAAGTCAGTGTTATTTATATACTATTATAGTAGGGGTGGGCGATATACTGGTAGAAATGTGTAAACCAGTAGAAGTTTTGGACTATCGTCTCTATCGTGGTTACACTCATGTGACGTGGCAGTGCTATGCGGTCACAAAAGCTTATCGTTTGTATGGGTTTTTAATAGTGCTGGGGGAAAAGTTTGTGTTTACATAATATATGTGTGTGTACTGTGTATAATTATTATGTATATATAAATACACACACATGCATGAATATATTTAAGAAATATGTATATATATATATATGATTTATATAATACTGTATATATAATTTATCTTGTATATATTTTTTTACAAAATGATATGCCACAATCACCAGTGAGAGTGCCCCGTGGTTACCACCAGAGGGCACTCCATCAAAGACTACATTACCCATAACCCTTTGCCCGGACTCATCATCACTCACTGTTTTCACCTGTGTCTCATTTACCTTATTACATCTGCCTATATCTAGCCTGTTCACCCTGTCATTCTTTGCTAAGTCTTGTTTAGTGTAAACAGTGAGTGATGATGAGTCCGGGCAAAGGGTTATGGGTAATGTGTATATATATATACACTCACCTAAAGGATTATTAGGAACACCATACTAATACTGTGTTTGACCCCCTTTCGCCTTCAGAACTGCCTTAACGTGGCATTGATTCAAAAAGGTGCTGAAAGCATTCTTTAGAAATGTTGGCCCATATTGATAGGATAGCATCTTGCAGTTGATGGAGATTTGTGGGATGCACATCCAGGGCACGAAGCTCCCGTTCCACCACATCCCAAAGATGCTCTATTGGGTTGAGATCTGGTGACTGTGGGGGCCATTTTAGTACAGTGAACTCATTGTCATGTTCAAGAAACCAATTTGAAATGATTCGAGCTTTGTGACATGGTGCATTATCCTGCTGGAAGTAGCCATCAGAGGATGGGTACATGGTGGTCATAAAGGGATGGACATGGTCAGAAACAATGCTCAGGTAGGCCGTGGCATTTAAACGATGCCCAATTGGCACTAAGGGGCCTAAAGTGTGCCAAGAAAACATCCCCCACACAATTACACCACCACCACCAGCCTGCACAGTGGTAACAAGGCATGATGGATCCATGTTCTCATTCTGTTTACGCCAAATTCTGACTCTACCATCTGAATGTCTCAACAGAAATCGAGACTCATCAGACCAGGCAACATTTTTCCAGTCTTCAACTGTCCAATTTTGGTGAGCTCGTGCAAATTGTAGCCTCTTTTTCCTATTTGTAGTGGAGATGAGTGGTACCCGGTGGGGTCTTCTGCTGTTGTAGCCCATCCGCCTCAAGGTTGTGCGTGTTGTGGCTTCACAAATGCTTTGCTGCATACCTCGGTTGTAACGAGTGGTTATTTCAGTCAAAGTTGCTCTTCTATCAGCTTGAATCAGTCGGCCCATTCTCCTCTGACCTCTAGCATCAACAAGGCATTTTCGCCCACAGGACTGCCGCATACTGGATGTTTTTCCCTCAGTTTCATTCTGTCATTTTTCATTCAGTTTGGAGTTCAGGAGATTGTCTTGACCAGGACCACACCCCTAAATGCATTGAAGCAACTGCCATGTGATTGGTTGATTAGATAATTGCATTAATGAGAAATTGAACAGGTGTTCCTAATAATCCTTTAGGTGAGTGTATATACATAATAATTAGCAGTGAAAGACAACTAATTTCAGTATACGTTAGTCTCACGCGAACATGAACTGAACTGAGGGCTTTTTGCTGCCTAATTGGGCTTTAACGGTTAAAGTGTGTCAAAGTGACCATGTCTTTGCAAATAAACAGAGTCATTTATGTCTTAAGTGAACGTAAACAGATGTGAAAGAAAATGCACGAGTACATTGGATCGGTGCAGTCGGTCTTAAAGTGACAGCATCCAAATTTACCTGCTGTCATTATTAATGCTAATCAAACAACAAAAGAGAGAAAATCTCTCACTGATCTTGACAATCACTTTTGTAACTTTAATAAGAATAAATGTATATTTAATTTATAACATTAAATATTTTTTTTTGATACATTTGATTACTTTATTCATTTTATGTAGTATTTCTAGTGCTTGAAGTTTTTCAGGGAGGTCTATTTCATTTGTCCTTGTTTTTGTTTTTTTGCTCTTTCTTTATCACAGATTTTCTTTACTTGTTTTTACATGTTTATTCAGTGTCAACATGATCAATGTACAATGTGCCTTCCTGGGGGAAATAGAAAGTAATTTAACAGAAAATCTTCTAAATATTGTGTGACATTAATTTTGTTTCAAATACACTACAGAAACAACTCCATAGCAAGAAGGATAGTGTATAAGTGATAATATACATGCATAAACATTTATAAATAAATAAGTTAATAGATACACTTTATAAATAATAATATTGGTGACTAGGTTAATCACAAAGTTTAACCATCAAAACCTACAGAAATGCACATATTTCAATGGTATAAAAAATGTTGATATCATAAAAACCTTATGTAATGCAAATATAACTATATTGTGATATACATCGTTATCGTAAAATAAAATGAATTGATTATCATATCGCCCACCCCAAGTATTTATTGCTGTTTTATTATTATTATTATTATTATTAAGTGTTTATGGTCTGCACAAAAAAAAGTCTACAGCAGACAAGGAAAAGTCAATTTCTTGTTTTTGCATGCTTTCTAGATTAAAAAAAAAAAAGATTCTGAACACTGTAGACCAGTGTTATTTTAGTATTTTGTTTTATTTTGTATAGTTTTTTATAGTTTTAGTCATTTTGTTATGTGCTTATTTCATTTCATTTTGTTAGTTTTTGTTTTTATTTAATTTTTATAATTAGCTTTAAATGTACATGTATTTCAGTTTTAGTTCAAGCAATATTAATACTTCAGCTTATTTCATTTCAGTTTATTGGCCTTGGCAACGTTTCTACTTTTTAAGTTTTTTAATTATTATTTTTTTTTTATAACAATATTTCTATTTGATTTGATTTCAATTAGAAAAAATAATTTTAAAGTTTCAGTTTAGTTAACAATAACAATGCTGATCTAGACTAATATAGAGTAATTCAACTCAAATTTTCTGTGATTTATATGTTATAAATTCAGTGATTACTCAATAAGTCACAATTTGAGGTATTGTTCGTGTGGGATGAGCTACACGCCGTGCACTCAGTTCTGGGTTTGTTCAAATGCCTTAAGCTATGAGCAATAGTAATAATGATTCTTGTTTTCTCTTTGTTTGCTATGTAACATTATCCTGTTTAACAGCAGAATGTTTCGGTTCTGGGATATCCACCGTTTCCTCCAGGTACTTGATTTGATTATGAAGAACCCATAATCCCTCAGAATAGGCACTGAGCTGAACCAATCACTGATGAGTTGCCATAGCGATTTAATGGTTTCCCTTTCATTGATGTGAAGCACACTAGGGCATGTTGAATTTCCATTTGCTGCTTATTAGCGGATGCAGTTACGGGCTGTTGTGAGTGTTGCTTTAACCCACGGCGAGATGAGCATGGCGTGTCATCCCAAGTGTTGTCAGAGCAGTTTGGGTGGCAGCGCAAATATTTAAAGTGAAAGTCACATGCTTAACGCTAATTTGACATTGGCGGTTGATGTTTGTTTTTCTGTGTAGAGAGAGATCTTCGATTGTGTCGCATAGACACTTTGTTATTTAACTTAAAAAAAAAAAAAACAGATTGTACTATCTGGGTTTTAATTGTTTGTTATGTGCTAGTGGAGGTGTGAGCGGTACCTGAAAGTGTGTGTGTGTGTGTGGGGTGGGGGGGGGGGCGGGGGAGCAGGTGTTTCTACCAGGCTGGTAAACACCATGAGGTGTCCCTGTGCATTTATTATTCAATCATCAATCCTTGTGCACACACACACACATTTGCACGCATGTACACCCACAAACACACTCTCAGTTTTCCAGCCGTTCACACGCGCGAGTGGAATCGAGGTGTGTCTTCTGCAGCGATTATGCCTGGAATGAAAGGTTAATCTCCTGATTGCTGTCGCTTGTCTCTCCGCATCCACCGCCCCCCCGACCCACCCCGGCTTACTAATCTGCTTCATCAATCATTGCATCATCAGCCCCTCCCCCATTTCATCTATCAGTTGTGCCCATCTGGCACTAGCTGATGAAATCATGAAGGTGAGGAGCTTTCAATGAAGACATGCTTTCACAGGAATGTTGATGATCGTGTTATTTTACATATGCCATCGCTTGCTTCTGCTTCTTCTTCTTCACACAGGGCCTAAAATTACCACTCGCCAAGCACCAAATGCGAGTAAAAAATGGCGTTGGGGAGTATATGAAACGGTGTCACTCACCAGCTGGCCGGTCATTTTAACAATGCATTATCGTAAACAAACGTGAACGACTCTCGGGACACTTGATGGGCCAGCGCTGCATTGAAAGCTCTCAGACAGCGTGCGAATACTAAACTGAGCTCTCTTTCATGTTTTCTTGCATTTGAGCGGACAAATTCACAAAAATTTTTGTCAAAAAATAGAGAGTATCTAAACATAGTCAGTTATGTCTTAAGTGAACGTAAACAGTTGAGAAAGAAAACACGTGTACAGTATCAGTATATTAGATCCGTGCATTCACTCTTAAAGTGACAGCAGCTTAATATTTCTGCTGCTGTCTGTTTTTAATGTTAATTAAACAACAAAGAAAAACTTTTTTTTTTTACATTTTGCTTACTTTATTCAATTTCTGTACCTGAAAACCCACCTGAAAAACTTGAAAAGCATGGTTTATTTAATTTGTATCTTTGTTATATTGTATTTATTTTTTGTTATTATATTTTTTATATTGTTATATATTATTGTTATATTGTATTTGATATTGCTTGTAATTTGATTATTTGTTTTTTTTATTGTATTACTGACTGTTTACTTGTCTTTGATGTTTTAAATTTACATTAGTTAGACTAGTAGTTTTAGCTGTGGTATCGAAATTGGAATAGAGAATTGTGAATTTTCACTGGTATCTAACATTTTTGGTAAAACATATTTATGCCACAGTCACTGGCCATTGGCAGGTGTGGCAAAGTCTTCACATGTGTTTTGATCAGGAGACTCAGTACTCTTTCAGAAGATGATCAATAGCGCCCCCTACCGTATAACAGTGAAAACACGGAAAGCTGGAAATTTCCGTCAATGGCGGGTAAAGAGTTAAGAACTGTCAAATACAACTAGACACTTTTTTAAAATCCATTCTTAGAACACATGCGCAAGGTGCTGCAAAAGACACAAAATGCAAGCGCGGTGGCTAAACGCGTCAATCTATCGCATATTTACATAATACAGTGCAATGCAAAAAAACATTCTGTGTGAATGGCTCCTTAGTATGTTGGCTTAAAAGGCTGCCGATGTAGACAATAGACAGCTAGCAAGGTAGCTCGCTAGTTTTTGGAACAGAATAAATGTGCCTGTTTATACGTATAGCACATTATGACTTTATTTTGAATAGTAAAGAAAATGTGAAAAATTCGGAATATTTTTGAGATTAGTAATGCGAGTTTTGAAAGCCTTGGTCTTAAGTAAAATACCTCAGGCTTTGCAAGGTATCACTACTCACATGGTCGCGTTATCTCAAATAATGAAATTCTGACGATCATATGTTCACTTCATTAAAGGCCATGTGGAAGTGAACCTCCGTGAAGGGTCCCTAAAAATAGTGTTCTCTTTCCAGAGTGTACAAATAACATTTGGAATTTGTTGTTAGTGTCTCACATCTCGCTATCTAGTCTTCTAGTCCTGTCATTACAGATATTGTCTGTTCATGTTTAGCGGCATTGCCTGCAGGCTATCCTCCCGGCTCGGCCAACAGCCAGGTGTGAGGTCGCAACTCCTGTTTTGGAAACAAAAATATCCCAGGAGATCAATCAGTGCTGCTGTTTGTGCATGTTTGTGTATGACCCTGATCGACCACATTATCACATGCCTAGTGGAACTGTTCTCATCATCTGTGTGGCAGAAATGTATCTATCACACTATCACAATGACCTAAGGGAATAAGATAGACATCTATAGCATTTCATAACATTGTTCTTCTGGATTTTCGTACAACTTTTGATTTGCTTATGCCAGCTGTCCTTTAGTTTTATGTTTTCAAAGAGTCTAGGATAGAGACAAAACTTTTGTCTGCTTAGATGTTCCCTTAGCACCTCTATGCTATAGTGGATAATGTACAAACCAATCAGTAATTTT
Source organism: Rhinogobio ventralis (assembly GCA_039654625.1). NCBI lineage: Eukaryota > Metazoa > Chordata > Actinopteri > Cypriniformes > Gobionidae > Rhinogobio > Rhinogobio ventralis. The sequence continues at coordinate 30,425,842 of CM077213.1, read as the reverse complement.
GTGCGTCTTATTTAACTAATTTCCAACAAAGGTGTTTGATTTCCATCTTGTTGCAAATTTTCTTTTTGTAAATAATGTTTTAATTTTAATTAATGTTTAATCGTGAATCAATTAATTGCACCTAACATACGTTTTTGTTTATAATATATATATATATATATATATGTGTGTGTGTGTGTGTGTATATATATATATATATATATACACATACACACACACACATATATATATACACACACACACACAAAAACATTTATGTTAGATGTGATTAATCGATTTGTCAGTACTAATTGAAATAAAATAAATAATAGACAAAAACTTTAAAAAACCTAAACTTAGTAATGTTGCCTTTGCAACCAATTGAAATGAAGATAAATTAAGTATTTTTAAATAGAAATATTTTAATAAACAAAAACTAATAAAAATGACAGAAACACATAACAAAATGACTAAAACTGAAAATATAAACATAAAAGATCATTCAAAATATTATGATAAATACAAGGTAAAATACAAAAACATTCAATATTTGATTAAAAAAATTATGTATCAAATGAATGTACCAAAAATGTACCATTAATGAAAAATATATAAATATATATAATTTTTTTTTAGCAAATATAAAATCTTGCTAAAAATAAAAATGGATCATTCTTTTGAGGTGTGGACAGTAAAACAGGCCATTTGTTAAAGAAAACCAATTTAATGAAAATATAAATATTTCTAGCAAATTTAAAACTACAGTGTGTGGTATTTAAAAATCAGTTCAACCTCTAGTTCATCAGTTAACATGGTTAAGAATCAATGCACAAACAAACTTGTGTCTGATTGTAGCATGTTTATGCAGGAATTCCCTACTTGGAAATGTACTGTAAATAATTTGTACACCAAAAATGCAGTAAAGAACCAGTTAACCAATATGGAATGTTTTTGATAGCCCTGCCTTGTCTAAATCCAGATTATGATGTATAATACACAACGCTGTTCTCAGATCAGTTGATTAGGCGCTCTCACACAGATTATTATGGGTAGCCTGAACTAAACCGAGATATATGGCATCCGTCCAGAGACACTGGGCCGTCTGACTTGATTCACACAATTCGGTCTCAGTCTGGCCTCCAGCACACAAGCTGCACCTGCTTTTTGTTTATTTTAGGGGAAGTTACATAACACAATCAGCAGAAATGAAGGTTCCGTGTCGAGTGTGTGGGACCTGTACTAAACTGAATTTGGGCTGAGCACTGCCTCAGGAAGCAAGATGTCATGTGGCGGCGGTCTCTAGAGAGATGAATTATTAAATTGTTTGTGGTATCTAATTAGATTGGATTAATAGTTTTCTAAAGAATGTCCCACCCCCATGTAATTTGTTTGCCTCAGTGCTCTAATTTAAAATTGACTTAGTTCACCCAAAAATGAACTCAGGTGAAGAAATCTTTTAAGCTCCCCTGTAGTCAATAATTATATCCCTTAAAACTAATCTTTGATCGCCAAATGTACATATTTTAAAAAAAATGCTTCATGCATTAACCCTTTCATGCATGAATTATGATAATCTCGGTCAGGATTTTTTTTACTATGTGTTTTTATTGCTCTTAGGGCATGAAAAACAAGATTTAAAAAGTTTTTTTTTAACACATATTTTTCAAAGAGATGAAAGTCCAGACAGCATGCGTTTATGGTTTAAACTGAAGAGATACTCTATGAAACATAATACAGTAATAACACTGCAATATTGTGTGTATTTAACAAACCAATCAATAATTCAATTATATAAAATCATGTGAAAATTAAAATATATCTCTCCTCTAGCGATCCGGTGTTTTCAATCTCATCTGAAATGAGCAGTGTTGGGGGTAACGCATTACAAGTATCATGCATTACGTAATCAGATTACTTTTTGATGTTACGAGTAAAGTAATGCATCACATGTCACATGCATTATGTAATCAGATTACTTTTTGATGTTACGAGTAAAGTAATGCATCACAAGTCATATACATTACGTAATCAGATTACTTTTTGATGTTACGAGTAAAGTAATGCATCACAAGTCACATGCATTACATAATCAGATTACTACGTAATCAGATTATTTTTTGATGTTACGAGTAAAGTAATGCATCACAAGTAACATGCATTATGTAATCAGATTACTTTTTGATGTTACAAGTAAAGTAATACATCACAAGTAACATGCATTACATAATCAGATTACTTTTTTGTTACAAGTAATGCATCACAAGTAACATGCATTACGTAATCAGATTACTTTTTGATGTTACGAGTAAAGTAATGCATCACAAGTAACATGCATTACGTAATCAGATTACTTTTTGATGTTACGAGTAAAGTAATGCATCACAAGTAACATGCATTACGTAATCAGATTACTTTTTGATGTTTCGAGTAAAGTAATGCGTCACAAGTAACATGCATTACATAGATTACTTTTTGATGTTACGAGTAAAGTAATGCATCACAAGTAACATGCATTACGTAATCAGATTACTTTTTGATGTTTCGAGTAAAGTAATGCATCACAAGTAACATGCATTACATAGATTACTTTTTGATGTTACGAGTAAAGTAATGCATCACAAGTCACATGCATTACATAATCAGTTTACTACGTAATCAGATTATTTTTTGATATTACGAGTAAAGTAATGCATCACAAGTAACATGCATTATGTAATCAGATTACTTTTTGATGTTACAAGTAAAGTAATACATCACAAGTAACATGCATTACATAATCAGATTACTTTTTTGTTACGAGTAATGCATCACAAGTAACATGCATTACGTAATCAGATTACTTTTTGATGTTACGAGTAAAGTAATGCATCACAAGTAACATGCATTACGTAATTAGATTACTTTTTGATGTTACGAGTAAAGTAATGCATCACAAGTAACATGCATTACGTAATTAGATTCCTTTTTGATGTTACGAGTAAAGTAATGCATCACAAGTAACATGCATTACGTAATCAGATTACTTTTTGATGTTACGAGTAAAGTAATGCATCACAAGTAACATGCATTACGTAATCAGATTACTTTTTGATGTTACGAGTAAAGTAATGCATCACAAGTAACATGCATTACGTAATCAGATTACTTTTTGATGTTACGAGTAAAGTAATGCATCACAAGTCACATGCATTACATAATCAGATTACTTTTTTGTTACGAGTAATGCATCACAAGTAACATGCATTACATAATCAGATTACTTTTTGATGTTACGAGTAATGCATCACAAGTCACATGCATTACATAATCAGGTTACTTTTTTGTTACGAGTAATGCATCACAAGTAACATGCATTACGTAATCAGATTACTTTTTGATGTTACGAGTGAAGTAATGCATCACAAGTCACATGCATTACATAATCAGATTACTACGTAATCAGATTTTTTGATGTTACGAGTAAATTAATGCATCACAAGTAACATGCATTATGTAATCAGATTACTTTTTGATGTTACAAGTAAAGTAATGCATCACAAGTAACATGAATTACGTAATCAGATTACTTTTTTGTTACGAGTATTGCATCACAAGTAACATGCATTACGTAATCAGATTACTTTTTGATGTTACAAGTAAAGTAATGCATCACAAGTAACATGCATTACATAATCAGATTACTTTTTTGTTAAGAGTAATGCATCACAAGTAACATGCAATCAGAATTTTCTCCCTATCTAAAATCAATACTTGGAAAATTGAACTGTGATATGACTCATTAGATATTGCTTGATGCTACAACATTTTTTTTACCTGCAAGAGTCTCCTAGGATAGAAGGAATGGATGGATATTCTGGAGCAACTTGGCATTTCTGACTGGCCACTGGCCATCTTGGTTTGGAGGGGGAAAAAATGGATATACAACGGCTTGCCGCTTGGTGGCAATGTATAAGATGATGCACAAGGGTCCACTCTAGAGGTTGATGTGCAACAATGCCATTAAAACCTATGCATATGCAAGAAAATGCTTTTTAAATAGCTGTCCACTGTAGTGACCTCTATGCATGAAAGGGTTAAAATAGCTTGAATGCAACTCTACACCCTTGCTTCATCTAGTATTCGCCGGCCCATGAATATGCAAATTATCCCCGTCTCCACTCATTCACACCAGCTCAGAGATCCACTCGCTCAACTTTACTGAGGTAAACGCTGCACGATGGTATCACTCTTTACAACGTCGGACACATAACGGTAATTAATATGATTAGCCTTTTGCTTGACTACGTTATCAAACAGCTAATAATGTGTTACACAAATCATGTTCTCGAGTCAGTCAGCTGCCTTCAAACAATCAGCATCCTTAGAAACGCTTTGAACAACTCAGAACATCAGTGGAGAAAGGCTTACAGTTCATCATAACATCAATAAACATATATACAATTCACCCACTATATTGTTAAATCTACCCGATTTTTCATATCAACAGAATAATATACCGGGATAATCTGGCTTCTCTTGAGACCCCCCTGCTTCAGAGCATAGTTAATGATATGCTAAAGCCCACCCACACATTGACGTGATTGGTTACAAGGTAGTTTTTGACGTCAAAAACACCAGCAATTTCAAACCGCGTTTTTGAGACTGTCTTTGGTTCACTGCAGTTTTAAGAAGAAAATACTCAGCAGTGTTGACTTATGACGTTGCACATGGTTTGTCTTAAAGCACATTAAAAACACCACATAGACATATAAACAACATTTAAAAACTTGATTTTCACTATAGGGGGCCTTTAATAAAGTACTGGTTACTCTTTTTCATGCAATTAAAACAAAAAGGCTTTAAGGCCCTGATATGCTTCAAGCAAAAGGAAATGCTTGAGGAAAAGTTTGCTGGTAAACACCTTCAAACTATCATTGGTCCGTGGTGATTACGTAATAGGTAGGTGTTGCTCTGTGGCTACACCTTCTTAGACATGAAAATCTCTGTTTCCTTTCTTCTGTTCAGTCCATCAAGGTCAGGCACAAGCAAAAACATGAATACACTGGAGAGCTGCTATAGACTAGAAATTGAAGTTATAATTCTAATTGAAAGCGACACTGTTTTTTCATGTTTAATACTGTAAAGCTGCTAGCTTTAAAGCAATTTGTTGTATAAAGTGCTATATAAATAAATGTGATGTGACTTGACACTGGGGTGCCGAATTGCAGAGCTGGTCCAAACATCCACGTCACTATGAATAGATGATTTCTTAACTGCTGTTTTCTCACGCTGTCATTTTTGTTGTTTATTTTGTTATTGAGAGGAAATCACACGACATATATTTTTTGCATATTCATCTAAAAAGCACTCCCAGCAGAGTGAGTGTACCAGGGCCTTTGCATTTCCAAAAGGACATAAAAGCACCATAAATGCATCAATAAAGTAGCCATATGTATGTAACTTTATGTGGTGATTGTTTTCAAAGAATTGGTTGATCTGGTTAAAAACATGATCTGAACGATTGTTTTATGATTTGGACTGATACCGTTCTGACTGATACCGTGATCTGGTTGCAGTGGTTATTGAACTATTCCTTTCAAATTTCTTTCCGAGAAGGCTTTCTCTTCTAAAGTGAGATGTGAGAGTCATGTAACACAGACTGGAAGTTGCTCTCCCCTCTGCAATGCTCCTGACCTCTTTTTTTCCTCTCAGGGAAAAACCACAATTTCTCAAGCGGCCAAACCAAGCAAAAGTGCATTTTTAATGGTACATGAGAAAGAAGGAGAGAGAAATAGAAAGTATGTTAATGGGAAAGAGTGCTTAATGGAGGGAGAACAAATATAAAGGATAGAGAATGTGACAGTATCATAATGATATCAATAACCCCTTTTACACAGCAATACCGGTAAATTACGTAAAATTACCAGAACTACTTTACTGGTAAATACAAAAATGTGCTGTTCACACAGGCAACGGCGTTCCGGCTTTTTACCGGTAAGAGACCATTCACACAGCAGCAGCAAAATACCGGTAAATTCTGTGATGTCAGTCATCGTATTTATCTTTAAACGCTGCGCTGTTGTCTTAATGCTCCCGCATGAGGAGAAGCACTTTTTCTGTTAAAATGGACAACATTGGGGCAAAACCCGATACAATATTAGCCTAATGTCAGTTCATACATAGGCATGTTAGTTGTAGTGGGAGATTTACAACAAGCTATCGAACAATATTCGCTAACATATCAGACTTGAGGAAAAATACATCAGTTATCATTATGTTTTGTCATTGCTAATTTATTAATAACTCAGCATCGTCTGTATTAAAGAGAGAAGAACCACTTAATCAGATGTTTAAAGTGAATAAAATAGCCTAATAGCCCTTACTGGAGTTCACAAGTACTAAAGAACTTTGTTCTCTCCCAGCGGACTTGTGTGTGTAGGTAAGGTGCTTGGTGGACCAATCCACTGTGAGGCAAGAGAGGGGGGGACTCAACATGTCTCTAAACTTAAAACTGATTTTTTGCTCCGTTTGTGTTTGTATTGTTTTACTACATACACAATGATTTTAAGTATTTATCATTATACTATTTACAATACACAATGTGGTTTTTAATGATATTTTTAGGGAAGGGGAGACCTCAGATGGGGTGGGTCCTAAAGCCGCACACTGTTGAATGAAAAAGAAGGCTGGGTCTCGAGAGCAACACACAGTTTTTTCTAGACTGTGTGTGTGAAAGGGGCTATTGAAAAAACTGCGAGACGCGGCACAATGGTCAAAGATGATCATTCAGCGCATATTTAAATAGAAAAACTATTAAAAAAGCTTTCCGTACACAGTGCGGAGTAATCATGTCTTTATGATTGGCTCAATGCAGACTTACGTCAGCGCGTTCTGACTTTGAACGTGCAATGTACTGGTAATCTTCATTCCGCGTTCACACAGAGCACATTACCGGTAATTTACTGGTAATGTTACAATGATTTGTACTTTGAAGATTGAAATGATCGTGTACACTCACCTAAAGGATTATTAGGAACACCATACTAATACTGTGTTTGACCCCCTTTCACCTTCAGAACTGCCTTAATTCTACGTGGCATTGATTCAACAAGGTGCTGAAAGCATTCTTTAGAAATGTTGGCCCATATTGATAGGATAGCATCTTGCAGTTGATGGAGATTTGTGGGATGCACATCCAGGGCACGAAGCTCCCGTTCCACCACATCCCAAAGATGCTCTATTGGGTTGAGATCTGGTGACTATAGGGGCCATTTTAGTACAGTGAACTCATTGTCATGTTCAAGAAACCAATTTGAAATGATTCGAGCTTTGTGACATGGTGCATTATCCTGCTGGAAGGTAGCCATCAGAGGATGGGTACATGGTGGTCATAAAGGGATGGACATGGTCAGAAACAATGCTCAGGTAGGCCGTGGCATTTAAACGATGCCCAATTGGCACTAAGGGGCCTAAAGTGTGCCAAGAAAACATCCCCCACACCATTACACCACCACCACCAGCCTGCACAGTGGTAACAAGGCATGATGGATCCATGTTCTCATTCTGTTTACGCCAAATTCTGACTCTACCATCTGAATCTGAACAGAAATCGAGACTCATCAGACCAGGCAACATTTTTCCAGTCTTCAACTGTCCAATTTTGGTGAGCTCGTGCAAATTGTAGCCTCTTTTTCCTATTTGTAGTGGAGATGAGTGGTACCCGGTGGGGTCTTCTGCTGTTGTAGCCCATCCGCCTCAAGGTTGTGCGTGTTGTGGCTTCACAAATGCTTTGCTGCATACCTCGGTTGTAACGAGTGGTTATTTCAGTCAAAGTTGCTCTTCTATCAGCTTGAATCAGTCGGCCCATTCTCCTCTGACCTCTAGCATCAACAAGGCATTTTCGCCCACAGGACTGCCGCATACTGGATGTTTTTCCCTTTTCACACCATTCTTTGTAAACTCTATAAATGGTTGTGCGTGAAAATCCCAGTAACTGAGCAGATTGTGAAATACTCAGACCGGCCCGTCTGGCACCAACAACCATGCCACGCTCAAAATTGCTTAAATCACCTTTCTTTCCCATTCTGACATTCAGTTTGGAGTTCAGGAGATTGTCTTGACCAGGACCACACCCCTAAATGCATTAAAGCAACTGCCATGTGATTGGTTGATTAGATAATTGCATTAATGAGAAATTGAACAGGTGTTCCTAATAATCCTTTAGGTGAGTGTATATGATGTGTCGATAGCTACGCTACATATTAGTATTAAAAGAATCTTTAATAGTTTCTTCATCGGCAACCAATCCAGCTGCACATACAAATGAGCATGCTTGAAACAAAGAGCCATAAAATCTCCAAAAGAGGATGTTGAACATCAAGACTTTCTCCTGCGACGGTATATCCGAATAATTATTAATATTTCACGCTTGTTCAAAATGTCCAGGAGAACGCATCTTTTGACTTTCTTTAAAGGGATGGTTGATTATGATTTCACTTTTTTAACTTTAGTTAGTGTGTAATGTTGTTGTTTGAGCATAAACAATATCTGCAAAGTTATGACGCTCAAAGTTCAAAGCAAAGAAAGATATTTACTTTTAAAGAAATCTACAACAAACGGCTGTTAGGGACTACAACGAGCTTATTCACGGGTTGGTGACATCACTAACCCTAAAATTTACATAAACCCTTCCCCCGGGAACACAACAAAGGGCATGTTGAGAACAGGAAGAGTTGTTGTAGTAGAGCACATTTGTCTGCTCAAGCTGTCACATCCGTCTTTTCACATTTTTTGCAATACAGTATGTAACACAAATGCAATAGCACATCATAAAAGCAAGATGACAACATAAGTTATAACCGTAATTAAACTAAACTATACCTGTTCTATCTTCATGCAACATATATTCTCTGGCTCTGAAGGCATCTTACAACAGTTCCCACACGAGTGATTTATAGATTATCATGACAGAATATGATAATCAATGACTTGAAGATAGTTAACTCCACATCAGCTTCATAAATTCATCAACTAACCATTCAGAAACGTCCTGTCTCATTCTAAATGTTGTCACTTCACACTCGTTCTTGAGTCTCTCCATCATTGTCCGACTCCAGTTTGAACATAAAAGGCTGAACAGTTTCTGCTCTTTTGAGTGCGTGTCTGCATGAGGTAATCGGAGCTGCTAACTCAAGCTCTTGAAGCTCCGCCCTCTTCTTGGAAGGGGGCCGGAAGCAGCAGCTCATTTGCATTTAAAGGGACACACACAAAAACGACACGTTTTTGCTCCCCCTCCAAAAGTGACAATTTTAACATGCTATAAAAAATGATCTGTTGGGTATTTTGAGCTAAAACTTCACATACACACTCTGAGGACATCAGAGACTTATTTTACATCTTGTAAAAAGGAGCATTATAGGACCCCTTTAAAAAGAAGAGAACAGAAGGTATGATATTTCTTTGATTAGTGTTTAAGGACATCCTCCTGACACATTAGAAAGAACAACGAACATAGCTAAAGTGCATAACGGATTGTTGTCAAAGTTGCAGAAAATTATTGAAAGCAAGAGAGAGAGAGAGAGAGAGCATTCAGAAATGATAACCCTATTCTTTTCGTCTCTACTCTTTACCATTCAATGTTAGAGCTTTGAAGCCCTGAAAAGTTTGGGGCTCAAAAATAACTGTCATTTGGAACTCATTTATAGAGTTATTTTTATTGAAAAATATATGTTGATAGTGATTAAACACTTCAGTGACCTCCAAATCATAATTTTAGTAGTCTAGCACACAAGGATTTTGTGTGTGTGTGTGTGTGTGTTTGTGATACAATGATATAAATTATTTCACGTATAACGCCTGTATTTGTATTCTACTGTTTAATCCAATAAATAAAATTGAAAAAAATATATATATTAAGGTTAGTTACAAGAGCAAAACCCCCCTCTCCCATGACCACACCATCCCCCTTGAATTTTTCAACCTCTGCTTTCAGGCATAATATTATAATTCCAGATCATGTTTTGGAGTCCATCTCTGCCACCAGCGTCCCTCTCTCTGTCCTCTTTGTAATTCGGGAAGTATAATCAGGAAGCCACAACAGACAGGCCTGTGTCGTAATCTAGTCCACATCCCCTGGTTACTCCAGATGGCCGTCCTCTTGTGTCTCTGACCGGAGAGGAATGTGCTGCTTTGCCCCAGTGCCCCAGCTCTGAACTGTTGCTCTTACTGGAGGCAAGGATCACTATTACTAATAGGGCTGCTCGATTATGGCAAAAATCACGATTATTTAACATGATTATAGGTGGGTGATATGATCAAAGTCTTATTTCAAAATATGTGTCATTTTAAATGTCAGTACAATTTCACAATTATCAAAAACTTCTGGATAATTATTGTAAGTAAAAGTCCTGAAAACAGTTACAGAAGACAAGTAACTAGTCATCAATACAATAAGAAACTAAATTACAAACAAAACCAACAAAAAATACAACAGAACAAATAAACAGTGCTTTAGGTTTTTCAGGAAGATGTACTAACAGTGGTATTCAGATAAGTAATAGTCTACAACAGAAATTGAATAAAGTAATCAAATGTAAAATAACACCGCTGTATACATTAAATATAGACTAATCCTTATTAAAACTACAGTTAATTCACTCAAGAGCAGTGAGTGATTTTATCTTTGTCTTTTGTTGTTTGATTAACAATAATGACAGCAGCAGATTTATTAGGCTGCTGTCACTTATGTTGTTGTGCCTTTTGTGGGGCACTGGGGCTTAACAATAACACTGAATATTATACGCACAGTATCGGATTTGGATTGGCCCTGTCTGAGCGATAGCCGATCCGGCAGTATCGGATCGGTGCATCCCTAATTGGTTTATTGCACATTACACCCAAAACAAACCCATGACTCTTTAAGAGAATAGGGACAACCATTTTAGACCATACCCCAGGCGCGCTGACCATTTTTCATTTAGATTTTTCATCAGTGGATTCGGACCATTGCACTTGCACCGTGAGCTTTAGACCATGCACTCAGATCATTAAAATAGGGCCCTATCTCTTTCGCCGGCAGTTTAGCAACAATAGACTGCATTTTACAACACTCACTTATTTGGCTGATTTGGATGTCAAGTTTGGGCTTTTAGGGAGGAACGAAAGCGCATTGCTGTGAAGGAAAGGAAGATGCGCTGGATGAAAAGCTGCAGCGGCTCAATAATTGTTTCACGCCGATTATCTTGTTTTCACAATCATTGGAAGTCAAAATCGAAAATCAATTACGATTAATAGCACAGCCCTAATTACTAATCATATTTAAAGGCTCTTTTGACTTGGACCAGTACACCCTACAACTGCAAGCATCAACACACTAAAGGATTATTAGAAAGGATATTAAAATTGTGGCCTACACTCACCTAAAGGATTATTAGGAACACCATACTAATACTGTGTTTGACCCCCTTTCGCCTTCAGAACTGCCTTAATTCTACGTGGCATTGATTCAACAAGGTGCTGAAAGCATTCTTTAGAAATGTTGGCCCATATTGATAGGATAGCATCTTGCAGTTGATGGAGATTTGTGGGATGCACATCCAGGGCACGAAGCTCCCGTTCCACCACATCCCAAAGATGCTCTATTGGGTTGAGATCTGGTGACTGTGGGGGCCATTTTAGTACAGTGAACTCATTGTCATGTTCAAGAAACCAATTTGAAATGATTCGAGCTTTGTGACATGGTGCATTATCCTGCTGGAAGTAGCCATCAGAGGATGGGTACATGGTGGTCATAAAGGGATGGACATGGTCAGAAACAATGCTCAGGTAGGCCGTGGCATTTAAACGATGCCCAATTGGCACTAAGGGGCCTAAAGTGTGCCAAGAAAACATCCCCCACACCATTACACCACCACCACCAGCCTGCACAGTGGTAACAAGGCATGATGGATCCATGTTCTCATTCTGTTTACGCCAAATTCTGACTCTACCATCTGAATGTCTCAACAGAAATCGAGACTCATCAGACCAGGCAACATTTTTCCAGTCTTCAACTGTCTAATTTTGGTGAGCTCGTGCAAATTGTAGCCTCTTTTTCCTATTTGTAGTGGAGATGAGTGGTACCCGGTGGGGTCTTCTGCTGTTGTAGCCCATCCGCCTCAAGGTTGTGGGTGTTGTGGCTTCACAAATGCTTTGCTGCATACCTCGGTTGTAACGAGTGGTTATTTCAGTCAAAGTTGCTCTTCTATCAGCTTGAATCAGTCGGCCCATTCTCCTCTGACCTCTAGCATCAACAAGGCATTTTCGCCCACAGGACTGCCGCATACTGGATGTTTTTCCCTTTTCACACCATTCTTTGTAAACTCTAGAAATGGTTGTGCGTGAAAATCCCAGTAACTGAGCAGATTGTGAAATACTCAGACCGGCCGGTCTGGCACCAACAACCATGCCACGCTCAAAATTGCTTAAATCACCTTTCTTTCCCATTCTGACATTCAGTTTGGAGTTCAGGAGATTGTCTTGACCAGGACCACACCCCTAAATGCATTGAAGCAACTGCCATGTGATTGGTTGATTAGATAATTGCATTAATGAGAAATTGAACAGGTGTTCCTAATAATCCTTTAGGTGAGTGTATATCATTCCAATAAGGTGATAATAATGTTTATGTTATGGTGGTTAAAACTGATAACAACTGTCCCGAGTGTCGTTCGTGTTTGTTCATGATTTATGTTCCCACAATTTTGCATTGTTAGAATTCATAAAAAATGTTACTGGCCAACTGGTGAGTGACACCATTTTAATTTACTCGCCAACACAGATTTTTTTGCATTTGGCACTTGGCGAGTGTTCATTTTAGGCCCTGCCTGCACTTGTTAGGCTACGTTCACACTGCGAGTCTTAGTGCTCAATTCCGATTTATTACTCAAATACAATTTTTTTTTGTATAGCTGTTCATATTGTTGTTTTGAATGTGGCCAGTATCAGATTCCAGTGCAAACAGATCATGGTCTTGAACTGACCCGTATGCACTAGGGGTGTGCATAGAATAGTCGAATATTCGATATGTAATTAATATTCAAAAAATAAAAATACTATTTGAATTTTACTATGTTGCTTTGCTGCCCATATGGAGTGAATCCATGCTCACTCTAGTGTATATGTATGTTCTGTACGATAACTGGCGCGCTCTGCTTTATTAGCGTTTTTTCCTGTGAAATCTTTAAAGTGATGTCTATCAGCGCAGAATTGTGATGAATGTCGATCTAGAGTGACGTAAAAGTCGCATGAATTCTGATATGACTGTTCAGACTGAGGTCGCATTGCAAAACATCTGACCTGTATATGATTTAGCACCACATATGCACAAATCAGAATTGAAAAGATCAGATTCCATGTGGTTTGTGCCATTCACACTGTCATGAGAAAAACAGTCACATGTGAGCAAAAAAATCTGATTTAGACTACATTTGCCTGCAGTCTGAATGTAGTGTAGTTTGTGTGTGTTAGTGTGCAATTTCTTTACAGTAGAGCAACTGATTCCAGTTGTCGAACCATATTAAGTTGATGAGGTCACAGCACTGCACATTACTAAAACAAAGATGTCCGACATATGCACTGTCTGCTGTTTTACGCTCGTCATGTGTCAATATCTGTGTGCTATGTTTAGTTGTGTGTGAGTACTAGTGTGGCATTGCTGTACTCGAGCAAGTGCATGGGCTGATGGGATATGTCCTGTATGTGTCCTCATCGGCGGTTTAGCCCACAGTCTTCCTCTGTCCTCTGGTCATGTGCTGAGGACACACAAACGCGTGCAGGCTTAACTATGCATCATATCAGTGTTTGTCCTCCATGGCTGTGCTGAGCTCTCTGGGATAAGGCTGCCTGGCCGGATCTGTGCCGCTATAATCACATCCTGTTTAATAATGAGTTTACTCTTAATCTTCATTCCATTCTCAAATATTGAACAGGCTGGGTGGTTTGCTGATGATATCAGAGCTTTTAGGCCTGATCCTCAGTTCATTATGTCTTGTGACTGGATCTCTGTGTGCTGTTGTATAAAGCCAACTGAAACAGCTTAAGTTCAATTGACACTCAGTAAATCATTTTTCACCTGGCCTTTGGCTTGCTTAGATGGGGTTTAAAAGACACTTAATATTCAGCAATATTATCGATTTGACTGCATTGACACTATCGGATGAGTACAAAACTTTAACTGAATTAAGCTGTATGATGACACTACTGTCTTCTGTTTTTTATAGCTGAATCATATTTGTTTCATAATTGACTCAAGCTGAATAACGACACTGTTGTCTTCTGTCAAGCTTTTTATAGCTCAATTGAACTCATTTCATAATTGAGGAATTTTACACAGTTATTACACTGAATTGAATCAACACTGAACTGACTTGAGCTGAATAATAACACTAATGCTATATAAATGAAAGTGACCTGACACACATTCCTTGATTCCATAACTTAGGGTTTTTATACCATCAGGAAAATAAACATTATGAAACTCTGAATTCTGATTCAATATAACTCTCAGAGAGATCTTCTCAGACAATGCAAATACATCCATCCGTTGCCAAAAAGGAAAATTCTGTCATCATTTACTCTCCCAAACCCATAAGACGCATCATTGCGCATCACACGTTTGTTGGTTCTCGTGCATCACGCATGCATGTTTGAGCTTCTGTGTTTACCATATGTGATGTGCTCTATGTATGTGTGTTTATAGAGGGTATGCACGTGACGTCACTGTCGGCCGTTGTGACTGCGGTTACGCCCACTGAGTGGCAAAAAGACTGAGCGGCACCCTTTTGGTTTCAGCGTGAATGCCGCGAAAAACACACAAAACACATGTAAAATGCGAAAGAGCTTTGAGATTGATGGTACAAACAGATTTGACAAGAAATCTGAGGTATATTTTTAGAGACTGCTGAAAGCTACAGAAAAGAGAAGCAAATGGATCGCTGAAGTTCACAGAAACAACTGGACTCCAGGCAGCGAAACGTGGATTTGCCGTTATCATTTTGTGTCAATATGTTGAATTTTGGAGTAAAATCAGACCCTATATATTGAATTGTTATATATTGTATTGACAACTCATTAATTAAATATTTACCATTTTATATTTGCATGATTGGATGTTTTTAAATAAACACTGACAAAAACTATACAAGTTTTAGGGCTGGATGATATGATGATATATATATAACATTGATGATCACCCGACTTTAGACCTACCTATATTGTGTTTATATAAAGCTTTCACAGGCAGATTTGCTTTATGTATTTCCCCGGCGTTGAAATCAGGCTCATATAAATGTCAGGAAACACGATTCCTGGCTGCATGTCAATATCTGTGGATCACTGGATCTTTGGAAAGTTGTAAGGAACACTATATGGAGTCCAGACTTTAGTTTAAACTGATAATCGTTTGTTTTACTGACGTTTTCGCAGTTTTTCCCTATGAAATCCAGTCATGCAGTTCCGGCGGGAACTCTATATGTGAATAAAAACCTAAATTAAATCTATTCATCATATGTGACCCTGGACCACAAATCCAGTCATAAGTCGCACGGGGTATATTTGTGGCTATAGCCAACAATACATGGTATGGGTCAAATTGTTGATTTTACTTTTATGCTAAAAACCATTAGGATATTAAGTAAAGATCATGTTTCATGAAGATATTTTGTAAATTTCCTACCATAAATATATAAAACATTTATTATTATTAGTAATATGCATTGCTAAGGACTTCATTTGGACAACTTTAAAGGCGATTTTCTCAATATTTCGATTTTTTTGCACCCTTTTCAAATAGTTGTATCTCGGCCAAATATTGAACAAAATATCCTATCCTAACAAACCATACATCAATGAAAAGCCTATTCATCCAGCTTTCAGATCATGTATAAATCTCAATTTTAAAAAAATTGACCCTTATGACTGGTTTTGTGGTCCAGGGTCACATATAAAGTGAGCGTGTCTCATTCACGATTAATACGCTGGATTCATATGGATTCAGTTTACGACATCTTTATGACCTGTTTGGATCTTCTTAGTTTTGGTTATCTGGACAGAAACCTCTCAGGTTCCATTTAAAATACCTTAATTGTTTTTCGAAGATTAACCAAACCCATATGCGTTTGGAATTATGTGAGGATGATTAAATGATAACAAAGTTTTCTTTTCTGGGTGAACTATCCCTTTAAGCTCTTCTAGAGAACTATTTGCCTGTGCTGTTATCCTTTCAGAGGAAGTCTGTTAACATCTGCTTCCTGTTTTCCTGCGCTTTCACTGATCTACTATTGTGGTTAAACGTGATGCTTAATGTGCAGTGGTCATTTGAACCAATGAGATTTCTCTGTGGGCAGGGCCAGAGAAACGAAATATTCTTGTCACATTTACAGTTAGAGATAAGAACTCAAATTTACATGGAAGAGCATTTATTGCTTGCCACTGTACCATGTTGTGTCTGGTTAGCTCTTGTTGAGACGAGTTTCTTTGAGAACATGTCGACATTCGACCCATCTGTGACTGATCATATTAATAGTAAAATAACAGGAGTTCTGTCCCAGCAGGATGTTACCCCTGCCAACAATTTTAGGAATTTTGCATATAGGTATTTGCCGTTGTTTTAGTTAGTCGTTGCCCACTAACTTGCCCTTTCTGACCCAGGAACTAATGTTATTTTACTACTATTTATATACTATTATAGTGTTTATTAATATTTTGAATTAGCTTTTATTTTTATAATAAAATTTTTTTTGTTTTGAATTTTAATAACGTTGATCTTATTTATATATATTTCTATGTAGCTTTAATTGAATTTTATTTCTGTTTTAGTGGTCACACTTTATATTAGGTTTCTTTAACTACTGTGTACTTACATAAACAAATTATTGTTAAGTGATATGTACTTATTGTGCTCATATTGTATTGCAAAACATTTCTGCTATTGAGATGTGATACGGGTAAGGTTAGGGACAGGTTTAGTGGTTTGGGTAGTTAAGGGTGGGTTAAGGTGTATGGGAAGAGTCAACAGTGTAGATATAGATTTAATTATAGTGTAAACACTTAATATACTGTAAATATAACATTTTTAGTACTTAAACATATTTATTTTAGTTAGTTGCCAATGGAACATTTCACATTTTTAAGTTTTTTTTTTATGTCACAAGTAATGAAATATTGATGTTTTATTTAATCTATATTTCAATTATTATTTTTTTTTTTTCATCGTTTTTTTCTTTTTTCTTTTTACAATAACAACACGGCCAGGAACCATCAACCAGACTCTTAGCCAAATCAATATAAAAAAGCTAGATTTTCTCAAAAACATTAACTTTCATTAAAACATTAACATTAATTACATACCTAGATTATTAGTTAATGTTCATTTACGTAGTTAGAAATACTATGAAATGTATATGCTATTTATAGTCTAAATGTTTTGTATATCTGTCACTACATATAACTGTCCCCTTGTATATCTGTGTTGACCCCTGATTTTACTGAATTCTGATTGGTTATATGGATTTTGTCTTACAGAGGGGCTTTCTCTGAGGTGGTGCTTGCAGAGGAGAAGAGGACGAGGAAACTAGTGGCGATTAAGTGCATCCCGAAAAAAGCTCTGGAGGGGAAAGAAAACAGCATTGAAAATGAGATCGCTGTGCTCCACAAGTGAGTCATTAAAACAGCTGTTTTAGTTCACTTACAGATGTATATGACACACACACACACATTAAATATCACCACCTGCTAGCTGTATGAACACTGCGGCCCAGAGTTGTAAAGTCCATGAAGTTCTTCATCTATATGTAACAGCCATGTTATCTCAGGGAGAGAGGACAGTAAGTGATTTGTGTGTGTGTTAAGAAACTCATGTTTAAACTGCTGGAATCATAAAGCTCTGTGGGAATGACTGAAGCCGGAGCAGCCGACGCTATTTTTAGTGTCTGGGTTGCCTGGGTTACCACAGGCAAAGAGGCACAGCGTTCACAGAGATATTTGAGGAAACGTGTGAATGAGGAAGCACTCACAGCTTGCTGGAAAGTCACATTTCTCAACAACGCTGCTGGCACCAGTGAAATGGCCTTAGACTTAAACTAGGGTATTAAAAAAAATCGCATGCATCCTCATTCATTTATTTAACAACCTAAATGAGATGCCTTACTTAGACAGCAAGGTTTGAACGTGATGACTGTTCCAAAAGGTTGGCAGCAACATTATGTTGCCTTCTAAGGTACCTCATTTTGGTGGTGAAAAAAATCACATTATCAGAAGAACAGAATGCACTGCTACGTCAACATCAGTTTAAAAAATCCATCCAAGATGGCGAATGAATTAAATAAAATGTACTTATCAGTCAACACCAAACTCAAACAAATTAAAACATTTACACAATATTTGTGTGTGCCATGTATTTTTATGCTTATTAAAGTCACAATGTAACAGAAGTATTTTGTAACAGACAGATATTTTCTTCCATAGTGTGACGTACTGTATATCCGAGTGAAATGGATTATCGGAAAATAAAAAATTGTAGGGCAGGGAATTGGTTCTGTCCATCGGTTGTTAACTGGGTGGAGTCAGATCTGAATTTGAGCTTGCAGTCAATTGTAAATAGGGGGTGGAGTTTAACAGACTAAAGGCCAGATTTACTAAACAGCATTAGCATCAGAGTGCAATTCCATAAAAGTGCCGATGGGAGTGAAAAGTTCAGTGTGTGAGCACAGCGTGCTCAAATTAATGAACACAGACGCAGCCGGATCATTTCCATAATGACCAACGCAATCTACTAAGAGTAGCGCGAATTAGCGTCTGGTTTAAAGGCACAATATGTAATTTTCGCCACTAGAGTTCGCTTAACAAAGGCGTAGCTTGATAACGCTTGATTTTGTGGAATCATCGGAGCTGTTGTCTTCACCTCTACAGTCGGTGGAAAAGAATCCGACGGGACTCGGGCAGAAATCATATCCATGGATGAGCTAATGTATTAAAGATTTATTAACATTACTGTAGTATGAAGCAGGGTGGGAGCGGAATGAGGCCACTGGAGCGATTGCTAATGAGAGACACACGGCTCAAGAGCAGTGGAGCTTTTATTCTGCCGCAGACGACCACTTCCGCTTCTTCTGCTCATGTGTATGTGGGGTAACGCAGTGACGTTTTATCATATTAGATTAAGATTTGAGTGTGTTGAAAGTTATGTTATAATGCTACTCTGTGTGTTCGCTCGGCAGCTTCTATGAGACACTGCAGTAAACTATATGCGATATTAGGCATGGTAAAACATGGTACTCGCGGTGAATCAAGAAAACAAGATTTAAACAATAAGACTAACTGTTGAGCTATATAACAATGATTCGTTTTCTGTCGATCTGTCTAATAAAACACATAATATATTAAAGCGTCTTTGGTGTTTCCATGGTTTCTACAAAATAAAACCGGAAATCGAGAGTAACGCGGGTATGATGTCATTGATAGGCGACGCATGGACACGGTCTATGTCCTGGTTAAAATTGCTTATTTCTCTGGATTTAAACATTCTTGGAAATATTTGGGATAATGTAAGTAGACAAGTCAACAAAATATATTACATTGTTCTAGTAGTTTTTGGATATTTTCATCCAAAACTCTTACATATTGTGCCTTAATGACATACTTTTTTGTAATAATAGTGCAAACACCAGTAAATTGACTAGCACAAAGCTTAGTAAATCACCTCGCATGATTAATTTAAATACTCTCCTCCCATACATTTTGTGTCTGAAAGGGAAACTCCTAGAAATGCATATGCAATAAGGTCAGCCGCAAAAATAACTCTGTCCACGCCTTTTCAGCGCTAATTTATCACTGCGTGTCTTTGGTAAATCCTGACAGTAGTTTTTTAACGCCAAAAGAGAGTTTGCGCTGGATGAAGCTGTTAGTAAATCTGGCCCTAAATAATTAAAGACATTCATCACCAGAGAGAAGTCTGTCGTTTCACTGAAAAATTAAGTGACATTTTGATTAAAAATTATGTCAAAAAAAATGTGTTCACAATAAGATCAATAACATGCTTTCAGAAAATAGATGGACATAGGACATGAACACATAGATCGAGGGTGAATTTCCATCTCATTGGACTTCACCATGTCGTGTCATTAGCTTAGCAACATGCTAACGTCAAACGCTCCTAGAATCAATTATGAGTTGAGTCTTATGTTGGTCATTTTAAGTAGTCATGTATGAGGTTTGGTTTCAGTTAGCATGCTGCCTGAGAAGGCAGCTGCCCATGTAGTGCATAGACAGCGAGGCAGCTCTAGGTTTTGTAACAGCTTAAGTCTGTATGGTCTCAAATGCCCTTGTGGCACAACTTTATATCTTAACTGAACAGATTAGCATTTTTTTAACAAATGCTTTTTTGCTCAAAGCAATTTACAGTAATCTACTGCAGGGACAGTCCCCGGTCTTTGTCACCCACAGAGATGATACAGCAGGATTGTGATGTCAGCGTTGTGTAAGATGCCCAGATTATTTCACTGTGAATCCGACAGGGCGTCCTCAAGGAAAGACATGCTCAGTGACCTTACTGTGCACACCAGAGCGCAGGGCACCCTGGGACAGATATGAGGGCCTCACTCATATCTGCTGTCAGCGAGTGCAAGTACTTTGTACTTTTGAAGCAGGGTTATTATAGTTTGGAAGAATTTTCGTATTTTTCTTGTATTTTGGTTATCAGTTTAATAATTCATACATTGTTTTTATTTTATTCATATTAGTGTCGCAGAATACCAATATTGACGGTAACTGTGATATAAAAAAATGAAACATTATAATACTAATACTAGAATGTTAAACATTTAAGTGTGAAATTACAGTATATTCCAGGTTGCTATTTGCATTACTTTCACAGTGATTTTCTTGTATCTGTTTTTTTTTTTGGTTTACAGTATCGGAAAACACAATTTACTGTAAACAAACAACATCATACTGTATTTCTACAGTGCATATGTACTATGAAGGTATCCAGCATGCAGTGCGGCATGAATAGATGCTGCTGAACTTACTTTTGCTTCACTTTTAGCAGTTTGTGTTGTTGGATTATTTTGTAATGTTGGCTAATGTTGTATATACATTTTTTTGTCACCATTATTGTGTTTTGTATGTCAAGTATTGATGTATGTGCATCATTGGGTGATGCTTATAAAATGATGTCATCTTTCAAAAATGAATCTCACTATTGTGAAGGATCCATCTACATACAGTTATGAATTTGAAACAAGTTATTAGTAAATCTTCATGCTTAAACAATACTAAAACAAAATCTTCATATTCATGCTAAGAATAGTTTGACTAAACTATTTTATGTTCTAGCTTGTCGTCATCTTAACAAAACTTTTTTATTTGTCACATTTCTGATTTGGCTAGAACAGAAATTTGAATATGAATACAGAGGGTCCAAGATCCCAAGCAAATGGAACACTGCTCACCATTATGGTGACTTCAAAACCATTACAGTGGTAAAGAATACATTTATTACAGTGGCATGGTTAAAGACAACATTATAATGTGAAATCACAGTAAAACAAGAGCAGTAAGTTGCTGTTAGAAGTTGCTGTGAGAATGTGTACGAAAATGACCCAGCATGCATTGATTTCACAGTAAATTTCTGACTTCATTGTTAAAATAACACTCTTTAATCCTGTAAATTCCTGGCAATTTTTTACAGTGTACACACAACACCGTAAATAATAGAATAATAAATAATCTGGTTGTCATTCCAACATAGGTGGCAGTATTGCACCTTAACGCTGGTTGCCACCCATCATAAACATTTTTTTTTTTAAAGAAAGATGATGATGCAGTGTGTAGCTACTACTGCTGCACAAAACCATGTTGGAGGAGATGACAGAAAAAAGTGAGACTCTCTACCCACACCCAAGAAACGTTACCTCGCCAGTGTTGGAGCTTTTTTGTATTCCTTTAAAAAAAAAGTCTTCAGGAAATGCAGAACAACTGCAAATTATTTTTGTATGTTTTTATACAGTTATAATAACAAACTCTCTCTGCCGCCTTACACGCATATTTTGAGTGATTCATTGGCCTAAAACACAAAATAAAGTTATAATTAATTTGACTAATAGCGTTATTTATCAAACTGTCCTCCAAAAAAACACGACTCTATAGGTTGTTTTTCAAGCACCTTATTACGACCTTTATTTACATTTTAAAGTCATGCGCCCTCTAGCTGGCGTAAAAATAATGACAGTGTCGTGTTACGTCTGACGTCATGAAATGACGTATGACTGTCGTTACCAATCAAAATGCGTGGTCATTTAAATGCAATGTGTGGACTTTTTACCACCATTTGTCATATTTCCATTTAGCAAAAATATTTTTTTATTAACAACTACACCCACCCCACCCCACCCCTAAGCCTAAACCTAAACCTAAACCTACCCAGTGATTTATTGTGCATATACACTCACCTAAAGGATTATTAGGAACACCATACTAATACTGTGTTTGACCCCCTTTTGCCTTCAGAACTGCCTTAATTCTACGTGGCATTGATTCAACAAGGTGCTGAAAGCATTCTTTAGAAATGTTGGCCCATATTGATAGGATAGCATCTTGCAGTTGATGGAGATTTGTGGGATGCACATCCAGGGCATGAAGCTCCCGTTCCACCACATCCCAAAGATGCTCTATTGGGTTGAGATCTGGTGACTGTGGGGGCCATTTTAGTACAGTGAACTCATTGTCATGTTCAAGAAACCAATTTGAAATGATTCAAGCTTTGTGACATGGTGCATTATCCTGCTGGAAGTAGCCATCAGAGGATGGGTACATGGTGGTCATAAAGGGATGGACATGGTCAGAAACAATGCTCAGGTAGGCTGTGGCATTTAAACGATGCCCAATTGGCACTAAGGGGCCTAAAGTGTGCCAAGAAAACATCCCCCACACCATTACACCACCACCACCAGCCTGCACAGCGGTAACAAGGCATGATGGCTCCATGTTCTCATTCTGTTTACGCCAAATTCTGACTCTACCATCTGAATGTCTCAACAGAAATCGAGACTCATCAGACCAGGCAACATTTTTCCAGTCTTCAACTGTCCAATTTTGGTGAGCTTGTGCAAATTGTAGCCTCTTTTTCCTATTTGTAGTGGAGATGAGTGGTACCCGGTGGGGTCTTCTGCTGTTGTAGCCCATCCGCCTCAAGGTTGTGCGTGTTGTGGCTTCACAAATGCTTTGCTGCATACCTCGGTTGTAACGAGTGGTTATTTCAGTCAAAGTTGCTCTTCTATCAGCTTGAATCAGTCGGCCCATTCTCCTCTGACCTCTAGCATCAACAAGGCATTTTCGCCCACAGGACTGCCGCATACTGGATGTTTTTCCCTTTTCACACCATTCTTTGTAAACTCTAGAAATGGTTGTGCGTGAAAATCCCAGTAACTGAGCAGATTGTGAAATACTCAGACCGGCCCGTCTGGCACCAACAACCATGCCACGCTCAAAATTGCTTAAATCACCTTTCTTTCCCATTCTGACATTCAGTTTGGAGTTCAGGAGATTGTCTTGACCAGGACCACACCCCTAAATGCACTGAAGCAACTGCCATGTGATTGGTTGATTAGATAATTGCATTAATGAGAAATTGAACAGGTGTTCCTAATAATCCTTTAGGTGAGTGTACACTTTATGAGCACATGCGTTCCCTGGGATCGAACCCACAATTGCATGATCACATGATTACATGTTGTTGTATATTGCAATGCTCTACCAATTGAGCTATGCAAAACCTGAAATAAGACGCAGATAAAAGGGAACAATGCATTAAAATGAAAGTGTCCTGTTGTCGACAGGGGCGCAACTTTAGTTAACACTCCTATGGGTCGTATTTCAGGGAAGTGACAAACGACCTATATAGGCGTAGTGGTTGGAGGACATGTTGTTATTTATTTACTTTTCAGAAATTTCTAAAGATATCGTGATATCTATTTTTTGGCCACAACATCATGCAGTGAACATCTTGACAGCCCTAGTTTGTATATTTCAAAAATGACTATCACCTCAAATTGTTTCATCTGTCTCTGATGACACGGACTGCACTGAAAAAGCACTATACTGAAAATTATTCTGTTAAATTGAAGTTCAGAATTATACAGCATGTACTTGCAGGTAATGAAATGTGCTATAAATACACCATGGCTTCTATATTCATAAGGTAATTGTGACTACCATCATTCTGGAATCTCGGGGGCATTTATGATTTAGCAGCACAGACTTGATCCGCTCAGATCTTCTGTCAGATGAGCAAACTGGACAACAACTAGCTGGATTTGCCAAAGTTAGCGATGTTCACACTGTGGAAGCTTTTAAATTTACAGGGAGTGCAGAATTATTAGGCAAGTTGTATTTTTGAGGATTAATTTTATTATTGAACAACAACCATGTTCTCAATGAACACAAAAAACTCATTAATATCAAAGCTGAATATTTCTGTATCAATATTTTAAGTAGTTTTTAGTTTTAGCTATTTTAGGGGGATATCTGTGTGTGCAGGTGACTATTACTGTGCATAATTATTAGGCAACTTAACAAAAAACAAATTTATACCCATTTCAATTATTTATTTTTACCAGTGAAACCAATATAACATCTCAACATTCACAAATATACATTTCTGACATTCAAAAACCAAACAAAAACAAATCAGTGACCAATATAGCCACCTTTCTTTGCAAGGACACTCAAAAGCCTGCCATCCATGGATTCTGTCAGTGTTTTGATCTGTTCACCATCAACATTGCGTGCAGCAGCAACCACAGCCTCCCAGACACTGTTCAGAGAGGTGTACTGTTTTCCCTCCTTGTAAATCGCACATTTGATGATGGACCACAGGTTCTCAATGGGGTTCAGATCAGGTGAACAAGGAGGCCATATCATTAGATTTTCTTCTTTTATACCCTTTCTTGCCAGCCACGCTGTGGAGTACTTGGACGCGTGTGATGGAGCATTGTCCTGCATGAAAATCATGTTTTTCTTGAAGGATGCAGACTTCTTCCTGTACCACTGCCTGAAGAAGGTGTCTTCCAGAAACTGGCAGTAGGACTGGGAGTTGAGCTTGACTCCATCCTCAACCCGAAAAGGCCCCACAAGCTCATCTTTGATGATACCAGCCCAAACCAGTACTCTACCTCCACCTTGCTGGCGTCTGAGTCGGACTGGAGCTCTCTGCCCTTTACCAATCCAGCCACGGGCCCATCCATCTGGCCCATCAAGACTCACTCTCATTTCATCAGTCCATAAAACCTTAGAAAAATCAGTCTTGAGATATTTCTTGGCCCAGTCTTGACGTTTCAGCTTGTGTGTCTTGTTCAGTGGTGGTCGACTTTCTGCCTTTCTTACCTTGGCCATGTCTCTGAGTATTGCACACCTTGTGCTTTTGGGCACTCCAGTGATGTTGCAGCTCTGAAATATGGCCAAACTGGTGGCAAGTGGCATCTTGGCAGCTGCACGCTTGACTTTTCTCAGTTCACGGGCAGTTATTTTGCGCCTTGGTTTTTCCACACGCTTCTTGCGACCCTGTTGACTATTTTAAATGAAACGCTTGATTGTTCGATGATCACGCTTCAGAAGCTTGGCTATTTTAAGACTGCTGCATCCCTCTGCAATATATCTCACTATTTTTGACTTTTCTGAGCCTGTCAAGTCCTTCTTTTGACCCATTTTGCCAAAGGAAAGGAAGTTGCCTAATAATTATGCACACCTGATATAGGGTGTTGATGTCATTAGACCACACCCCTTCTCATTACAGAGATGCACATCACCTAATATGCTTAATTGGTAGTAGGCTTTCCAGCCTATACAGCTTGGAGTAAGACAACATGCATAACGAGGATGATGTGGTCAAAATATTCATTTGCCTAATAATTCTGCACTCCCTGTATTTTGAGTTTATTGTGAAGCTGTTTAGATATACTAAACAATAGTTTCTCTGTAACAATATTTTACAGTGCTCTTGTTACACATATTACTTGTACTTACTATAGTAGTAAATTATGCCTAATTACAAGCAGCTAACCACAATCCAAATTTGGTAATTGCCGTGTCATTGTTACATATGTTACATGCAGTTACTATAGTAATAACTATAAATTATGTAGAATGACATGCAACTAACCCTAAACCTAACCCTAGCAAGTACATGTAGTTACTTAATATTACGCAGTACTTAAATGTATAATTACACTGTGACAAAGACACCTTAAAATAAAGTGTAACCCAAAATGTGTACCCTATAGAAAGTACATGTTAATTAATGTGTGTAATTACACTGTAACACAAACACCTTAAAATAAGGGGTTACACTTTATTTTAAGGTGTCCGTGTTACAGTGTAATTGTATATTTAAGTACTGAATAATAATAATTATTAAAAATAATAATTAAGTACATGTACTTACTATAGGGTTAGGTATAGGGGTTGGTTTAGGATTAGTTGCATGTAATTATGCATAATTTATAGTTATTACTACAGTAACTACATGTAACGTGTGACAATGACACTAAAATAAAGTGTTACCAAATAAAGTATACTTATACATTTTATGGAGACAGAGTATGTTTACAATAACTACTCTTATTATCATGAGAGGCTTTGGCACCAGAGGAACCTTTTCATAGTTCCTACTAGAACTATTGGCGGAAGTACCGGGATTTTAGCATGTTTGCACCACAGGAACTAGGAATGACTTCAGTTCTAGGCACTCCTTTTGGGGGAACTAATTTAGCTCCTACTTCAGAGTAGGGTCTAACCCAGCACAATAGGAACTACCAGGGACGTTAGTGTACGCTGATTGGCCGAACGCACATGAAACACCAGCACCCACCATTTTTAAAAAGCAGTGTACACACAGATTATAGACTATATATTTACTCTACAAACTCTACAAACATGGAAAACAGTGATAGATGGACCTCCAACGCAACTTTGAGGGGAACAAGCAAAACATGATTATGTATTTCTGCTAAGCAAACCACATGGCAAACGCTAATACTTTTTCATATGCTGTCTACTTTCTTTGTATAACAGTTCTATCTAATAGCGTATTAGACAGGACTGTTAGACAGATTGTAAACTAATGAAGACGGAGAATGTGTAAGCTGTGAGCTCAGGCTCTGGCGTTCTCAGTGCCCACAAAATAAAGGTCCGCCGTGCCGTCAGAATAAAAGTCACAACAACAAGTGCGGCTTATGTCACTTCAGAGTTCCTACTGGCGGTGCGAATGCAATCAGGAAAACATTCCTACTGGACCTTGTAGTTCTCAGGGAAACACCCTGGTGGCTAGTTCCTATAACTAAGTTCCTCACTGAAAAAAGGGTGTGTTGGATTTACATGATTTAATCTTGTACATCGGTTCCACATGAATCAATTAATTTAAACAAACATAATTTGTTCACATAATTTCAACATCATGGAATGAAGTAATTTTTAAGTAACCCAATTGAGTAGTCTCAAAATGATTTTAATATGGCTCCCTAACAACAGTGGTGTGCACGGGGTTGAGACCCTGCCTCTTTAATCAAATCACAAAACACATTTATTTTATTTTGGTATATTTTTGTTGTCACTTGACCGATTTATAAGACTGTACTAACTAGCATTCATTCGATTAGCCAGCAAGCAGTCAAGTGCTGAGTATGAAATGCTCTTTAGGCTAATGACATGAGCTGCATCAGTCCACAGCCTCTTCTCCACTATGGTAACACAGTATTATTTAAATGGATCTAACATTAAACACTATTAAACAATATAAAGTCTCCCCCTTTTCTCATTTTGTCCAAAAACACATAAAATAACACTTAAGTTCAAGAATTTTTGCAAAGCATGCTGGGAACTACAGTTTCAGCAAAAATCATTTTCGAGTACTTAATTAGTTCACATTCACCCCAAATAATGTAATCTAGTAAATTGCACATTTTAGAGAATTACATTAATCGAAAGCAAAGAAATCACATTTAGAAGAGAAACACAATTTTGTTGCATAGATCGCAAATAATATGATTAAGTAAATTGAACAATATGTATTTTCAATATAGTTTTTTCAATGCAAGTACACAGTATGTATACTGTGCACAGTGTGCATTTTTCTTGTATGCATAAAATACTATAAATGGCCTGTACAACAGAGTACACTGCGAAGAATATTGTATCCAACAATGCAGTGTGCTCAACATGACCTTCTATTCCAGCATGACAATGAGAGTAATATTAGCCACGATTTATAATAAGTTTCTTGACTTTCTTGAAGTTTCTTCATTATTTTATCAGACTCCCAAATGTTAAAGGCCTGTTTAAACCAAAAACAATAACTAATGAAATCTATAACAATAATGTTCTGTTTATTTTAAACATGCTCTGCAGTTATGTTGTCTGCCACTTTAAAGGTGCTGTATGTATTTATTTTTTACTCTACTTAAGCATACCATAATATGTTTGCAGATATTTAGGAAACATGCTAAGTTCACATGCTATTCACAAGTTCACAAGTTATTCTATTTGGAAATGTGCGTTATGTGTTGAAATGTGTTGGTCTGTGTAATTCCGCCCACTTCCAATTTACCCAATAGTATTTTGACACCTCTGGGTTGCCAGTTGGCGGAAAACAAAGCTTATTGAACTACTTCAGAGATCGCATATTCTACCCAACCTAAAAAGCCTCAGCATCCATCTGTTCAGAGACATAGTAACGCGGATAAATCAACTCATCAAAGTACAGTGTAAGGCTCGTCGCCTTCCATTGTCAGTTGCGCTCGTTCCTGTAGTGTGTCCTCAATCTGGCAACCCGCGTAAGTGTCGAGTCTCAGGAGGAGGGGTGGGAGAAACAACCCTCTCCAATATTTTGAATTTGGACTGCAGTACCCATTTTGCACTAGCTGTCAATAGCCACATTTCCATTACCCTTCAAATTGCGCAAATTGAAATTGCGAATTGAAAATATGCCAATGGAAACACGTTAATTTCGTGGCCACTCCCAAGTATAAGTGGCTTTCCTTGCCATTAATGCTTGGATAACATGCCAACGACTCCTTCTATTAAAAATAATAGCTAGTGCGGTGGCTGGGATATACGTAAACCTACCAACATCCGTTGCCATGATTTTTGGAATGACTTTTTGCGAGAGGAAAAAAACGTTTTTTACCGACATTTAGAAAATATCGCAAAAGTTTTGCGCAAATCTGTAATGAAAACACGGCTAATATAACATACTGCACTTTTAAATGCTCCAAAACTTTAAAGCAGGATGGATTCTGATTGGCTGTCAAAAATATTATGAAAGTGATCCCAATGATATTGTTTCTCTGTGCCGTTATTGTTATAGTTGTGGCATTTAGAATGATTTTTAAAACTAAATCTTTATCATTATCGTTATATTTATAGCTATCGCCCTTGATGTGAATGGGTCCTTATAATGCCCCTTTTTACAAGATGTGTGTATGTGAAGTTTTAGCTCAAAATACCCCACAGATCATTTTTTTTATAACAGAGCAGGGGGAGCAAAAACGCAGTTTTTGTGTGTGTCCCTTTAAATGCAAATGAGCTGCTGCGCCCGGCCCCCTTTCAAGAAGAGGGCGGACCTTCAAGAGCTCGAGTTCGCAGCTCTGATTACCTCACGCAGACACGCACTGAAAAGGTCAGAAACTGTTCAGCCTTTTATGTTCAAACCCGAAGAAGAAGTGACAACATGTAGAATGCAACAGGACGTTTCTGAATGGTTAGTTGATGAATTTATGAAGCTGATGTGGAGTTAACTATCTTCAAGTCATTGATTAGCATATTCTGTCATGATAATCTATAAATCACTCGTGTGGGAACTGTTGTAAAATGCCTACAGAGCCAGAGAATATATGTTGCATGAAGATAGAACAGGTATAGTTTAGTTTAGTTTAATTTTATGACGTGCTATTGCATTTGTGTTACGTACTGTATTGCAAAAATGTGAAAAGACGGATGTGACAGCTTGAGCAGACTCACAAATGTGCTCTACTACAACAACTCTTCCTGTTCTCAACATGCCCTTTGTTGTGTTCCCGGGGGAAGGGTTTATGTAAATTTTAGGGTTTGTGATGTCACCAACCCAGGAAGAAGCTTGTTGTAGTCCCTACCAGCCGTTTGTTGTAGTCCTTAAAAAGTGATTTCTGTCAAAGTAAATATCTCCCTTTGCTTTGAACTTTGAGCGTCATAACTTTGCAGATGTTGTTTATGCTTAAATAGCAACATTACACACTAACTAAAGTTAAAAAAGTGAAATCATAATCAAAAACCCCTTTAAGGCATTATTACACAAAATAAAAACACAAAATAATTTGATTTCCAAGGTGATAACTGAATCCCGGATACAAGACAAATTAAATCAGACCATCCAACATTCATTGAAAATACAATTTAAATTATTTTGTCTTTAATTTAATTTAGTTTTTGTTGTTATTGTAGCTCACATGTATACTTTTTATTTTAATATAAGTTCATGAGAATTAAATAGTTAATCATTTATAATAGTAATAGTTTTCATTAACAGTAATATCCTTGTTTTGGAATCGTGCCTGCCCACAGTTGTGTGGGTCGGAGTGGTGTATAGTTTGGAAGAAGGCAAAGACGAGGCCACCAGAATGCCTGAAAGGAGAGAAAGGGGGTGGGTGAGTGTACATGTTGCTGACGGGAGAGAAAGAATGAGAATGAGTGGAAGAGAGCCTCAGTGACTCATTCAGGTGCCTCTGTCGCGTCGTATTGCCAATGGGGAGGTGTGTGGGATTCCAATGTTCGGCTCAATTAGAGCCCCCGCATGTCACACACACACTCACGCAGTCCTTCTGTAAGTCAATGAAAATCAGCTGGACTGTTGGCTGTTGTGGGGGCAGTGAAGACTGGGAGCCAGGGGTCACGGAGGAAGATGTGTGACATTAGTTTATACATTCTTCTTTAACTCTTCTTTATTATGCACTAGACTAATACAAAATCCACCCCCTCACAGACTTTAGTCAGAATAGATGGCATATTTAATTTGAATGAACACAAGGCTGCGTGGGAGGGAAGTACAGTCTGTTCAATATGTCACAAGCTGCGTTCTGATTCTCAGGGATCCTACGCAGTGTTCACCGCTCCCTGCACTGATCAGGCGGTTTCTGTAAGAGTTTACTTCTCATGATGTGATTCGTTCATTCAGAGTTTCCCAAATCGTCATCAAACAAAGATGAAACTTGTGTCAGACAGATTTGGGATTGAGTATGATGATGACATCATGTACCTATGGAACTACATAAAATAAAACAAACATTTTCATATATGAATACATATAATACACCTATATTCAGGGATTGACATTAAGCAGGTTGAATTTTAGATATACTAATGTATATACATTTAAAACGACATAATGAAAAAATAATACAGTGCAATGTAGTGTTGTCAAAAAATATAGTTTTTTTTTAATACATATCGATACTGAAATATCTGGAACGCTTCCAATACTCATTTCCCACAGAATAGATCCACGATACCAGCTGCTCTTTCTCTCTCTCTCTCATCTCTCTGACAGCGAGTTACACACAAACCCGCCTCCACTCACTCACTCGTTTCATTTGCTCTGGATGAATATTGTTGCTGTTTCAGGGCTTGAATTTCGCTGTGGGATTGCACGTATTGCACATAATTGTACTCATTCCTGCAGAGTTTGTGCGAGTATTCACGTAAACACAGTCAGTTATGTTTTAAATGAACGTAAACAGTTGAGAAAGAAAACACATGTGTAACAATTTAATAGATACGTGTGTCAGGTCTTAAAGTGACAGGAGCCTAATATACCTGCTGACAAATTATGAGATAATATAAAAAAATATCTATATGGCTTTTCCCCATGGTATTGATGTCAAAATTGTGCCCAGTGAAGTGAGTGGCTAGGAACTAAGGAAAACCACTAGCCATAGTGGCTGGTGAGTAAATTTTTTTTTTATTGTCAAGCCCTGCCTATATTCATTTATATAAAAATATACACTGCCATTCAAAACATTGGAGTTGGTAAGATTAAGTCTCTTATGATCATCAAGGCTGCATTTATTTGATAAATAGTACAGTAAAAATGATAATATTGTGAAATATCAACTCTTTTCTATTTTAATATATTTTAAAATGTAATTTATTGCTGTAATAGCAAACCTGAATTTTCAGCACCATTACTCCAGTCTTTACAAGTAGTGTTTTATGATCTTTTAGATTCATTCATCATTCTAATATGGTGCTCAATAAACATTTATTATTATTATCAATGTTTAAAACAGTTGTGCTGCTTGATATTTTTGTGGAAACCATAATACATTTTTTCCAGGATTCTTTAAAAGTTAGAACAGCATTTATTTGAAATAGAAATGTTTTGTAGCATTATAAATGTCTTTACTGTCACGTTTGATGACCTTTATGCTGAATAAATCTTAAAAATCAAACTTGAATCTTAAATAACAATATGACAAAAAATGCGTTTTGGTTAACTTACATTATGAAAGCCATGTATGGTATAACTGAGGGGTTTTTAAACTTTATGATGCCAAGGACCCCTAAATACAATGAATCTTTTATGACGGACCCCCTTCCTAAAATTCATCTATTTTTATGTAGGCCTATGAAAAAACATTTAACTGTTAGATAAATTTTGTGACATTATAAATACATAATATTGTTTCCAAACTTAATAAATTGGCTATACTTAATTTTGGATGTAAAAACCTAAAGAAGAATTTTTTATTCAAAATTATTTGTATAAGCATCTTTCACAATAAATGTATGTAAGCAGCTTACGTACTGCGTTAAGAATACTGCCTTACAACCCCAGTGAGCGAGATAAAGGGGACTATAGTGAGACAAAATCACTAGAAAGATACAAAGCAAACATATACAATTCTGGAAAGTAGCCTATATGGCAAGAAAGGAGAGGAACATTTAGAAATTAAACAGAATGTTCAGTAGACTTTATCCATTTTTGCTTTGTCTTCTTATTCTCTGAAATTTTCTGGGGACCCCTTAGAACCTTCTGGAGGACCCCTGGGGGTCCCCGGACCCCAGTTTGAAAACCCCTGGTATAACTGACCTTAGACTTGAATTGTTGAAAATCTGTATATCCATCTATCTATTAAAGTTTTTGAATATAACAAGACTATCAATCTACTTGCAGTCCCAATATATCCCAAATATATTGTTTTTAATCAAAAATAATTTTTGATTCAATTTCATAATTCACAATGAGTAGTTGAGTAGTTCATTCCCTAACAATAAGAAGTTTTGTTTTTTGGTTTATCCAATTTTCAATTACTTTTTTTTTTTTGCTTATAATGAAAGGTTGTGATATTGTGATTCATCTCAGAGTCTTATAGCTTTGGTTGATGGCTTTGAACTCTTTTTTGAGAATGTTTTGAAATCCCTGTGGAGAAGGAAATGGTTAGGAAAAATTCTTATAGAACCGCTGAAGGCCGCTGATTAAATTAAAGATGAAACATTTTTTCTCCACGCTTTGTGAGATGTTTCTGCCTGTTGCCTTCTTGCTACGAGTGGCTCACTGTGCCAGCTGCTCTGCAAATGTCACATTATGTTGTTGTTAGTAACATGTCTTACAGTATGTTTGTAATAGGCATGAGACATTTGATGAAACCAAATGAGAACTCTCTCCCTCCCCCTCTGTCTGGCTTTACTCACTCTCTTTCTAAGGATTCAATGCACTCAGACTTGGGTTCATATTTACATTGCATCTCAGGCTATAGACAAATAGAAATCTGATTCCAGATCCCCTTGGTAAATATTTATGAAGCATCTCTGGGTCAGTTTAACGGCAGAGATTG
This sequence comes from Rhinogobio ventralis, assembly GCA_039654625.1. Classification (NCBI taxonomy): domain Eukaryota; kingdom Metazoa; phylum Chordata; class Actinopteri; order Cypriniformes; family Gobionidae; genus Rhinogobio; species Rhinogobio ventralis. The sequence continues at coordinate 30,391,991 of CM077213.1, read as the reverse complement.
GTCTGGACGAGGAGAGATCTGGGGTCAGATCAGCTTTCATGGAGACAGGCTGATTAAAGCTGTTAGTATGAGCCATGAAGCTGCAGTCACACTAATTATAACACACTCTTTGACACTTTCGGCTCCACCCAAACAGATTTGCATATAATGCTCTTGGTTTCGTGCCTTAAAGGATTATTTCATGTTCAATACTAGTTAGGCTTAGTCGAAAGCACTTGTAACGTAATGTTGATCACCACAAAAATGACTCACTGTTTCAATATGCTACAAGACAGAAACAGCATGTCAATATGAAGTCACTTAACTAACCTTTCCTGTGTAAAGTTATATACAATTTTCGAGCTTTTTGCAATTAATTGTGGTCTCTGATGCTACTTTTTATTCTGGAAGTATGTCTTTTCATATCATTTATTTTTTGAAGCACTAAGCCTAGATATTTTGCCTCATTCCTGGGTTGACATGTTTTTTTTTTCCCCCTTTCTCTTTCTCTTAGGATTAAACATGCCAACATAGTTTCCCTGGAGGACATCTTTGAGTGTAAATCACACCTCTACCTTGTCATGCAACTGTAAGTGATTAATCCTTTATTTTAACTTTGCTGTTGTCCCATATTTTCGTGCTTTCCGCACAGAGTACATGAGCCGACCTCCAAACAATTCAGCTATTATCTAGCGCAGCTGCCATGTGCTGGTTGCTGTTTTTAGCTCCTTATCTCAAACTCATTCATTTCCGTGACTTAAAGGCTCTCCAAGTTTAGATACTGTGTGGCTTTTATGGTGAATTAATCTAAATGCATGCCAAAAGCTGTATTTTAGAGTGTTTGTATTGAACAAGACTTAAAATTTAATTTAAAGAAATGCAGGAGATGCAAAGGTAGAGAACCGACATTATTACATGTATTATTATTATTGCTACCATACATAAATGTAGACATTTAGACCCAAAATATCCTCTACATATGTACATGAGCACAAACGCTTTAATTGTATTTTAAAATATGTCAGAACTCGTCCGTAACACAGTAGGCACTATAGTGGCATTAGCGGAAACTGCTATGATTTGCAATGCGTTGGTTAAGTGTTGACATCATAAATTTGCATACTTGGGTCTCTTGTGAAAAAAGTGTGCTTAATTGTATTGAATTTGCACTTGTAGTGTACTTCAAATCTTAAAATTATATATTTTTAAGTACATTGTAAATCATTATGTTTTAATAATCCTTTGTCATGTTTTAAAGTACACTTATATTGTCTTGACTAACATACTATAAAGTACATGCATAGTACTTGATTATAGTTCTAACTGTAGTATGTTATTTGATATTACTTTTAGAGTTAATATTTTAAATGTACTAAATTGCAACTTCACGTTACAAATGTGTAATTACAAATATTTAAAACTGCAGTGAAAAAAGACTAAAAAACGCAGTTTGAAATCGCTGGTGTTTCTGACGTCACAAACTACCTTGTAACCAATCGTGTCAATGTGTGGGCGGGCTTTAGCATATCATTAACTGTGCTCTGAAGCAGGGGGGTCTCAAAAAAAGCAAGGTTGTCACGGTATATTTTCAGTTGATATGAAAACTTGGGTAGATTTATTAATATAGTGGGTGAATGATGTATATGATGTTTATTACGATGTTATGATGAACTATATGCCTTTCTCCACTGACGTTCTGAGTTGTTCAAAGCGTTTCTAAGGATGCTGATTGTTAGGCAACTGTCTGACTCTGAGATGGTGAACGGGAACATGGTTTGTGTAACATTAGCAACACATTATTAGCTGTTTGATAACGTAGTCAAGCCAAAGGCTAATCATATCAATTACCGTTATGTGTCTGACGTTGTAGAGACCAATACATAAACCGCTTTACCATTCTGATACATCGAATGGTAGACAAGCCTGTATAATTCACTCTTCCTTTTTGAATCAGTTTCTGGTTCAAACATATATAGCTAAATTAAACCAGTATTTCAACTTGCCATTGTGAAGTGTTTACTACAGTAAAGTTGAGCAAGTGGATCTCTGAGCTGGTGTGAGTTAGTGGAGGCGGGCTAATTTGCATATTCATGGATCCGCAAATACTAAATGAAGCAAGGGAGTTACATTCAAGCTATTTTAAGGCATGAATATTTGTTTTTTCACAGGAAAAAACGTTTAAATATGACATTTTGGTGATCAAATATGAGTTTTAAGGGATACAATCATTGACTACAGGAAGACTTTACAAAAAAGCTCTCTTTGGTTCAACTTATTGCATTCGATATAGATTTAAACATTTTATTTTATTTTATACATTTTCATTTCATCATAAATAACATGCAGTTAAGTGTCTGAAAACATTACATTCAGTTCACACTTAAGTATATTATTTTAAAATATATTGTTTCCGTAACAGGTATAAAAGTAAATGTATGCTAAAGGAGTAGAGTAGGTTTATTGTCATCTCCAATGTCAAGAGCGAGCCAAAGTAATTAAGCAAAAAGTGTTCTTGTCATTTCCTCTGAACTCAAGATCTACTGATAGACCACACAGGGAAAGAGAAAACTTACCATACATGGGTAAATACTAAAAGAGGGATGGTCAGTTTAAAGAAGGACAAGAGGTGTGTAATTTCAGCCTCACTTGCCTCATTAAACAGAATCACAAAAAAATATTTTACTGAACACTCCCTCAATCTGCCATTGGTTGACTAAACAAATATCCCTGCCCCAAACTCATTCTGTTGGTTGAGCCAGTGTTGCTGTGTCTGGTTGGGGTACATTTTCCAGACCCGGAAGATTATTGCTGTAAATAACAAAGTTTCCCAGAGTACGAGAGCACATTCACACCTCTGCACACACCTCTGCATACTACTGCACATAAATTTGCGATGCTGTTTGCAAATGTTCGTTTGAACTGTGGTTTCAGAAAGCATTGAATCGTTGAACTGTGCTGGTAACGACAGAACATGAGATCATAGTTCTTAGGGAGAATTACCCCTGCCTGGTCTGGATGCTGAAACAAGTGTTTTGAAAATGCCTCTGAGACTTTGAGGGAAATTAACCTTGAATTAAGTCAAGGAAACCAACTGAACTTTAAAAAAAAAAGTTGTTTTTGTTTTAAGCTGTTATGACACACTTCATCTTCAGACCAGATTAGGGGTGGGCGATATAGCGGTAGACACGATTAACCGGTAGAAATTTGTCAACCGGTAGAGATTTTGGACTATCGTCTCTATCGCGGTTACCCTCATGTGTGCTACATGGTCACGAAAGCTTAACGTTTGCATGTGTTTTTAAGCCAGGTGATTTTAAACTATTGAAGCGCAATTAACAGCAAAAGACAACTCATTTCAGTATGTGCACACGTTCTCTGAGGCTCTCAGCGCTGTCAGAGAGATTGTGCGAACATGAAGCCGTTGCTCATAGAGCGCGTGAGAACTGAACTGAGTGCTTTTTGCTGCCTAATTGGGCTTGAACGGTTAAATATCTATACCTGTGTCAAAGTGACCATGTCTTTGCAAGCAAACAGAGTCATTTATGTATTTAGTGAACGTAAACAGTTAAGAAAGAAAACTGTCATTATTAATGCTAATCAAACAACAAAAAAGAGAGAAAATCTCTCTCTGCTCTTGACTGAATCACTTTTGTAACTTCAATAAGAATAAATGTATATTTTATTTACACAGTAAAGACAATGCAGTGTTTTTTATACATTTAATTACTTTATACATTTTATGTAGTATTTATTATTTTTAGTGCTTGAAGTTTTTCAGGGAGGTCTATTTCATTTGTGTCTTTGTTCTATTGTAGTTTGTTTTTCTTTGCTCTTACTTTATCATTGTTTACTTGTCTTCAGTAAGATTGAGAGTTTTTTAGGCTAGTGTTAGTTAAAGTCCCCCTATAGTCAATCATTTTTTCCCTTTTTTAAAACTCACCTTTGATCACCAAAATGACATATTTAACGTGTGTGAATTTTTTTAATTCATGCTTTAAAATAGCTTGAATGCAACTCTACACCCTTGCTTCATTTAGTATACATGTATGAAATACTGGTTTTAGTATGAAATACTGGTTTAATTCAGAAATATATGTTTGAACCAGAAACTGATTCAGAAGAAGTGGAAGTGTAAATTATGCAGGCTCGTCTACAAGTCGATGTATCAGAATCGTAACGTTTTATGTATCACTCTCTACAACGTCAGACACATAACTGTAATTTATATGATTAGCCTTTTGCTTGACTACGTTATCAAACAGCTGATAATGTGTTGCTAATGTTACACAAACCATGTTCCAATTCGCCATCCCTGAGTCAGACAGCTGCCTAATAATCAGCATCCTTAGAAACACTTTGAACAACTCAGAACGTCAGTGGAGAAAAGCTTCATAACATCATAACATCATAATAAACATCATATAATGTAATTCACCTGCTATATTGCAATTTGTACCAACAGAATAATATACCAGGATAACCTGGCTTCTCTTTAGACCCCTCTGCTTCACAGCATAGTTAATGATATGATAAAGCCCACCGGCACGTTGACGTGATTGGTTACAAGGTAGTTTATGACGTCAGAAACACTGTTTTTGAGACTGTCTTTAGATCTCTGCAGTTTTAAGGAGAAAATACTCAGCAATGGTGTTAACTTATGAACATTGCACATGGTTTGTCTTAAAGCATATTAAAACACCCCATAGACATATAAACAACATTAAAAACTTGATTTTCACCTCAGGTGGTCTATAAATGATATTAATAATTGTGAAATTTCAAAGATATCAAAAATGTTGATATCATAAAAACCTTATTATTATCGTTATTGTGAAATAAAATGACTCATATCGTGATTTTGGTCATATCGTCCACCCCTAGACTAGATGAACCCATAGGAGACACATGACACAATACTAGAAGCTATCATGTGTCTTTCTAACTGGCCCCATAGAGCTACAGAGGAGCAGGTAATGCATGACTCTGTGTGTCACCCCCCTCGGCTCTCTCTCGCCCCCTCATAGTGTCAACCTGTTTTAATTACTTGTGTGCCAGAGAGCTTCGCAATTGTCTTTTCCACTGAGAAATCAAGGAAAAGGCTAAACAACCACACACACAGGCGCGTAAGCCCACTGAACGCAGCCAGGAAAATATGCTCACACCTGCGTCTTCACATCTATCATCGGAAATGTCAGTAAAGAGAGAGAGTCAGTTGCGTATATATAGAGAGGAGAGACAGATTATATCACAGGTGACAAAAGATGGAAAGAGAAACACAGCAAAGGGTCGGTTTCCACAACAGCTGTGTTAACAGAGAGATCAAGAGCGACAGAATGACAGAAAGGGAGAGATGTTCATTGTCGTATTTTCCGGGTGATGGCAGCTCTGCATGCAGACAGCGGGACTCCAAGCTTGCCAAGGCTTTCAACTCAGCGAGAGATTAACTCTGCATCCATGTACGTGTGTGTATGTGTGTGTGTTAGCACCCACAGACTTGATGCTTCAAATACCACAGACTATGAAATCCCACCCTCAGCGTTTGCTTCATCCTACACACACGAACAGACAAGTCAGTCACTGCTGAATGAAGTTTCACTGTAACCACAATGCTTGTGCTGAGAAGTTAGCTGGAAACACACATAGACAGCACATCTTGTCCATTCCACAAATGAATGAATCTCACAGAGAAATGCTCAGATCATATATCAGAAATGATATTCCTATTATATGTCTTAAAGAAATTAACCTTATTTGCCTTATTTGCATTGTGACATTATTTTCATGACACATTTTCAAGCACAATTCTCCCTTAATTTTCATTACCATAATGTGAAAAAATAAAAGTTCCTGATAAGTTCCTCACCCCCACGTCACCAAAGATGTTCATGTCTTTCTTTCTTCAGTCGAAAAGAAATTAAGGTTTTTGAGGAAAACATTCCAGGATTTTTCTCCATATAGTGGACTTCAATGGGGACCAACGGGTTGAAGGTACAAATTGCAGTTTCAATGCAGCTTCAAAGGGCTCTACACGATCCCAGCTGAGGAATAAGGGTCTTATCTAGTGAAATGATCGGGCATTTTCTAAAAAATATAAAAAATTATATACATTTTAACCACATATGTTTGTCTTGCGCTGCTCTGCGATTCGCCACGTTTTACATAATCATGTTGGAAAGGTAGGCGAAAGTACCGATCAAGGGTAAAGTGCAAAGACTAAGGCCCAATCCCATTTCTACCCCTTAGCCCTTCCCTTTCCCCTACCCCTTCATTTTGCGCGTTCACGTGAAGGGGTAGGGGTGTCTTGATTCTCTTTTGGCTGAAGTGGTAGGGGTAAGGGGAAGGGCCAGATAGCCCTTCAAACGAAGATTTTTCGGGACCACACTACAAACGAAGGGGTATGATGAATTTCCCTGCATACACCGACTACCGTGCTGCTAGAATGCGTGTAGTGATGTTGCCACTCGGGATCGATCACTTATGTGTTGCCTGGATACCAGTTTCTCCGTAGACAACCATTTGAGTGATTTGAACTAATAATTAATAAATTAATAATACAGTTAAAAAAAAATATCTGGTCATCCTTAATAACGCAGTCGATATTTATATCACGTATCGTCTGTAAACTCTTCCGTCTCCAAGGCAACAACTGACTCGTTTGTATTACATTGCAAAGAGATCCATTATCGCAGCACCACAGTAGAAAACAAAACCATATCCGTACCGACCGGCTCAGATCGGCACGGAATGGAATGGTTAACAAACTAGGAGAACAGTTTGGCCCGATGGAAAAGCGGCTTCACCAGTCTTGTATGTTCTGTATCATTCTGTATCGTCTTAGGAAACTCGATAGCTCATACGTTTTTTAACTGAAAATGAGCGCTGTTTTCTTAAGTCCAAATACAGCGCAAAACAACGTTGGTAGTGAGTAATTTGATATACGTTCCCGCACCTGATTTCTGTTAGACACAGCCTACGCACTTCATTGCTGTTCATACTGGTTAAATGTTACAGGACACTAATAAAAGAAACGGGGTATGATGACGTGTAATGGTGTAGTAGTGGTGTCCCATTTCTTAGGGGAATATTTTCACCCCTACGCCTTGCCACTCTGTTTCAAGGGGCAAGGGGAAGGGGTAGGCATAGGGGTAGTGGTAGGCGAAGGGGTATAAAATAGAATTGGGATTGGGCCTAAGTCAAACGGCCTTCACAAAAAAGATAAAACAACGATGAAAATGAAAAAATGATGAGAAAATGAGATGTAGTTTTCCCGTGTGACCTTCCCAACGTGATTATGTAATACGTGGCGCGTCGCAGAGCAGCGCAAGACCAATATCTGTGGTTAAAATTATTTAATTATTTATTTATTATTTAATCAAATGGCCGATCGCTTCGCTAGATAAGACCCTTATTCCTCAGCTGGGATCGTGTCGAGCCCTTTGAAGCTGCATTGAAACTGCAATTTGGACCTTTAACCCATTGGTCCCCATTGAAGTCCACTATATGGAGAAAAATCCTGGAATGTTAATTTATTTTCGACTGAAGAAAGAAAGACATGACCATCTTAAATGACGTGGGGGTGAGTAAATCATCAGGAAATTTTAATTCTGAAGTTAACTACTCATTTAACAAAAAAAAAATTATAATAATAAATTATCATTACTCTAATATGTTTTTTTAATAAGCCTAAATTATATTAAATTACAAAAAATACTACCATGAAGTATACCAAAAATTTTACTTTGCAATGTAAATAATATATCATTTTTCCATAGCACAATATAGACCTTATGTAGCCCTGCCCTTTTTTTGTGCTGCGCTCGTTGTGTTCTGTCTTCCGGTTTGTGTTTCCACAGCAGGAAAGTAAGGTCTTACGGATTTATGAATGAACCGCTCATTTTAAAATCTTCCCGGTCTACTGACATCTGTTATGACATCCGCTTCAAACATTACAATGCTCCTGATAACATTAGTTAACTCTACAATAAATAAATCCACTTCACCAGCTAATTACTCTTTGACAGCAATGCCTATATATAGAGCTACAGTAAAAAGTAGTGCATAGCACATTATAGCAGTCCTATAGAGAATGGGATTTTGTTTGCATTATGGTGATTATAATTGGAAGAGAAAATGTCACCGATATACTAGTACTTCTTTTGTTTTTTGTTCTTGATTTTTGACCTAGACATGTTTTGACATTTCCATGAAATTAACTCAAAGGAGTGTTTTAGAAAGGGTGGAGAAGTTCTTCCTTCAAAGGGATAGTTTACCCAAAAGTTAAAATTCTGTCATCATTTACTCACCCTTATGTTGTTTCAAACCTGTATGAATTAATTTGTTCTGTAGAACACAAAGGAAGATATTTTGAAGAATGTGGGAAACTCAACAGTTCTGAGGCACCATTTTTTTCCTGCTATGGGAGTTAACGGTGCCCCAAAGTGGCCTGGTTACAAACTTTCTTCAAAATATCTTTCTTTGTGTTCAGCAGAACCAAGAAATGTATTTGGAACAACTTGAGGGTGAGTAAATGATGACAGAATTTTAAATTTTGGGGTAAACTATCCCTTTAAATGTTTGTTTTTTATTATTATTATTAAAACCCAGATCACCCTTACAAAAAAAGAATAGTATGTTGGCACCAATTTATAGTAATGGTATCACATGGTATTGCTACTTTGATATATACCAGTAACTGCATATTCATATACCATTTCTTGAATTTTCTTGCTATTCCGAAGTATTTTAAACAGTACTTTTTACTACATGTCCAAACTTTATATTATATTACCAAGGTTACTCTTTGTTAGTGCAAGAGTATAATCATGAATCTGGTAGTATAGGTTGTGTGACCACTTCTGATGAAGGAAACCGACTTCTTACTACAGAACTTTGATGAGTCATCTTTGAAGTTTACTTAACCATAATGAGATGTGTGTAAGAGAGAGCGCGCCTGCCTAGTCTTTCTACATAAAATGAGTGAAACAGCTTCATCTGGTGGTTATGATGCGGTACAGCATCACCATGTGGTTCTGCTGTGTTCCTGCTGCGCACCAGTCTGTCTAGGGTAAAAAACCAGAGAGAGTGAGCATGTGCGTTGGTGTGTGTGAAAGACACAGAAACCACAAACATCAAGCATCTTTCTGTTTTTCCATTGGCAGAGTGTCCGGTGGCGAACTCTTCGACAGGATTGTGGAAAAAGGATTTTACACTGAGAAAGATGCCAGTAAGCTCATCCAGCAGATCCTGGACGCTGTGAAATACCTGCACGACATGGGCATTGTCCACAGAGACCTGAAGGTGAGACGGCTGTTGGTCTGGAGTGAAACAGGTCTGATGAAATTCAACCAAAAAGTGTCAGAAATCTGTTCTGAAAGTTTGAAATCCTCTTTTCCCACCCATATAGCTTTATCATTTCATTCAGGAGTCCTTGATAGTGCTCTTGATATTAATAGTTGGGTCTTTGCCCCCAGAGAACAGGAAAGTAGTTCTAGGTAAATGGATCAATCGATGGCTCCTGCCCCATTTTTAAACTTTAGAATAAAGTTAAGATGAGGAGTCGGGGTGTAACAATATATTGTGTCACAATACACTCACCTAAAGGATTATTAGGAACACCTGTTCAATTTCTCATTAATGCAATTATCTAATCTACCAATCACATGGCAGTTGCTTCAATGCATTTAGGGGTGTGGTCCTGGTCAAGACAATCTCCTGAACTCCAAACTGAATGTCAGAATGGGAAAGAAAGGTGATTTAAGCAATTTTGAGCGTGGCATGGTTGTTGGTGCCAGACCGGCCGGTCTGAGTATTTCGCAATCTGCTCAGTTACTGGGATTTTCACGCACAACCATTTCTAGAGTTTACAAAGAATGGTGTGAAAAGGGAAAAACATCCAGTATGCGGCAGTCCTGTGGGCGAAAATGCCTTGTTGATGCTAGAGGTCAGAGGAGAATGGGCCGACTGATTCAAGCTGATAGAAGAGCAACTTTGACTGAAATAACCACTCGTTACAACCGAGGTATGCAGCAAAGCATTTGTGAAGCCACAACACGCACAACCTTGAGGCGGATGGGCTACAACAGCAGAAGACCCCACCGGGTACCACTCATCTCCACTACAAATAGGAAAAAGAGGCTACAATTTGCACGAGCTCACCAAAATTGGACAGTTGAAGACTGGAAAAATGTTGCCTGGTCTGATGAGTCTCGATTTTTGTTGAGACATTCAGATGGTAGAGTCAGAATTTGGCGTAAACAGAATGAGAACATGGATCCATCATGCCTTGTTACCACTGTGCAGGCTGGTGGTGGTGGTGTAATGGTGTGGGGGATGTTTTCTTGGCACACTTTAGGCCCCTTAGTGCCAATTGAGCATCGTTTAAATGCCACGGCCTACCTGAGCATTGTTTCTGACCATGTCCATCCCTTTATGACCACCATGTACCCATCCTCTGATGGCTACTTCCAGCAGGATAATGCACCATGTCACAAAGCTCCAATCATTTCAAATTGGTTTTTTGAACATGACAATGAGTTCACTGTACTAAAATGGCCCCCACAGTCACCAGATCTCAACCCAATAGAGCATCTTTGGGATGTGGTGGAACGGGAGCTTCGTGCCCTGGATGTGCATCCCACAAATCTCCATCAACTGCAAGATGCTATCCTATCAATATGGGCCAACATTTCTAAAGAATGCTTTCAGCACCTTGTTGAATCAATGCCACGTAGAATTAAGGCAGTTCTGAAGGCGAAAGGGGGTCAAACACAGTATTAGTATGGTGTTCCTAATAATTCTTTAGGTGAGTGTATATCGCAATACAAAACTGCAACAATATGTATCATGGATAGCGACAATCTGTATTGTATATAGTTTACCCAAAATTAAAATTTCTGTGTGAGAAAACATGAAAGTTTACAGAGTTTTAGTGTCAGTACTGCATTAAACTACTACATAAAATGTTGAATATAATGTATAATAATGCAATGGGGGAATATGAGGGTCCTGATAATGCCAAATGTCTTATGTTACCAGTCAACATTATTTTAAATATATCTAGTGCAAGCATATTTATGTAAAATAATTCTGTATTTTCAGCTTCAGAATCATATTTTTATTCTGTGCATTGGGTTACCAGCACCAAGTCCAAGCCTATTCATTTACACCCCCAATGAAATACCAAATTTAGCATTTTAATCGAAAGTAAATTTTTTGTTAGCCTTTTACCATATCTCTTCGCAATAATATCGTATTGTGAGTTCAGTATCATGATATGTATCGAATCGTGACATTAGAGTGACATCGTTACACCCCTAGTGAAGAGTTGTACCACATTTGGGTTCAGATTTACTAACAGCTTCCTCCAGCGCAAACCCTCTTTTGGCGTTAAACTACTGTCAGGATTTACTAAAGACGCGCACTGATAAATTAGCACTGTAAAGGCGTGGACGGTTATTTTTGCGGCTTACCTTATTGCGTATGCATTGGTAGGAGTTTCAGTTTAAGACTTAAAATTTATAGAAGGAGAGTATTTAAATGAATCACACAAGGTGATTTACTAAGGTTTGCGCTCGTCAATTTACTGGTGTTTGTTCCATTATTTACCGCCCAAAAAAAAGCATATCTTAAAGGGATAGTTCACCCAAAAATGAAAATTTGATGTTTATCTGCTTACCCCCAGGGCATCCAAGATGTAGGTGTCTTTGTTTCTTCAGTAGAACACAAATGAAGACTCCAACTGTTTTAACTCCAACTGTTGCAGTGTGCCAGTCGTATAATGCATGTCAATGGTAACATTTTAGAGTATGCGATCTATGTACAACAGCCTTCTCTTTGCGATCACTTCCACCAAGTGAGGTAAAAATACACAATATGGCATAGAGATAAGCGCGAGAGATCACTTCTGCCACTTGTATCCCATTGTGATACGCCATATTGTGTATTTTGACCTCACTTGGTGGAAGTGATCGCGCAGAGAAGGCTGTTGTACATAGATCGCATACTCTAAAATGTTGCCATTGACATGCATTATACGACTGGCAGACTGCAACGGTTGGAGTTAAAAATCTTAATTTGTATTCTACTGAAGAAAAAAAGACACCTACATCTTGGATGCCCTGGGGGTAAGCAGATAAACATCAAATTTTCATTTTTGGGTGAACTATCCCTTTAAACCAGATGCTAATTTGCGCCGCTCTTGGTAGATTGTGTTGGTCATTATGGAAATGATCCGGAAGCGTCTGTGTTCTTTAATGAGTGTCGTCAGTAGATCACGCACTGAACTTTTCACTCCCATCAGCGCTTTTTTGGAATTGCACTCCCGCGCTGATTTGCCCTGTTTAGTAAATTTGGCCTTTAATGTAAAGAATTATCATTTGGGTCAGTGTCATGGCCTAGTGGTTGGCTCATTCATATTGAACCCTGCTTCTCATATGTGAGATGTGAGTTTGAGTCCAGCTTGTGTAATTCCTGGTCCTCTTCCCCGCCATCATTTCCTGTCCTCTCTTCAATATATATACTATATTTATTCAACAGTTTATGTTTTTAAATATATTTATTATGAGCGACTCAAGTCATATCTTGGGAATTCTGCCAGTAAATATCCATCAAATAACCACCCTGAATCCCATAGTAACCACCTAGCAACCACCCAAACTCCCTAGAAACCATGTAGAAATATTTTAACAACCACTTAGTACACCTTAGCAACCACAATTCTTTTTTTTTTTTTCTTTTGCTATTTATTTTTTAATTTACAACTACCATTTAAAAGTTTGGAGTCAGTAAGTAATTTGTTTCTGAAAGAAGTCTCTTATGCTCATATTTTAAAATATTATTTATTCCTGTGATCAAAGCTGAATTTTCAGCATCATTACTCGAGTCTTCAGTGTCACATGATCCTTCAGAAATCATTCTAATATGCTGATTTGATGCTTAAGGTACATTTACTGTCATTTTTAGTCAATTTAATGCATCCTTGCGGAATAAAATCATTAATTTCTTTTGAACCCCAAACTTTTGAACAGTAGTGTAAATACGGAGTTTTGCTCATATACTGTTAATATACACAAAAAGTCACTTCATATTTTAGAGGTGTTGATCAACCCTTACAATTTTGCAACAGAGTTAGTTATTATCATACGTAGATACGTTTCCCAACAGTTACTTTCCTTCATGGTTTCTGGTGTTACAGTTAACATGAGTTACGTTTGTCGTTATGCAAAGTTTGGTTGTTTATAACCAGAGCAGTGAAGGATGTTCAGTGTGATTCTCTGCTAACACATGAATACAGAGGGAATGTTTCTGATCTGTGTGTTTGTCTGATCACCTAACCCAGTGTGACAGTAAATGTCCATTTTACATTTTTTCAGTGTGTTGTATTTACCACTCACACAAAAGTTTCAATCACTCATTTGTGTCCATTTTCTGATGCAGCCAGAGAACCTGCTGTACTACAGTATGGATGAAGACTCCAAAATCATGATCAGTGATTTTGGCCTGTCAAAGATTGAGGGTTCGGGTAGTGTGATGAGCACAGCATGTGGCACTCCTGGATATGTCGGTAAGACACGCCTCCATATGCAAATATGCAAAAGTATGGTATATATTTGGATGAAGGAGTTGAACATTACTTCTTTCTGAAATGAAGAGAAAAATACACATAAAGCAACTAAGAATATCAATGAAATGTTCTGCCTGGACATGTAGTTCAATTCCAGGTGTAAACTTGGTCTAACATCAATCTTTTCAGATTTTATAACATTCTGCAGATAAAATGTGTGTTTTAAGAACCTGTGGTATACCCTCATCTCGTTTCCTTATCTGTAGTTTTCATGTGTAGCTTGATTCTAAAGAATATCCTGTATGTGTGTCAGGGAAATTAGATGTGGGTTATTTATACAGAAAAGGTGAGAATATAGTATATATTATAGTATAAGTATTTTTGCCAACTATGCATGGGTGACTGCAGAAGAGCAAGCAACAACAAATCAAATTTTTTTATCTACAGCCATTATTCTCATTTCCAAAACATAAAAAATGAACAGTTGTAAAATCAAACAGGGTTAACCCCTCAGGGTTTCGTACGCTCATGAGAAACCTGGAAAATGGCAATTTCCAGGCCTGGAATAGTTTTGGAAAAAATAAATAAACCCAGGTTTTGGAAAAGTCATTGATATTTGTTCTACACTGTCGGAATATCAGATCAAATCAGTCACAAAATGCAAAATAAGTGCATTTTGAAATGTTTTAACTAATCTAGGGCTGTGAATAACAATTATTTTGGTAACTGAGTAATCGGTTGATCATTTTTTTGTGTGGTAATAAAAAGACCTAAGTGAACAATAGTCTTTATACATATAATAACAATGAGGCAATAATAATTGGTTGAAATAAAGTGTCAAAGGCAAGTAATCATATGTTTTTTTGGAACAATGTTAAAATACATAATGTAATATACATAGTAGGCCTATAAATGTAATTCCTGCAGAGGGCGCAGACGGCCTGGTGATTGTTGTTGTTACACTTTACAGCATGATCAAATCCTTGTTTAATATTGGCCAAACAACATTTAATTCAAATGTCCACTTCATTTTAATATGGCCTTTTCTTTATGATAAAAATACAATGTGGACATCGAAACATGCAAACTTTTCACCTCTACAAGAACGTTTTAAAGATCTCGTCACACCCCTACAAACTACTGCTCACCTTTGGTGAATTTCTCTAAAGGTGCACAAATGCTGTAACCACTACAAAGGCACCATAAACACAGTCCACATAATTTCTGCGCTTTGTTCCAAGTCTTCTAAAAGAGCAATTTGTCATATTTGGACTGATTTTATGCTAGGCTATAGTTCAGCTTTATTGATAATAAATTGTCCCTGTATGGAAAAAATCTTCAGAATTCTATTTGCAATGTCCACCAAGTGTACACTATTTCAACATTAACTGATGTGTTAACATTTGTAGGTTCATTACAAAGCAGTAAATAATAAATGCTTTGTTAATGGTAAGTCATGTTAATAAAGAGTATACAAATGTTACTAACATATTAGTTAATGTTGAAATAGTGTACACTTTACAATAAGGTTCACACATTTCATTAATAAATGCTTTGTTAATGGTAAGTCATGTTAATAAAAGTCTACAAATGTTAGTAACATATCAGGTAATGTTGAAATAGTGTACACTTTACAGTAAGGGTCACAAAATCCATTAATAAATGCTTTGTAATGATAGTAAAGTGCGTATAAACATGAACAATCTATCTGTTGATGTTCAGATGGTTTCCACTTTAGAATTATGTTTACCAACTATCCAAAATCAATGCCTTATTAAATAATGTTGATAAAGTACACAACAGCTTTTGCACCTTTAGAGTAAGATGGTGAGTTAGAAATGTTCATCCTTTGTGTAAACTTCTTTGTAAACTAATGTAAATATGTACAGTAAGATAACCTTACAAAAACAGTAAAGCTACAGGCATTGTTCATGGTAAGTTCATGTTAACTAATGCATTAAATAATGTTAACTAATACAACCTAATTGTAAAGTGTTACCAAATAAGGATTATGTGGTTAAAACCACAGATCAGTTGTGATATATGCCAAGCGCTCGTTGAGTCCCTTTCTGGCTCAGTGCAAGCTCAAAAGCCACTCTTTTTATACGGTGTGATCATATTAATAAATTAATACTTATTATTAAAACAAATTGCAAGCAAACAAATAGCATTAATAGTCATTTTAGTTCAAATACACTATGATACATTTGAACTGATTGTATACATAGACTTTCATGGAATATTAGGTCATGAATATTGTCATGGAAAAGTAATGGAAATTTATTGGTAAAAATGTGTATGAACTCTGCCCCTGAATACGATAGGAAATAAATTTTTTGTCACACTACTGGGGCCTTTGGAACTAGTTTTTTGAGCAATTTCATTGTGATGAAGATGATCCTTTCTTGGGTTTGAACTTACAGCCTTTAGGTTTTCAGCCCAAATTAGGGCTAATTTTAATTAGCAAGTCATTTATAATTCATATAATTTATTATATTAAAGGCACAATATGTAATTTTCACCGCTAGAGGTTGCTTTTTCAAAACAAAGGCGTAGCTTGATGACGCCTTGATTTCGCGGAGCTTTTATTATGCCACAAATGAACACCTCCGCTTCTTCCGGTCATACGTATGCAGCACTGTTTATCATATTAGAAACATTTGAGTGTGTTGAAAGTTATGTTATAATGCTACTGTGTGCTTTCGCTCGGCGGCTACTATGAGATAACACTGCAGTAAGCTAGATCGATATTAGGCATGATACAATAAAACGGGAAATCAAGGGTAACGCTGGTATGATGTCATTGATAGGCAACGCACGGGCGCCCGTGTCCTGGTTAAAATTGCTTATTTCTCTGGATTTAATAATGTAAGTACACAAGTCAACAAAAAATATATAAAATAGTTCTAGTGAGTTTTGGATATTTGAATCCAAAAATCTTACATATTGTGCCTTTAAATTGACTGTATTATTATATTAACAAATTGATTATATGATATACCAATTAATTAACTGCACATAGCAATATTTGAAGTGAGGTGGTGCCTCAATTACTTGCAGAATTTACATATGGGTCAAGGGAAATGATTAAATCACATTATTTTTATATAATTAATCACAAATTTTTACAAAAATTTGTAAAGCTTTCCGACCTGGTGGGTCTACTTGCTAGAAAGTGCTGGACTGATAAATGTATGAATTAATGTTTTATCCCATTTACTCTGATCTTCAGCTCCTGAGGTTCTGGCACAGAAGCCGTACAGTAAAGCAGTGGACTGCTGGTCCATCGGGGTCATCGCTTACATCCTGTGAGTTTTACATGTGTATTCTTACATCTTTTCCTTTCTCTCCTCTCTATGTCTTCATCTATAATTTCCTCATGTTGTACCTGAACTGAATTTGTTCCTAAGATTTCAACTGGGCTCACCATCTGTTCGTCTCTTCTCAGTTTATGTGGCTATCCGCCATTTTACGACGAGAATGATGCCAAGCTCTTTGAGCAGATCCTGAAGGCGGAGTATGAGTTTGATTCGCCATACTGGGATGATATCTCTGACTCAGGTATAGCACAAACTATTTTCATAAGTTTCATGAAGTTTAATGCTGATAACACATGACTTTCTTTTACCAAACTATATATTTGGAGAGTCAAAATATTACATTTATGTCTGGGAAATCTGAAGCCAAGTTATATTCGCTTTCTTTCTTCCTCTGACAATTCTTTTGTTTCTCAATAACATTATGGAAACAGTTAATGTTCTTAACAGTCATGTTCTTAAGTTTAACCATGTGCTCTTTTCTCAGCCAAAGATTTTATTGTGCATTTAATGGAAAAAGATCCCAGCCAGCGTTACACGTGTGAACAGGCTCTTCAGCACCCATGGTATGATTTCAGACTCCACACTGAGACTGATCTTCAACAATTATATTGTAAATCTCACATATAGCACTTTAATACTTTGTGTTTTACAGTCTCTCATATTGCATAGCAATTAAAAAAAATTACAGCTTGCATACAGATATTTATTGCCATAAATATTACGGTTACCAGATGTTGTGGTTTTACTGCTCGAAAAGGCAATCAGACATTGTCATGAACCATCACCTTTCAAATATCTGTCAACAGATCCGAGAACACTAGGAGTACCTTTTCCTGTTACAGATGATGTAGAGCTTGCGGAATTCTTGCCAACAGCATAATTTATTCACCCTTGTGTCGTTCCAAAACCATATAACTTTCTTTTATGGAACAAAAAAGGACTATTTTGAATAGTGTTTACGCTGCTTTTTTTCCGTACAGTGAAAGTAAATAAAGGGATGTATGCTGTAGAGCTCAGAAAATGACACATTATCAGAGAAGAGATTATGAGGCCATATGTAAAAAAAATAAATCATTTATAATAAACATTGGAAAATTACGTAAAATTATTTTAAGCCGTTATTCACTGAAAATCTGCCACAGCTTTAACATCTCATTCATATATTCGAATACGCATGAAAAGTTGTTGTGCCAGGCCTGTCATCAATAACGCTTTTCCACTGTCAGGCCAGTGTGAGCCAGGTGTGCCGGGCGGGGCCAATAGACTCAGACCTCAAGCACAGAGACCAAAATCATGTTTCGTTTCCACTGTCGGACCAGTAGCCCCGCAGCACTACCCTAAACCCGCCCTTAACACACCTCCATAGAACGACATCACACAACCCCACCATTTCACCAGCCAACTGAAAACTAGCTAGATCGCAAAATAAGCATGACAGAAGCGAACGTTTGGTCTTTACTTAAAGACTCAAGATTCCAGCATCGATATCTGACCAATGTTTTACAATAAAAATGTTAAAGTGACAGTAATTTATTCATTTATGTCAGGAGTGCACATCAATCACGCTGAATCAAACTGATATTATTTACCATTTCACATAAAAAGAGAACGCATACCTTCCATTTTTTCACGGTCAGAGGAATGCACAAAACAACTCCATTAACACACATCACATTTCTGAGCCTTTCTATTTATTTTCCACGAAACTATGTGACGATTGCGATCTGAGGAGGTTTGAGCGATCTCTCCATCTCACTATACTGTTATCCTTTCAGCCGAAGCAACAGAGGGAGCTCAAGAGAAGAAAACAGGTGTTATGAGTTATACGAGTTAAGCGGAGTTTATGGCATGCGGATGCATTAGCATAAGGCACAGGGAAGAGACTGATAAAACACGAAACCAAATAAATACACGATTGTAATCATATATGATTTGTGTACATTCTTTAAGCAGTCTCTGGTATTTTCCATAAACGTGTATTTATTATCGCAATGGTTAGCATAGGTAGCCTTTAGCATCGCATATACTGTAAATGTATTTCTGCCTCATACGGTGATCAGAATCACCATCGGATCGAAAGGAAGTTATTTCAGACACTCGCTTATTTCTGAAAGTGAGTTTTGAGCTGAAAATTGTTTAAATGTTGAAGTTAGCTGATAGCCTGATATAATAACATGGGAAATGAGCAGCGAGTTGACCGTCTCCTAGTCTCAGCCTCAGACGTCACGCCCACGGACCGTTGGCTGAACGTCTGATGTATATGGGACACTTCTCTGGAAACACTTCAGGAGTTTCGAAGTCGTCATCTTATAGCTTACATTTTACAGGATGTCCGTGTGTGTTGCGTTCTTTAACGATCCGCCTGGAAACAAATGCTGTGACTCCAAAATCCCTTGTGGAAGAACGTCGTCGTGTTTCCAACTGTGACAATGAGCGCTTACCAGGATCAACTAAACGCTGGATTTTCAAAAGTATGTGAAGTTCGCAGCTCCATCGTTGCAGTAAATTTGCACATCAATAATTTATAGATGCATGCCGGTCTGGGAGATTTTCACGCCCCTAAACATGACGCAGAACAAATCGAACTGTGATTGGTTGCGTTACATGTCAGTCAAATGTCCTCTTGGGCGGTGCTTGACCAATGAAAGCTGCGATAGAGTCCAGACCTTCTGCCGTCTGGTTACGTGAGACTAACCGTCTCCTGACTCAGGTAAACTCCGCCTTTGTTCATAGCCACTCTTCAAGCCCCAGTTGGCCCGCTTTGGACCAAGGTATTCAGCAGGCCAAAAAACCCTGACGAGGCCCGATCAAGCCCCGGAAGTGACAGTGGAAATACGACTGGCCCTGGCACGCACTAGCACGCTCGCTTTTGGCCCGACAGTGGAAACTCGGCTAATGATGTTGAATGCCGTTGGTGTTCACATCATCATGTCATATGAACTTTGAGTACACAGAAGTGACATTTGAGAGCTTGGGCTGAGGGGAAGATTTTCAGTGACACATTTTGGTTGACTACCTACTGTACCTTCATAAGAGTTCATATGTAGTGAGAAAGTAAGCCGTTCCACTTTGGAACGAAAATGGGAATAGATGTTGACATAGCTTTGCGGTTTGGATGAACCGTTGCTTAAAATAGCAGATTGGCTACTCAAAAAGATACTTTGCTTTTATTGGCACATATACTACCAGATGAGACATTGGAAACTTGAACATGAATGTGTTTTGTACTTCAGGATCGCTGGAGACACAGCGTTGGATAAGAACATCCATGAATCTGTCAGTGCCCAAATCAAGAAGAACTTTGCCAAAAGCAAGTGGAAGGTAAATCCTTGCATATGAGCGTGGAAGGAGTGTTTTTTTTATATATTGTACTGCAAATTACAGATGAAAAGCATGGTTTCTTTCTCTTATCATTCACAGCAAGCATTTAATGCCACAGCTGTAGTTCGTCACATGCGCAGGCTGCAGCTGGGAACCAGTCAGGAGGGCCAAATGCAGTCCAACCTGCCCAGCCCGTGCCACGGACACCTGCTGCTGCCCGAGGGGGACGAGGAAGAGAGCTGTCAGTATCTAAACATGTCACATTTACATTTTTGCATACCCTTTCACCCAGACAGACACTACTGTTAACCGCCAGTCATATTGAAGCAAACCAAATATTTACACTGTCTGAACTTGAAACCACTATGGCTATCATTTATCTGTGCATCCATCACATATCTGTATATTTCAGTATTGTAACAACTTTTAGTCAAGCCAGAACATATTTCTCCTCATAAGACAGAAATTATATTTTACTAGTGCTGTCAACATTAAAGGATTAGTTCACTTCAAAATGATGAAAATGTCCTGATATTTCACTCGCTGCCTGCGGTTTCCACTCATGACCGGGAACAAATGAACACACTTGCAGAACTCCGGAAAAACAAACTGCATCCACTATTTCCTTAACGCTGGGTTATTTGGGAAGCTGAACAAGGTTATCTTTCCCTCACAACCAGAAACACACTTCTTTAGTGACATTGATTTCATGGTCTAAAAACAAAATGACAGCGCTGTCGACGTCTACCATAACCCAAACGAAGCTCGTTGATTGGTGCGCTCTTGCTCGAGTTGATGTGTGTGTGTGTGTGTGTGCGCTTAAGCAATTTATAAAAGAAGAAAACTAAAACCAGTGTGAAATAAATGTTAAAACAGGAATAAGAAATCTCTCTCTCTCGTACACTGTACCAGCCTTTTTCCTCATTGGATTTTTAAAAAAGTCGCATGCCCCTTAAATTTGAGCTTTAGTTGTCAGTATATGCCTTAACATTACTGCAGTAATGATATACACAGGTACAGTAGGCCTTTGATACTGTCCAGATTGGCAGTAACAAACCCACCTTTATTGTCTTTATTGTGCTTGATGTAAAATAAAAGGTCCTTTAAAAAGTCCTTGAATCTGGTGTTCATGAAAGAATGGGGACCCTGATATAAATACACATTTAAGAAAAATACAACTTAAAAAATATTTGCATGTATATACTGTATATATATTTATATAATTTATATTATATATAAATATAACACATTTTTCTTGAATATATACATGCATGTGTGTGTATTTATATATACATAATTATACACAGTACACTTGCATATATTATTTTCAGAGACAGTAGCTGTATTGGTATCAGTGATACTGGCCAGAAAAAATATGTGATTAATCTAGTTAATTTTTTTAATCGATTGACAGCACAATATTTTACATAAAAAACTTTTTTTTTTAAAATTCTTTTTCATTAAAAAAAAATTCCCACAAAGTTTCATAACTGTAATGTTAAAAAATGTCATATCTAATTTTCATTATCGTAATGTGTAAAGAATTAGAGGAACACAGTATCGAGCCTGTCCAGACCATTTTTTACAACACATACAACCATAATCTGCAAATATTTTACAGTGTAAATAATATGTCATTAAATTAATTTCAATAAATTTTTGCAGTGATGAGGATGACTTTTTGGGGGTCATAATTTAACTAATAAAATCTGTCAGTTACTCATGAAGGCTAAGCTTTCTCTCTCTTTCCTAGCCCTGCGGAGGGAAAATAGTGGCTGTTCTGAGGGTGTCGGTGAAGGGAATGACATCCAGAACTGCACCTACCATGTCCATCCTACTAGTCGGGTCTGAGTGTCAATCATCCTGCAGTAACCAATGACTGACTGTCCTGTTTTTCCACTGGAGTCCTGCCACACCCCCAGTCTGGCCAGGAATACTGAGCAGCTCCAGCATCCTGGTGCCTCCACTTGGAGGCACTGCAGTGTAAAGAACCCAGGTGGGAATGGGGTCACTACTATTCCAATGGAGGGATTCTGTTTAATGAGAGTTTGAAAAGAAAAGAGACAAGAAGATTGCCACAGGCGCTTCATGGGTAATATATGCTTTGGTGGGAGCTGGATAGAGATTGGACAGTGTTTTAACTCATTTCTTAAAACAACACCGTCTACTTTAATTTTTCTTTTTCTAAACTACAAGTAAGCAGGCGTGTTTCTCTTTTTATTCAAAATGCATGTTCTTGTTGATATGTGGCCTATTTTAATACACACAAATTTTAGATTCGGCAAAAAAAAATTAAGATTCATCCATTTTAAATTCACACCTTGAATGTTATATATTCTTTCTTTTCAGCTAAGGTACGAACAGATTTTACATCCATGAGATTGTACATGATAGATGTGTTGCCACATCTCTTCCATAAGAAGCGCAGATTAGGTGTAAATTATATTTTAGCTTGTGTTCGAGACATCTTTTTGCACACTAAGTCTACTCAACAGATCATGAATTCATTGTCAGTATGTTTAAGAGCGTGTTTCTCTCTTCAAATGTTTTCTGTGGTGCCTTCATGGATTCAGTATCAATGTTTAAGTTTTTTTATTTTGTTTCGTCTTTTCTTTTGGGAATGTTGGAAGCTGTACACATAGCTGTTTACCGTCTAATTCACCTACAAAGGCATATACGGCTATCCTAAGCTATGCACTGTCGGTGGCCGCTTTGTAAATGTCTAATGTTTAATACTGCCATCCTGTAAATACTGCAAAGCTTTTGTTTTTTTTGTAAACCCCTTTCTATTACAACATTAAAAGTACTCAGGGGAGGAAATATTTAGAGATATATAGAAATCAGAGAATTTTGATATATTAAATGGTCGTTTTACAAGAAGAAAAACTAGAGGATACTGAAAACATGTCACTACGAGGCTGTGGTCCAAATTATAAAACTATACTCATGTTGGAACCTGTATGAAAGTAACCTCCATTAAATGACATGAATGTGTGACTTGACTCCAATTTTATTGTTTTGTTTGTTTCCATTCACTCCCATCCAAAAAAAACATTAGGTGGAAAAACTGTTTATAAAAGTCACATTATTGGAATCTCCAGATGTTTGCGGAAAGAGTTTTCCACGGGTTTGTTGGAAGATGGTGGTTTTCCATAATGTGTTGAAAGAAGTTTTTGTTTTTAGGGAATATGATTATTTTCAAAAATGTATATATGCTGTTAAACGCTTTGGATGAATATAATATACAGTGCTAAATTCTCAAACGATACCAAATGTTTTGGATTTATTGATATTGTAAAAGTACATACAAATATCACACAAGTCTCGGCCCTGCTTGATTTGTGACAGCAGTTTCATAGACCCTTTGTCATCTGTGTATGTTTGGAATGGTTGTTGGAAGGTTCTCATCACAACATAGGGTTAAACTTTTCATTCTGGTGCATCTGTTTACCAATAGATAAGAAAATGTGAGGTTGGGGGAAAAAAAAACATTTATATAAATTAAGTTATGACTTCATCAAAAAAAAAAAACTAAGAATAATACATTTTAATGAACAATTATAAGATGAAAACAAATGGTGGTTAATTTAATTATTGATTTTGTTCTATATCTGCATCTGCTTTCTGAATTTATTTTAGATACGTGGTGAAGGATGAAATGAAAATTTTAAAAAGTATAAAACAGTTATAGTGAAAGGCAAAGTGAAGAACATTCTGTCATGTGATTTTGCCTGCAGTGTTGCTTGCGCAGACTTCCTGTATTGATCAAGGTGCCATTGTGAAATGGTGGGTCAAAGAATAAATTCAATTGAACTGATCAGTCGTTGCTGTGGTAGCCCTTTACATGCTGTGGCGTTATCAAAAATATATGTATGATTGTATTTTGCACAGTAATGCACAGATATTGCATAGTGATTGTGGTTGAGACAGTGGAAATGAGGATTTGCTATCCATATATATGTTGATATAGTCAGAAGCAAATGATTTAAGCATGTTGTGGTGATTTATGTACATACATAAACAGATTATTGTAAATACACATAAATATGTTTACTCAGAAATATATGCTATTGTTAATTGTAAAGTGCAAAAAATAAAAGTTTACTAGTTCAATTTAAGATCAATTTTCCTTGGATAAATGGCACCATGGATCCAACAATACACTGTAAAAAATTATATGATCAATAAGTTATGGCAACATACGTTATATTGCCAAAGGTTTTGGGACGCCTGCCTTTACATGCACATGAACTTTAATGACATCCCATTCTTAATCAGTCGGGTTTAATATGGAGTTGACCCACCCTTTGCAGCTATAACTGCTTCAACTCTTCTGGGAAGGCTTTCCACAAGGTTTAGGAGTGTGTTTATGGGAATTTTTGACCATTCTTCTAGAAGTGCATTTGTGAGGTCGGGCACTGATGTTGGACGAGAAGGCCTGGCTCGCAGTCTCTGCTCTAATTCATCCTAAAGGTGTTCTATCGGGTTGAGGTCAGGACTCTGTGCAGGCCAGTCAAGTTCCTCCACACCAAACTTGCTCATCCATGTCCTTATGGACCTTGCTTTGTGCACTGGTGTGCAGTCATGTTGGAACAGGAAGGGGCCATCCCCAAACTGTTTCCACAAAGTTGGGAGCATGAAATTGTCCAAAATGTCTTGGTACGCTGAAGCGTTAAGGGCCAGATTTACTAACAGCTTGCGCTAGCGCAAACCCTCTTTTGGCGTAAAAAAACTACTGTCAGGATTTACTAGACACGCAGTGATAAATTAGCGCTGAAAAAGAGTCATTTTTGCGGCTGACCTTATTGCAGATACATTTGTAGGAGTGTCCCTTTCAGCCGCAAAATTTATGGGAGGAGAGTATTTAAATTAATCATGCAAGGTGATTTACTAAGGTTTGCTCTTGTCAATTTACTGGTATTTGCGCCATTATTTACCGGCCAAAAAGCATGTCTTAAACCAGACGCTAATGAGTAGATTGCGTTGGTCATTATGGAAATGATCCGGCTGCGTCTGTGCTCATTAATTTGCGCATTGTCAGTAGATCACGCGCAGAACTTTCCACTCCCATTTGCGCTTTTATGGAATTGCACTCTCATGCTTATTTACCGTGTTTAGTAAATCTGGCCCTAAGAGTTCTTTCACTGAAACTAAGGGGCCAAGCCCACCCCCTGAAAAACAACCCCACACCATAATCCCCCCTCCACCAAACTTTACACTTGGCACAATGCAGTCAGGCAAGTACTGTTCTCCTGGCAACCGCCAAACCCAGACTTGTCCATCGGTGCCAGACAGAGAAACGTGATTGGTCGCTCCAGAGAACACATCTTCACTGCTCTAGAGTACATTTGCATTGCACTTGGTAATTTAAGGCTTGGATGAGCTGCTCGGCCATGGAAACCCATTCCATGAAGCTCTCTACACACTGTTCTTGAGCTAATCTGAAATTTGGAGGTCTGTAGCTATTGACTCTGCAGAAAGTTGGCGACTTCTGCACACTGTGTGCCTCAGCATACGCTGACCCCACTCTGTGATTTTACATGGCCTACCACTTCGTGGCTGAATTGCTGTTGTTCCCAATTGCTTCCACGTTATATAATACCAGTTGACCGTGGAATATTTAGTAGAGAGGAAATTTCACAAATGGACTTATTGCACAGGTGGCAACCTATCACGGTACCACGCTTGAATTTACTGAGCTCCTGAGAGTGACCCATTCTTTCACAAATGTTTGTAGAAGCGTCTGCATGCCTAGGTACTTGATTTTATACACCTGTGGCCATGGAAGTGACTGGAACACCTGAATTCAATGACTTGGAGGGGTGTCCCAATACTTTTGGCAATATAGTGTATGTTTTTACATTGCTTTAACTCATCAAAATAAGTTAAGCAATTTTCAACTTTGTTCATAAGTTATACAAGATTCAGCTCATTTTTAAGTCGATTTAATAAAGTTTAAGTTGAAATGACTTAAAACATCCAAGTTGATTGTACTTAATTTAAGGCAGCAACTTTTTTTTACAGTGTAGAGACGGGGTCATGATTGTCATTAACTATGTTCGGAGTGGAATACAAGTGTGCTGTGTACTGCATACTGCACATTATATAGGCCTACTGTATACTGCCTCCTATTATTTAAAAGGGGATGTGAAACAGTTTAGAGATGTTATTTTGCATTACTTAAATTCTGTGTAACAATTAGTTAAAATAAAATAAAAATTAAAATATACTGCTGTCATGTCCATTGCATCATGGGATATAACAGGCTATCTCATGCAGTGTGCTCTGCTGTATACTGCACATTTTGGTAGGAGGACAGTATACCGCACTAAGTATGCATACTGCACACCGCACAAATAGAGTAGTATGTTATTCTGACTATCCCTGCTCTCCTTGACTAGGAATAAAGAGTTGATAGCTACCTCTGGCTTATGAATGCTTTCAGCAGAAGTTGTGGTTTGCATATGTTTATTTCTCTTGGACAGTGTTTCTGACAGTTTGGGGATGAACACGGTGTGAAAATGTATCAACTTAAAACAACTCAGGATAGCAACAATATTGGATTTTCAATCTGCATATTAAAAAAGTGCCCCATTTTTCCACACTCCTAAAATGTGTATCATTGGCCTTAGTAAATATGCAAAATGATTTTCAAGGGCTTGACTCTTTAAAACAAATGTCTTGCTAATTTTAGTCAAATAGTCTTAAAATTGAAGTTAGATTCATTCCTCTTTCTAAACACATCTAAACTAATTATTTCTAAACCAAAATGAGATATGTTATTTTCCCTAATACATGTGTTTAAATTGTATTTCAAGGTTGATTTGATTTAAACAAAATATTAACAGTAGGTTGTATAAATGTGTAGCCTATAACCATTAGAATATACATACTGTGTTTAGCCTTTTTGTAAGACTTGTAAAAGCTGTTTTGAGCCATAACTTGTATGGATGCAGTGCATCATGGGTATTTACTGTATTTGTAATGGAGTACTGCTCGATATTGACGCCAATGATTTGTATTTTTAAAACATTTGTAACTGTAAAGTGGATTAAACTTTCCTTGTCTATGCACTGTTTCTGTGTGCTATTTAGCGTGTTGAATAAATGAGAGAGAGAGAGAGAAAGAGAGAGAGAGAGAGAGAGATGAGTGGAAGGATATGGTAGAAGTGAATAATAGCAGGTTATGGTAATAGGCCTACTTAAGCATGTTTTTAAAGTGGGATTTTTGTTCAGAGGTTTAGTATTTCCTGCACCACAGTGGAAATTCTTTGGAGTTCTTGGCCTATGCAGAATGTCAGACATGTTATATAAAAATCACTTAAAGGTGCAGTGTGTAGTATTTATGAGGATCTATTGACAGAAATGCAATATAATATACATAACTATGTTTTCAGTGGTGTATAAAGACCTTACATAATGAAATGTTATGTTTTTATTACCTTAGAATGAGATATTTTTACAGAGTGCTAGCTACTCTCTGCTGTCTCAGACAATGACATATTTGCCATGTGTCAGCCACCGTAGCTTCTCTATGTGCTTCGAAAAGGGAGGGGGTGAGCGGTTGGTGGTTGCAATTCACAACCTGACCACTAGATGCCGCTAAAATTTACACAGTGCACCTTTAACTCTTTCTCCTCCATTGATAGAATTTTTTGTCATTTGTGAGAAAATGCTTCCTCTCCATTGACGGAAATTTATGGCTTCCGTGTTTTCAATGTTATACGGTAGGGGGGCGCTATTACACATCTTCTGAAAGAATACCTAATCTCCTGATCAAAACACAGGCCGAAGAAGAAGCAGAAACAAGCGATAGCACATGTACGCAGATGCATATGTAAAATAACATGATCATCAACATTAAACAAATCAAAACTGCCTAATGTTACTGAATGAAATGTCAACCCAGGATGAGCTATATGACTGTGACGCTTCGGGGGTGTAGATGGACTTGATCTACTCCATCTGTGTTTTGATCATCGTTCTAAATCTGATCTGGATGTAGTCTTTGACAAAAACACGATTTTCTCAGTTTTTTGCTCAAAATGTTGCTTTTTTTATGAAACTTGCCCTCAATTCAAGTGTTGATAAAAAAAAAGAATGTATTAAGCTAGAATAAAAGTTTTGTTGTTGTTGTTTAAAAGCAAAGGCTCTGATCTTTTTGACATATTGCATGTTAAGATATTCATGCAACAAAATATTCCTGGGGCCATGAACATTTTGTGGAAATGATTAAAAATTATGGCTGTGGCAACTTTTTTAAAACACGCTGGTGGGGAAAGAGTTAAAGGCACAATATGTACGATTTTTGGATTAAAACATCCAAAAACCGCTAGAACAATCTTATATATTTAGTTGACTTGTGTACCAAATGTTTCCAAGAATGTTTAAATCCAGAAATGAGCAATTTTAACCAGGACACAGACCGTGTCCATGTGTCGCCTATCAATGACATCACCGCATTACCCTCAATTTCCTGGAAACACAGAAGATGCTTTAATATATTATATGTTTTATTAATCAGGTGAGCAACTGTTTGGAGACATTCATCGACAGAAAACGAATCATTGTTATATAGCTCAACACAGTCTTTTTGTACTATGTTTTACTATGCTCACTAGCTCACTGCAGTGTGCAACAAGTGTCTCGTAGCCACAGAGCGAACGCTTAGAGTAGCATTATAACATAACTTTCAACACACTCAAATAATGTATCTAATATGTGACCCTGGACCACAAAACCAATACATTGTATGGGTCAAAATAATTTTATGCCAAAAATCATTAGGATATGAAGTAAAGATACCATCTCATGTTCCATGAAGATATTTTGTAAATTTCCTACCGTAAATGTATCAAAAATGTATTATTATTAGTAATATGTGTTGCTAAGGACTTTGTTTGGACAGCTTTAAAGGTGAATTTTTTTTTGCACCCTCAGATTCCAGATTTTCAAATAGTTGTGTATCGGCCAAATGTTGTCCTATCCTAACAAACCATACATCAATGGATTTTCTGGTTTTGTGGTCCAGGGTCACATATGATAAAACAGTGCTGCATTACCCCACTGTTACAATTACGTGTGGGAGAGAAGCGCACGGAGACGAAGGAGAACAGGTAGCAGGAACTTTAATAACAAACTCAGGAACACGTAAAACATGAACGAGAACCGACAAACACTGAGGGCAAACTGAGGGCTTATATACAGAGCAAATGAGGATAACGAGGAGCAGGTGAAGGACGAGGCACAGGTGAAAGACAACCGATTAATCAAACTGGGGAAAACAAGGTAACAGAGACTAAATCAAAACACATAAGACAGGGCATACATGTAACACCCACATGCACATGAGCAGAAGAAGCGGAATCGCTCGTCTGCGGCAGAATAAAAGCTCTGCGAAATCAAGGCGTCATCAAGCTACTTCTTTGTTTAGTATAAGCGACCTCTAGCAGCGAAAATTACATATTGTGCCTTTAATACATGTATGTGATATCTGTACCCCTGTAGCCACATTTTTTTAAATGTATAAATATTATTGAATTAGATACAAAATATATTTATTGTTTCAAATGTTTCGAAAGATTCCATTGCTTTACCCAAGGCTAAACTTTAAATGTATAATTTTTTTAAGTTTTCCATGGGACTGATTAAGTTTTTTTTTTCTTTCAGAATGTCCAAGCTGCAGCTCTAAAAATAACAAAAACATTCATTTACAGTGGCCAGCAAAAGTGTTTGGGCCTATATTTAACTATAAAGGTATTAGCTTTAGCTTTATTATTAGCTTTATGTATAATAAAAAGGCCCATCTATAGTAAACATTAAGCAATGAAATTCAAGAATCAATGTAACCAGTTCAAAACTTTTTTCTAAATGAAATGCATAAAGTTACACAGAGTTCACAGCCTCACACCAGTGATTCTGTTCCATTTTGTCAGTCAACACCTCCTGCTGGAGGGTGATGAAAACTTTTCTGCTTCATTTCTTCCAGTCTACTCGTTCCCTCTTCCCTGCTTGGTGTTGACCCAAGAGACTACAACCAGTGTTTTCTGACCTCTGCGTAAACGCTTATCTTCGTTTTTTTTACAAAGGCAAGAGGGGCCCATGTTGCCTGAATGGAGACCACCCTGTAATTGCCATATTATATTACAAGCTTTTTCAAGAACTCTGGAATAGATTTGCATCATCTTTGTCTTTGTCACTTGCTTCTTGATGTAATCTCTATGTTTTTGTTCTGTCAGATTTCTGGATCTTGCCCTATTGCATCGCCTTTCTTATAAAAAGCAAAGTTATTTATCAAAACATTCTCTCCCCCTCATGCAGTTTTCCCTTGTTTCTTGCCCGAATTCCCTGTGCTCCATTTTAAATGAGTGAAGTCTCAGTTTCATGTTCAACCTGACCACTGAACACTTCTTTCACTTCTCCAACCACTGCTGCACATGGTGGAAGATCTGAGAAAAATGATGACCTGTGTGGGAAGTCTCCTCCCTTTGTCTCCCATTGAAATGTGTATTGTTTTCTTCTTCCTCAGCAAGAAACAACTATTGTCACCAAAGAGTATAAATAAAAAATACTTACTTAATCCTCTTCATCCCCAATGGGACATAAGGCCTCATAAATAAAGATTACTATAAAATAAAAATGTATAAATATTTATATTAAGGATGGATGCTTTTGACCTTAAAGTGCCCCTTGGTTTTTTTTAATATTCCCTTTAATGCAGTGTGTAATACCGCTGTTTGTAAATGTAAACGTTCTGTAAAGTTGAAAGTGCACAATAAATAAAGTTATTGTCTCCCAAAAGAATGAATCGACTCTGAACCGACTATACAAGTCGTTTTTATTTCGAATCCCACTGTGTGACGGTTCTACGTCACTAGAAGACATTCGCATAATGCCCGCCTATGGTGTACGTTGACCACATGTGAACAACTTTACCACATTAGTGCTGAGCTAATGTATGCGCTGTTACTGATACAGTTACAGTTCCCACATGTGCACCACATGGGATTGTTGATGGACATACACTTGTTAATGCTGATAGTGAAGAATTACAGTTGCAGTATCTCATAAATGTACCTCAAAATGAGTAGCGTATAACTAAGAAACGTCCTGCTCAAGTTGTCCTTGCGATGGAGGTTTGGGTTAAATAACTAGTTATTGTTTCATCATCGGACTCCCACTCGGATTGATATGGTAAAATCAATGTCATCGTTACAGTGCGTACAATCGCTGAGATTTAGGAAGCTTCAGCTGAAGTTCCGTTATGGTAATAGATTTTAGCTTCCGAAACATGCGCTGTAAGCGATAGACCAATCACAACAGACTGGGCCGTCTGGCCAATCAGAGCAGAGTAGCTCTCGGAAAGGTGAGATATAGAGAGACTGATTCATCCGTCGAGTCGTTTAAGATTCATGGAAAAATGTGGTGACGTGCAATGTATATTATGAGAAAACGAAAGTGCCTCGAAAAAGTTGACCTCAAAAAGTAGTCCACACCAAGGGGATGAGATTTGATATGTTAAAAAGGTCCAATCCACAGCCACTGCTTTTAGACAGGCTACAGTAACTACACTAATCTGCTGCCAAAAAGCATCATTCTCCATTCAAAGGAGGTATATATTCCAAGCAACTGTCATTGAGATGAATGGGAATGCTAACAGATAGCTTTCTCAAGGTATTGTACAGTTTCTTGGTCCATACTGCTTGTACACTCCTTGGAATTTATCCAATTTGACAATGGTTTAAATTTAGAACACTGTCCTATGGTTTCTGAAAGCTTAGAATATTGCTATGTCATATGGACTACTTTTATGGTGCCTTTTTTATTATTATTTTGGATCTTCTGTCCCCATTCACTTTCATCGTACAAAATAGAATAGAATTAATTTGAATGGCATGAAGGTGAGTAAATGACACAATTGTCATTTCTATGTGAACTAATCTCACGACCAATTTGTACGTATTTGTAACTCACTCGTATGAATTCATACGATGTGTCTATACTGCAGTAATGGGTAGGTTTAGGGGCGGGGTTTGAGGTTAGGTAGTTCGTACGAAATCATGCGAATTGATCAACTCATCAAATACGTACGATTTAGCAAAAATCGCACCAATTCGTACGAGTGAGGCCACCTCATAAAATACGACAAATTGCCGTGAAATCGGGTTGGAACTAATAAGAGGCATTTTGTCCAAGAACAAAAAAGGATTTAGTATTATCATCTAAATAAATAAATTTGCTTAGGGAAACATGAGCCAGGCCTTATCTGAGTGTCTGACCTTTAACCTTGTAGCGTCTGGAGTCTCTCTGGACAGGATCAAAGATGAGTCGATTCCACTATAAACGTCAGAAAGCCTTTTAGCCGTATATAAATTAGGTTCCGGTACCGAAGAGTCTGAGGAAGATGGCATCATGGACAGTTTTGTGGCTTGGCTGAGGTAGAACAGACAGCACCGTTAGAATCCTGTGAGAACTTCAATCAGGACGCAATCTCTCCTCCTACCCCCCCCCTCACTCAAAAGATAAGGGGGGGGCCTAGACACACAGGCTCCTTCCAATACACAGACACAAACATTTTCTTTATGTAACTTTAATTAAACTATCCCAGAATGTATATGATGATTCCTGTGTGTACGCATGCTCCCTATGTCATTGCCAACATAGTCATGATGTACGAACAATGTAAAGTCATGTAAGATGCTTGTATTCATGTGTAAGAATGTATCTCTGCTCTAATATCTCCCAGTCATACTGTGTTTGATATCTAAATATTCCTCTCTCTTTCTCTTAACCAACGGTGCACAGTAGATGATTATGAAATGCATCACATTATGTTACCCCCCCTTTTGAGTAGAAATGTACCAAGTATGACACCATCATAAATTAGGCAAATGAGGTCATAAACGGAGACAAAGAAAGTGTTCTCCCGCCTAAAACTCCCATATCTGATTGGTCATTTCAGAAAAGATGGGCGGATGTTAATGTTTCTTTAAAGGACAGTAACACCAACATATCTTTGCTCAGTCGGTGCAGTCGATAAACAACCCTCTTATCATCTCGGCTCGTCCCCTGGCCAGGCGGCTTCGGCCCTGGCTTGGCGGCTCAGTCACGTGGGTTGGTTCCTTTGAAGTCGGCGCGCTCCGCAGCCAGGCGGACAGGCAACGCGCGCCATCCCAGCGCGCTCCATCTCAGCGCTCAGTCGTCTTCTAAAACTCCGACGAGACAATCTTCTTTTCCTCCCCTTTTCGGCATTCGCTTCAACCACCTTCAAACTTCCCGCGGATCGAGAACGCTCCGGAAGGACCAAAAGAGAACACGCTCCAGCTCAAAGAACTCTCTGAGAAGACTCACACGCATTCTTTATACTCAGCACAAACAACCCATGCAAGTATAAATTCCATCGAAATTTAGATGCGTTTTAAGATGTGTACCCCTGTTTAAGGTGATATTATTCGTTGCTGGCTCTCGTGGTTATGTTTGTGAAATTGCCATTCCTGAACCTTTCCTTCCTCTCTTTCATTCTCTTCTTTTCATTCTCTTTCGTTACTATTCGTTGTTCTGTATATACATGTATTCTTTGTTTTAGTCGTATGTGTTCGTAGTATCAATTATTAAAACCATTGTATCCACGTTCGATTGTCATTGTTGCCGCTCACAAGGCATGGTCACTTTAATGTTCCGATCTAGCTACGAGCTCTCAAGTATCTTTGAATACTTTAATTAATATCATAATAGTTCGGAAAGTTTATTCTTCGTGACCAGAAGGATAATCTTCCCGAAGATTTGATAAGAAAGAATAAAACTTTGTGAGAATTGATAAAAGATTGTAGTACTGTTCGTTCGTTAAATGAACGGATCAGATGAATTTTGAATTAATTCTAATTCAAAGGTTATTCCGTAATGATTTAATATATATTCGTAGTTAATTGCAACCCATTGTCGTTAACTATATATATATATTGCATAAATACCTAGGTTAGGTATTTCCCTTTTTGGGTGATTTGGAGATTTATAATTTAATCATAACCCGTTGCGATTAGTTATAAATAATTAAACATTAATAATCATAATTCCCTATTGAGCTAATTTAATTTATTATTATTATATGCAGCCGAGTCGCTACATTTTATGGTGGAGAAAAATTCGGGCACATTTTAAACTTTGTTTTGTGAGCAACAGTGTCAGTTTTATGTGTATATTACTGGTATTAATTTTTGTTTGTGTATGCGCGCTTCAGAAAGTGAGAGAAGTCGCAACGCGACGCAAACTCACATATCTGATAACTGGCCCAAAGTGGCCCAAATCTGATTTCAGCCCAGTTAACAGCTGCTATGTGTCAAACATTTGAGTCACTGTTAATTGCTTAAAATAAACTGCAGTTCATAATATTAAAACTGTTTCTGTGAAAGAGAAGGAAACCTCTTTACAGCACAGTTTAATATTTTCAAAACCTGTAAGAACGAAGAAATCTTCTTTCAGTGTGATAAATGTTGATTTGAGCGATGTTCCTCATTTCATCTTAGTGAAGGCCTCACTAATGTATCGTAGTTGATTTAATTGCGTTGGTGTATTATTCAACTAAGCGATCTCACTCCTTTAGGTTAAACTTTGGCGTAGCTAACCAAATGCTTATACCTTATACAAATCAATCGGAAAAACTGCTGGCCAGTGTCCGATTGATGGGTAAATGGGAGTATTTATTTTTAAACCTTGATCCAGTTTAAAATTTGTAACAGAAAAAATATTCTGTTCCATACATTTGTGTGTGCATGCGGAAAAAGAATTCCGGCCACATATTCTTTGTGTACAAATTGGCACAAAAAGGAGATTTGAAAATAAATTCTCTTCTCACTCGTGATTGTAAATCGCCGCGTTTAGGAAGAAAAAAAAAACTTCCTCTCTTCGGACGCTTAAATCACTTTTTATTTTTTTATTTTTTTTATTTATTTAAAGTGTCGTAATACCTCTGACTAACACAAGAGGGCAGCCTGTCAGGTGTTCAGCACCTCTCAAATTACGCACACCCCCACCCACTCCTTGGTGTGGACTCAACTACGCCATCTTGTGGGCATCTGCGGATGTTTCTTTCCTTCCCTCTATCTCGTTTGTCAAAGTGAACTATCTTTTCCGCTATTTTATTTGTTTACTATTATAATCATTTCAATTTCTTTCCTGTTATTACTGTTATTTTAAATTGTTCAATCCTCTTGTTTTGCTGACTTCTCACACTTATTTAAATCCGGTTTAAACTAAGTTTAAACATGAATTTAAATTAAGTTCTCGGTTCAGCCATTAATGTTACTTGGTGGGAGCACGCCCCTATGTGACATTCTCGGCTAAGTCAGTTTTCCTCCTTTTCTCCTGTTGTTTTAATTTGAATTATTTTGATTCTATTTTCCCTTTTAGTTATTTGATTTCACTCATCAATTTATCATTACCTTATTTCCAATTGGTACCATTCTAGTACTCCGCACTTATTTAGATTTTAGTTTAGACAAGTTTGAACTTAAATTTAAATTAAGCCTTCTCTTTTCAGCCTGTGATAGCCACTTATCAGTAGCACGCCCCCTACTGGGTGTCCTCATGTGGGTGGGCATTCCTCTCTCTTCCCCTGTGGCTCCGTTTTCTGAATGGATTTATTTTGATGTCTCCCTTTTTCAAGGTTATTCAGATAATTACCATTATTTTCATCATTCTTTTGTGTTTTAGCACCATTTGGTAAATAATCCTTTACCTATCTTACCATACCTAACTATTTAAATTTGGTGTAAACAAGTACTAAGCTTAAGTTGACGTTAAGTCTCACTTGTTTAGCCAGTTGTGTACTTACAGGTAGTACTTCTCCTAGTACTTGGTGGTGAAGTGACGGTTACCTTCTGGTTGGGTTTCGAGGGGTGGAGTCACCTGGCCGGCGTAACTGACAGTGGCCGTGTGTGAATCTCGGGCACCTCTGTCCTCGTACCATTGGTGGCAGCACGCAGCCGACATCAGCAATTTGGGCACTCCAGGGAGAAGTCAACGAGTCCAGCTGACCACCAGGGCAATTTTGGTTAATTACTCTGATCCACCCATTTGGACTCCAAAGGGGCCTCAGAGGAAACCCAATTTTGACCCTGCAGACTGGCCGTTGACCCACCTTACCTGAGTGCCACCCAGTTGTGCTAAGAGTCACAAGCTGTTTGAGTGGGCGCACCGTGGTAGAAAGGGGACGAGGATCCGGGGACACCGCAGTCGAGTGTCCAGGGACCGCCGGTGAGATTGACTTCACCGCCGATTCCCCCCTGAGTGACCCCAATTCACCCCAGGCATAGTAAATCAGGTAAAGCCCATTCACTTATTGCAAGCCATAGAATATACATATTCCCTGGTCATTTAAGTGTTTGGCCCAACCTTCCTGTCTTAAGCCATACCATCCCCCTAGGTTTTATAGCTCAACAGCGCCTCCCACTCGCTTGGCCCTGTCATAAACCCTAGCATTGGTATTAAGCTGAGACCTTTTCCCTCTCTATCTCTTCTTATGTTCTCATTTTTGTTTCATTTTTATTTCATGCCTTTTCTTTTAGTTATTTTCGGTTATTTTGTTTTGTTCTATTTGCTTTCCTTTAATTTTGTTTTCTTCCAGTTCACCTAAAGACAGAACCTGTAAGAGCCATCAAGGAAAGCTGAATAATAGATTGACGACCCAGCAGCCAGTGTCAGTAAATGACCCAGTAGGCTACCGCACTGTCAAAATTGTTATTTAGATCCGACACTTACCCACACAAATCGGCCCCACCTGGCCGCTCACGGCCAAGACAATAGGTGCCCGGCCTAGATTTCACTAACTGTCTGAACCAGTTAGTCAAAATTACACACACAAATTAAATAGTCACACATTGCTATAGCTCGCTAAAACCCTATACGGACTTGCATTGGCCTCTTTTGTGCTGTCTTTCTCTTGCCTACAGCCCAGTATGTCCCGTTCATCCAGCCCCACTGACCACTGGGATCACGTCGAGACCTGGTTGACCGCCATGACGACTGCGTTCCTGCCTAAAGCCGCCGGTGACCTGCAGCACCTGAGCCAAGAACAGCCGGACGACAACTTGAACCGGCTGATGGCCCACGATCCAAACCAGAGCCACAGCCACAAGGAATGGGCCAAGATCGTCAGGGGCCTCGCTCACAACCTCATCGTCCAGGCACGACACAGCGAAAAGAGCAACATCCACCTGGAGCAAGAAGCAGCAGCACTGAAGCTCCAGGCTGAGGAGGCCCGGAGGAACCAGGCCCACGCACAGAGTCGTCTAGATCAACTACTCCTCGAGGCCCAGGACCGGCACGAGACAGAGGATGAAACGGACCCACAGCTTCAGGAGGAAGTGGAGAGACTTCAAAATGCCCTAGCAGACCTTCGTGTAGATACAGAGCACAGAGAGCAGTTGGAGAGAGAATCCCAAAAGGAACTAAGGGAAAAACTCCAACAAGGTGAAGCTCTCCTAGCAAGAGCAGAAATTGAACTGAAAGAAAGGGACGGCAAGGCCATAGCCTGTGAAAACCACTTGCAAGCGGCCCGTGCCCAGATCCATGATTTGGTTCAACAAAAAGACTATTTAAAAGAAGAACTTGCAGCTGTTCACAGAGAACTTAAGTACGCTTACAGACTGCAGAGTGACCAGAAAGGGGAAACACACACCACAGAGTTTCCCCTGACAAGTGGGCCTATGCCTCCCCGTCAAGAGTTCCGAGCTCAAAAGGGGGATGAAAGCCCACTGCTCAAGATGTCACCAGCCAGTTTCCAAGAGCCCCCATCAGCAGCAAAGGGGTGGGAGCCTGCCCAGAAAATCTGTGCCCCCAGTCACGCCATGGCTCCCCAAGAACTCTACAAGCTGGCCAGAAACATCCTAACTTTCACCCCAAACCCTGCAGGAGGCCACGACGTGCACGCCTACCTGCAGGTCATAGACTTTCACCTGCAAACTATGGCTAACGTGACCACATGGGACAGACTTTATCCCCTTCGAGGTACGTCCAGCCGTGAGGTGCGGAGTTTCCTCGATCGGCAACCCGAGACTGTCAAATCAGACTACCAGCAGCTGCATCAGGCCCTGATTAGAGAGTTTTCGGACCCTGACTCAGACCAAGGGATCATCAGCGCCATGGACTTGAGACAGGGCCGACTGGAAACCCCGCAGGCCTACTACAACAGACTCCGACAGGCCTACTTTGGAGCACAAAACGAGCCAGGTATGGAGGAAGACTTCAACTTCAGAACTCTATTCCTTTGAAATCTGCATCCAACAGTAAGCCATCACTTGGGAGTCCTGGCCTGCCCACGTAGCATGTCCACCCGACAGCTACGGGACTTAGCCCATAAAGCTTATGCCAAGCAATAGACTGCTTCTGAAAAGACTGTGAGAAATCCAACAATTTGCCCCGTCTCTGACCACCGTTCAGAGCTGGCTCTAGAGGGCGCCCAGCAACACCACAGTGACAGACTTTTTAACAGAGAGTCAAGACCGTTCCAAGCCAGCAGAGAGCAGCACAACCGGCATGGTGCCCATCCTAAGCACCAGACCGGGCGCTCTGAAAGATTCTGGGACAAGCCACGTCAGTCTAACCACCCAAAGGGTGGAGCCACGTGAGATGCCAGCCGACGGCCCAGAAATGGACGACCTTCATCAGCCAGAGCATCCAGCCCAGATGGCCAGCAGCGGAACGGCTCGCGACACGCCCCGAGCAAACTCAAGTCTGAGCACCCACCAGAGCAAAACAGTGCAGCTTCGTCTGAGTCAGCAGAGATCCTGAGGATTCTGAAAGAACTCATTCAGAAGAAACCTCGCGAGGGAGACAAGAAGGACAGGCCAGACTCCTTATGACTAAGTGTAAGGCCTGCACCCAACATCCTTCCTGACTGCCCTCCGACTAAACCAAGCACCCAAAGCACTGCGCACCAGTCACAGTCCACAGAACCAGACAACTCATTACCAAGTGACAGCGTCGCCCAATCACCTCAGATGACAGCTGCACTTCCTGATCAACACAACGCAAGTCATCACGCCAACAACCAAAATCCCAAGGTACCAGAGAGTGCTGTTTTGGTTGTCTGCCTCCCTAACGAGCCACATGATACCATCCCTAACTGCTTACCGATCACCACACAAACCCCAGAACCAAAACTCCTGGGAAACCTGATTGAAAAGGGAGTGGCCAGAAAACTATATCTAGCCATCACATTGGAGAATGAGGTGAGACTTGAAGCCCTGGTCGACACAGGAGCTGATCTCACTTTAAGGTCATCTCAACTCCGAATTGAAGCTAAGAGACAAAATCGAACTTTGAAATCCCAAAAATGTGAGCTAAATGTGCAGTCATACAGCCAAAATGAGATCCAACTTGAACTGATCGCTCCCATCCATCTAACGATTGGTCCAATGAGTCTGGTACACCCTGTGTACATCTCACCAATGGACACATACCCCCTTCTCGTCGGCAAAGATCTGCTAGACCGCTTCGAGCCCCTATTGGACTTCAGACAGCTGAAAATTTGGGCTCAAGTGCGAGAACCTCTGCCTCTCCAGCCGCCCAGATCACCTGAGCCAGACTGTCAGGCCACAGAGGTCACGAGAAACCTTGCAGCCAGCCACGAGAACACTGTCTCAGCACCAGAGCAAAGTTCAAGTTCGCTACTCTGCACTTTTCAACTCACCATAGACTCTGACTGTCACTTCCCCAAGGTCATGACTGACCTCCAGCTGAATGATGTAACAACTACAGACATCATGCTCGCACTATGGGCAGACAACTCAGCCATCAGCCTAGCACTGTTCAAAGCCCTCATGGAAGACACACCAGACCTTCCGTCTGCCAGCAAGCACACCCGCTTCCCCTTGGACTCCTGCCTATCAACCATGGTAACTACCAAGGGCATCTGTGCTTTGAACTTGAAATGGAATGACCGGTGCCTCACTCACTACTTCCTGGTCCTTCCAGACCTGCCGCATAATGTCTACATAGGAGCAGACATCTTGATTCGCCTCAAGGCTCATGTGGATTTTATCAATGAGGTGGTGTGGGCCCCACCGACATCACAGCCACCTGTGGTTCCTGTCAACCCTGAAAACCTCCTGTCAGGCCAGACCATTCCAGAAGTCTGCACCTTAATCAATGAACAGGAAACCACAGTACCAGCTTACACCAAAGGGGTCGCTGTTCGGCTCAACATACGATGTGGCCAAACACTAAACCACATGCTGGGCTTCTTCCAACCTTCACCCGAATGTGTGGGATTGGACTCAGTCTGGAAGCCACACCACTCACTGAACTGTCATCCCGTGTAGTCTACATCCTGTTCAACAACTGCACAGCAATGGACATCAGGATTCCCAAGGCCTACCGCCTGGGATGGCTAGTGAGTCACGACTTCCATGACTTTGAACTCACCTTACCAGTCATTGGTCCAATCCCATCTTCGATGACCCCAGAAGGGAGCACAGACAACACAGTGTTCACAGCACCCTTCAAAATCATCTCCATCGCTTCTGTCATGCCGATGGCCAAAGATCAAGTGTGCAGAACAGAGCTGACAGAGGACCAACGTCTTGCAGTATACACAGTCACTAGCCAGCCTGCCTCCGAGACTGATGACAGTGCCGCACCTCTGACTGCCAACACGACAGGCGACACAACAACAGAGGAGCCGTATCCAGGATTTGAGACACAAGTCCAGCAAATCCTGAAAGAAGCAGATGCCATAAAGGACGATGCAGAACGCGAAGAACTCAGACAAGTCTGAAGCCCACCCACCCGCCCTTAATGTTGCAGTGATAACCCGCAGCAAACGACCTATTCCTGTGATGGTTCCAACATCACAGCCGCTTGCGCCGGCTCCACAAATTTCCAACAACGACATAGCTGACATGCAAGCCTCTGATTCTGCCATATAAACTATGCTAAACCACCTCTCAGACCCCTCCAACCACCCTATTACTACGTCTGAATTCACTGCTGCCTCAGGCCTCAGACGACTGCATGACGTCAAACACATGATGCGTGGGAAAGACAACATTCTGTGGTATGCCCCTGAGGACCTCACAGCGCAAAGGCTTGTGGTGCCACATTGCCAAAGGGGGGTCATGCTAATGTATGCCCACGACGCACCATGTGCCGGACATCATGGTACCAGAGCCACTTACGAGACACTGAAACAAGTGGCATACTGGCCGGGCATGCAGCAAGACGTGGCAGAATATGTCAGTGAGTGCCTGGTTTGCTGCCAATTCCAACCAGCAAACCCAAACCATAGAGCCCCACTGCAACACAGAGGAGTCACATTCCCATGGTCAGACCTCCAAATAGACTGGGTAGGACCCCTGCCCAGATCGACGAGGGGCAACGAATACTTCCTCACGGTTGTGTGCCAGTTCACCAAGTGGGTAGAGTGTCTTCCAGCACCAAACGACACTGCCCAGACCACGGCATACCTCCTGATGAACCACATCTTCTCCAGGTTCGGACTGTTACTTAAAGTGAACTCGGACAGAGGCACTCACTTTACAGCTGAGATCATGCAGCAGAGTTGTAAACTCCTGGGAGTACAAGCTCAAC
The DNA here is from genome assembly GCA_039654625.1 of Rhinogobio ventralis. Taxonomy (NCBI): domain Eukaryota; kingdom Metazoa; phylum Chordata; class Actinopteri; order Cypriniformes; family Gobionidae; genus Rhinogobio; species Rhinogobio ventralis. The sequence goes on along the minus strand of CM077213.1, from coordinate 30,350,226 downwards.
TGCCCATCAGCCACCATTCCATCTCGTCCAGCCAAGTGGAACTAACAAGTCGAACTGTAGTCAGCATGCTGAGAAAGTATGTGTCTGCCAACCAGCAAGACTGGGATGGGAAACTTCCTTTTGTGCTCATGGCCATCAGAGCCACCCCGCATGAATCAACTCGTATGCCTCCCTTTGAACTAATGGCTGGGCGGCAAATGACACTGCCGCTGCACCTGCTGTATCAAACGGGAGACTCCAGCCTTGTCACAGCCTACACCACTCACCAGTATCTTGATGAACTACACCGGCACCTGAGAGCAACCTTTGCTTTCGCCCAGCATTGACTTCAAAAGAGTGCTGAAGGCCAGAAAAGCATATTATGACCAGAAAGCGTCACACCAGGAACTGGACATAGGCGATAGGGTCTGGCATTATAGCTTTGTCCAGCCGCCCCGGACAGCCTCCCATCGGCTGTCAAAGAAATTCCTGCCTCACTGGACAGGCCCTTATGAGATTGTGGACAAACTCTCTCCGGTCGCATATCGAATCAAACTGAGCCAGGGACAGAAAGAGCCAATTTTCAAATGGGTCCACCGCAATCAAGTCAAAAGACATGTGGCTACTGGCAAGAAAAAAAACTGGGAGGGGCCAATGCAAACTAAACTCAGTTGCAGACCCCACAGCAAAAAGACTGTCCTGACCAACCAAGGACACTCCTCGCTGATCAACCACTTCTCTCCCCATCTCTCTTTTTCTCTCTCTCTCTTTCCTATACCAGGATGCTGCTGTGGCTCACTGTCCTGTGCCTCCAGCTCACTGTCCTTTGCCTCCAGCTCACGCTGCCGTTGGAACCCTGTTCAACATTGGCATGTCTAGCGTCAACGCAGTGAGCCTAGCCACTGTAAGGCGGCATGTAGCTGAAATCCAGACTGAAATCCCACAGCTGAGAGAACAGCTCGCAACGCAGAGTGCAACCCTGCAGACCATCGGCAAATCATTGAAAGGCACTGTGGTGGTTCTCAATACTCACAGTGTCCTGCTGAACCAAACTGTGAACTCAATGAGACAACTGTTTTCAGTTTTCCAAAATGATTTTGCCCAAACTCAGCTAGTCACAGCCCTGATGACAGACATGCTGCGGGAAGTGAGCTCCTCAATTGACAGCTTAGCCATGGGCAGGATTCCTCCGTATCTGGTACCCCTGAGCCTTGTGCAAACAGTGCTGGCCTCTGCCACTACCAGCCCAGCAGATCCTCTTCAAGCACACCTTGCCTACTCTTTGGGTAGTGCCATCCCCTTGCACGTCGACCCTGAGCAAAGGGAGGTGGCCTTTCTCCTGAATCTACCCATCATCGAACCAAACAACATCTACAGACTCAAGGACCTGGTCAATGTCGGGTTTTGGCAAGGCAACACTCATATCAAGATACACACCCCCGATGTGGTGGCCTACCACGACAGCAACACACAGCTGTACCTGGCCCCCAACCTGCGTATGTGTACTTTGACAAAGGACATTCACTACCTCTGCCCTAGCAAGCCATTCCTCAGAGACAACACTGAAGGAATCTGCGGGTTGCAGCCCATGAGAAGTGACACCCGTTGCCCTGCCGAGGCCACGTCTCGCACCCAAGTCACTGAAACTCGAGCTGAGATTGTGGGTGATCGGTGGCTCGTCAACACTCCCACTCGTACGGCCACCCTGACTTACGATCAGCATGACTCGGCCACCCGCATCAGCCTGCCCAACCAGAGTATGTGGATTCAAGTACCAAAGGGTGCCATCCTCCACCTCGATGATCTGCCGTTGTACCATCTCCCAAATGAAGAGTACTGGTCAGAGCTGGAAATCCCATCCTTCTTCAAGAATCACAACTCTAGATCCGGAACTGGAACTGAGGATTGAGGAAAGGGGGTCCCAGCTAATTGACATTACTCCCATCGACACGGCCCTCCAAACACTGTCCCGGCTGCCCATCCTGACCAACTCCCGCAGACATAGCTCTTTGCCTCTCTACGGTATTAGGCTACACCCTGACACTGGGCCTGGCCTTCATCCTGTTCAAGAAGGTCCACGAGATGCGAGAGTCCATGACCAAGAACACGGTCGCTCTCCCCCTAGGGTATAAACGAAACCCACGGAAAAGAGGTACCAAAACAGATACCATGCCAAACCTCATCGAGATGGACTCTCAGCCTGAGGAACCAAAGGTTGAGAACAATTAGAATCCACCTGCCATCC